>JAUPFV010000004.1:144526279-145223390 GCA_036936605.1 Limnanthes douglasii subsp. nivea
TAAAACATATACTTTATAATATTTGGTTTATTTCAGTGCTTTATCTCTCTTTTCTCTTTATTCTTTTTCGAAACCATATTAAATCAATTGATTTTCGTAATCAACATTGTTTAACCTATTGTTTCTCTATTTTTATCATTATTCTCATCTAGGTATACAACATTTTCGTTCTTTTCATATCTAAACGGTACTTATTTTTCCTTAGTTTGCCTTACGGTCTCCCTTATTTAATATTTGCTTTCCCCTATTTTTTTAACAAAAACATTTCTATCAAAATTTGTAATGCGCCAGGTAACTCTTCAATCTATAATTATAATAGTTGTTGAACACTAGAAAAAATAGTTGGCAAACTTTTTTTTTAGAGAGGTTTTGTTCTTGAATTGTTGCAAAATAATCTTGCGCATAAGCTGTCGTACCAACTAAGACACTTTGAACTTGATAAATCCTACTCTCCACACCAAATGTTGCTCCAATTGGTTTACTACAGTATGTTACTCTGACGGTTAGAGTCATTTATTCTTGATCTATCACAATACATGCACTAGATGTCATGTCTAAAAAATAATCTTGCACTGAATTATTTCCGCCAACCGAATTTTTTTCATGATTCCTAGATAGTCACCAGATTTCATCAAATTAGACAGAGTCTCAGTGTATCCCTTTCGTTTTCTAATCTTGTCATCACCATAGGTAATGTTGAAACTTGAACTTTTTGAAAAGAAAATTGTCCCATACGGTGCAAAATTTGACAAGGGATATCCTTTTGCAAATATACTAGTTACAAGATATTATATACCAATTACAAGCTTGCATATAGTTTCTTGTTATAACCGTCTTACTTTCATCATTAATATCTTATAACATGATGATGTGTGAATTTATTGTACAACCGCGGGAATAACCTTTCTTTATGCTCGTTTTATATATTTTTGACGATCCTTATCTCATGCTTCTTCATGACCCTCGTCTCATTTTTTGTTGTGACTCTCCTCTCGTACTTCTTTAATAGCCCTCATCTTGTATCTCTCTCGTACTTCTTTAATAACCCTCGCCTTGTATCTTATTTATGACTTTCATCTTGTACTTCTTTTTATCCCTCGTCTTACATCTTCTTTATGAACATTGTCTCATTTTTTCATAATCCTCGTGTTTCTTTGTATGATCCATATTCTTTTTTCACAAGCATTGTCTTGCAAAAACAAATGTTAAAAATAAACTTCGAATTAATTTCTTATTTCTTTTCCTAGTATTTTTGTCATGCATTTTTACTCTTTTTTTTTTCATTTTACGTCTTTGGATAAATTCATATACTCTTCGGCTTTTTGGTATTTAAAGTTGATTTTTTATTTTTAAAAAATTATCTTTTTTCAAAGATTTTGATTTTGGAATAAAAATTATGTTTGATGTTTTTGTAATGTTGATATGTTTTAATTAAATGGTAGAGGATAAAGTTAGTTTTTTTTTCAATTGACAGTATAATTGTAAATAAATTAATAATTATAAAAAAAAATCTAACCGACATTATGTCAATATCAAAACATATTTTAAATTGGAATATAACGATTTTAGAATATATAAACCCATAATTCAAAGGTTATTGCATGTGCTTTGGAATATTTTTTTATGCTATTAATATCTTTTTAATAAATTGATGAAATAAACATGTATAGTATTTATCTATGGGACACATGACAATAAAACGAGCACACTTAAAAGCGTTCTATTATTATTTATGGATCACGCTACAAATAATACACATTTTGATAGATCTCTCATTCTACTCTTTTCTTTTTTAAAATTCAAAGTTGAAATTCTAAAATTGTCCTTTCTCCCTTTAGATTTCTACATTCATGCCATTTACACTCCAAATCAGCCGAAACTCTGAAATCTATCCGTTATTACCCTAAATCTACAAGTTTTGTACTAACATCTACTACTCTAACCCATTAAACCAAAAAAGTTAGCTTTTTTACCCAAACCCATCAAATCCACTTCGAAAAATATTGAATCGGAGTATCTATGGATAATGATGAGATGGGCGTGTCTCTGGAAGACTTACTAGATGAGGAGGAAGCTTACCGGATGGAGGTAAGAAGCAAAACCCTGTATTTTGGTTTTCGGTCGTGTCGCACTCTGTTCGTGCGACGAACAGCTTCGTCATCGCACGATCGTGCAACTTGTTAACTGTATCTGTCGCATGAGACGAAGACAAAAGTGTATCTCATGCGACCGCACTAGAGGCATGTCTCGTGCGAAGGCACTGAAGACATGTCTCGTGCGACAGCAGTGTTATATAAACTCATAGTTTTCAATTTTATATTTTGTAGGAGGAATCTGCCCAACCTCTATTTATTGATGCCGATTACAATAAAATATTCAACACGGATAGATTATTTACTAAAGACGAATTGGATGCTTTCGTGGACATTGAATCGAAGAAGATTCAAGTTTGTCACAATTGGAAAGCTCTACGATAGCGAGAAATGGGGAATGACTCCTAGGTTAGAGTACGTTTGCGAGCGATACGGTGTATTCGTATCAAAGGCGAAACATGAAACTTTGAGAAAGAGGAAGACATTGACGAAGAAATGCAATTGTCCGTTTGCGCTAAAAGGTCATCTGATCGACGTACTAGCCATGAAATGGCGTTTGGAGGTGATAAACGGTACTCACAATCATGAACCCTACGTTCGTCTAGACGATCATTCCCGCGCTTGTAGGCTAAAACTGGATGAAGATGAACTAGTTCGTAGTTTGTCTCACCTCGGTTCGCGCCCTAGGGAGATATATAGTGGTTTGAAGTACCAATATCCCTGAGAACATTTCAAACATGCGTGCAATCTAAAATTGCCGCAAAAAACATCGGGATGCTGAGCATGGGGGACAAACGCAAATGCAATATCTTTTGACGAAGTTGAAGGAGAATGGATACTCGACGTGGGAGCATTTGAAAGATGATTCAAAGGTGATCACTGACTTTTTATTTGCACATCCTACTAGCGTAGACTTATTACGTACATTCCCGAACGTGTTATTCATGGATTATACGTACAAGACGACTAGGTATAAGATGTCGTTATTAGAGACTATCGGTTTAACGTTGACTTCCATTACGTTAACCGTTGCGTACGTATTTATGAGCAGAGAGAAGATTGGAAACTACGTATGGGCTTTGGAAACTCTTCGTGGTTTGATGATGGATAACGTGTGCACATTTCTATCCATTATTGTTACCGATAGAGAGTTAGCTCTCATGCGAGCGATCGATAAAAAATTTCCGGACACGCACCACCTGTTAGGCACGTGGCACATTAGTAAGAACATTCTTGGGGCGGTCCGGAAGATATTGCACGATGATGCGGTAGCGAAACAATTTGTTGACTTTTACGGTTACGTTGCGGGGGGCGAACACGTTTGAGAGTTACCAAAAGAATCTAGATACACTGAAGGAGATGTTTGCATCTAAACCGGAGTGTTTTGCGTATGTTATGGACTCGTGGATAACGAAATATGGTGACAAGTTCCTTGCGTACCGAACGAACACGATTAAGCATTATGGCCAAACAACTACAAATAGGTTAGTCCGTTTATCCTATTTTTCGTTGAGTTATTTTATCTAGTTTGAAATAAGTTCATAATTTATTACTTGTAATATGTCGGTCAGAGGGTGCTCACTCGTCCTAAAAATATATCTTGGGACGAATCAATGCAACTTTGAGCTTTTTTGGGAAAACGTTCATAACTTATTAACGAAGCAACATGCGGGTATCTTCGAATCATTCGAGCGAAGTAAGTTTAGAATAATTCTAGGTTTTGATGGTGTTTTGACCCAAAATCGTAAAGGTCATGTGTCACATGCGAGGCTAAAGATACTGATGGTTGCTATTGTACGTGCTCGAAATATAGGAGTAGATCGGGTAGCATGTGGAGGTTGTTTCCTTAGGAAAACGCATGGGTTACCTTGTGCATGTGAAATTGCGTTTATAGCTAGAGATGGTAGGTGTATCCCTTTAGAAGACGTGGATATCTTTTGGAAAAGATTAGATATTGTGCATAGAGATCCTAGCTCTCGTGAAGAGGAATTGCAAAAAAAAACATTCCTTAATTGACAAATTCATTCGTAGTTTCCGACCCGACCAACAAGACCACATTATCAATAGGGTAAGGCAAATATTGAGGCCTGAGACAAGTCATATTCAAGATCCTAAAGAAGCGGTTAGAGCTAAGGGTGGACCAAAGGGAGGCGTTAATAAATCGACTAAACGGAACCCTAGTTCGTGGGAATATCCCATTGAACAAACCGCTAGTGCTAGTACTCCGGCTAACTCGGTAGGTAGTACACCCGTAAACACATTAGGGAGCACGGCCGCATCCAAAGTGGTTCCCATCGTACCACCCAAACCTTCATTAGCAAAAAATAAAGTTGGAAGGCGTAAGAAAATTGTTAAGGATGGGAAGTTAACATTATATCCGGACGTTCTTCCGGACGGACAATGCGGATATCGTTCCGTAACGCATTCAATATACAAAGACGAAGATAGATGAGATGATGTTAGACGCGCGTTGTTGAAGGAGTTGCGGGACAACCGTGCATGTTCGTTGGATGTATATGGTTCGCCGAAGGTGTTTGACAATTTGGTACATAGGTTAGATTACTTCAAGCCCAACCCTAGTAGCCACTATTGGATGACATTTCTGGACATTGGACTAGTCATCGCGATAAGGTATCAATGCATGATATACCATGTATCGCAAGAAGCCTCGTTAACGTATCTACCAATCCGTGGAAAGCCACCCGTCAACAATTCAACGATCATAGAAGTTGGGATAACTTTTGTACATGGATGTCACTTTGTTAATGTAAGTACATTTCGTTTCCAATCCAAATTTCTTACGCTATCATTACTAATGCATTCATTTATTCTTTTTTCTTGTAGATTACTACTCCACCCGATGGACCGTTGCCTCCATTATACCCTTGTTGGGCCGCTTATGCAACCGAGGAAGCGAATTAATGGGCGCATCCCTAGTACCGGCGGTTGAACAAATTTACACAGATAATGCCCGCAAGGAAAATCAACTTGAACGAAAAACCACATGTAACAGATTTGACTAGAGACGACGTTTGAAATGCTTTTGTACAACGTTTTAAGTTATTTTCCTAACGCTTCCTGTAATATAGTTAATGTAATTTTGATGTAATATAGTAGGAAAATGACTACTAACGTGTTATGTATTATAGTTTATGTGATTATTTGAAATGTTAGTTTTTAAGTCAAATAGAACACCGTTCGCACGCGACGCACTTTGGGTCCCGTCTCATGCGACTAAAGAGCAAAACTTTGGCCCTGAATTTCAGACAGAGAGCATATATCGCACTCCAAAAATGCGAACGTCTTTGATGGTAGTCGCATGCTACGGAAGGCAAAAACTTTGGCCTTGTTTTCCAGACAGAGAACGTTTATCGCACTCCGTAAACGCGACTGCCTTTTGCCCATGTCGCATGCGACCTAAGGCCAAAATTCTAGCTCTGTTTCTCAGACAGAGGGCATATATCGCACGACCAAAATGCGACCTCCTTTGGCACTCATCTCATGCGACGCAAATCCTAATATATTATGGCCTAAAGAACGCGGTTTATACATTTTTTGGAGTAAAGTACCATTAAAAAGGGGGAAACAACAAGTACACTTGAAGGAAATACATAAAGACGAAAACAACAAGTTAACACCTTAACTTAAACAAACATAAGAAAATAATTAAACAACTAGATGCCAACAACCAAAATGCTCAATCATCGAAGTCATATCCCAAGTTGTCGTCAGAATCAACCCCCTCCTCCCTTTCCGTAATCCTATCTTGAAGATACTCTACCATATCCCTAGTGATGTAGTCTACCAGCGTCATGTTGCAGACGGTGGTTGCTTCTTGCTTAATTTTATATGGCAAAAACAACAAATGTTGGAGCGGTTTACAAAAAAGGTACCTTTGCTTGATTTGATCACGGTTGCGCACGAGGAGACCTCCAGTTTGTAAACGGCCGTAGCCGTAGTACATCTTACAAAGCACTCGATAAAAAAAAACATCGATACTATCTTCTCCCATCTCTCGCCGGGATATCTTCACCGCCTCAAGCAGATGGTAGTCTTCATAAGGAGTAAACTCCATTTGTTAAACTGTTTATGTTTGAGAAGTTTTTATGAATGTAAAGGGTTTTAGAGTCTCTTTATATAGGGAAGTAAAGTTTGGCGGGAGTTTTTGGTTTTTGATAACGAGCGGGAGTTTTTAGTTTTTGATAACGAGCGGGAGTTTTTTATTTTTGAGAATGAGCGGGAGTTTTTAATTTTTGATAACGAGCGGGAGTTTTTAATTTTTGAGAATGAGCGGGAGTTTATAATTTTTGATAATGAGCGGGATTTTTTTATATACTATGAAAAGAAATAATATAAAAAATAAGGGAAAACTTACCGTATAATGTTTTTCAATGGTAGAAACTCTAAATGTTACTACACAGCTTGAGCATTCAACTGTCGCTGAAATTACCTTATTATTAATTAACACAACATGAATGTTGTGGAGAGTAGGAACAATCGAGCGTGATAATAAAAATAGAGAGATAAAATATTGAGAGCAAAACATATTCTTGAAGAAGACAAAACTGCCATTGTTATGTTTCTTATGTTCGAACAACAAAACCAGTGCTTTCTTTTTCTGTCTTTTTAGATGTTTATCTGTTGATATGATAATGTAATTTTGATTTTATTTGTGGGTGGTTGTGGTTAGGGTTAAGTGACATTTAAAAGTAGATTTGTGTCTTTTCGGATTACTATCGAACAACAAAACCAGTGCTTTTTTCTATCTTTTTAGATGTTAATCTGTTAATATGATAATATAATTTTGATTTGATTTGTGGGAGGTTGGGGTTAAGGCTAACTGATATATAAAATTAGTGCTAATTAATTAATTAAAATACAATAAATAAAAGTAGTCATCAAATACACTAAATAAAAGCAGTAATAAAATAAACCGGTTACAAAAATATAGTGCTAACATCGGAAAGTCTGACAAAGGTGTGTTGCGAGTAATAATCAGTGACGTCTATACCTCTCAGCGATCCTGCACATGTGAAGGGCGGTCTCTACAAGATCCTCGTGCTCCATCGTCGGTATCGATGGAGCAAACCGAACAATCTGCTCGTATCCTGCAAAGTCAGCATCACCCTGCGGCTCCAACCGAGGACCTCTAGCTGGTGCAGAACTGCTAACGATGTACCACAGCCTCGTCTTCACCCAAATGTAGTACATCGGGTCAGCACTCTCTTCACTACCACGGTACAACGTGCCATCAGGAGTGTACACATGGTTGTCCCAATCCCTCCATAAGTGCCCGTCCCATGGGTATCCGAAGATCATCTTCTTCCCTGTTTTTTTCGATTTAGGAGGGCGTATATCCTTAGGAATCAGCTGTACGAACCCCATCTGTCGAGTGATACGGTCTGGGTAGTACAGCACAACCACGTCGAACACCTTAAGCGTCAACTCAACCCAAGTCACCCCCTGGAACGGATAATGGTCTCGTAAGTGTATGAAGGGAAGGAACATGACTTACATCTGCCTCCGTGCATGTCGAAAGTGCATGTCTCATCTGCCTGCGCACATCATGAGAGACACCAATCTTCTGTGGCGCATGTCGGCACATATGGGGCATAGATATGTCGTAATCGCAAAACAGTGGAGCTCGGAGCTGAATAAAGTGGGCAGATATCCACGACTCGAGCATCCCTATAAACCCGCAAATGCCTCCCGTACAATGGAGAGATCCCTGACTAAGGGAGTGGTACAGCTGTGCTAAAACCAACTGACCCCAGTTGAACCTATGCATACCCTGATATTGGTTCACGAGCTGGAGGTAATCTAAAGGAATGTTGTTGCCGGTTTTGTTGGCACATATGGTGGTACCTAACAAATACAGTATGTAGGCACTGTTTGCATGATCTACCCTCTCATCTGTGATTCTACTATTACTATACCTAGCACCACTAAAAGTATTGCGCAGCCACCCAAGGTTCACACTACTAGCATTCCTAAGGTCTGTACTCAACTCAGATGGTCGTACACCTAGCATGCCAGCATAAGTACTAAGCTTCTCAACCTCTGAGTCAAAAAGTAAAGCATCAAAGGACCTACCTATAACCGATAATCCACTGATGACGTAGACATCGTCCAAGGTGCTTATCATCTCCCCGAACAAGAAATGGAATGAAGAAGTCTCCCCATGCCATCGCTCTAAGAATGCCTCCACCAAATGGAGGTTGGTATGCCAGCGGGAGAGTGCATCGACGAGCGAGCCAAAAATAGTCTATCACCCTTGCCCGTACCCTGCTCTGCTGTGTGAGGTCCCATCTCCGGAGACTGTCGTACATAGCAAAGCATCGCAGGGTGACCTTATCCTGCAATATGTATCAAACACGTAAATTCGTGAAAAAACATTAATTATAAACATATATATCGAACACGTAAGAAAGTGATAAAACAATATAAAGGTATAATACTTACATCTCCGTGATAGACGCTGAAAGCCTCGTGCTGGGTGTAATCCAGA
The DNA here is from genome assembly GCA_036936605.1 of Limnanthes douglasii subsp. nivea. Lineage (NCBI taxonomy): Eukaryota > Viridiplantae > Streptophyta > Magnoliopsida > Brassicales > Limnanthaceae > Limnanthes > Limnanthes douglasii. Next base: position 144,534,881 of record JAUPFV010000004.1, read on the forward strand.
AAGAGAGCCGGGACATGCGGCAGCACCGACAAAAAATCTTGATCCTCACCCTCGGGTGCGTGAGATGCTGCCTCTGGTGCGTGAGGTGCATCGTCCTCGTACTGTGAATGTGAGGCATCATGTGCCTCCTCCCGCTCCACCCCTTCCACCCCCTCCATATCATCTGGTGCATCTGCATCGTCATCGTAACAATAGTCAGGTGGCTGCGAAGAAGAACCTGCCCCAGTGCTACCGGCAGTACTAGGAATGTAATCGCCATGACGACGGAGACGTCGTCTAGTACGCGTACCAGGAGCATGTCCCTCACTGGGACCTGCCTCTACATCCGCGGGCTCGGGCTAAACTCTACCCTCTACCGCCTCTTCCGACTCACGTGCCAAACGATCACGTTCCCTCTTTTTCTTGAACGGATTTTAACTTTCTGCTTGATCCACCCCATCCTGTAAAAAATGCAATAAAAAATATGTATTAGTGAGACAATACCAAATAAGCATTCATAAAAGGCATTGATTCGCATGAGACAGCTTAAGCTGTCTGTAGCGTGAGACAGCTTAAGGTGTCTGTCGCATGAGACGGCAGTGCACATCCCGTCTCATGCGACGATATGTTGTCTTGGTCGCACGATCGTGCTACCAACAGCACCGAAACCCCAAATTTAGAAACCTACCAAAGCAACCTCAATCAAACACATACGCATAGATCCGACCAAAACTAACAAGAATACAACACTAATCTAACAAAACAACACCTAAAATCATACAAAAATCGAACTTTTGAAATCGAAACCTAAAAAACTTAAAAACCTAATTTCTGCAGTTTATATCCAACGAAATCTTAAAAATATTATACCATGATGTTTGTATTACTTACCTTTATGTTTTCCTGACTTTTAATTCTTCAAAAATCGAGCTTTTGAAATGGATCAAACGGTGTGCTTGAAAGCTTTCTAGAGGGAGAGTGAAAGATAGGAAAAAAATAGTGAGAGATTTATCAAACCCTTTTATACCTAGATTTTCTGAAAAGAGTAAATTGGTCAAAAATTAGATGATCCGAAAAGAGTAAATTGGTCAAAAAGTAGGTGAAAAGTATATCAAATGGGTATAAGATCCAGCGGTTTAAAATCTATCAATATGTCTCTTATCTCTAGCTTGATCCATTATTTTTTTTATACACATTTATTAATTTATTTATGATACAGATCTTTACCATACATTTCACATGAATACAGTAGTTAATTACTATGCACCGCACCGAGCATGGCTAGACCGACCAAACCCACTTGGCATCTTATTGAGCCAATGACAATCCTCAAAAACACACATTGGCCCACCTTTAGGCCATGCCACGTCATTTGGCTTTATAAATTTCGGGGCCCACATGGGTGTCCCATCTTCATATGAATTGTGTGTCAATCTCTTCAAATCAGAGCCATCCAATTTTACCGTGAATATCTCCCCATAAGGCTGATAATGATGTGGGTTTGAAATAGGCTCCGCTGAAATCCCACTGTAATCTGATGTAAACACTATGGTCTTTCCGTCCGGACTAAAGCTCGGATGGTTAGCTCGTCCGCCTGACCCGCTTTGCACTAGCTTTCTTAACCCAGTTCCATTTGGGTGGATTAGAAACAACTCGAAACTGCCGGAACCTGGATTGTCACGATCTGATGAAAATGCGATCCAGTTCCCATCTGGTGACCAGCTGCACATTGTGTCTGTCCATGGACCTTCTGTTAACCTGTAAGTAATCAAGTTCGTTAATATTATCTTATTCGACAAACCGATTCTGTCCTGTTCGAATATTAAACAATATATAACATTTTATGAAATTCAAGTAACATCCGAGTGCGCATTAACAGACAAACAAATCAGTCAATACAAGTACTGAAAAGTATCCAATTTGAAGTGTGTTTACAAAGTACCAAAATATATGTTGAAAAACTAATCTATATACTAGGAACGAAATTGGTAATTAGAGTATATGAATACACAACACGGTCTAGATTTGGCACATGTATCTGAAATCTACAGTGGGGTTAGATGAAACAATCTATTATATAGCTCTAACTATCTAACTCGTAATCAGAATCATGCCTAATTAGAAACATGCCGCACATACTGATATATTTTATAGTCAAAATTCAGGCGACTAGAAGACAGCATATATATCACAGGAACCAAATGAACCAAGATCATTTAGCGAATGAGATGTACAGTATAAGTTCAATCTAACTCGAGAGTATAAAACGTGTAACGGCTCGAGTCTAACGTCCAAAGATGAATGACAAATCAAGACATAGTACCTGGTGCTAAAAAATAGCTTATACTGAAGAACAAATTTCTTGTTCTAGAAACACTGTGATCCTGAGGACTCTTTACACAAATTGGCCATTAAAATCTAGGTAGGTAGTACTACTTACTGGTGAGAAAATAGAGAACCATTTTATTATTTTACGTCATAACATGGGTGCTATCACAATTGTAGAGAGGCTGTATTTTCTAGTACAAGGTGGTTTTCTATGGCGACTGCCACCACTTTCTAGTGCAGGGCTCAGCCGCCTTGCCCTATCATGGAGACCAACTCCAGCGTTTCCTAAAGGCGTCTAGGCTGTTTTAGTAACCTATGTTTCTATATCTTCTTCTTGGACAAAAATTAATTCCTACAACAATATACAAATAACTTGTTCCAATTATGTACAAAATGAACATACCTCTGGATCCAACCTTTCTCTCCAGCATCAGCATCCATTATGTACAAATTCTTATGACCGGCTCTACTCGACCGGAACACAATTTTATTACCATCCGGTGATGGATATGGAAATGCATTGTTTTCACCATTGGTTGTCAACTTTTTAACTTTCATTGATTCATCACTGGCATCAACGTCGATCGCAATGACATTCACATTTGTTCTCTCACTGGCGAATGTAGGCCCTGTACTAGTATACACAATGCCTTTCCGGACGGGATTCCACGCTGTCGAAAAGGCCATGTCAGGGTACACTTGACGCCGGTTCGATCCATCTGTGTTGACAACGTAAACACCGGGGAAATCGACAAAAGCTATTCGATCACCATTGGACGAAAACGAAGGGAATGAACCATCTATACGGAATAGAGAAAGATTGGGGACCGGGTTTACGAGATGCTGAAGAAAAAGCTGAGGGTTTTTTCGTCCATTCGTTTCACCTCTACACCTATGGTATCCGACTCGGGATGAGTCATCGGATATAAACGGATTAAAATGATGAGTTTCCGGCGAAACCAATCGAGTTAGCTCTTTAAACTCGTTCGTTTTAAGATCGAACAGCTCTATGTGGCGATAACCCGACCCGGGTCTCCTCGTCGCCACGGCAATGAAGTCGTTGTTACCAGGTGACGTGGCTGGTGTAAACGCGTGAAGACCCGGTGGTGTGACTCGCTGAATCGTTACAGTCTCAGTTGAAATCGGTCCGTTTTGGGGAAAAATTGCTCTGTACACACTTATCCACTGATCATCGCTTCTCCTATGGAAATAGAGAGTGGACTCGTCGACCCAACTTGGCCACCCACCATGTTCTACAACTTTGATTCGATGAGTCCCGTCTCGAGTCAAAGACACGTAGATATCGGTACTGAGTTCCTCAACCTCTCCGGTCCACCCTCGCTCTCCATACGACGCCACCGCCGTCAGTTTCCCCGATGGAGAAACGGCAGGGCTGTAATCGGCGATCCCACTTGGCGTCAGCCTCCGAGTCAAACCGGTTTTCAGCTCGGTCGAGTACACCGCGGTCCAACTCGCTCGTGGTACGCCGGGGTCCTCATGAGTCGAGACGTAAATCAAATACTCACCAGTCAAAGTAGGCTTGTCTTTGAACGAAATTACCCTTTTACCATCCTGGAACACATCGTCGGACGACAAAAGCGGAACCTGAATCCGATCGGAGACCTCCAAAATGCTTCGCTTTCTCCTCTCCGGAATTTGGTAAAGAACATCGTAATAGATACTCGACGACCCGTTCCTCTCTGTGACGTAAACAAGTGGCAGTGGCGGTGGGTTTCGTGAGTTCAATAGTTCGATTAGGGTTTGATTTGTGAGAGTAGAGAGGACCATGGAGGAAGAGTGAGAGGGGAAATGACCGTTGAAATTTATTGATTTGCCATCAGTGAGTCGAAGCTCCGTCGTGATAGACGGCGGAGAAGACCAAGTCGTCGGAAGGGTATATATGTCAAAAGCATAGTCCGAGCTACCGAGCGTGGCGAACACGATGGTATCTCCGCCGTCTTCGCCACCGCTAGATGGGTTATGAACCGCCGCAACACAGTATAAAAATAAGAAAAAATAAGTCAAGAACCCGGCTCCGATTAGAGATCCCGCGCCGGGTTTCATGGCTCTCTATGAGACTATGACAACTGTGACCGGTGACTGCAGCTCGGGTGCGAGTTTGAAAATGGGTAACTTGGTGATATACGGCCCCTTACCCACAATTGGATAGAAGAGGATACGTGGCCACCGTATCATGCATGATTTCAATGATATTTTGAAGATGGGCAAGACCGAGACATCGTTTGGTTAACTTCTAAATTAATTTTTTTTTTATTATCATTTTGTCTAAAAAAAATACCAAATCAATATACCTTCATATATTATAGGTTTGAGTGATTTGAATAACAATTTTAATCGTGACGTGGATAATTTTTCATCGGATGAAGAGTAGTTTTTGACGGACTATCAAAAAACACAAATTGAGATAGGATTCGATATCATTTTGCTTTTAGTAGAAATATCGTACTTATCGCACGCTATAACCGACGAACTGTGTATCCGATTAGCGCGAAAATGTATGAATATGAGCTTGATATTTATATAAAAATCGCGAATAGGGTGTTTGTGAATTTGTCCAAATCCACACTCGACGTGCGCGATTTTGCCTGAGTCACACACCCGGCGCGCAATTTTGCTAAAATCTGTACTTAGGGTGTAGTTACGCGATTTTGCTTAAATTGGTTACATGTACTAATTTACACGATTTAAGCATATTTCGATATAATTACTTAGACTTAATTATATTTTGATATAAGTTCACGTGTTTTATTGGAACTATATGATTAAAAAAAATTCCACCAAAAACTATTATACGAAATACGACTTGGTCTTACAGATGGATTCTGAAAGCACCAAGTTAGGTTTCATTTTGATTATGAATAAAGACGAGGATGATGGTATTTTCAATAAATTCCATTAAACCGTGAATATACCTCTAGTATTTTTGTTTGCCATTTTATTAAAATTAAATATATCTCTATCATTTTTATTGTAAATTTTTTGATAGATGGGGGATGAGTCTAAATCTTTTCAACCCCCTAGCTCATTCATTGCAAAATAACTTGGATCGCTAGAAATATAACGTTTTACACTTGTGCCGTCTACGGAGTTAATGACCCTATTGACCGTATCCATTTATGGAACGACCTCCATTTTATTTCCCTCACCAATCTATCGACTCCCTGGATCGTCCCCATGAGCGAACGCCCTCTGTCTCGTGCTGGAATAACTCCATTACCTCTTTCAATGATTGTTGTCACACCTGTAGCATTGACGACCTCCGTTCCTCGAGCTTCCAATACTCCTCGTTTAACCATCAACTTGATAACCCTGAATCCTTCAAAATTGACAGGGCCCTTGATAACGACATCTGGGATGATTTCTTTCCAAACTCCTTTGCCCATTTTGACCTTTCTTGTACCTCCGACCATACTCCTATTATTCTATATCTCTCCACCCCTCATATCCTCACGCCAAAGCCTTTTAAATATTTCAATATGTGGAAATTACACCCAAAACTTTTTGACATTGTTTCTCTAGCTTGAACACCCCTTGCACGAAAAACCCCCATGACGGTTATTGTTATCAAGCTTGTCCGCCTCATCCCGTCCCTTAGTGCCCTAAACAAAAGAGAGTTTAGCAACATCAGCCATAGGGTTGATGATACCCAAACCGCTCTTGCAAAAGCTCAACACAACTTAGTATTCAACCTGATTGAGAGACCTCTAATCTTTATTGAGAGAGAAACGACATAAACTTATATTTTCTATGATACCCAAACTGCTCTTGCAAAAGCTCAACACAAGTTCTTTCATAATAGCATCAGAGCCTGTAGATCCAGAAACAAAATTCTCTCAATTTCCACCCTTGGTGGCTCTTTAAGCTCCAACCCCTGAGTTACCTCGAACATTTTCCTCCATCACTTCCATAATCTTCTAGGATCCCAGAACCCTATGGACTACCCCGGTCTTGATAAAATCAGATCCCTGATTAAGACCATTGTCTCTCTCGCTGACAATGTTAATATGATCAAACCCTTCCTTGACGATGAAATTAAAGCCGCCTTGTTTGATATCGATAATGACAAAGCCTATGTCCATGATGGTCTTAGTACTCGTTTTTTTCAAAACCTTTTGGTCAATTGTGGGGCCGGATATAAGTACTGGGGTTAGGCATTTCTTCCATCACGGGAAAATAAAACCTGACTGGAATAAAACCCTCATTGCGTTAATCCCAAAAGTGGACTTCTAATCTTCCCCCTCGGATTTTAGACCCATTTCTTGCTACAATGTCGTGTATAAAATCATTTCTAAAATTATGGCCAACAAAATTAAACCCTCACTACCCTATCTGATTGACCCCTCTCAATCCTATTTTGTCCCTGGTCGCTTTATTGCTGACAACATTCTCCTTACCCAAGATCTTATGCACAGATATCAGACCAACCGAAAGGGCCCAAGATGCACTCTTAAAATTGACGTGATAAAAGTTTTTGATAACATCCGGTGGGAGATCATCCTTGATGTTCTTTTCGTCATGGACTTTCCAATCGAAATTATACATTGGCTCATCGTTTGCATCACCACCCCCTTATTTGCTATCTGCATTAATGGCTCCTCCGTGAGCTACTTTCAGGGGGAAATGGGGCTACGACAACGATACCCCCTCTCCCCTTATATTTTTGTCATCATAATACAGGTTTTATCTAGCATCCCCAAGATCATCAACCTCTATTTCGCGGAAGACTTCATGATTTTTAGCAGACTTAACCTCCAATCCACCAACCTCATTCACGATGGTCTTATGAAGTTTGCTTCTCTTTCAAGTCTGCAACTAAACCCAAATAAAAGTCAAATCTACTTCTCTAGAACATCGCTCGACACCAAAACCGCCATTATGACCTTGCTAGGCTTCAGCGAGGGCACACTTCAGGTCATATACCTGGGTGTCCCCCCCATCACTTCAAGGTTAGCTTACAACGACTGTAAATCCCTCTTCACCAAAATATTGACTCGCATAAACGCATGGACAAAAAAATACTTTTTTGTGCGGGACGTCTCCAGCTCATTAGATCCATCCTCTTCGCCATTCATGTCTACTGGACATTCATCTCCATCTTCCCTGTCAGAGTTCTAAATGAGCTTTCAGAGTTCTCTGGTCAGGATCTGACATGCAGATCTCTAGGGCTAAAGTTGCTTGGGAAGAACTTACTTTGCCCAAAGAAGAGGGCGGTCTTGGGATCCCAAAACTCCAAATATAGAATCAGACGTCTCTTCTAAAAATCTTATGGTCATATTAACAAAAACTAAAAGCTCAATATGGACGTTTGTTAAAAAAAATCACAAATAAAAACTTTTGGAATCCACCACCTCCTAGCAAATCCAATTGGAGTTGGCATAAAATCCTTATGCTCTGTAGTAAAGCGGGTGGCTTGTATAAGGTTATTATGGGAAATCGATGCAATACCTCTATTTGGTTTGATGCATAGCTCTTTTCAACCTCCATCGTCAACCATTTTGGCCCCAGCATCACAAACTTGGCCCGTCTGCGTAACATCACCCATATATGGGATCTGATTTGCAATGGAAATTGGACCTTGCCCTTCAATACTAGGGCCCCAAATAGGCAAATACGCAATCACCTTATGGATATACTAGGGCCCCAAATAGGCAAATGCGCAATCACCTTACCGATATCTGTAATGATCTCAGCACCCTCGATCCTACCTCCGGTGCTGATGCTGTTTTCATTTGGATCCCAAATAATTTCAGGGGAAACTTCACCATCAACAGTACTTACTCATCTTTTCCCCTTATGAGAGAAAACGTTGCATGAGCCCCTCTCGTATGACACAAATACTCCATCTTCAGGCACTCTTTTATCTCATGGATGACCATCCTTAACAAACTCACCACTCATGACAAACTCATTAGCTGGGGTTTGTACACCCCCTGACTATGTCCTATGGTTAACCAATCCAGAGACTCTAGAACAAATTTTTATCCTTTACCCGGGCATTTGGGATAATATCTCTCGCAAGCTCCAATTTCCCTCAGGAGCCTCTTCCCGGGCTTCTTGGCTCGATATAGCTTGCAGTTGGACTCACTCCACCAACAACTCTAGCTTCCTCTAGTGAACTGTTTTTTGCTCAACTATTTACAATATTTGGAGAGAAAGAAATGTCTGTATCTTCAACAACAAAAGTTCCCTCAACTCTATCTTTAGCCATCATGTTCTCTCGGATCTTCGTTTCCGCTTCCATGAAACAAAGATCACATATCCCTTGTAATTGGATTCCTCCTTCTTATACCACTGCTTTTCCATTTGCACTTCTTAAATATTTTTGCACCCATTGTAATTGGCCAAAAGCCACTTGAACCTTTTGTACACATCTTCTATTTATAAATTTACAGATTTTTATATAAAAAAAGACATGATAAAATAGCAAGATCCTATGTAAACATAATAACCTACACTAACAATACCTTCCCTAGTGTAAGCACGACGCCACCAAATAAATAAATACAAAACAAAAAAAATCATTTATATGATACACGACCGCATATGTTTTATAAAAACAAAAAACTCAATAAAGCATAAAATAAAAAAGGAATAAGTAAAAGATTAGAAAAAATATTTAACAAGTTCTTATGGAGATCAAAGTACACTGAAAAAGTGTTCATTGGACTACTTGGTCTTCTCTTTGTAGGCCTTTTGAGGAAGGAGGGCTGAATATACGAAAATTGGTGGATATTCAGCAAACCTTATCTCAAAAGCTATGGTTCATATTTGGGAAAAATGATTGTCTTTAGGCTAATATCATGCATGATATCTACAGAAAGAATGTACATCCTATTCAGTCTAATTATTCTAAATATTCCTCTTTGACATGGAAAAGACTTGTAGGTATCAAAGAGAGTGCTGAAAAAAACTTGAAGTGGATTTTGGGTAATGGAGAAATGGAATTCTGGAGAGATGATTGGCATAATAACTACCATATTCTGAAGCCTAACAGTAGTGATGGTAACAACTGGTATTTGGAGGCTAATGTCAAAACTTTATGTAAAAACAACAACTGGGACATTGACCTTTTAAAGAAATTCTTACCAGAAGATAGAATCAATCAAATAAAGAAGTACAAATTTGTTACCAACAATAAATATCTGCTTATTTGGAAGCTTTCTCAAGATAATCAATTCAATAAAAAGCAAACTTGGAACAACTTAAGGCAGACTTTTACTTTTCTAGTCTTTACAAGAAAATGTAAAATGGTCTCACACCGAGGAAGTACTATTTCCTTCTTTGGAAACTTATTAAAAACTACATTGCTACTGACTCTATTTTGCAGAAAAGGCATATAAGCCTCACATCTAAATGCCAGTTCTGTTCAAATTACGAAGATCTTAATCACCTCTTTGTGAATTGTTCTTACTCTTGGAGTGTCTGGAAATATTTTAGTGATCTATTCAACATAAATATCGACAATTACATGGTCCTGACTCATATAGTCAGAAACTAGTGCTGGTTTTCTAAAGCTAAAGTCCATATAACTCATCTTATCCTTTCCTTAATCTGTTGGGTAATTTGGAAGAATCGCAACAACTCAAAACTTAATGGAACATTTGATTATGCTAAAAAATCTATCATTGTGATATCTAAAATTATTTTGGGTCTCGAATTGTCAAATAATTTAAAACAAAAGCATTGGTCTAACGCATCTGATGCAAGTTCTAGTTTAGGTTGCAAATAAAGTATCAACAAAATCAATAAAGTGAACTACCTCAAATGGATAACGCATGAGAAAGAGAGGTTGAAGATGAAAATTGACGCTTCCTACATACGTAATGGAGGATCAAATGGTGGGGGTTTTGATCAGAAACAATACTGGAGTCATCATTTACTGCTCTGGTAATATGTATGGTAAAGTATCCCTTATGCTCACAGAAGCTAGAGCTCTAATGGAAGGATTGCTAATCTGCAAAAAGGAAATATGAAAAGACGTGGATATTGAGTCAGATTGTCTTCTTCTAATTAAACTTCTTGTTGAAGGGAAATCAACATGGTTTCTCTGTCCTTTAATCAAGATTTGTAGAAATCTTATTGACCCCTCTATGAACATCAAACACATTTCAAGGGTTCAGAACCAGGCTGCAAATTTTCTCGCAAAATCAATTCTGAAATCCAAAGAAAAGCTAAGTTTCCCTATACTAAAGCCTCTAATGAGCTTCTAGCTATTACATTGCTTGAAAGCTTGGGTCTAGTCTATATAATAAATAATCATGAATAACCTCTCATCAATTCAATTGTTAGCTTACAACTTGATACTTTATTCGGTTTGGTCAAATTGAAGTGAGAAGTTTCAGAGTCTTAATGGAGGCTTGCTTCGTCGTAAGATTGAAGATTTTGAATGTTTGTTGTTAGCACTCTACCATTAAAAAATAAATCGGAAGCTCTGTAAATCTGCTTGAATTTGTTTTTAAGTTTGGAACAAATTTTAAATTTGGAGCGAAATTTATTTTAAATGAAAGTTAAGGAGGGAAATTAGGAAAATTTTAAAATTTGAGTCCTATAATTGCGCCATTGCCTTTTGATTATTGTAAAAACCCATTTGGGTCCTTCTCCCTTATTAATAATAATTATTACTTTGTCTTTAAGAAAGGTAAAAGATGCGCACTATCCCTCTATCGATCCCCTTTTTATACTGAATACTATATGCCACTGACGAATGCCATGCCTTCATCTACCGCTTCAATGTCGCCATCAACCAAAGATCCTATAATCTTAGGACTCATCTCTGCACTTCCCATTTCTTGGTAACTCCCGAACTTACAAATGTAAGAGATAAAAAGTCAGGATGGTAGTAGAGGATAAACTGTAGATGATACTGTTGGAAAATAAGTTGGAAAATAAAATTTACAAATTTAACCATAAATTTTGGACAGAAAAATCAGCAAAAAATATAATATTTTGAGATACCTATTGAATATGTTTGGTGGGAGAGTTATGTATATCTTGTATTGATATTTCAACCATTTAACTATTTATAAATCATATTATATATAGAGTTACATATTTTCACAATTTTTTTTTGTGATCACGATAAAAATAAATTCCACTCTTTTAAAGAGTTAACATATGTATCTTGGCCAAACAAACCCTTTGACAACCACATCAAACTTACTTTCCCACAACCAACTTTTTGGTGGTCACCAAATATACTTGTAATTTTACATTATAAGTTTCGTTTGTCTAAGTTCGTCGTGCAAAACTCTGATTTTTTATCATAATGAATTATATACCTTACAATAATCTCTTTGGGAGGTTCAACCAACTTTATGTCTAGATTTTTATTTTGATTTTAGGTTAATTCTGATTATCCGAACTTTTTTTCGGATCAAATTGTTAATCAAATTTTTTAACAATCTCTCGTTCGATTAAATAAAATCTTTTATCTCTTTATTGAGATAATTTTTACGCATGGAGAAAAATATCTTTCTGTTTGAATTTCACCTTAAAGTAAAAACAATAAAGCTAGATCGGAAGACATTCGTAGTTGTAACTTTGGACAAACTTACCATATGACCTAACTGAGGATCTCACATACATAGTTGTTTTATCAATTTATAAGATCCACATTTTTCTTAGAAATATTTCGGTCGCGTTCTCAATCCATTTAAGAACCATAACTTGCAAGAGGTGACACCACCTCTAGATTTTTATAATTACAATTCTTCCAATGCTTTTGTTATTATAAAAAACACTTATTATATGTAAACTGAATTCTATTAAAATTTCTTTTAAACTTATCTCTCCACGATAATGACCAACGTATCGCACACATACATCACAAATGAAAATTTATTATATATATATATTGAACCTTCCACAAAAAAATTATCGTTACTCGTTGGAAATTTGATAGGTTCTCTATAGTCGATTTGGGTTGTCATTATTTACAAAATATCAATTCAAGAGTTTTAATCTCATCCCTTTAGATTTAGATTTTTTAATTCTCGAAAATAAATGGTTTGGTAAACGAATCCGTTAAGTTATTACTCGAACGCGCATCTAGAACCAATATAATTGTATTTTAAATTAGTTATTTAATATACTAATGTCTAAGACTTATATGTCTAGACTTTTCATTATAAATTCCCTTGTAGACTCTACCTAATATTTCTTGACTATCACAATATGTTTATATTGTCTATTCCTCTTAGAATTGAATGGTATTTTTAATAAGAGATCTCTTAACCATTAAGCCTCATTGTCGTTGCGGTTAATGCTACAAACTCACATTCCATAGTCGAATAAGATATACACGTTTGTTTTTTTTTATCCCCAAGAATAGCCCCACCTGTAAAATTGAACACCAATCCTGTAGTCGACTTGTTATCAGCTTGATTGGTGATCCAACTTGTATTCATGTATTTATCAAATACTCCATGAATTTTAGAAAATTGGAGACACGTGTTTTTTTATCTTCTTTAAATACCCAAAAGCTCTTCTAACTGCATCCCTATGTTTCCTATTTAAATTACTCGTAAACTTAATTTATTTTGTTAACACAATTGGTATATCTACCCTAGTATATAAAGCTGCATACATTAAACTTCCTAATTCCTATTGCACTAGCGTATCTAATTGAGCCATCAATAGTCCCTCATTTTTTTCCAAGTTTCAAACTATAAAAAAATGATCCATGTGTTTATTTGAATTTCAAATGTTTAAACTGATCAAGTACTTTCACAATATAATGGGACTACCTTAGGGAATAACCTCCATTATTTTAATACATTTATTCTTAAAATAATGTCTACTTATTTAAGATCATTCATCATAAAAAGTAGAGGAAAAAAACTCTACGTTTTAATAATCTTATTCATATAATTACTTAATATGAGCAAATAAGCTACATACATGCATATATATATATATATATACGTACGTACGTACGTATATAGATACAGACGTACACACATACGTACATACATATATATTATGACCACCATGTCACCACAAACTTTAATGTATAAATACTTATCCGCCGTGTAATGTCTAAACTCATCATAAAAAATTGTATGATCAAAATTTTCATACCACTTCTTAGGTGCTTCGTTGAAACTATATAATGACTTAACAAACCTACACTAGACTCATAAGAGTTTTTTGTCGAGATTTGTATTTAAGAAATTTGTTTTGATATCCATTTTTGTGAATCTTAAAATTGTATACCCATACTATTGAAGATATCATACTAGTTCTTTTTGTTCATACAAATTAAGAATATATGTCAAAGTAATCGATTCTTTATTCTTTTCGAGACCTACCAATCTTGTCTTAAAAGCTTGAATGGTACCATTCATTGTCATTTCTTCTTAAATCCTACTTAGAACCAATAGATCTTGAACCCAACGGTAAATCGACTAATTCTGAAGTATGATATAGATATTGATGAGTATAAAAATGACAAAGTGGTAAACATAGTATAAGGTATTTTCAATCATGAATTTATCTTCCTTATATAAGGGAAAATATAACGATTTACATTTATTACAAGGTATTGATTTCTTTCTTAAGTATCGAAGACTGTACCAACCTAATATATATTTATATTCATTAACGATGTTTTAACTATCTTATTACTATAGCCGAGGGTAATATCAACCATGGGGTCATCGTCCGTGAGGCACTAGTAAGGAGCCATTGAATAAAGGACCATCACTTGGGAAGATTGGCCTGTGTGATATACCCGATCTATCAGCTTAGGGCGTCGACTGTCTAATATTTTTATTGTTATAAGAATTCGGCTAAGGTGGTGAAATCCACCCTTATCATATATGATTGAATCCGTTCAATCATTTATGACCTCTTTCTAAAACAAATAATATCATAACGTTATTGTTTCCTTATAACATTTAAGGTCGTCTTCTAAAAAAGGCATTATCGGTATTTTTTGGGTCATTTATTTACAAATCCTTCTATTAAATAGATAGAAAACCTTGAGAATATATCTCATTGGATCCTAGAGCTTTAGATCTATTCTCTCATAGAATCTTACGAGGTTATTGTGGTTTATCTTTAATGAGATATGTTTATTGCAAAGTCATTTCTTCATTTATATCGCGATATTATTAAAGAATTTAGATTTAAAAACTGTTTCCGTCAAATCAAACACCATATTAGAATCCAAGTTTAATAGTCTATAAACATTTCTATTAGTTGCATACCCAATAAATGCGCATCTTATAACTTAATGACCTAATTTGATTCATCGTAAATCCGTGTTTTTTTTTAAATTTCTAAACATCCATACACTTTACAATATTCAATATTTAGTTTTCCCCATTTCTATAACTCATATGAAGAATAGGGATATTCCAGTTTTCTTAAGTGGAATACACTTACATATATGAAATACGGTTAAAAAAGTTTCACCCTATAAATTAATATGCAACTTAAAATTAACTAGGATGAGACTGGTCATCTGAATCGAAGTTCTATTTTTAGTATTCAACCAATCTATTTTATTTCAACATATAAGCCGACACATTGAAACAATGAAGAGTAAGATAAAATGAGATTTTGAGAATGAGGATATGAGAGATGATATGAGGATACTTGGTATTAAAATTCAAAATAACATGAAGCAATGGTGTTTATATTATCTCAACAATAGTATATACATAATATTATAAAAAAGTTCTTAATGTCTAAAGGCAAAGTGGTTGGAACTCCCATTGGTTCAAAATTCAAAATCAGTTCTACTCAAACATCAACTGAAGTTGCAGATAAGAAGTATTTGTTGAAGATACCTTATGCCAATGTTATTGGTAGCTCTATGTATGTTATGATTTGTACGAGACCTGATCGTACCTGCACCTTAAGTGTTTTAAGAAGATTCATATCAAATCCAGGAAAGACACATTGGCATACACTCAAGTGATCATGGGCTACTTGAATGGTTCTATCATTGTAGGGTTCTACAACAACTAGAAGGATACGACTGATAAAGTGTTGATAGAGTATGTAGGCTTTGATTATGCATGTTGGATATAAGGAATTCTACTTTGGGTTCTTTGTTTATTATTATGTCATCTACATAAGCCGAATATATAGTTTCTACGGAAGCCACGAATGAAGCAATTTGGCTAAAGGGATTGTTGAGTGAAGTCACTAGTATTAAACAAATTATAATTATTATTAGTGATAATACTAGTTCCCTTCATTTAATGAATAATCCATAGTTGTATGAGATAACTAAACATATATATATCAAGTTGCACTTAATCTGAGATGTGGTGGTGAGAGAGAAATTGAATATGGCTAAGATTCCTAGCGAGAAAAATCCTTCGGATGCTTTGAAAAATGTATTGCTAATTTTAAAACTTACGAACCGTATAACACTTGTTCAAGTATCGAATGCATGTGAGCTGGTCTTCAAAGAGTAGAACATTGGGTACAACAAATATTGAATTTAATATAAGCATAAGTGGAGAATTGTTAGGTGTAGGCTAGAAGTTACTTGTCATCAGAAGTACATAGAAGACTACAATGACAAATGATAGATCAACCGAGAATTGTATTGGTATGAACTCATGAAACTCTCAAAGTGAAGCTTGGTCCGAGAGTTATAAGTGGATACATCTAGCAGAAATTAAAGGTTGTGACAAGATGCTGAGACTTGTGGTTATTTGAGGCGAAGATGTAGACAGTGCTGAAGATTGTGGCTCGAGAGCTCAAATGGAACATGTGGTTGAAAAGCTGTGTTGAAGCATGTGGCTGAAAAGTTGGGCTGAAGTAGTCTGCTGAAGCTACATAAATGTGTTTTGTTTCTGAAAGAACTGAGCTTCTTCTTTATGGACTTCATGAGTATAATTCTAATCTAAGTCGCTGATTAAGGGATTTAATCTGAAGTGTCTATTGTATTAGGGGTTGATTGATTAAAGGGATTTAATCTGGAGCATCTAATGGATTAAAGATTAGTTATAGTCGTTGATTAAAGTGATATAATCTGAAGCATCTAGAGTATGAGGGATTCATCTGAATCATCCAATCTGAAGTGAACGTAGGGCTTTACTTGTAAAGTCTATGAATAGAATAAGTAAGTCATAGTTTCAAGGTATGGCGGAACGAGAAGTTGATCAAAGAGTCGTTGTATTCTATAAAAGAGATAGTGTGATTCTTGTAGATAGTGAATTAAGGTGAGATATAAAAACTGAAGATAGAATTTTGTGAATCACGTTATCTTTGTAATTTGTGAGAGTTTGTGACAGAGGTTGATTGAACTCTTTGTGTTTGAATTTTTTTTTTTTGTAACATCTTTGATAATATAAACGAAGTATTCATTGTTGGGTGACGTAGAATTATTTACAAAATCCGAACCACGTTGAATACGGATTTATGAACTTGGTTTTTGTTATATTTTTTCTATTTGTTGTTTCCCTTGGACATGTTAAAAAACTATTTGAAAAACGATTTCCTAACCATCGTTTATTTAAATATATTAGAGTTTCGTCCCAAACATCTAAAACATTATAGTACCGAATCCAAAATATATCTAATATGTTTATAAACCAAACAAATACCAAGTTTTGTCAAACATTAAACTTATTGTCCATCCCACAAATTCAACACATGCATTATCTAGTTGCACACTAAAAGTCTCCCTTCGATGCTTTAACCACTCATAGTTTACTCGATATGCTAAAAACCAGCCCCCAAGGGGGTAGCCAAGTTGGTTGAGTATGGCATTCTTATGACCAAAAGGTCATGAGTTCGAGTCCCTCTACATACGCTTTCTCGGCTGAGCCTGTCACCTTGTGTGGTTTACCTTCTGGCGTTGGTTTGCAGGCTATCGCGTCAGACTGAGGGTTTACCCTGTGCGCACTCATTGCACTCTGAGTAGAGGTTGCGGGTTCCCTCCGAAAAAAAAGATATGCTAAAAACCAGATGCACTTTTTTGTTTATCCACACAACTTCGCCATCACCTAACATCTACTTGTGCTACAAACCCACAGCCTTTTCTCTCGAACCAAATACTGTAACTTGTCATTACCAGACATATCAGTCTGCCTCACTTAGTGCCTACATGTATTGACCATTAAAATATAATTCTAGTATGGAACATCATGCATTTTCTCCCAGACATGTACTTATACTGATCTGTAAGCATTATAGCAAACAAAGCAAACACAACGACATGTTTATAAATATACCATCATTAAACAACTATTAAATTTATTTTATAAAAAAAACTGATCTACAAGTAACTCGTCCATAAAAATTCTGTCATAAGACTACGTAAACATAGTTGGATATATCGTGAAGTGTATTAGGAAAGAACTATTAAAACTCTCTAAAACTCGAGTCGTGATTTAGTTGTGGAGACGTATGATGATCTTAAGAGCTGAGACTATTTTTCGAAAGTTAATGATAATTGTGTCAAAACAAATATTTGTTGAGCCGACGCAGGCGGGTCCAAACCTGAATGGTCCGAAGTGAGCTGATATGAATCACTATTCTGATCTGAAATGAGTTGGACCGTAGCACCACAGATGGACCAAAGCAGAGGATTTTATTTGCTAAGTCTCCTATATTAATTGGCTTCCTATTTTGGTCTTCATATATTAACTAGATTTGATAGATAAATTGGATCTTCTATATCAATTATGTTCGCTATTTATGAGGTTTCATATATTAATGAAGTATGAGTTATGCTAGTGGTTGATTAATGAACTTTGATTTAGAGCGTCTCGATGAAGAATTATAGTTTTCTCTAAACTTATAAATAGAAAATAATATATCTCATTGTAATGTGCGATTGATGAGACGAAGAGTTTCGTGAGAATACTATTTCTAAGTGAGTGAAATAACTCTAGGTTTATTGAGAGATAAGTAAGGCGAAAGATAAACGCTAAAGAGAGGGTTTTGTGAATCGCATCATCTTTTGTTACAAAGAGTGATTGAGTTCTTTGTCTTTGAAGAGTATTTATGTAATCTATTATTTATAAAAGAGTGTCCATTGTCCGTAGATTTAGGATTTATTCACAGCCCGAATGACGTTAAATATGGTCTTGGGTGCTTAATTTTATAAAGTTTTCTTTTATTTTTTGGTCTCCTTGTAAATGGAAACTAAATCATTTTCCCTTAGACTCGTTTAATCATAAATCAGTTCATGCATAGGCCAAAATATAATGGTTCCCATAAAAAGTGGTGTTGTGAGCATGTATCAATAGTAGAACTAGTAGATCGGTCACATATCCGTAGGTTGGAGAATTAGGTCTCTCCTGGAGACCGAAAGTCACGAAACATTACTTTTATGAAATTTAGCCTACGAAAATTTGATGGATCAATGGTTTTAATATCTGAAGAATAAAGGTTAAGGATTACCTAGTACGTAAGAGATTGACTCATGCGAGCGACGATAGATTTACACAGATTGATGACGTAGTACTGTCTAAAACCCAGAGTACTCTCATAATAATCTTGAAAGATAAAATGCAAGAGGTATCTGAAGAGCCTATGAAGCTGGTGATATAGAATTGACTTGAGGCTATTTATATGAAGAAGTCATTGACGAATAGATTGTATATAAAAAACAGATTTACATGTTATCAATGGATAATATCATAGATATCCGAATGCCCCTAGATGATTATAATCAGATCTTACTCGACTTGAATGTAGTTGGTGTGAAGGTGGATGCTGAAGATCAATAAATTAGCATTCGAAGTTCTATGCAAAAGAAGTATGAACACTTCACGGATACCATCATCTGTTGAGAAGACTCCCTTACAATTTCTGAAGTCAAGAGCGCCTTGAACTCCAAAAATATTTAAAATAATAATGTCTAGAATGGTAACCTCGAAAGGGACAAACTAAGTGCGAGGGATCGTTCCAGGAAATAGAGATTAAAGTAAAATAAGATAAAACTATCGATCAAAGTTAAAAAGGTTGGGATTAGTTCAAAGGTAATATGTTGGGTATGTAAGAAAAAATGGTATATCATTTAGAACTACTCAGAAAATAAGAAAAATCAACAACTATCAAAAGAATGAAGCCCAAAATACTATAATGGTGTATGATTATTATGACTATGTTATTGGGTTAACGATTTTTTTGTAGGTACAATGATAAATGGGTAATGGATTCAGGTGTGTTATTTCACAAGACTTCCAATAAGTATTGGTTTGAAAACATGTAAATACTTGTTGGTGGAAGGGTCATCCTCAGGAATGACGAATCATGTGATGTCAAAGGGATTTCAAAAGTATGGCTCAAGTTGTGTAAAATACTTGAGAGAGTGATTACCAACATAAGGTTTGTTCACGAAGTTAAAAATAAATTTATTTTAATTGGGATGGTAGATGAGGAAGGGTTTACCTATATGGGTGGAGATGGAAAACTCAAGGTCTTGCAAGACTCTCTTGTTGTCATGAAATCCAATAAGACAAATATTATCTTAGTTCTTGAGGGCTCTATGGTAATCATAGTGTATCTAGTATGGTAAAGGATTCTACAAGGTTGTAGCATCATCGGCTGGGGATTTTGAATGAGAAGGGACTCAATGAAATAAGTAAACATAGGTTTTTAGATGGTACCACAATTTTGAAGCTAAGATTTTGTGAAAGTTATGTTTTGGGTAAGAGCAAGAGGGTGAAGTTTATACACAATAACCAAACATCCAATAAAGTGCTTGATTATCTTCAATCAGAGTTTTGGGGTTTAATGCGGGAACCTATCATAGGTGGTGCAATGTACGTTATGTCGCTGATTGATGACTGATTCCAAGAAAGTAAGACTCCAACTTTTGAAGACCAAAGATGAAGTGTTTGCTACCTTTGTGAACTGGAAATATAGAATCAAACCGATAAAATGCTGAAGAAACTTAGGACTAATAATGAATTATAATACGTAAACAAGTAATCCACTAGCTATTGTACTAAGCTTGGCATTTCTAGACAATGAACTGTAAGCAAGACTCCCCAATAGAAAAGGCTTGTTGGGAGAATGAATCAAACTCTACTGGAACTGCTTAGTGATATGCTTCATACAACTGGAATGGGTAAAGGGTTCTAGGGAGAAGCCATGATAATGGCTGCATATATCATCAACATGAGTCCATCTATGAAAATTAAGTGTATTTATCCTCAAGAGTTTTATACGGGAGATAACCCTAAGTTAGAATATTTGAGAGTGTTCAGATGTGTTACCTATGCACATGTGAAACAAGATAAGCTTAGGCCAAGAGCACTTAAATGTTAGTTCCTTGGGTATTCAGAAGGAGAAAAATGATATAGGTTATATGGCCTACAACCGGACATCAGAAGGCTTTGATAATAATAGAAGTGGTTTTCAATGAAATGGGTATGCCATTGAAGTATATGGTGGAGACTCAACTAAGTATTGTGAGGAAGATATGTGAATTTTATGATGGATATCATCTATAATGTGAA
The DNA here is from genome assembly GCA_036936605.1 of Limnanthes douglasii subsp. nivea. NCBI lineage: Eukaryota > Viridiplantae > Streptophyta > Magnoliopsida > Brassicales > Limnanthaceae > Limnanthes > Limnanthes douglasii. The sequence goes on from JAUPFV010000004.1 coordinate 144,555,646, forward strand.
GCTGCTGATACTTCTAACGAAAATGATTTTGGGCCTCCTTCTACTTCGACTCATACATAAAAAGTTCACCCATTTCATGAGTCTGAAGAAAACCGAGGGTTTGTTGTTCCAGGAACTTCAAATGATCAAGTGGAGAGCAACATGAGCTTGACAATGTGAGGGATAAACCATGAAAACAAAGGAAACAGACGCATAGGTATGATTTTGCTGAAGTAATTAGTTATGTTTTATCGATTGAATTACATAGAGATGTTTTTTAACACGAAATATATCACGATGTCATCAAGATCCTTGATATATAAAGTGGCTTACAACCATGAAAGAAAAGCTGAGATATCTAAAGAAGTTGAATACATGGATTCTTCTGAAGCATTCAAAGGGTCATAAGCTAGCTGGAAGTAAATGGATATTCAAAATGAAGTCAATTATTCTTGGTGTTTAGTTACCCATATACAATGGTATGCTCGAGGGTAGGTATTTACGCAAAAGAAGTGTATTGAATTTAATAAAATATTATCGTCGGTTGTGAAACAAACCTCCATCAAGTTGTACCAGTCAATTGTTGCAAGATTTTATCTTGAGCTTGATCAAATAGATTTTACTAATGCCTTCTTGCATGGTAAATTAGAAGAGACAATTTACATGTTTCAACCAATTTTTTTGAAGAATGGAAGAAAGGTTTTTTTGTGTTTGCTGAAGAGACCTCTTTATGGGCTGAAACAGCCGTGGATGCATCATATAAGAAGATTTTTTTATAAGATCCATTAAGTATATGTATAGCTTCTATGATAATTGTGTTTATTGGAAATAAAGATACATACATGGATATATAATTGTTACTACTGTTGTATATGGATGACATACAAATACCTCGAAAAGATAGGAGGAAGATTGAAACGGTAAATACTTAACTCAAAAGAGAGTTTGAGATGAAGGATATGGGATAGGCTAAGAGGTTATTTGGTATTGAGATCAGTAGGAACATGCCGAATGCGTATTTATTCTTATCTCAATAATTATAATTATATATATATATATATAAAGTCCTTAGGAAGTTCTCGATGTCTAAAGAAAAAACGGTTGGAACTCTCATGGGTTCCTCATTCAAACTCAATTCAACTCAAACACCAATCAAAGCATCAGATAAGAATCATATGCACGAGATACCTTATGCCAATATTATTGGTAGTATTATGTATACAATTATATGCATGAGACATGATCGTGCATACATCATAAATATTTTGAGAAGATTCATGTTGACTCCAGCGAAGCTGCATTGGCATGCACTCAATTGGCTTATGAGACACTTTGGGTTATAGATTTATTAGAATAAGAAAGAGTGATTAGTTGTAAGTATTGTATACAAAAGGTTGTTGCACTGTCATCTACCGAAGCAGAGTATTTAGCTGATACGATTATTGAATGAACTCACTGGCGTGGAGCAAGATGTTGTTATGTTCTATGATAACATTAGTGTTATTTATTACAATATGAATTTCCATGAGAAAAAACATATAGACGTTAAGATTCAATTCACCCAAAACGTAGTGTCGAATGAGCAAGTATATATAGTTTAGATTGATAGCGAAGAAAATTCTTTTAATTCTTTAACCAAATTATTACCAATTTCAAAGCTAAAAAACTACGTGAGACTGGTGCAAGTCTGGAATACAGGTGAGTTGATATTTATACAATATAATATTGAATGCAATATATAATGGGAGTGGAGAATTGTTAGGTGTAGACTATAAATAACTCGCCAACATAGGTATTTTAGTAGGACTACATGGGAATAATGGGATCTGTCAACATGTATTAGGTAAAAGTTATTGAAAATCTATGAAGCTTGAGTCATAACTTAGTTACAGAGACGTATATTGATCTTAAGAGTTAAAACAAGTTGTCGAATACTGGTTATCATTATGTCGAAAGAAATATATGATAGTCTAAAGCAAAATGGTCTGAAATGAGATAATCTGAAGCATCACTCATATCGGAAGCGAATTGGATCGTAACACCACAGGTGGGCCGAAGTGGAGTATTCTATTTACTAGGTCTCGTATTCTGGTCTGCATATAGATTCCCTATATTAATTGGATATTTATATTCATTATGATTTTCTATGTAGGAGGTATCCTATATTTATGAAGTATGAGTTATTTTAGCTGTTAATTAATGGGCTTTAAGTTGTAATATCAGATGAAAAATTAGGTTTTTTCCAAAACATATAAATATAAGAAGATATTTCTATGAAATGTACGATGTGATAGGACGACGAGTTTTGGGAGAAGCATATTTTTTGAGTGAGTTATATCTTTTGAAAGATAAGTGAGGTGGGAGATAAAGACTGAGGAGAGGTTTCTCTGAATCATGTCACCTTTTTTTTACAAAGAGTGATTAAGTCCTCTTATTTGAAGAATATCATTATATCTTACTTATTTATAAAAGAGGTTCGTTGTCTGTAGATGTAAGATTTCTTTACAATCCGAACCACCTTCAATAAAAATGTTATTGAGTACCAAAATTTATGATTCCACATGAATTTTACTAAAATTTACTCATTTTAATTATGTTGAGTTTTAAAAAATAAATATCATAAAAGATTATAGTTTGAGAATACTTGAAAGTTAAACACAAGAAAAAAAGTGTGCTTTTTATTTACCTGTGAAACGTATTTCTTATATTATATTTCTTGCATATTTTAAAATGATATCATGTATAAATATATAACCAAATATAGTTAAGGAAGAATTTTGTACCATGTACTATAGATTCATTGAAGGATAATGTTGTTAGATGTTCTTATCCTTCAGAATATTTGAATGTAATGGGTTGATCATTGTGTTGGGCTTTACTTGTTTAATTCTTAGATTATAGAATTTTCTTGGAAATTGTAAGGTATGTCTTATAAAGCACTTTAAATTACGTGTTTAAGCTTAATTTGACTTGATAAAACACACTGTTTAGAGTTGGGTAAATTGAGGAAGTAAACCTTGGATTACCTTTTAGGCTCACTCTATCTCTCACATGCAACTCTTATTATTTCTATTGTCTGAAGCTTATATTTTATTATTATTCTTCTTCTTATTTACTCACAAATATCTTAAATTTTCTAGTGTTAGTAGAAAGTTTCTTCATCCCCTCAACCAATATAATGTAATTAGTGTGAGAATGTAAAACGATATTAGAAGAGATGGAGCTGGTATCCATGTTTTCACTCTAAATAACCGGAGGTCGTTGCAATATAAATTCAAGTTCGAATAGAACATTTTGGAGTCAAATAAGTTTTGCCGAAAATTTTATGAGAGAAAGATAGTCTGATTTAGTGCTCAAACGAGAAACCACATTATATTTTTGGAGGATTTGGAAACCAATTATCACAGAAGAATACACAATAGCCTTTTATATAACATTGGTCATCATGAAAGGCAGACTAGTCATTATCTGTGAAACCAATAAGATGGAGGTTATGACACAACTAAATGTGGAGCAGTAGTGAAGAACTTTCAGATAAGTACCTTGAGATGGTTTTAATAATTTGAAAATATAGTGTAGTGCGATATTTTTGATATTAGATAAGTTTATTAACAACAAAGGAAATATCTGCTCGACTATGTAATAATTATTGCAACACTCCTAACTCACTGCAGTATCTTGTAGGGTGCAGTAAAGGGTATCCATACAAAATAGAAAAAGATGGGCCAACATGCTTTATCGTGGCACAAAGATTGGCATTTGAGAGGCCCTCCTTCTGAAGTATGTCACAAATTTACTTCTTTTGTGAAATATATGCAAACAACCCATGTTATTTAGAACAAAAGTAAAATTAAGCTTGTGAATAAATTTGTGTGAGATTGTCAAAATAACTTAAGGTGATAATACTATCATCAACATACATCAATATAATGATTATAAATTTCATATAAACATATAAAAACATAAAGTAATCTTACATAGAGTTTGTAAAGCCCAACTTGATTATAGTATCTGGAAATTTAAAATACCAAGACCTATGAGTTTCTATCAGTTCATTAGTCATTGTGCTATAAAGCCACCCAAAGAGTAGGTTATCTTTGACTATCCATTCTTTGAACTCAAATTTTTTTAATAATACTATCGTTCGGTCCATTAACTAGCTTATGAGGCTAAAGTTTATTCTCACTGATGAACCCTCGTAACTATTTATATTTAATAACATGTAAGTCCATAAGCTATCAGGTCAAACGTTATTTATGTCTAACTAAATGTTATTAAATGCACTAAATTTGATTCATTATTAGGTGTTTATTGATGAGTAGAGGTACAATAGAGGAGAAACCAGTCCCTAAAGAGTCTGAGCTCAAGACTCAGGGGCGGATTTAGGGGGGAGATAGGTATGCCCGGGACAACACTAAATCAGAAAAATAAGTTTAGTATAGTGGTTAACTTCTCAAGTAGTATACTTGAGGTCATGGGCTCAACACCTATTAGATACCCACTTTTTTATTTCACTTCTTCTATAATTCTTTAACTTTTTATTTTTATTATATTTCCCAACTTCTCACAAATAAAATCTTAACTTCTTTAAATTATTTTATTTCACTTCTTTACATTCTTTTACTTTCTATTTTTCTTTAAATTCTTTTATTTCACTTTTTTATTTCACTTCTTCTTTATATTCTTTTACTTTTTATATTTACTATATTTTCGAACTTCTCTCAAATAAAAGCTTCACTTCTTTAAATTCTTTTATTTCACTTCTTTACATTCTTTTACTTTCTATTTATAAAATATTAAGTTGATTCAGTTAATGAATTTTCCATTGGAGTTTACTTCGATTTACAAAGAATTAAAATTTGATATTGGGTTTTACTTCAACTTTGATTCAACAAATCATTGAAAAATTGGGGATTTTCAAACTTACTTCAACTTTGATTCAACAAAACATTGAAAAAAATGGGGATTTTCAAACCCTAGTTTTCCTTTCTATAATAAAATTATATGGTATGCATGGTTGTTAATCATTCATTCCGAATTGATTGCATATTTCATTGCAGGTTAATGATTAATGAACACGAAGATTTGCATATGGTTGATGTAATATCTTGTCCACCTGCTAAATTGTAAGATTTTTCCTTAGTTGAAGTTTACTTCGATTTTCATTCAACAAAGCAATAAAATTTTCCATTTGGTTTTACTTCAATTTTGATTCAACAAATCACCAAAAAAATTGGGAATTTTCAAACCCTAGTTTTCCTTTCTATAAGAAAATTATCTCATATCTATGTAAGACTTTTATTTGTACAAAAAACACTAGATATTTGGATTTGTGTACAGACTTTTGAAGCGAGTTTTGTCCTTACCGGTTGCTACCGCAAGTTTTGAGCGAGTATTTTCTCGTATGATATTGGTGAAGAATGAGTTGAGAAACAGAATTTTCAATTCACGATTCATGGCTTAATGATTGTTCATTGACATTTATGGAGAAAGAAGTGTTTTCTACGGTTGATGATCTAGATATTATCCAACGCTTTCAAAGCATGAGTAAGAGAAGAATGCATTTACTTTTGGACTAGAATATATTTTCATTTTGAATTGTAACTAGAATATTTACATATTTCTTTTTATTATAAAATACTCGAATATTTATATTTTAATGAAATTTTCCATAACATTTTTGGGCATACCTTAAATTTTATTCTTGGATCCGCCACTGTCAAGACTGCTAGGTGAAGATTGGTCATTGAAGGAGTTTAAATTCCAATACAAAGTTAAAGTCACACACAATATAATGTAATTTCTATTTATTGTGAATTTTTTTTTTATTATATTTCTTAAAATTTTATAATGATACCATGCACACATATATAGTCTAACGTAGCAATGGAATAATTTTGTACTATGTACTATAAAAAATTTAAAGATAAAATTGGTAGATGTTTTTGTCTTCCGGAATATATGAATATAATGGGCGTTTCATTGTGTTAGATATTACTTGTTTAATTGAGTTGATTTAAATTGTATAATATCTCATACTTAGTACTTAAAACGAAATGTTTAATTTAGAGTTAATGTGAGCTGAACAGATAAACTACTTCTTAGGTTCATTCTAATTTTTGCAAGTCATCTTTATTTTCTCGTTTATCATTTGTAATTTTTTTTACTCACAAGACTTTCAAATATATTGTTTATAGTAAAATTATCTTGTGTGGGATGAGTATATTTTATTTTTATTATTGTAATATTCATCTATTCATCTATCATATATATTTTGTGTACATACATTTTACAAAATACAAAATAATAACAAATCTAGCATAAAAAAACATTAGTAATCGACCCAAGCAATAATAAACCATCACAATATAAGCTTTTGGAAATGTTAAAGCTAAAAATAGAGTAGTTGAATACAATGGAGTAGGCAGTACCAAAACATTGTGGTGTTCTGGACGACACGACACCTCATGGTTATTAAACTATCTAGCAGACAGAGTGACAATCATAGAATATTTTTTTTATTCTGATAGAAAAAGAATCTGCAAAGTTACCTATTGAATTTACAAAATGGTCTATTGAATTCTTAATTTACATATATCCTTTAATAATTCCGGGTTTTTATAATATATATATATATATATATATATATATATATATATATATATATATATATATATATATATATTATTTAAATGTACTATAATAATATTAGCAATTATATTCAGTCTCATTTAATAATTGCATATTATTATAATAGATTCATTCTAATTAAACTTCCTTCTTATTAATTTGGAAAAAAATTTCTAATCAAGAAACTTATTAAGTTCTATTGTGAAAGATCATAATACTCTGGGTTTTGAGAGCGCGCTGGAAAAATACAGAATAATAATTATATATATAAATCTTCTATAATAATTACGTATAATCCTATAATAATTTAGTTTTTTTTATAATAATTATATATTATTATTTTCAATATACTATAATAATATTATGCAATTATATTTAATCTCTTAATATAATATCTTCTGTCTCCTTTAATAATTGCATATTGTCTAATTAGATTCGTTCCGATTTAGCCTTCCTTCTTATTAATTTGGAAATTCTTTTCTATCCAAGAAAATTATTCAGTTCCAAGATTATAATCTCAGGATTTTAAGAGTGGGCTGGAAAAATAAATAATAATAATAAATAATAATTATAATAACTATCTTAGTTATTATTTTCTAACATTATCATATATATATGAGATCTATAAAATCATACTCGTGTAGCGGATCTAAAATTCTTGGAACTAGATTAGTAAAAAACAAACAAAAAAACAAACAAAAATTATTCACGAAGTTCAACAACATATGCTTACATCTACGTACCTGATGCAGAATAATTTGATTAGAAATGAATTTGTGACTCTTTTTCGATACACTTACAAAATCTAGCTAAGGGTCATATATATAGACTTCAACCTAGAGGAAGATGAAGTGATTAGAAGGGTTATTAACTCTCAATACTAAGCCATTTATGACTCATTAAATTACTTCACTGGTCTTCATTTATTCCAAACGACATGAGACCCTTCATCTTCTGACCCTTCGTATAATTACCATTGTCTAAAGACCCCCCGTCTTCAAAACCCTCAGCTTGGAGACCCTTTGTCTAAAGAATTCTCATTTTCAAACCCATTGGTTACGGAAGCTTCATCTTCAAGATCGTTGGTTGCAGAAGTCTCTTCTTTAAGATCTTTGTCTAAGGACTCTCGGTTTCATACACCTCGGTTTGAGTACCTGTTGGTTTGAGTACCCCTCGGTTTGAGTAACTCTCAGTTTGGGTAACCTTCGAGTAACAATATCCCACTTGAAGATTGGTTTCAACCTGTCTTCACACCTCAATCTAATACAACAGATTGTGTGGTCTTATTACTCTGGCAGACCAATTGAAGATGAACACAACTTCAATTTTTCAGTGGCTATTGTCTTCGTCAACATGTTAGTTGGATTCTTGTTTCCTTGGATATTTTCCATTCTTAACACTTCATCTTCCAATAAAAATAAGATGAAGTGATAGCAAATATTGATATGCTTGATTCTGGAATGAAATATTGAATGCTTGGTTGTTCTTACTTATACACGGAGACAATATATATGATACCATATTTCTAAAAAATGATATCAGAGCACCATGACCATACAGAACGTGATGTGGGTGAAATTATTTGATGTTGAACATGATGAACTATAAGCCAGAAGTCATGCTCAAGTTGAATGATATGCTCTATAGATGGACTGCATGTGGCTCATCAAGCAATGTGGCTTGATTAGAGTGTATCAAAATGGTGTGAATTGATCAGGAATTACGCTACGGAACAAATTGTGTCATCTGATAAGAGTGAGCAGATGGATCCACTCTAAAGCTCTAAAGGTCAGGTAGTCCCTAACATGATTTGAGTGGGCAATGAAAGTCAATTGAGAGGAGGCTAGAATAGTGGTACTGTTTACGTGAGAATGGTTGTTAGGTGTGATCAAATTCTCACATCCTACATTGGTTATACATGGGAAGAAATAATAATATATAACTAAAGAACATATATTACTATGAATCTTTGTGAATATGGACCCAAACGAAAGTCGCGCGGGCCTCTTGGCCAAAAACGCATAATATCATACTTGTTTGGAGATCAGATTATTCATACATATATATGAAGGTGGAATATCATATACCCATATTTCCAAAAATTATGATAGAATACAACCGTATAAACAACTAGTCAAGAGGGACTAATCGAGCAATAAAACACCAAAACCTACAAAAGAAAACAATTAGTAAGTAAGGATTAACTCAGCGAGGGGATCTTATATCTCTGGATACTATAGCAAAGGTAAGAGAGAACACGATGTGAGATCTCTGAAATGAGAGAAGAGATGTCTATTAAGATCCTACCATTTATCTCTAACCAGATATGGTAAATCACATCACATAATCTGAAACATTAGAGATGGCCCTGATCGGTCGATGAAGGGATCCAAAAACCTATTGCATGCAAAGTTTATATAATAGAGATATGGAGATGAAAGAAACGTTTTACACTGGTTGCATCCTAAATAAGGCGAAAAAGGACATTTCGCGAAACGATTATGAAACGATTCATCAATTTATTATTTAAGGAACAATTGTTTTTATTCGTAAGACATGATATTATCCCTCGTAATGAGTTTATCTTAAAACCGTAAAAATAACTAGTTAGTGAGGGCTAATTGAGCAAGAAAATACTAAAACCTACAAAAGAAACAATTAGTAAGTAATGATTAATTCGGCTGAGTGGATCTTAGCGAAAAGATCCTAAAACCAAGTAAGACGTCTCTTTCATCTCCATATTCCTCTTGGTCTGCATATTCCTCCTTCGTATATAAGTAAGAACACAACCGATCTCAACACTAGTATGATATTGTCCACTTTGGCACCCGAAGGCCCTCACGGTTTTGCATTTGGTCCACTACCAAAAGGCCTCATACTAGTTGATGTATGTTCTTACTTATATACCATTGATCCTTCCCATGTTTAACCGATGTGGGATGTGGGACTTTGGTCGCCACCCTAACAGTTTTTATCCCCAAGACATTAGCTTGTCCTTTATAGTGAGCTTCTCTTAAGTTGTAAGTCAGGAAATAAAAGAGTGTATAAAATTATTAAATTTATTCCATACAATATTGGCGTAGAAAATATGAGGGCCAAGTTGGGTAAGGAATTATATTTACTTTTAATTGTCAAGGTCTTATGGTTGGACAACCAGATTTCAACGTCCTTACTATTCGTGGTAGCAGAGAGAAAACTGATAGAATAATTGAATTCTTTGAGATGTATATATTAAGTTCTACTACGACACCAAATATGAACGGGCCCATTCCAAGTGCCATTAGAGATGAAGTTTTCAAATTTATAAGTTGTTGCGTATACGAGCATCCCGAATAATACTTGGACCATGATGGTTTACTTTAGAGTTAGAATAACGTGATGAAACATATTAGAGGGAAGTAGAGATACTGTTACCTATTTTATATTTTTATAGTTTCGTAACAATAGTTCTCAAATTTTGAGGATTTTCTTCGACTCCTAGCTTTGAGATGAACCAACTCGCAAGTTCCATGCATTCTTATGCTTAACTTTCTCGGGTTTAATCTAGTCACACCAAATTAAAGTGGATTTTCCATTCAAAATAGACCAAATGTGTTTAAGGATGGTTTCTTTATTCGAGACTTTAAGTTCTAAAATCCCAAGGTCGTCTTCTTTTGGGGGTAAGGAAACGTTAGCCCAAACTACTTTAGAATAAAAAAATTTCATCTTAATCCCAGATCATAGGATGCACCACAACACTTATGAAATATATTTGAGGACTTTAACATGTAGAATAAACATAGATGATCAATAAACGTGGCCAGCGAAAAGTACAACTTTAATAAGCTGGAGCCTCCCCATCTAAGAGATACATTAGGAGGTTCACGAGTTAACACAAGACATGACTTTTTCTAAACGTGGCATACAATCATTGTTTGAAAAGTAAGTGGTTATTAAGGGAAAACATAGGTAACAAACATGAACATTTTCATCTTGAAAACCTAAGAGGGAGGTAGTATTGTGTCATACTCAGTTAGAAACACTTGATATGAGGATTTTGTTTTTTTATGGTTAATAATATGGCCCGAAAGCGAGGAAAATTATGCTAAGCTCTTATTAAATAAATTGATGAGCTTAATGTCAACACGACTGGAAATCATAAGTTCATCTGCGAAATAAAGGTTGATGATTTTGAGATTGCAACATTATTAATGAATATTTAAGATGAGATTTATGCCTTTTTATTTGAGGATACTCAAGAGTACATTCACAACAAGAAATAAGAAGAAGGGAGATATACGGTCACTTTAGAAAAATACTTCTTTTACTTTGAATGAGTCAAATAAATTATATTTTTATTATTTATGGAGTAAGAGGGGATGGATATACATTGTATTATCCACGATATCATAAATGGGGGTATTCCACGGAGACAAGCACGTCAGGAGATGTCGCCAATATAAGTAATCAAAATTCTTTATAAGGTTAATTTTTATAGCCTCCCGATACCATTTCTCGTTAGTGTTATAGCTACTGAGAAGTTTCTATGATAGAAGAATGTTCTCGGAGATACTTTTTGCCAGGAATAAAGACAGATTGCAAGGAGTCACTAATGGAGAGGAAGAAGTCCTTAAACCTATTGTCTAGGATTTTAGAGATGGCGTTTTTGATAATATTGCAACACGTTATTGGTTTAAAGTCAGAATGGGAAGTATAGTTGCCAGTTTTTGGAATCAGACTGATATGAGTTTTCTTAAATCTTAGATACATATGGTTATAAGTAAAGAAGTGATGAATGAATTTACATACGTCTATACATGTGATAAACCATATAGATTTGAAGAAACTAGATTGAACTTGTCAGGGTGGTCAGAGAGTTTGTTATTATCAATATTGACGAGGACTATTTTTTATCTCATTGTATGTGATGGAGGCGAATTATATTGCATTTGTTCAAATAGTTAGGTTTTTTAGTGACTAGGTTGGTTGATCAGCTAAGACCGAGGTATCTAGAAGATAATTATTTCCTGAGAAGGTTAGTGAAATGGTTAACGAAGATACTGTATGCAAATTTTATTTTTCTACTTTGAACCTTTTTTCACGTAGAATCAATATATGTATATCAGATTTTACCACTAATACTATACTCCATTCTTTGTTTACTAATGTTTTATTGATGTCATTATTATCGGTCGGCGCAATCAACAGTATGATATCTTGATCCGACGATGATTCATTCCTCCATCAGCGGACACTAGCCGTCTCGTATCTTCTATTTTTAGTACGAATTTATTATAGTTTCTTGTTTTTCATCTTCAAACACGTAAAACTGTACACTATCTTCCTTGATTTCTTTATAATTCATATTTTCTTTCTCTTTATTTAATCGACGATGAAGAAATTTCGCGAGTATTGTAGCATTTTTCTAATTGTATAATATTTTTTATAACCATCATAAATAAAACATTTTATGGGTAATGTTTATTGATTTTTATTGGGAACTAGGATATAATAGATTATAATTTAAGAACCATTTTATGGGTAATGTTTATTGATTTTTATTGGAAACTTGGATATAATAGATTATAATTTTGGTATCCTAGTTCGTGTAGCCATTAAAACTCTATAACCCCTAAAGAAAGAGTTTATAACCCTTTAGAGTTTTTTTTATATAAATAAAAAAATTCGTTGAACAAAGTAATGATTAATATTCAGTGAGATATTTTGCCCAGTAACTTATCCATAACATACAATTAAATACGATAATAGTTAAATGAAGAAACTTAGTTTTCTTTATGTATTTTCATTAGTGATTTGAATGAACGATTTATCTGGTCGGGGGTAGATCCTCTCGTCGGACTAAAAGTATGATTCAGGTCTGCAATATGTTAGATCTATTTTTATTGGATTCTTGGATTCCAGATTATAGATTTTTCGATGCTGCTGATAAATACATGACTTTTTGCGTTCACATTTTTTTGTGATTTTTCATTTTTTTCATTATATTTTTTTAGATCGAAAAATATCAGGGAACCAATCTGTTTTCACATATGATGCCAATTGATGAGGTAATTTCTGGTTAGACAGATTTGAGATCACTTTAAGAATGATTCTTAAAATAAAGAGAACAAATAAGAAGTAAACGATGGGTATTATTTATTGTTCTCTTTATGAGATTAATTATGTTTTTAATTACTTTATAAATCTCTCTATATACATTTTACAAGTAGTGGTACGGTTAATCCATGATATTAAAGAAATAAAAAGACATGATTCTATCTAAAGAAGATTTGATTTTATAAAAAGCCAACGACAATTATTCCTCTATCTTTAACTGAGTCTCTTGGATATTGAGCCATGAATTACTAATGAGGTAATGTATTTGGGACAAACAAATTACACCCTCATCATTTAAGATAGTTTCTTAATATATATATATATATATATATATAACAATAATAATTTAGACAACCAAAAACTAATTCAATCACATTGGAGTATAATTAAGAAAATTATAAAATATTATATATATATATATATATATATATATATATATATATATATATATATATCATTTTTTAAATAAATATGAAAGTTCAAATAATATATATATATATATATATATATATATATAGATTTGTTACTAAAGTTTTAGTTTTGTTACCAAATTTAGAGTTTATGTTCTCGAGATTATGATTATTTCTTAAATGTATTATTTTTGTTTCTTCTTTTTTTTGTTAAATAATTTCTTCTTATATTTGATAATTTATTATTGAAAAACTTTTCATAACTAAATAAACTATTTATGGGTAGCCACGAGTTTGGATGCGGGAAAAAAAATATTCATAGCCACCGGATACCCAGAACCGATGGGTTTGGAAAAATAAAGACGATATGAATTACAGGTTTAGTTATACCTGCATCCATTCCGACTATTTTCCATCCCTTAGGTCATGACCAAGCATGAGCAAGATTCAGGTCAATATTAGTAGCAACCGGCTAAGCCTCAAGAGGTTTATAGGTTTAGTAAAATATTAATAAGCGTGTAAATTAGAATTTAATTAAATATCTTACTTATGAGAGTAGTAATTTGAACCATCTTGTTTCTGTTTCTTTCTGACACGTGTCGTCGATGCAAGTGACGGTTTTTGACATCGTCGTTTCTTGGAGATACCATTTGGCGATTCAGTTTTCTGGCACATATTTTCAAATAACGGGTGACATCACGATTCACACGCCTATGTGAAAAGTGTTTAATCACTTAAACACTTACTGTATCCTTTTGCAAAAAATCATAAATTTCTAATTTTTTGCTTCATTTTCACTGGAAAATTCTCTCCAATCTTCAACCAAGGCGCCTTCTATCATCTTCTTCGACACTACTCAGGTAACATACTTTTTATCAAATAACCATTTTATGTCGAATGTTGGAGAGAACCCTAATTTTAGGGTTTCGAACTTCTATAAGTAGGCGAGTCCCAAAATCAAATCACTTTCCCTCACCATCATAATCATTATGATTCATATCCTTACCTAATTGCAGTTTGTAGAAAAACCATGGCACCAAAAAAGGCAATGAAGAGTAAAGCCGACAAAATTATGGAGCCTTTATACGAAGACATCGGCGATTCAAAAAACTATTTTTCTCAGATAGCCCCTAAGTATACTAACTTAGATGATGATGGAATCTCCGTTCTCAGGGACAGATGTAATATCCCTGAGAATGTGACCATTAGGGCTCCCGGTCTAGGCGAACACCCCTATCATACACAAAAACGGAGACTTGCCTTTTTACTACTTTATTTGACTATGGGCTTAGATTATCACTCCCCGAGCTCATTCGTAATTACTTCAGTGTTCTTGGTATCCGCCCTACCCAAATGTCTGCGAATGGTTGGAGGCTATTACTTAGCGTAGTCCTCAGCTCACGCGTGCGGAATACTGAAATATGCTTAGCAGACCTACTATCTGGAACTGATGTAACAAAATTGGCCAGGACCCTTTTCTTCTACACCCATTTTAAAGGGATTAAGAAGATTGTTGAAATACCTTCCTCTGATAGGAATTGGAAAAACTCTTTTGTCTTCGTGTCGGGTAATTGGGAACATAACACCCCCACCCTAAATCTTCAACTAGAAAGAAAATGGAAGAAGAACTGTAAGTACTATTAACTTGTAAGAGATAAAAATTTGCACGAACTCTTTCATAATGTTATATCTATTTTTCTTTCAGCTGAATTGTCCAATCAGAGCTGGTGGAAAGAAGGGAGGCCACTGAACTATGTGAATCCTCTAATCAGAGTTAGTAGCTTAGCTTTTGGAGCCTGGAAACAAGATCCTAAGCGATTGTTGACACGATACAACTGTTTGAAGTCAGGGTTGAGGTCGATCCCCGAGCTCAGCATCACAGAAGAAGGAGAAGTAAGAATGGCGAACGGTGCAGAAGCTAACATGGATCGCCTCAGATTACTTTTAGAGAAGAAACTTTGTTAGAAAAACAATACTAGCGTTTGGATAGCAGTGCCTCAAGTAACCAGAAAAGGTGGTGAAATTGGGCATTCATCCTCTGCTGTTTCTCTCGCTCACGAGCAAGGAAATGATGTTGCCAAAAACAAAGAAAAAATTGTCGAGCAGAATGAAAAAGAAGCACCACATGTGCCTGAAGCTGCTCAACCCAAGAAGCTCCGAGCAGAAAGGAAGGATGAAGACGAGGAGCCCTCTCTGGTGCTCTTGATACGCTGAGGAATAAAAAACGAAAGGTAATTGTAGATGCTATTCCCTTAAGCACAAAAATATTACAACTAAGAGATGAAGAGGATGACGTTATTGAAGCTACTTCCAATGAAGGAGCACATCCTTATAATCCAATGACAACGGAAGTTGGTGAAGGACAAAATCCACCTACTGCTAAGGAGATAGTTGATCTAGGGGAGGCTGGAGAAGAGAATGACAACGGTGCTCAAAAGGAGCCAGCAGCGCCCCCAGCTCATGTAGAGAAAACTCAACAGCTGATGCTGAGCTCCTCTGTGGAAAATCGAGCACCATCAGTGGAAACCACTGAAAAGAACAACCCTGGCGAGCAAGCAGTTGAGTCCAGCCAGCAAAGGGTGCCTGCAGGAGAGCGCTCAAAAGTGCAAGTTCCCCGCCCTTCCTCTTATATGTTCGATCAACTTCGTAGGATTCCTGATTTGTCGTATTGTGACAAAATGTCTAATGCAGGGATCTTGCAGAGGAAAATCAAGCTAGCGATCGAGGTAAGAATCACTAATTTATGCACATGTTAAGTTGAAGATCTGAAGAATTTACATCTAACTTCCTTGTTTGTGTACAGATGCACCATAACTCATTTATCCTGAGTTATCGAAATATATCTCCTACTGACATAACTGCCATAGAGAAATGGAAGTCTGAAGCCATGTTTTTTTGGCTCAGCTAAGCACAACACTGCTGAAGTCATCCGCTTAAGGCATGCTTATGCATCAGCCAAGGCCTTCAAGCATATGGCCTTAGACGCAAAAGCCAAGTTGGACAAGGTAGTTGCCTCCTTATAGGAGACTGTGAAATGCAGCGATCATAGGCTAGTGAATGTATCTGAAAGCCAAAAACTAGTGCTGAGCTAGAACAAAAACTTGTTAAAGAGGAATCACGATCTGCAAGCACAAAATGCAAAGTTGTTGGGTCGGACCAACAATCAGGCGAATAGGGTAAAGGAACAAGCAGATCGATTGCAACTCTGACTACTAAGGTGAGAAAGTTGAGCAAGGAAGTAGAGGAGGAGCGTGCTCAGCTCGAACGAGAGCGCCAACAGTGGCATGCAGAGATAGAAGCAGCTGTTGAAGAAAGGGAAGCGCAATTGTTTACGGTTGCAACAGAAATGATTACCAAGGAAAACAACAAACTATTGCAGAACTAATGGCCTTGAATCCTGTAATGAACTTGGGATCCCTTGCCCAGCTTGCAGACTCTACGGCCCTAAGCTCGAACGTGGCCCCTCACATGAACACATAAACAAACACTTATGTGGATCCTTCCAAACAACTCCCACCTAGTAGTTCTAAGTAATATTTGCTTGTTCTGTTGAACTAATTTCGTTGTTTCTGTTGTTAAACTTGTCGTACTACTCGCCATACTTGGATTATTTATTTAAAATATAGTTGAATTGATGCATGATTTACCTTAGTTATTGTTACAAGTGTTTGTTGTCAATTGTGGACTATGTGTGTGCTGAGCTTTCTGGACATCCTTATAACCCCGAGCTCAGTAGGGCTCATTGCGTAGCTTAGACAACCTGTGCCATTATAGCATTTTCACAGCGAGGTCTCATGGACCCTATTGCGTAGTCTGCTCAGACTTGGTCTTTGACCAACTCGCTAATATACCCAGTACAAAGTATAGACACAGTATGACCATTACGTAGCCCGTAGGCATGGCCAATTAACCCGTTCCTTTTTATAGACACTAAATCTGGACTCAGTATGGTCCATTGCGTAGCCAAAGATGGCGTGGTCATTGACCCTTTCGCTGGTTATAAGGATAAAACTTGCACAAACACACATTGGCGAAAGTATAACTTGTATTGAAAAAAATTCAAAGAATTGTTCTTAGACGCCTCATTAAAAAACCTCCCCGCGCCATCAGAGAGGAAAAAGAGTGCATCTTTACATCTTAAACATTTTGGCGATACAAATTTAGCTGATTAACATTCCAAGGATTCTTGAGTGGTCGACCATCTTGATATGCTAATCTATATGCGCCATGGTGCCCTATTGAAATAACTGAGTATAGGCCTTCCCAATTTGGCTCTAGCTTGCCGCTTGTTCCACTTCCAGAGCCCTGGAACACCTTCTTCAAAACTAAATCTCTCATCTTGAAAGAGCACGCCTTCAGACGAGCATTAAAACGTCCCCTCATAAGACTTTGATAGTGTTCTGCTCGGACTCTAGCCTGGTCTTGTCGTTCGTTTATCAGATCTAGGGATGATGATCGAGCTACGAGACTTGCCTCCTCTTCATAGTGCTCAATCCTATGGCTTGGTACTATGACTTCTGCTGGAATAACTGCCTCTGCACCGTATACCAAAGAAAATGTTGTATCTCATGTTGTTGAGCGAGGGGTTGTTCTATATGCCCATATGACCTCTGCCAATTTATCTGGCCATTTACCTTTGGCTCCCTCCAGATTTTTCTTGAGCCCTTCTAATAATCTTCTATTAGTCACTTCGACCTTCCCGTTTTCTTGAGGGTAATAAGGGGTGGAAAAGTGTTGGAGAATCCCATATCGTTTGTATAAGTTGGTAAGGATTGAGTTTTGGAATTATGGGTCGTTATCTGTCATTATAATCCGTGGAATTCCATATCGAGTTAGAATTTGATTATGGATGAAATCACATATCTCCTAAGTGTGTGTTCTGAACAGGTCCTTAGCCTCAACCCATTTTGAAAAGTAATCCACTGCCACGATAAAAAACTGTCGTTGTCCTGAAGCCATCGGCAAAGGACCCACCAGATCTATTCCCCATTTATCAAAACAGACATGGGACGGGCATGTTCTGCATAGGCTTGCTGGGTCTATGTTGCGTGTTCGAATATTCTTGACATTTGTGACATTGCAATACCAGATTCTCAGCATCATTTGCTAGCTCAGGCTAATAGTAACCAGCAAGAAGAAAACGTCGAATCAGTGTTCGGTGTCCACAATTGAACCTTGCTTCTCCCGAGTGCAAATAAACTAGTACAGAACTAGCTTCAGCACGGTTAAGGCAGCGAAGTAGAGGTCTGGTTGAGCTTTTCATATACAAAATATTGTCCAGGACACAGTATTTAACTGCTCAGATTTGCAACGCGCGAGCTTCACTTTTACTTGTAGGCAATATTCTGTGGTTCAAGTATTGAAGGTATAGAGTCCGCCAGTAGTCGTTATTAGTGATTGTATTAACTGTTTCAACTTTTGATATGAGCTCTGTTGCTAGAAATTGCTGAAGTAGAATCGTTGGATGTTCAGTTGAAGCGGCGGCCTTAGCTAAAGTGTCAGCTGCCGAATTATCCCATCGTGGGATCTGCTCATAAATCATGCTAGTCAACTTAGACTCATACTCCTTGAGTATCACAAAATACTCCTTGATGCCGTTCTGCCTGACATCATAAATACCCTGTGCCTGATTAACCACCAACTGAGAGTCAGATCTGATCTTGACACTTCGAGCTCCACATATCAAATCCAGCTTCATGCCACAAAGGGCAGCCTCATACTCTTCGACATTATTTGTTACTGAAAAATTAAAGCGGACAGCTTGCTTTACCTCCTCCCCACTTGGAGTTCTGAGTATAATGCATGCACCTCCTCTTGTTGTAGAAGATGCACCATCGACCTCAATGACCAATTGGTCGATCTCAATCAATTGTTCATCGTTTACCTTAACCTGTTCTTCTCTAGACGAGCTGAAGTCTACTAATAAATCTACAACTGCTTGTCCCTTTATAGCTACGCGTGGTTCGAAACGAATATCATACTCACCAAGCTCGATGCTCCATTTGGTTAACCTTCCAGAAACATTGGGCTTTTGCAATACTGTTTGTAAAGGATACGTTGTTCGTACCGTAATTATATGCCCTTGGAAGTACGACCTCATTCGTCGACCTGCAACAACCAAGCTCAAAGCAAGTTTTTCAAGGTTTAAGTATCTCGTCTCTGCAACTATTAGCGTTTTTCTCGTGTAATATATTGGGTGTTATTTTCCTTTCTGATCGCCCATGAGAACCGCACTAACAACAAAGGGTGATACTGCCAGATACATAAATAGCGGCTCTTCAGGAATAGGCGCAGACAAAATCTCAGGGGATGTAAGGTACTGCTTGAGCTCGAAAAAAGATTTATCACACTCTTCTATCCATGCGAACTTCTTAGCACCCTGTAATACTTCAAAACAGTGGTGGCTATTATCTGATACGCGTGAGATAAACCTCGAAAGATCTGCTAACCTTCCTTTAAGACACTGCACTTCTCTGATATTCTTTGGTGGTTCCATCTGTAGAAATGCATTTAGTTGAGCCGGATCTGCCTCAATACCTTGTTGACTTACCACATATTCCAGAAACTTTCCTTTAGCAACACCAAATGAGCACTTATCCGGGTTAAGCTTAAGATTAAACTTGTGTAATAAATCGAAAATGACCTGTAACGTATTGAGGTGCTGCATTTTTTCATGGGTTTTAACGATCATATCGTCAATATATGCCTCTAGGTGTTTCCCCAAATGATCTTGGAAGATATGATTTATCAGCCGTTGATTTGTTGATCCTGCATTCTTTAGTCCAAAAGGTAGAACTGTATAACAATAGAGACCACGTTCGGTTTGAAAGGCTGTATGCTCCTGATCGGACTAATGCATGCAGATCTGATTGTATCCTGAATACGCATCCATAAAGGATAGGAATTTGCAAACTGAAGCCGAATCGACCAGCTGATCTATCTTTGGTAACGCGAAATCATCCTTGGGCATGATTGGTTCAAATCCGTAAAGTCTACGCACATTCTCCACTATTCGTTTTTCTTTTTTACCAGAACTGGGTTGGCTATCCAGACCGGGTACCTTGCTTTTCGGATATGCCCTAAAAGACTCAACTTGTTTACCTTTCCTAATATAGAAGCATGCTTCTCAGCTGAAAATGCCCTGCATTTCTGTCGCACGGGTTTGGCACAAGAGTTGATAACCAATTCATGGCTTATGATTGAAGAGCTTACTCTCGAAACATCAGCTGCCCTCCCAAGCAAAAACATCTAATTTTTTTTTGCTAATAAAGCTACGAAACGTATCTTTGAGTCTGGAGATAGCTCGTTTCCCAATCGAAGCATTCTACTGTTAGTTATGAACGTATCCACAGTTGTAGCACTTGTAGTAACCGAATCCTCGTTTTCTTGTGGGTCGTCTACTGGATCTGGCGAGGTGAGATCTAAAGTTGGTGGTGTAATACCTTCCTCGCCATTTAATTGCTATTTGATAGGTTTAGATAGATCCGACGCAATTGCATAGCAAGTTTGCGCAGTCCTTTGGCTACCCCGAATTGTTCCTGTCGAGCTAGCTACTGGGTATGTAATGCATTTTCAAAATGTGCACGGTGTTGCTTCTATTCTATGCAGCTATGGTCTTCCAATAATTGCATGGTAAGGGTTCGGCGCGTCGGAAATTAAGAATAGAGTTTTTAGCTCTTTTTTTGTAGCTCCGTGACCGACCTTAACTAACAGCTCCACCTCCCTAACACATTGAGAATATTTTTCTTCCTAACCAACCAATGTTCACCGAGTAAGTCGGTATGGTGGCACGTTCTGCATTTGATCAAAGCTGTTTTTGAAAATAATATTTGCCGAGCTTCCTTCATCAACCAGTAATCGTGTTACCATCACCCCTCCAATGTCAAAGTGAATAGTCAAAGAATCTTCATGTGGTAAACTGACACCTCTGAGGTTATTATCATTAAATGTGAGGTCGGCTACTAGGCCCCTGTAATTTTGATAAGAATTTCCATCTATTTCATAAACATCGAACTCATTTTTAGCTCGCTTGTTCTTAGTAGACCCTTGTCATGCAACCAAATTTCCCCCTGATATGGTCAGTAACCACTGTTGTTTGTTTGCTTCTGACTCTTCTCCAGTGGCCGATTTGTCAGTGTTCTGAGAACGAACTTCATCACGTCGATCCGGTTGAGATCGTTTGATATATTGAATCAGCTCGCCATTGTCTATCAGACGTTGAATCTCCTCTCTTAATTTCCAGCACTCATCCGTTAAATGTCAATGATCATGATGATATGCGCAGTAATACTGATTAGATCGCTTAGATCCAGGCGCGCTCATTGTGCGTGGAGCTTGGTACCTTGTATGCCTCTTTGTGCGATCATAAATCACTGAAATAGCCTCAGTCAATGGGGTGAAGCGCCTATTTGGTTGATCGAGCTGTTGGGGTCTTCCATTATAATCCCTCCTTGGTTGCTCCTTGATAAGTGCATTTCATGTCACTTATTACGCTTCCATTATTCTTTAAATCGTCACCGTTTCTCAAGTATTCGTTGTGTTTTAACGTGTTTTTCATTCATTCTCATAGGATGCTCGTCGATGGCATTTCACCGCTTCTCGGTGGCTTTATGTTGGATTTCAAGGGTCAAAGCACCACTGCAGGTTGGACGGGAAGAAGAGGCCTGAGCTGCCGTAAAGGTTCAACTCAATAGTCTCTGTTATTCCTATATCTTGTTTGCGGGAACTTAGGCTACTAAGAGTCTCTCTTTTCCTCTCTCTTTCCAAAGATCAGCCTCTGACTTACCCCATTACTCTACTTCACAAGGCTGTACATAATCCAGTACGTCTTTTTTCTTTTTTCTTATTTTCCGCATAACCAAGGTACACTCCATTCACTAGCCACAGTTCTTGCCAAATTTTAGAGAACAGTTGAGCTCAAATCAATAGTTAGTGATATTAACTCTGGAAGATCTAGTGAGGAGAAAAGAGTGTGCACCGAAGAGCAAAAGCTTTACTCGAGGATATTGCTTCATCTACTCATTCCCATCATTGCAAGATTTATTGGGCTTGTAGTCAGGCCCATTTCGGAACCGAGCCTTTGACATAGCTCTTAGGTCCAGGATCACCAGTGGAAGAAAAAGGCAAGACGATAAACAGAGAGAGAAAAGGAAAGAAAAGCATAGGAAAAAAGGAAATTGCTTTCTTTTAGGGTTTTCGGCCAAAATAAAAAGAGACGAAAATAAGGAGAAGGCAAGCGGTACCTCGGCAAGAAAGAAACACCAGAGAGATAATTAAGGTGAGAGAAAAAATAAGACAAAACCCAATTGACTGAATTGGTTTACGGCAGAATACAAAACAAAGAAGAAAAATCGGAATTGGCTACCTTTTTAGGTTTGTAACCTGCAGAATACAATTCGAGAGAAAAGGAGAGGACGTCTGCTGTTTTGGATTTTCTTTCGACATGGCAACATACTATAACCAGAGGGTAGGAGGCAGGCATTTGTTTCGGTGGTTTTCGAGAGGCAGCAGGTGACATCTACTGTCTATTTTGATCGGCAGTTGAGGTAACGGATACTACTATGTTGTCGATCGGTAGTTTATGTATTGCTCGAGACAGGGACGACTACTTCTTTTTCGTTGTTTTTCGATCAGTAGTTTACAGATTGTTCCTCTTAGGCGATACTTGGTGGTTATTGTTCGGTTTGACATTCTCTAAACGCTTATTCATCTAATTACATTCGTCTTAGAGCTATGTTAAGTTTTGAGCCCATGATGATTCGTTCGATTATGAACTAATCGTTGTCATGGAACTCTAACGGATTTGTTTGAATAATACTTACGGTTTGATTGCTTGATTGATTTGTTAGATACGTTTATCAGTTACCTAGTATGGTTTTGCTTATCGTTAGATGCGTCGCGAACATCTAGTTTGTTAATCTTTAATGAATGCAAAAGTGGATTTGAGGGTTTAGAACTTGTCATGCTAGCATTGGTTCTTGAATGATTCGTATTGTGATTATTCATGATTCGTAATATGTCACTAACCATATCATGTTACCCTATGTAATCGAAATAGATAACTTGCGCTTAGAACCAATTGTACCTCAATTTTTATGGACATATAGGATTGGCATGCAAGCGGTGTCTGCTAAGCTGCTATCTCTTTTGTGGTTGTTTAAGTGGTTTGGTTGACGTGTACTGAAAGGTAGCGTATACTAATTTCGTGTTATCTGATTAGTAATCGTTGTTATCATACATATCGATTAAGTTTCTTAATACTCTGAGCAAATAAATAATGAAGTTAGGGTTCCATGTCTTCTCTCGCATAAGTAAACTTGTTAGTTAATCTCGTTAGTTAATTTTCTTAGTTATAATCATTCACCCAACCTTTATATTTGTTCAAGCATTAGTTTAATAATCATACATTGTTGCATAAGTGAATTCTTGTGATATACACCTGGTCTTCGTGAGAACGATCTTACGTACTTACTACTTGCTATTATTTGACCGCGTATACTTGCGTGAGAAAAAGACTAACAAGTTTTTGGTGCCGTTGCTGGGGACTCAGTGTTATTTGATACTTTTATTGCTTATAATCAACGATCGTTATAAAACTACCGACTTGATTCAGTTACTTGCTTTTCGTGTGGTTTCTTGTTCTTCAAGTACTTGAGCGTGTATGCAAACACGGTCTCAAACTAGAGAACTAGTACAAAAGGAGCTTGAAACAAGCCAAGAAACAAAGTTACTAGTCTCATATTCTGACACTAATTCTACAATGGGAGATCAAGCTCCAAACGCACTCATAGAGTACTCTCAACCAAAGATCATGGATATTCAGTCTAGCATTATCAGACCCAATATTGCTGCGAATAGTTTTCATATGTAACCCGACACTATTCAGATGATGCAAAATTCTTGTCAGTTTGGGGGAGCTTCATCTGAGGATCCTAATATACACATTATGACTTTCCTTGAAATCTGTGATACTTTCAAGTTCAATGGTGTTTCAGATGATGCCATAAGACTGATACTCTTCCCATTTTCTCTGAGGGACAAAGCTAAGAGCTGGTTACACTCTTAACCAGCAGGCTTTATCACTACTTGGGATATACTTGCGCAGTAATTTCTCTCAAAATTCTTTCCCATGGCAAGAACAACCACAATCAGGAATGCTATTACTCAGCTTTCTCAGTCATATGGTGAATCTTTAAGTGAAGCTTGGGAGCGTTACAAGGAGATGCTCAGAAAATGCCCTTATTATGGGATGCCTAATTGGTTAGTAATAAATTCCTTCTACAATGGTTTGAGTGCGCAAACAAGTCCCATGGTCGATGTTGCATCTGGGGGAGCCTTATTAACAAAAAACTATGAGGAGGCTCACGAGCTCCTTGAGATGACGGCTGCTAATGAATTCCAGAACCATTCTCAGAGAATGTCACAACATAAAGTAGCTGGTATTCTTAACGTAGACACTGCCACTGCTTTAGCAGCTCAACTTGAAGCTCTAAACATGAAGGTGTATTCTTTGACTAAGCCATTGGTACATCAGGTAGCTAGTGTGTGCGATATTTGTGTTGGAGGGCATGACACTCAACAATGCCCTATTTCTACTGAGTTGGTGAAATTTGTGAGTAACTTTCAGAGGCAGAATCAACAACCAATCTCAAACACCTATCACCCAAGCAACAGAAATCATCCGAACTTCAGTTGGAGCAATAATCAACAAGGTAATCAGCATTATGTTGCTAAGCCATACGCCCCTCCTGGATTTCAGAAACAAGGTCAAGAACATCAATCTCAACAGTATGCCCCAAGACAACCTCAGGAGAGACTCTAAATTCGAAGAGATGAGGCTAATGATTAAAAGTCTGATGGTTTCTCACAAGATCTTAGAAAATCAGATTGGGCAAATGGCTAGTAACATGATTGTTAGACCTCAGGGAGTTCTTCCTAACGACACGGAACATAATCCAGGTAAACGGGGCGGCAATGAGCAATGCCAAGCTATCACCTTGGGATCAGGAAAGGTTGCCGAGAACCCCACAGTTGAACAAGAGGCTGAATTTTCTCAAAATCAGCCCTCATCTGAGATTAACTCTGATCAAGATCAACTACCTAAAAAGCCATCTTAGTCAGTTGTTGAGCCTACGATCTACCCTCCTCCACCTTTTCTGCAAAGGTTACAGAAACATAAGCTAGATACTCAGTTTGGGAGATTTCTTGAGGTATTCAAGAAGCTACACATCAACATACCCTTTACTGAAGCATAGTTATGCCAAGTTCATGAAGGGAATTATTTCGAAAACGCTAAAGCTTGGTGATTTTGAGATAGTGGCGCTCACTGAGGAATGTAGTGCGATTTTACAACAAAAATTTCCTCCCAAGCTTAAAGATCCAGGACGCTTCACCATTCCTTGTTCGATCGGCAATTTATATTTCAGCAAATGTTTATGTGACTTGGGAGTGAGCATCAATCTGATGCCTCTATCTGTGTTTGAGAAACTTGGGCTACCTGAGCCAAAACCAACTAATATCTCTTTATAACTGGTTGATCGCTCTATCACATATCCTCGTGGTATTGTGGAAGATGTCTTAGTAAAGGTAGATTGGCTCATCTTTCCGGTTGACTTCTTTATCTTGGATTTCGAAAAGGACAAAAACATCCCCATAATCATGGGAAGGCCATTCTTGGCTACGGGCAAAACTTTGATTGATGTCCAGAAAGGGGAGCTCACTATGAGAGTGCAAGATCATAATGTAACTTTCAACGTTTTCAAGGCTATGAAATCTCCAACAGAGGATGAAGAATGTTTCAGGTTTGATATGGTCGATTCTTTGTACGTTAATGAGTTGGATCGGTTTGCGAGTTCAAATGTCTGAATGTGACTTCAAAGACGAAGAAATATCTGAATGTGTTCAACTACTACAGGCAGCCCCGTATCAAAAGAGGCTCAATATTCCACACGAGTCGCTTGGATTGGGTGATCTTAAGGATTCTCAAGAAAGGCTTAAACCTTCTCTAGAAGAAGCTCTTAAACTTGAACTCAAACCACTACCAGATCATCTCAGGTACGCTTTCTTACGAGATTCATCTACATTACCTGTTATTATTGCATATAACCTTTCAGGTAGTGAGGAAAAAAAGCTATTAAAACTCCTGAGAAAGTTCAAATCAGCCATTGGTTGGACCATAGCAGATATCAAGGGAATCAGTCCCTCTTACTGCATGCACAAGATTCTGCTCGAAGAAGGGAGCAAACCATCTATCGAGCATCAAAGGAGGCTAAATCCTATCATAAAAGAGGTGGTGAAGAAATAAATTCAGAAGTGTCTAGATGCAGGCATTATCTATCGTATCTTAGACAGTCCGTGGGTAAGCCCGGTGCAATGTGTACCAAAGAAGAGAAGAATTACAATAGTAAAAAATTAAAAGAATAAACTCATCCCCACTCAGACAGTCACTCGATGGAGAATTTGCATAGATTATCGTAAATTGAATAAGGCCACTAGAAAGGATCACTTTCCCTTGCCATTTATTGATCAGATGTTGGATAGGTTGGCGGGCCATAAGTATTACTGTATGCTCGATGGATATTCAGGCTACAATCAGATTTGTATAGCTCCGAAAGATCACGAGAAGACCACCTTCACATGCCCTTTTGGTACATTCGCTTTTCGATGTGTCTCGTTCGGACTCTGCAATGCACCTGGTACTTTTCAAAGGTGCATGATGGTTATTTTCTCTGATATGGTTGGTGATATCATGGAGGTTTTCATGGATGATTTCACAGTCTTTGGGAAATCATACGAGGGCTGTCTATCTAATCTGGGTAGAGTACTTGAGAGATGTGTGGAAACAAACCTCATTCTTAACTGGGAAAAATTTCACTTTATGGTGCAAGAAGGTATTATCCTTGGACACAAGGTATCTAAGAGGGGTTTAGAAGTGGACAAGGCCAAGCTTGAAACGATCAAAAAGCTTCCTCCTCCTGTCTCAGTAAAAGGAATTCGTAGTTTTTTTTGTCATGCTGGATTCTATAGATGTTTTATTCAAGACTTCTCAAAGATCACCAAACCACTTTGTAGTCTACTTGAAAAGGATGTTCCCTTTCGATTTACTAAAGAGTGTTTCGTTGCTTTTGAGCTCTTGAAGAAAAAGTTGACTTCAGCCCCTATCATCATTGCGCCTAATTGGGAAGAGCCATTTGAGATGATGTGTGATGCTAGTGATTTCGCTGTGGGAGTCGTTCTTGGTCAAAGGAAGCTGAAGGTGTTTCACGTGGTTTACTATGCCAGTAAAACCCTCAATGATGCACAACAAAACTACACCGTTACTGAAAAAGAGCTTTTGGTTGTTGTCTATGGCTTTGAGAAGTTCAGATCCTACTTTCTTGGTGCTAAGGTCACGGTTTTCACAGATCATTCGGCTATCAAGTAGCTGCTATCTAAAAAGGATTCCAAGCCTCGCTTAATTCGGTGGGTACTCTTGCTTCAGGAATTTGAAAATTAAAGACAGAAAGGGGACCGACCAGGTAGCTGACCATCTCTCACGGCTTGAGCAACATGAGAAAGACAAGGGAGATGGAATTCTTATCAACGAATGTTTCCCAGATGAGCAGCTGTTCCTGATCCAAGGGGAAGTGCAATGGTTTGCTGATTTTATTAACTATCTGGTTAGCAATGTGATTCCTTCAGATTTTACTTGGGCTCAACGGAAGAAATTCTTGCATGACGTGAAATGGTATCTTTGGGATGAGCCATTCTTGTTTAAAGAGTGTGCTGATAAGATGATCCGACATTGCATCCCTTATAATGAGATTGAGAAAGTTTTACATGATTATCACTCTACGATTTATGGAGGATATTATGCTCGGGATAAGACAGCTGCTCGAGTTCTTCAAGCAGGTTTCTACTGGCCTACCTTGTTTAAGGATGCTCATCTGTACGTTTGTAGATGCAATCGATGCCAAATGGTTGGTAATATTTATAGGCGAAATGAGATTCCCCTGAATATGCTTTTTGAGGTTGAGGATTCGATGTGTGGGAAACAGATTTCATGGGACCATTTGTATCCTTATGCAACAATCTATACATACTCTTAGCTGTGGATTACGTATCTAAGTGGGTTGAGGTGAAAGCTCTCCCAACTAACGATGCTAAGGTAGTGCTCAATTTCCTTCGTAAGCAAATCTTCACTCGCTTCGGAACTCCTCGTGCTATAATCAGTGATGAAGGGACTCACTTTTGCAATCGTCAGTTCACAGCCTTGTTGGCTAAATATGGTGTTTCTCATCGTGTTGCTACCACTTACCACCCTCAAACTAATGGTCAAGCTGAAGTCTCGAATCGAGAAATCAAGCGAATCTTGGAAAACGTGGTAAATCCTTCGAGGAAAGATTGGTCTCTGAAGTTAGATGAAGCGGTATGTGCATACCAAACGGCTTACAAAACTTCACTTGGGATGTCACCATTTCAGTTAGTATATGGTAAGGCTTGTCATCTTCCAGCAGAACTCAAGCATAAGGCATTCTAGGCTTTAAAGAAGTTGAATTTCAACATTCAAGCAGCTGGTGAGAAGCGTTTGCTTCAATTGAATGAACTTAATGAGTTTCGTCTCAAGCCTATGAGAACTCGAAGATGTATAAGGAAAAAGTCAAGAATGTGCATGATAGGAAGCTTTTACAAAACGCTTTTGAGCCGGGTCAACTGGTTCTTCTTTTCAACTCTCATCTAAAGTTTTTCTCTGGGAAGCTCAATTCAAGATGGTCTCGACCTTTTAAAGTCAAGACAATATATCCACATGGAACAGTTGAAATCTATGAGGATTCACCATACAAAGCATTCAAAGTCAATGGTCAACGACTCAAGCATTACTATGGAGATATGGTGAACCGTGAGGCATTCATCATCAGCCTCAACACTACATGATTCCGAGTGGTATCGTCGAGCTATCGACGTTAAAAAAGCGCTTCGTGGGAGGCAACCCACTGGGAAACACTCATCAAGACAGCTGGACGAATAGGGGAGTGTTTCATGTATCTTTTAATTTATTGTACTTGTATTCATCATAGTAGTTATTCATGATAAACAGTGCATCTTCATGTTAGTAATGCTTATTTGCATATTCATGCCATGATCATATAGGCTGTGTTTAGGATCGAGTTAGTATATTAGAATAGCATTTTGTTCATGCATTTTTCATCTTTGATCCCTTGAGTTGATGTATCTATTTAAGTAGCCAATGATGAAAATTGTTTGGAATGACAATAGGAATAAAATCTAATTAGGTTTCTTGTAAGTTAGCTTGCTTGATGTAGGAGCACAATTAATACACGTAGCCTCATCGATTGTTTTTACGCTAGTTAAGGATACACTTGAGTATTGTTATACATAATCCTTGCTTAGGTTCAGAATCATACCTTAATCATTTAATAGCTCTTGGATCACAAAAATATAAGTTTGGGGGAGTTGAAAGATAAATATGCATAATATTCAGTTAGGCATCGAAGGCTATTAGCCGCTCGTTGACGTGCGTCTTCTCGTTGGGGACTGCGTATTACGAGTAGTCTAGGGGTGGAATGAGATGGAGCGAAACGCACTCATTCCCAATCGTTGATTGAAAAAAAAAAAGATGAAAAAGAAAAGGCAAAATTGGCTAGGATGAGCTCTTTGATACTCGAGTTATTAAGTTCTATGGGACTTTGTGCCTAGTGACCTAAGACTTTTCCGGTCTGGGATCCACTAACCTAAAGCTCGCTACATGGGAACCATTGTATAAGTCTTTTGGGGACCTCGTCCATTGCACGGTCAAATAAGCCTTTGTGTGTCTGTATATAGAATAAAGCATAATAAATCTTTGACAACCCTCGGAAAATATGGATGTACAACTTGACTATGAAGAATCTATGTTGTATTTCGTTTCTAAACTTGTGATTATTATGATAAGAACGAGTAAGGTCCATTAACTTGTACTAAAAACATGTCGATTGAGTTTGAGCACACACGCACGCTTCTACGCTTGTATTACTAGCATTTGAGTACCTAGTTATTTCGCATTCCGAGGTCATTACATTCGTTGATGCATTTATGCTGAATTAGTTTCGGCTACTCGTTCGGGATCATTGCATTCTTGCATTCATTTAAATTCAGTTGCATTCTTGCATCAATTGTTAAACCTATTTTGCATTGTTTGAGGACAAGCAACGGTTTTAATTTGGGGGTTTGATAAGTGCATTTCATGTCACTTATTACGCTTGCATTATTCTTAAAATCGTCGCCGGTTCTCAAGTATTCGTTGTATTTTAACGTATTTTTCATTCATTCTCGTAGGATGCTCGTCGATGGAATTTCACCACTTCTCGGTGACTTTATGTTGGATTTAAGGGTCAAAGCACCACTACAGGTTGGACGGGAAGAAGAGGCCTGAGCTGCCGCAAAGGTTCAACTCAGTAATCTCTACTATTCCTATATCTTGTTTGCGGGAACTTAGGCTACTCAGAGTCTCTCACGTCCTCTCTCTTTCCAAAGATTATCCTCTGACTTATCCCATTACTCTACTTCACAAGGTTGTACATAATCCAGTACGCCTCTTTTTTATTATCAGAAACCGAGTGTCATATAACGCCCACAACCTGTTCGATAATTTGACTACGAAACTCAATCAAGATTTTATCTTGATGGTTTCTAGTTTTTATGTATTCGATTAATTTCCTCTTAGGCTTAATTAGCTATTCATGATATAAATTATTAACCACAAATTCTCACTTTCTCTCTCATTCTTGTTCGGCCATTTGATCACTTGCCAATGTATTTCCACCGACTCTTACCTGTGTTGAACCTTTCTAACACCCTAATCACTCAGCAAACTCGTTTCTATTCACACAATCCTTTCCCGAATAAAGTCACTCAGTACCTCTACCGATCCAAACTCATCGACTTTATTCGAAGTCTACCATGTTTCTGATTGATACCCTGAACAAAATTCTTTATTTTTCGCATAACCAAGGTACACTCCTTTCACTAGCCACAGTTCTTGCCAAATTTCAAAGAACAGCTGAGCTCAAATCACTAGTTAATGACATTAACTCTGGAAGATCTAGTGACGAGAAAAGAGTGTGCACCGAAGCTCAAAAGCTTTACTCGAGGATATTGCTTCATCTACTCATTCCCATCATTGCAAGATTTATTGGGCTTGTGGTCAGGCCCATTTCAGAACCGAGCCTTTGACTTAGCTCTTAGGTCCAGGATCACCAGTGGAGGAAAAAGCCAAGACGATAAACAGAGAGAAAAGGATAGCAAAAAAAGGAAATTGCTTTCTTTTAGGGTTTTCGGCCAGAATATAAAGAGACGGAAAGAAGGAGAAGGCAAGCGGCCTCGGCAAGAAAGAACCACCAGAGAGGCGATTAAATTGAGAGAAAAAGAAGACAAAACCCAATTGACTGACTTGGTTTACGGCAGAATACAAAACAAAGAAGAAAAATCGGAATTGGCTACCTTTTTAGGTTTGTAACCTGCATAATACAAATCGAGAGAGAAGGAGAGGGCGTTTGCTGTTTTGGGTTATCTTTCGGCAACGACAACATACTATAACCAGACGGCAGGAGGCATGCAGTTGTTTTGGTGGTTTTCGAGAGGCAGCAGGTGACATCTACTGTATTTTTTGATCGGCAGTTGAGGTAACGGCTACTACGGTGTTTTCGATCGGTAGTTTATGTATTGCTCGAGACAGGGACGACTACTTCTTTTTCGTTGTTTTTCGATCAGTAGTTTACAGATTGTTCCTATTAGGCGATACTTGGTGGTTATTGTTCGGTTTGACATTCTCTAAACGCTTATTCATCTATTTATATTCGTCTTAGAGCTATGTTAACTTTTGAGCCCATGATGATTCGTTCGATTATGAACTAATTGTTGTCATGGAACTCTAACGGGTTTGTTTGAATAATACTTACGGTTTGATTGCTTGATTGATTTGTGAGATATTTTTATCGGTTACCTAGTATGGTTGTGCTTATCGTTAGATGCGTCGCGAACATCTAGTTTGTTAATCTTTAATGAATGCGAAAGTGGATTTGAGGGTTGAGAACTTGCTATGCTAGCATTGGTTCTTAAATGATTTGTATTGTGATTGTTCATGATTCGTAATATGTCACTAACCATATTATGTTACCCTATGTAATCGAAATAAATAACTTGCGCTTAGAACCAATTGTACCTCAATTCGTATAGACATATAGGATTGTCATACAAGCGGTGTTTGCTTAGTTGTTACTCTTTTGTGGTTGTTTAAGTGGTTTGGTTTACGTGTACTGCAAGGTAGTGTATACTGATTTCGTGTTATCTGATTAGTAATCATTGTTATCATACACATTGATTAAGTTTCTTAATACTCTGAGTAAAATAAACAATGAAGTTAGGATTCCATGTTTTCTCTCGCATAAGTAAACTCGTTAGTTAATCTCCTTAGTTAATTTGCTTAGTTATAATCATTCACCCAACCTTTATACTTGTTCAAGCATTAGTCTAATAATCATACATTGTTTCATAAGTGAATTCTTGTCATATACACCTGGTCTTCGTGGTAACGATCTTACTTACTTACTGCTTGCTATTATTTGACCGCGTATACTTGCGTGAGAAAAGGACTAACAAGTTTTTGGCGCCGTTGCCGGGGACTCGGTGTTATTTGACAGTTTTATTTCTTATCATCATGGGTCGTTATAAAACTACTGACTTGGTTCAGTTACTTTCTTTTCGTGTATTTTCTTGTGCTTCAGGTACTTAAGCGTGTATGCAAACACGGTCTCAAACAAGAGCACTAGTACAAAAGGAGCTTGAAACAAGCCAAGGAACAAAGTTACTAGTCTTAGATTCTGATACTAATTCTATAATGGGAGATCCGGCTCCAAAAGCACTCATGGAATACTCTCAACCAAAGATCATGGATATTCAGTCTAGCATTGTCAGACCCAATATTGCTGCGAATAGTTTTGAGATTAAACCTGGCACTATTGAGATGATGCAGAATTCTTGTCAGTTTGGGGGAGCTTCATCTGAGGATCCTAATATGCACATTATGACGTTCCTTGAAATATGTGATACTTTCAAGTTCAACGGTGTTTCAGATGAAGCCATAAGACTGAGAATCTTCCCATTTTCTCTGAAGGACAAAGCTAAGAGCTGGTTACACTCTTTACCAGCAGGCTCTATCAGTACTTGGGATATACTTGCGCAAAACTTTCTCTCAAAATTATTTCCCATGGCAAAAACAGCCGCCATGAGGAATGCTATTACTCAGTTTTCTCAGTCATATAGTGAATCTTTAAGTGAAGCTTGGGAGCATTACAAGGAGATACTCAGAAAATGTCATCATCATGGGATGCCTAATTGGTTAGTAATAAATTTCGTCTACAATGGTTTGAGTGCGCAAACAAGGCCCATGTTTGATGCTGCATCTGGGGGAGCCTTATTAACAAAAAACTATAAGGAGGCTCACGAGCTCCTTGATATGATGGCTGTTAATGAATTCCAGAACCCTTCTCAGAGAATGTCACAACATAACGTAGCTGGTATTTTTAACGTAGACACTGCCACTACTTTAGCAGCTCAGCTTGAAGCTCTAAATATGAAGGTGGATTCTTTGACTAAACCAGGGGTACATGAGGTAGCTAGTGTGTGCGAGATTTGTGTTGGGGGGCATGACACTCAATAATCCCTATTTCTACTGACTTAGTGCAATTTGTGAATAACTTTCAGAGGCAGAATCAACAACCAATCTCAAACACCTATCACCCAATCAACAGAAATGATCCGAACTTCAGTTTGAGCAATAATCAACAAGATAATCAGCATTATGGTGCTAAGCCATACGCCCCTCCTGGATTTCAGCAACAAGGTCAGCAAAATGAATCTCAACAGTATGCCCCAAGACAACCTCAGAATCAACATCCTGGCCCTTCTCAACATTCTGTGAGAGACTCAGTTGGGAACTTGATGAGATCTCAATTGGGAACTTGATGAGATCTGCATACAGTTCCCCTTTTCTGTCGAGTCCCTGTTTCAAAGACGCCACCGCCATGTTTTCGGGTAAATCTGGCAAAGCATTCATAGCATGAACAGATCTTCTAACATAACTTTTGAGTGACTCACCTCGGCGTTTATAAAGGTCCATGATCTTCTACCATGGTGATTGGTTAAAAATTCCCACAGACGGCGCCAAATTTGTTACGGGAATAACAAGTTCTACCACAGTTAGCCTTTAATATTTTAGTCAAGAAAGAGATCATTTTATTCGTAGATAGGTCTTCCCTATTTATAATACAAAAATTAGTGGGTAGTTACATATGTTTGCACTTTTAGCGCCACTATCCCACTAACATCACTATTCCTATAATTGTGGAATAAATAACTAACACAGTTTGAATCAAGGGTCAAAACGTGTGTTTACATAACAAATAAAAAGACGCTGAGTCTAATCTGTACTTTAAGCGGAGCTGAGCTACTTCTTTAAACGAAATTAGGTTTACTCAGGTTTTCAGAGCTCGAGCTGTCCACGTGCTCAACTTATCCTCTTTAGGTCTTTTCCGTTCATCGGATTCCTCATCCAATCGATCAACTCGTTCCCCAATGTCTTTGAGCTAATCCTGGTCTTAAATTCAGCAACGCTGAATTTGATAATTTCTTATTGAAAAACTTTTCATAACTAAATAAACTATTTCTAGGTACCCACAAGTTTGGGTGTGGGGAAAAAATATTAATAGCCACCTGATACCCGAATCCGACGGGTTTGGAAAAATAAAGACGAGATGAATTACGGGTTTAGTTATACCTGCATCCATTCAGAATATTTTCCATCCCTTAGGCCATGACTAAGCATGAGCAAGATTCAGGTCAACATTAGTAGCAAACGGCTTAGCCTCAAGAGGCCACGACTCAGTCTCCGCAAGATTTTCTCAACCTCAGCTCGTATCATTATGTCGTGGCTCAGTTCATTTAGTACATGGCTTAGTTAAATAATGTATCAACTCGGGTAAATAAGCCACAACTCAGTTTAGTTAGGTCGTGGTTCAACTTCTGCTTGGGAAAGTGAAATTTTTTTCATCTTTTATTATTTGAATACATATTAGGCGTACGAGTCGTGCACCATGGTGAAATAGGCTTACAATCTAATAACCAATATCTATGAGGCTTATGAACCAAACTTGAAATGAATACTAGGCTTCAGAGTCATACCACTTACGCTCCCACTTAATGAATAAGACCGTATGTTTATTTATTCTCTATAAAAATAACCCAATCCCTTAATGTTTTAAGAATGACAAAGCTCAATGAGTCATATTGATTTAGAGCTCACAAAGCAAACAACGGACATAAGTTTGAGTGGATGGTTGAAAAACGTAATCAACAACAATTCATGGGGTCTAAAGACCCCTCATAAAAATATAGAACAATGCATATGAGATGAAAAATTAGTCATTAACACTCCAAAACTCAAACTCTATAATATTAAGGAATAAATTTATTTCCTATGTACGGAGAGCCCAATCTCTTAAACCGTTAAATGTGTAGAAACTAAAAATATTTGAAGTAGTAAAATAATAATATATGGACTAATAAATCATAAATCCCAAACTAGTTCGACAATATATTATTTATAAGAGAGATACATCCATTATACGTTTTAATTTTGTTTACTTATGTTTTGACTTAAAATGACAAAATGATGGTTTAAAAATAAATCTTTGACCATGCTATAACATTCAAAGAATATATTCGACACATGTTTAGTCTTTATTTATACTTTGAAATGACTCGATGGCTAATTTCATATATCTATAAGCACTTCATAGCACCTTAAAGCAAGCCAAAGCATTTAGAAACAATCCAAAGTTATTTACAGTAAATTTAACAAAACTTTCAAATAAATCTAGTACTATGCTACTTATTACATGTAATTTTTTTCTTTTAAAAATAGAACTTTTTATCTTCAATGGTGGTTTTTCCTATAAAAGGTTTTTTAAGAATTAAATAACAAAGTTAGCACAAACTAATCCAGAGATGTCTTTGAAGTTAATTCGGTTAAAGGAAAATGAACACACCAATAGGTAATATCAATGTATTTTAAGACTTCTAGAAGTCCAACCAAATACGATTGTAGTATATATTAGAGAAGGACATTGGAGTATAGTAAATAAGTAAATAATTAAACTTTAACAATATTTTACAATTAAAGACAACAGGTTCTCATATGTATAATATATGTAGTTAGTCGTTCCTTAATTCTTTCACAAAGATTATGGCTATTGCTAAGGATGTAAATAATCTAGTTAGAACATCCGGTTTTATAAAAGTATAAATCCCACTAGGCCAACAAATAACTATAATCAATATTAGGTCAAAGATATAACTAACTAAAATATTCACTCATAAAATCTTGTATAAGATATTAATTTGAATCAGTCAAAAAATTGTGTTTGTATATTATATTTTTATTAAATGAGATATTATATACTTCTTTTTCAAATATATTTTTTAAGTTTATAGATAGATTAAACTAAAGAAATAAAAATATTAAAAATGGTTTACTTATTACTTTTATATTTTATTTATTCTCTCTCTTTTTTCTCTAACATAAAAAAATCATATATCGACTTTCATATTTATTTAACCGGATTTTACATCATACGTATTTATTAAGTTTATATATTTGATAAATTTGTATATATATTTATTCATGAAATATTTCAAAATAATTGGGATATATATTAGTTTAATTATTTTAACAATTGTTTTTAATAAAACAATTACAAGATTAACCTCATATCCAAAAATCACTATTTTTAATTTACTAATAATATTTTCAGATTCAATAAAATATTAACATTTTTATCAAAATATAAGTTTTTTATCTGAAGTAATCTTATTTCTAGTTTTTTGTTTCTTAACTTTTTATGGTTTAATTATTGACCGTGATATGTAGAATTGAGTGTAAGATACTATTTTGTGTTGTATTCTGAACTTGTTTGTAGAATCATATTTGACATAGTTTGGCTATTGAAGATGAGTACTTTCTCGATTACAAAAACTGAATGTATTTTTAAGAGCATATATAAGAGGAGGGAGCAAGTTAAAGGTAAATAAGTTGTTTATTGAGCTATATAGCTATAGAAACATTTGAATGACTTAACTCTAGTTTTGTTTATATTTCTGATACATTTAGCATGATTATTTTAATTGTTATGATAATTGACGTATTTAATAGTGGATTGATATAATTGTTGGTTTTTTTATTTGAATGTAATCGTAGTGCTGAAAAATTGAGGTTTTATTCCTCAAGCTTTGGTTATTTATATTTTGTGTTGTTTTGTTTAACAGATTCTAAATATAAAATAACTTGTTTTTATCAGGATTAATGGAGTCGTTTAAGGAAATAATATACATGGTTCATAAGAGTTTTCTTAAGATGAAAAACCGATCCGAGTTCCAAATAAAAGCCTGATTACGAAGGTTTGATTATTTACTCGAATAATTATGTAAATAGGGTTAACTTATATCTTCTTGATCAATGTTTCACATTTTTTTTACTCTCTGGTTAATTAGCATTTTAGTCATTATGTTATTAGGGGATAAATTAATAAAAATGTGGATTTGTATTTATTCACTAATGACAGATGAAAAGTCCAAAGATATTGGGATTTTTTTTTCCGAAGAAAATATGTATGTAATAAGTATTTTTTTTATTAACAATGTTGTATTGTTATTGCTCAATTGTTGGTGATAGCATCATAGATATGATAATCAAATTTTAACATTGTAGAATTTATGTATTGAATGTGTTATGTTATTGTTGTTTTTAAGAGATACATGACCAATACCTGAAAAAGTATGTTGTTAATTTTTTATTTATGTTTGCTTTGTATTTTGTTTTATATGTATTTATTTTAATAATTTTAAACACAACTACAAATTGCAGGTTGTTTCGTCATCATTTTTTTTTGGTAGTGTTGATTATTTCGTCTATCTACTTTATGACTATAGAGCCTAAAATGTATAATATATAGTTTACATTTTTCTCTCTTATAGTGTTTTGTACACATAATGTAATTACATTATTTACAAAGTAATGGATCATAAATATATATATATATAGTCGTTGATATTTATTGCTTTTTATATTTTCTCAACTGAATATTAGAATATATATTATTGTTATTTTTATCTATATAGTTTAAGTATGATCATATATTTGTGATTTATTTCGGAAATAATCTTTAATTATTGAAAACAAATTAGAAACAATTATATTAGTAATGACAATGTTATATCATGAATAACACTAATAATACTATTAAACCATTATTAGTCACAAGGTTAATCAAGAATAAAAGTATTATATCATGAATAACATTATTGACTCTCTTAAACTATCATTAGTAACAAGATTAATCATGATAGTTTAACAATGTTACTAGTGTTATTTTTAATATGACATTGTTATCTTATTAAAAATATAAACTTGCTAACTTATGTACTATGGACAACGAATAATAATAATGTACATATATGATTATAAAAAATATCTTAAAAAATTATCTTTTGATAGTTACTCCATAAAATGTATAAAATTAAAAATAATATTATTTTGAATAAATATAAACTTTCTCAATTTAGTTGAAAAGCTACAAGTTCAAATTTGAGTAAATTAAAAATGCAAACAAAACCATGAGCCAAGCCTCTTTCATCACCAAAAACTTCACAACTCGTTTCTTCATAGTCATACCCATTTTACACAACACAGTCAGGCGAACACTTCATAAATAATATCTGTACATAGGACGATAATGAACCTGTTTGGTTTGAAGCAAGTTAAATCTCACTCCACTAGTTGAGTCAAAATTATGTCTTTAAATAAAAACACACAAATAAAAACAATATAAGCTCACAATAAAGTCTTTCAACATAGTAAACAAACCTCAAGCAATCATAACTATATGAAAATAAGAATGATACAAGTTCTATCAATCTATGAACATTTGAGTTGCTAAATGAAAGTAGTTTAAAAGATAATTGTAAGCAAACCAATTTAAGCCAGTGAACTAAGGAAATAAATGTAAATTACTAATGCCAAATATCTATATTTTCGAGGTAAAAAACCAACAACTCATTAATGCAAAAGGTTTAAAATCCACTATTTCATGAATACATGTGATTTTTTTTCCATAATAATGTTTCTAACTAAGTAATATGTCGAGCGCAAAGATGAAATTTTTTGAAAAACAACTGAAATAATAGTTGGTAATAAATAGAAAATATATGTAATTGGCATATCCACTAGACATCGAACTAAACGTATGATATTGACAAGATAGTTAGTCCTATTTCTTTAATTCTTTATAGGAAAAATTCAAAGTTAACTACATTATACACTCGATCATTGATAAATAATTATCGGTGTCTATCGACATTTCTCACTCTTGTTTAACGAGATTTTCTTCCTACAAGATTTGTTTTTGCCTAAAAAAATCATTTTATTATATAAAAATATATTCTAATAAAGTATCTCATTAAATAGTTAAAATAATAATTTATCTTAATAACAAATACATGATTGACATTGTATTTGTAGACAAAAAGTTAAACTTTTTGACCATCACAAAATCAAGACCATTCGAGTTCTGATAGAATATATACAAATATTTTGTACTTTATCGAGTTCAACTAGGTTTAGCGAAGCCTAAATTTTGTAAATTACAAATGATGTGCATCTGATTGTAAACCTATATATATATATATATATATATATATATATATATATATATATAAAAGTCTAGACCACATATAACATAACAAATACTATAACATGCCCCCAAGGGGGTAGCCGAGTTGGTTGAGTATGGCATTCTTATGACCAAAAGGTCATGAGTTCGAGTCCCTCTACATACGCTTTCTCGGCTGAGCCTGTCACCTTGTGTGGTTTACCTTCTGGCGTTGGTTTGCAGGCTATC
Source organism: Limnanthes douglasii subsp. nivea (assembly GCA_036936605.1). Classification (NCBI taxonomy): domain Eukaryota; kingdom Viridiplantae; phylum Streptophyta; class Magnoliopsida; order Brassicales; family Limnanthaceae; genus Limnanthes; species Limnanthes douglasii. The sequence continues at coordinate 144,595,748 of JAUPFV010000004.1, forward strand.
GCGTCAGACTGAGGGTTTACCCTGTGCGCACTCATTGCACTCTAAGTAGCGGCTGCGGGTTCCCTCCGAAAAAAAGAAAAAAAGAAAAACAAATACTATAACATAATATACTATACATAATTTTATACTATACATAATTTTGTATATATTTAAATGAAAAGAACTATAATAAAAATAAATAAGGGTAAACTACGAATATCAAAAACTAATACCAACCTGACTTTTATCAAGCATAAGAATTTATTCCTCAGAATATAATTAAATCAATTAGGCACTAGGAAAAAAACATGCATACCAGAATATATTAAATAAAATCACATTACAACAAATATTAACACATAAAATAATAATAAAAGAAAAAAATAATATATAATTGTCGATGGAAAAAGGTTAAACAACCCATACACTATGTGCGAAGAAAAAAGAGTTTATATTAATTAAGTTAAAATACTTTTAGAATTAATAAATTTAAAATTTATCTAATAAATATAAAATTAATATCTAAATATATCAAATCTCATTAATTGGAAAATTGGCTTTTTCGTGAAAAACAATCTAAAAGGTAATTCGAGAATTAAAGTCAAAATCTCTAATTTTGGTCAAAGATTAGTGTGGCTCTCAAGACCTTCCATTTCAATCTACCAATCCAGCTAAATCGCAAAAGGAAGTTCATAGTTAAAAGTTAATAAATTTCTTTCCGGAGGAAGTATCATTTTCACTGCAAAAGAAAGAGATAAGAGAATCACCAGTATTGAATCGGTAGAGAAAAAATGAGGGTAAAGTTCTAAGAGAAGAAATTTAGGGATTCTCATATTTGATAAATCCTTTATTCGCAAAAACTTTCCTGAAGTCTGGCCTTCCAAGAAGAAGAAGTCAACATCGTTAATCTGGATTATATTGGTGGCTCACTTGATTCGAAGACATGATTGTGTGATAATTTCAGCGATCGAAAAGTTTTCAAATAAAGGCATGAGGCCGAAAGATTGTAAAAGAAGAAGGAAATTTTAAGGGCACTTCACACTAAAGTAAGTCAGATAATAAAGACCTTCAGTTTGGGTCTCTTTTTACTTTTCTTAACTTAAAATGAATTTCTAGAAGTTTTCTGAAAATCTAGATCTTAGGAGCTGAAGCATGGAAGAATACTCTAGAGAAAATTAAAAAATTGAAGATCCTCTTGATAAAGATTATTCGCAAGATTTTGAAGTGTAATTTCCTCTGCTCAATAATATTGCTTCAAAAGTCCATACTCTCACCAACGCCACGAAGTCATACATAGATGTTACTAGGCCCCCCAACAATACCAAGACCATCATTAATGAAGAGGTCACATTCAAAAAAAAATATAAGATGGTAAGCTTCACAGCAAAAGATAAGTATTTACTTCTCAATGCTCTCAAATATATTTTGATTGGTAAATTCGCTTTATGTCGACCAGATTCATTTAAAATATAAACTTTTTAAGTAAACTGAAATTAAAAGGTGAAGTGAATATATCAATACTAGACAAATGACATATATTTATCGAATTATCTCTACTTGAAGATCTAAAAGTCCTCTGGAAACAGAATTTTTGCTCATTTGACCAACATTCCATGAGATTATTGAAATGAGATCTTAAATTTAATACCATGAAATAGTATCTTGTTACCCATATGTGGGTAACTTTCCCAAAAATTCTCAGTATTCATATACAATAGAGACACCATTAGAAACGTATCAAAATATCTAGGAAACCTCATAGATATTTGGATACCTAGCAAAAACCTTGCAAGATAAAATTATTGTGAGGATTGGATAGAGTTAGATATATCTAAGCCTCTCAATAAGAAGATATGGATCAACTTTGAGGACTATGATGACTACTGGCTTAACAGTATATATGAGGACATCCCATTAGAGTGCCAATACTATTTCCATCTTAGACATAAAATCCAACATTAAATTACCAAACAATAAACACGCCTTCCTCAAAACCTAATGAAGATAAGATCCCAAAACTGAAATCGGAAAATAGGGAAATGAACCAACTCTGATTCTCTAAATAGAACTTTCAAAAAATTGATACTATACATAAAATTAATAGTAATAAGGTCAGTCAGATACATACCAATAAGGAAAATAAATCTAAACCAATTCAAATATTTGAGAAAACATTAGATGGAAACAAAGATGAGATAATTCAAGCCTTTCAATCAGTAGAAATTGGTAATAGACTCAATTGTTTAAATGATTCATCTGATTATGAACACCCTTCTAACTCTTTAAAATATGTTGTAACTAGAAACCTTCCTACCTCTCCTAATAATTAAAGGTATTTTGTTGATGTAAATAAACATAAAGCCAATAAATTGGTACCTAAAGAACTATATACGGTGAATAAAACAATTTCTTACGAATAGCCACATGAAGTGCCCTCTCAAAGATCTGACGACTTGGAAATCAAAAATAAACTAAAAAATTGAAATATTTAACAATCTTAGAGAAAATAGAGTTTCTGGCCATTCAAGAACCTATAATCTATAATTCAAAAATTACTCAAACTCTAAAAACTAGTGGCTTTCATAATGGTATTGCTAACATTAACAATTAAATTTGGATAATGTGGAAGATCCATTCTAAGGTGGAGGTAATCTGTGATACAGAAAATCTCATCCACATTAAAGTGTCTCATTTAAACTTAAATAAAGTATTCAATGTATTTGTCATATATGCTAAGTGTTCTATGATCAATATGATCCTTCTTTGGGAAAATCAAAGAGAAAGCTCTCCAACAATCCACTTGAGTGAATTATCACGGGAGACTTCCATTGTATCACTAATTCATCTGAGAAACTGTCCTACTCAATATTATGTTTGAGAATTCTTGATGGCTTCAATAACACAATACTAGAATTCTTCCTTGAATATGTTGGATTAATTAGGTCCCTATTTACTTAGAAAAATAATAGAAACTGGAGAAGACTTGACAGAGTTCTCATTAATGTCCAAATGAGAAAATGTATTAATTTTATTCAAGTAAACATAAACGTGTTATTGCCATGATCGTTTCTTAATATATTTATCCAATAACAATTTGAAACCTAAATTTTCTTCAAGTTCTTAAATATGTGGAATCGGCATCCAAACTTTGATAAAATTATGGAAGAATCACGGAATATTCATGTTTATGGTCCTCCTCTTCATGCCTTTTGACATAAATTAAAAAAATTGAAACTTACTTAAAGAATTAGAACCATAATGTCTTTGGAAACATCTTTAATGTTGTTGTCAAAGCTGAGGAAAAAGTCTGCTACCATAAAACTAAATTCCAAATTTCTTAGAACAATGAAGATAAGATTATATTATCAAAATTTAAAGCCAAACAATTTATCCAATAGATTCATTTGGATATCTAAAGAATATACCAAAGTCATTTTTTTGGACTAAGTGGGACACAATCTGTCTTTCTTATAAATAGGGTGGCTTAAATGTTAAAAGAATCAGCGATTTATAGGACATGTATGCTTGTAAACTTTGGTTCAATTTTAGATAAAATAAGACCCTTTGGGCCAAATATATGAACTTTTTTTATTATGAAAATAGACACCCACTGCAAATTAAAAACACTATAACTGGATCAAGTACTTGGAAAAGACGAATTACAATTAAGAATACAGTTGAGCCCCGCTTTTTTCGGAAATTAGGTAATGGTCTATTAATTTTTGGTTTGATAAATGGTTTAAAAATCTTCATTTAATCCAGCTATCTAATTCAGAAAACATGGTTGGTACAGAACTAAAAGAGTTAATAAGTTTTGGTATTGGCATTTTTTCTTGGACCATGAATAAACTCAGATCAAACATAACCGTTGTTGACATTAACAAAATTCAAACTCTTAATATTCATACAAATATTAAATATAAGAATTTGGACTCTTGAGAAATCAGGAAAGTTTGAAACTAGTCTTACCTGAAATTATATTAGACATGAAGCCTTATCTTCTATTCTTTTTACAAAAATTTGACATAACAATTTCTCCAAAAGTTTTTTTTCTTATTCTCAAAGGTTAGATATTTGTTGATTCCAACCTTTAAAGAAAAAAATTCATTAGCACCAAAATGCCTGTTTTGCAATAACATTGAGATTGTTAAATGGTGTGGATGATTATCGCCTGAGGGTAGGCTTGTAATTTGGTTGATGTTTTATAGTAGTATGCGGGTGTTATATGTTTAGAGTAGAGAGTAGAGAGATAATTAAGCTGGTTGGGTATTTATACCCTGATGTTTGGGCCCTTATGGGCTTTCGGGTCATGTTTAACGGACCCGGGTCATGTTCAAAGACCCATGAGCTCTTAAGTAAGAGAGCAAGTAGCTTAGTCAAGAAGTGTTTAGGTTTTTAGTACTTTTGTCATAGTTTGAACAATCCTATGGTCTGAGTGTTCGAAGTGATCTGTCCGGTCCGGAGGCCTTGGACCGATCTGTCCTTGTCCGGGGAGCATGCAGAATTCGGACTCATCAGGAGCCCCTTTTTTAGGTGTTTGTGCAAATACTCTTGCCAAAGACCTGAAAAATAGTCCAACATCAAGCGTAGTTTTAATCCGGACTGGTCTGTCAATTTGGGCTATGTGTTTATCCGGACAGATAAAGCTTCACGAATTCAAAACGGTTTTTGCCAGAGTTCATGGGACACGTGTCACTCTCTGATTGGTTGCTTCAGCCGTTTTTTCACCTTGAATTTCGAACCCACCTTCTTCGGAAAGCAACCTCTTAATTAAAGGCGGTGACATCAGCGCCGTCTTTTAATCATTGCCAAACTTTTCGAATTCTCCTATGAATCAACTTCCCTTTTCAGATTTTACTATAAATACAAACTCACTTTCTACTGTTTTACAATCTCCTTCAAATTTACTTCTGCAAAATCTCTCAAAACTTTCTCTCTCAAAAGCAAAAACTTAGTTCGATAGTTTATGTTTACAGCGAGGAACGCTCTGGTCAAAGGCGGGTGGCTCAACCTTTCTGAGTTAGAGAAGGCTCAAAAAGTCGAAAGAGAAAGACGGATCGCAGCAGGGTTACCCACCTCGCATGTTGATAGACCAATCTCCTCTGCTACTGAGTCAGATCGAGGCTCTTCTTCTTCCAAAGGAACTAAGCCTAGAAAACTATTTCAAACCAACCTCTCCCCCATAATCTCTGGTTTCTCAGTTCAGGAATCGGAGCCTGCTGTCGAGCCAGGAGTTACAGCCACTAGCCTCAAAAAACCCTCTCCCTTCATAGCTATGGGATCGGATACGGAGCACTCTCCTTAGAAGCTAGTCGATAGGAGGAAAGGCCGGTTGGTTAAAGGCCAGGGGTCTAAAAACACTCCCTCAAGGTCGGGGGCAAAGGACAGCAGCACCGGATTAGAGGTGCCTATTAGAGCCCCCAAGGACAGGCTGTCCGGACCGGAGGGCTCCAATCCAAATCTTCAACAAGAAACTTCTATTCCAGACACTCTACCGGAGAGCAAAAATCAAAGGGGCACTGCGGCCCATTAGTCCGGAGACAAGGCTGAGTCAAGTTTGAACCCTCCCCCCACTACAGCTGCTGAAATCCCTTCAACAATTATGGATGAAGTGATGGAGGACTCTGTTGAAGATGCCCCATTTGAGTCTGAGCCCTCCGGTCAGACCAGCAAAGAGATAGTTGCCAAGAAGGATAAGGGCAATGAGAAATTGTACTTGAGGCATCCGGATCTGCCGGAGAGCCTAGAAGGAAAAGTGGGGCCTTGTTTTCACAAGGTCAGCGTTAATTACCTCCTCTCCTTACAAAACATCAACTACGCATTCATCCACACTGCTGAGCTGGGCAGGATGCGTACGAAGTGGGGCATACCAGAAAACGTAAAGATCAGGATTCCTATACACCCAGAGACTTCTATGGATTGCAAGTTAAGCGAAGTGGTCATATTCACGGAGTTATTCAACTGGGGGCTCAGGTTCCCATTAGACCCAGAGATTGTCAGATATTTCCATCTGATTAAACGCTGTCCGAGCCAGCTGAGCCCCAACGCTTGGTATACCCTTATGTCATGCATCATGGCATCAAAGCTGTCCGAGATTCCTCTGCCAATGGAGGAGTTTGCTGCAGTGGCCAGCCTGTGTAGAAACCACCACATCCCCTTTTACCACTTTAACATGGGGGATGACTTCAAGGCGGTGGATGATTTGTTGGAGGCAGAGAGGAATTGGAGGACCCAGTTCCTATTCGTCAGTGGTGCCTGGGAGAATGACAAGAAGATCAAATCCGGAGAGAACCCAAGCCTCCTCAGAAACAGGTGGAGGAGTGACCGTAAGTCCTCTACTTTATACTTTTGTTTCTTCCTTTCTTTTCTAACGTAGTTCGAACTAATGGGTCTCACTTTTGCCTTGGCAGTACTGCCCAAGGAGTTTAGTGACTATCAGAAAGCCGGGCAGGTTACTTGTGGCAAGATTAATGCCTGGGCTGCTGAGAGATGGGGGAATCGATTCCATGCTGCTTTTACCAGTGGCAACTTGGCAAGGTCTCATCTGTGGAATACCACAGGTCAGAGAGACTTGACTTGGGAGGAGCTCACCACCCAGCCTCCTTCGGATGTCGTGCTTAAGAGGACCCATGAACCAGATGGGACACTCTTCCTGCCAGGCCGGGCCAAAGCCCCGAGCAAGATGAAAGGCAAGAAGAAGAAGGGCAGAAAGGTGCTGGGTGATGCTAACCCTCCTGATGCAGAGAAGGATGCTCCAACAGATCCGGAGGGGCCAGCCCAGACCCAAATTGATGCTGCTCTCCTGGAAGTGGTGGAGCAAGAGACTGAGAAGCAAGAAGCGAACCTCCCAAAACCTCCAAGGGCTTCTAAGAGGAATCGTAAACAGGGAAGCGAAGGCACAGACCGGGAGGCCACGAAGAAGAAAACTTCTAAGGGAGACGAGCTTTCTCTCCGGGCTCCGGAGCCTTCTGTCCATGCTGACCCTGCTGACCCAACGCATGCCGAGGAGATTCCGGGTGACTTTCATACTGACGAGGTTGAGGGGGGAGATATCAACATCGATGGAGTAGACATCACCGGTCTTGGTGAGCTTGGTGAATACTTCCTCAATCTTCCCAGAGATGACTTTGTCGGGCCTTACCTTCCTCCAAGCACCTCCAACATGGTCACTTTTAATGGTAAGACTTTTAGCGTTTCTAGTGAAAGGGATGCTATAGCCCACTCCTTGTTAAGCAATGTGCAGCCTGTACTTGCGTTGGAGAGACAAGTTCGGAGACAGGCTGATATCATCAAAGATCTCAAGTCTGACAAAGAGAAGCTATCCGACGACCTTCGCACTTCCACTTCCAATGCTGACATGTTAAAGGAAGAAAACGAGGAGTTGAAGAGAAACCAGAAGGCAAGCACCACAAAAGTCGCCACTTTAGAGGAAACCATTAGAGATCTCCGGGAGAAGCTGTCCGGTCTGGAGAAAGACCTTAACACCTCAAAGGGAGAATCCAAAGCCAAGGATCAAATCATCACCAACCTGACCAATGACAAAATCGCTCTTGAGAATACATTGTCTAAGGCTGCGAAGGAGAAAACCACTTTGCTACAGGAGCAGGAGGCCAAGATCCAAGCCAAGATCAATGCTTATGCTACCAGAATGATCGACAGCCAGGAGGAAATGTACGCCAAAGTGAGGTCTGACATGGTTCTACTCTTTCATGAGAAGTTTCCGAAGAGGAACCTAGGGGACTTATGGATTCATCTTAAGCCTGAAGACCTCCCGTATCATACGATGGCCGAAGGCGACCGATATGGCTACTCTAGTGATTCCTCAGATGACGAAGAACACACTAGGGAGAAAATTTGTGAAGAGAAAGACGATCATAAGGGAAAGAAGGTAGATGAAGGTGAGCCATCTTCAAAGGCTCAACCTTAACTTATGATTTATTTTGTTTACTTTTTATTCAGACTAAAGTCCTTGGAAGGCCAAGGCATTCGTTTTTGTAATTGTGTCCGGTATCTGACCGGACAGGTTTTTTGTTCTACTCTGACCTTTCAAAAGTCCTTGGAAGGCCAAGGAATTTTAAGTTATTTCAATGAATGTTTCTGTTTTGCACAAATCTCATCTTCTTTCATAGCTTGTTCCAATTTTGATGGCTAGAGTTTAAGTAGCCTTTAATTGTTTCATAGTGAGAGTGTTTAAGTTCTCCGGCTAGAGTTTAAATAGCCCTTAGTTATTTCAATCCGGATAGTGTGACAAAAGACAAAACTTAAAACACTTGGAAATTTTTTAAGAAGGCATCAAATTTCATTCAAAAGCCCGGACACCTCATTAAAACCTCCCCGTGCCACCAGGGAGGAAAGAGGATGCCCTCAAATATTTACATGGATGTTTAAACAAGTAAATATTTACACAAATGCTACTCCAAGTACATCCGGAGATGCTCAATATTCCAAGGATGAGTCAAAACCCTTCCATCTTTGTCTTCCAACCAATATGTTCCAGGTTTAATTCTTTCAACAACTATGTAGGGACCTTCCCAAGTTGGGGCCAGCTTTCCGAACAGCTTTTCTTTAGTGTGTAAGAAGACTTTCCTTAATACCTTGTCCCCTGGTTGGAAATCTCTTCTTTTAACTTTGGAAGCAAACCTGCTTCTCATCAAGCCCTGATAGTGTGCAACTCTAAGGTGAGCTTTAACTCGTCTTTCTTCTATCAAATCAAGTTGACCTCTGATTGCCACCTCGTTAGCATGTTCAGAGAAGTTGTGAGCATAAAATGATGGGAGAGTTGCTTCTATGGGAGCTACTGCATCCATCCCATAGACCAAAGCAAAGGGTGACTCTTGTGTTGCAGCCCCATGTGTTGTCCGGTAGGCCCATAGGACTTCTTGTAGATAACTAGGCCACTTCCCAGCAGCCCCTTCCAAATTCTTCTTTAAACCGGAAAGTATAGTTCTATTAGCCACTTCAACTTTCCCATTCTCTTGTGGGTGGAAAGGTGAAGAGAAAAAATGTTGTATACCCCTTGAGGCACAGAAGCTCTCCATTTCCCTATTGTTGAACTGTGGCCCATTGTCTGTTGTTATCTTTTGTTGGACACCAAATCTGCAACAGATGTTGGATAGAATGAATTTTATAACAGCTTTTGATGATGTCCCTGCTAGAGGGGCTGCTTCAATCCACTTTGAAAAGTAGTCTATCGCCACAATTATAGTTTTGCGTCCTACGGACGCCACATGGAGAGGCCCTACTAAATCCAACCCCCATCGAGCAAAAGGAATAGGCTTAGAAATTGACTCTAAAGGAATGGCTGGGACATGAATTTCATTGCTGTACCTCTGGCATGGGTCACACCTTCTTACCAATTCCTTAGCATCTTTCATGATAGATGGCCAATAGTAACCGGACAGTAAAACTCTTCTTGTTAAAGCTCTGAACCCACAATGGGCTGATCCTTCACCATCATGCAATTCGGATAGGACTACTTGAGACTCTTCATCCCCCAAAAAGCGCAGGAGAGGTTTACTATAAGATTTTTTATACAACACTTCTCTCAATATGATGAAACCACGAGCTTTGTGTTTCAATCTTCTGGCTAGTGACTTATCCGGAGGCACAACACCATCAGAGAGATATTACAGGAGAGGAAACCTCCAGTCTTGAGGTCGTTTCTCTTGTACTTCAAAAATTTCCTCTTCTTTACCCTTACTAAGTTGAATGGAGGGGCTTTCCAGCACATGGATCCATCGATATGACTCCGTATATGCTATGGTTGCTAATGAGTCTGCTAGCTCATTTTCTGCCCGGGGAATGTGCTCATAAACAACACTTTTAAATTTGAGTGCTTCATTCTTAAGGAGAAGTAAATATTTCACAAGCTGCTCCTTCTTAGCCTCAGATTGGCCTTGGGAATGGTGGATAAGAAGTTGGGAGTCACTTAGTAGCTTGACCCTCTTAGCCCCACAAATGTAGGCTAACTTTAAACCAACTATAGCTGCTTCGTATTCGGACTCATTATTAGATGCCCTGAAAGCAAAACAAATAGCCTGGTACATTTTGTCTCCATATGGGGAAGTTAAACACACCCCTGCACCACATCCCATAGTGCTAGATCCACCATCTGTTTGGACGACCCATACCTTTTTATCTTTTATATCAGTAGTTTGCTCCGAATCTCTCTCGTAGTGGAATTCAACCAAAAAGTCTGCCACAGCTTGGGCCTTGACTGCTGTTCGGGGAGTAAAATCTATGTCGAAGTCCCCCAATTCTACTGACCACTTAGTCATCCTGCTTGAAATGTCTGCCTTTTGGAGGACATTCTTCAGGGGAAAAGAAGTCCGGACGATGATGGGATAAGCCTAGAAATAAGGCCTCATCTTCCTGGCAGCTATCACCAGGGCCAATGCTAACTTTTCGAGTTTCAAGTAACGCCTTTCTGCATCTATCAAACTTTTGTTGATATAGTACACTAGATGGGGATGTCCATCGACCTCTCTTACCAACACAGCACTAATGGCACAACTTGAAACTGCCAAATATACGAAGAGTGTCTCCCCATCAACTGGCTTAAACAAAGTTTTGGGGGAGGACATGTGCTTTTTGATCTCATTGAAAGCCTCATCACACTGTGGAGTCCAATCGATCCCTTTGCACCCTTCAAGGTTTGAAAGAAAGGGGCACACCTGTCCGAAGACCTTGAGATAAATCTGTTTAAGGCAGCTAATCTCCCCGTTAACCGCTGTACTTCTTTAATGTTTCGAGGACGCTCCATTTGAAATAGGGCATTAAGCTGGTCCGGGTCGGGTTGTATTCCAGCTCACTTATAATATAGCCCAGAAACTTCCCGGACTGCACCCCAAACACACACTTTTCTCGGTTTAATTTCAAATTCACTTTTACCAAGTTGGCAAAAGTTTCTTGGAGATCGGACAAGTGCAACTGCTCATCCACACTTTTCACCATCATGTCATCAATGTACACTTCCATATTTCTTCCAATCTGATCAGCAAATGCCTTGTTGACTAATCTCTGATAAGTAGCCCCAACATATTTCAAACCAAAGGGCATCACCTTGTAGCAATGAAGACCTCTGTCAATGACAAATGTGGTATGCTCTTGATCCTTTGGATCTACTTGAATCTGATTGTATCCGGAGAAGGCATCCATAAAGGAAAGCAGCTTGTTCCCAGAGGTGGAGTCTACTAACTGATCAATCCGGGGGACTGGATACAAATCTTTTGGGCAAGCTCTATTGAGATCTGTGAAGTCAATGCACATGCGCCACTTGCCATTTTTCTTTTTTACCAGAATCGGATTGGCAGTCCACAAAGGATATTGAGACTCCTTGATGTACCCCATCTTTGTGAGCCTGTCAACCTATTGCACAATGACATCAGCCTTCTCCTTAGAAACAGCTCTTCTCTTTTGAACCACTGGTGCTACGTCTCTTCGGACGGATAGGTGATGTGATATCACTTCTGATGGAACCCCAGTAACATCAGCATTGCACCAAGCAAAAACGTGCTGATGGTTCTTCAAAAACTTTAACATTTCATTTTTCAAAATGGGTGACATCTTAAACCCTATCTTGACACTTTTTCCTTCTTCCAGACAGTGTGTTTCTACCTTTTCGACTAGTATCAATACTCCAGGGGTCTCTCTGGGGTCATCAATTTCACCCTCACCCCTAGAAAGGCCCTCAAATTTCTATTGTTCGTTAATACGGACTGCCCCCAGCGTTCGAGGAGCCAGGGCGGTGGCATAACATTCTCTTGCAATCTTTTGGCTGCTCCGGACGACTCCAACCTATCCCTGAATAGGATATTTCAAGCACTGGTGGACTGTTGAAGCCACTGCATGCATCCTAGAGAGCCAAGACCTCCCTAGAATAGCATTATAGCAAGTGGGACAATCCACCACAATAAAGAGTATTCTAACCATTTTCTTGAAAGGGCCCTTGTCCAATAGAACTTCCTATTCGAACTCACCGATCACATCTGCTGACCTGCCTGTAAAGCCCATAATTGATCTGTCCGAACTCTGAATTACAGCTGGATTTTTCATTCTCTTGTACGTGGTTAAGAAAAGGATATTGGCTGAGCTTCCAGTATCCACCAGTATTCGCCTTATGTCGTTTCCCCCAATAGATGCTCCTATGACAACAGCATCCTCATGAGGGCCAGCAATGTCTCTTAAATCATCTTCATCAAAAAAAATGAAGGGGAATGAGTTTTGTGACTGATAGGAAGTCACGCCTCCTTCTAGCTGGGATGCTAAAGTGTGCACATGCCTCTTCCTCGAAGAAGCAGTAGGAGCTGTCATAGTGTCCCCTCCGAAAATTGTAAGTGACTCAAAAAACTTAATGAGTCCGGAGACCGACCTAGAACATTCCTCAATTGTACCCACTCTGTTTCGAGTTGGATCAGGATCCAAGTACTCAGATTACACGTCAAACCTTTCAATTATAACCATGGCTTCCTCCGGAGCAGCATTACTTGGACCAACCCCGTGAGTGTTGTCAGGCCTGTTGCCTCCTCTTCTTTTGACGTAAGCCCCCAGATTTCCCCTCTCAATCAAGTTTTGAGCTTCCTGTTTCAACGCTATGCAGTCATCAGTGGTACGACCAATATCATTGTGATATTGGCAAAAAGAGTTATTGCGATGCTCTCTGGGAGACTACAATGTGGCTGGTCTCCGATAATGCATCTCATCCTTTGTTTTATCAAAAATGGTGGCCACATTTTCTTTCAATTTTGCGAACCACTCCGGTTGGACCCATGGCCCTCTCTTGTTTCTGGATTGCTGACTTTGAGCAGGAGCAGCTGGCTGAGACTGAGCTTTTGCCCTACCATGCCCCTGTCCGGTCTCTCTTGCTTTGTTCCCGGACTGATTTTGATTAGGATTTGGTGCCACCGGGGTAGACCTCACCTGCCTGTGCACCCTGTTTTTCTTTGTTTCATCAACGTTTATTTGTTTTCCAACCTGATTCAGCAACCCTCCCCATGTCATGGCCTTCTTCCTGGTCACTGAATCAGCTAGATTGCCTAGGTTCAAACCCTGCCTTAAGGATGCTATTGCCACCTGTTCGAAGCAATCAGCCAACCCATTCTTGGTATTCACAAAACGGCTTATATATTCTCTCAAGGACTCATTTGGCTCCTGTGCACAATGGATTATTGTGTCTCCATTTCCCTTTAGCTCTTTACTCCCAACAATCTGCCTTCGAAAGGCTACCCAAAAAGTATCGAAATCTTTAATACAACCCTGAGGCAGGCTGTTGTACCATTTTAGAGCACTCCCCGTAAATGATTGGGAGAATTCCCTACAAAGTAGTTTATCGTCGTCGTTAAAGTTCATCATGAAGTTTTTAAATTGCTCCAGATGGTTGTCCGGATCAGTACTGCCATCGTACTTCTCTATTTTGGTGCTATCAAACCTCTTAGGGAGGTTTCCGGACAGAATTTTAGAAGACAATGGAGATTGCCTCCAGTTTCTTCCACGACTGAACACAATACCCTCATTGGGAGTTGCAAAGATACCTGGTTCATCGTGAAAAGCAAAAGGATCCATCAGCATCCGGTCCACATGCGTCCGGCTATGAGATGATCCTTTACCAATATGTCTCTTCATCTTTCCTTGTCTATCCCTTTTTCTTGAATATTTTTTAATCTGCTTTTGCTTCTTTCTAGTTCGACCCTCATTGCTGCTAGAGGACAAGGATTTTTTACCTCCCTCACTGTCCGAAGAGCTATCAGAAGATTCTGAGCTTGAGTTAGAACTCTCCACTAGCTTAGACTGGTGGGACTTTTTGGAACTGGCATGAGTCTTTTTGGTGCTCACATGAGTCTTCGAAGACTCATGCTCTCTGGGGTTATCAGTGTGATGAGCAGCTGATGCTTTGGACTTTTCTTTCAGGCCCATCTTAGCCTTTTCAGCCCTCAGAGCTTCTATTTCACCTTTTAGCCTATCACACTCTTCGATAGTGTACTCATCGTTCTCTCCCACCACTTCGAGCAGAGCTGGTGGTACTTCTGGATTGTTCGAATTCATTCAGACAGATTTTCTTAGCTGGTTTTGAATGCTTGATTCAGGCACCTTCTCCTCTCACTGTGGTCGCCAATTTGGTGGGGATGATTATCGCCTGAGGGTAGGCTTGTAATTTGGTTGATGTTTTATAGTAGTATGTGGGTGTTATATGTTTAGAGTAGAGAGTAGAGAGATAATTAAGCTGGCTGGTAGCAGTTAATTCTCATTACCCACACTTAATGCAGGTGGTTGGGTATTTATACCCTGATGTTTGGGCCCTTATGAGCTTTCGGGTCATGTTTAACGGACCCGGGTCATGTTCAAAGACCCAGGAGCTCTTAAGTAAGAGAGCAAGTAGCTTAGTCAAGAAGTGTTTAGGTTTTTTAGTACTTTTGTCATAGTTCGAACAGTCCTATGGTCTGAGTGTTCGAAGTGATCTGTCCGGTCCGGAGGCCTTGGACCGATCTGTCCTTGTCCGGGGAGCATGCAGAATTCGGACTCATCATTAAACATTTATTTTTTAACTGTCCCATGTCTTGGAACATTTGGAACCATTATTCTGTTTTATTTAGTAATAGAAGTAGTAGATAAATATCTTTGCAAAGCTTTGTGAGATGTTGGCTATGTTCCACTAATAACATTTCCAATATCAGATTTATAATTTCTACAATCATATATTGTAATATATGGCTATATAGAAATAAGAAAAAGCATGATGATCTGAATTTAAACACTGAAAACATCATTAGTAAGATCAACTATACTCTTTCGTATTTCAATAACACTAACTCATATAAAAACAATTTTAAGGTATGATGACTATAATATATCCAATACTTTAGGTGTATTCTTTAATTATGAAATAAATAATAGATTTAATACTTTGAAATGGAAGTCTCCAAATGAAAATAAAGTTAAGTTGAACATTGATGGTTCTTGTTTCATAAATAGTGAAGCAACTAATGCTAGATTATTTAGAAATTTTAATAGAAATAAGTTTAATTCATATATAGAATTTATGGAAAAGTAAATTCTTTAGTTGCTGGAACCTTTGGCTATATTGAATGGTCTAATTAGTTGCTATCAAAAGAACCTTAGAAACGTTGACATAGATTCAGATTCTAGCTTACTTATTGATATTCTTTATTTAGGTGTTGCTCTTTGGTTTTCTATTCTGATTATTAATTGCTGTCGAAATCTTATATATCCTTCAATGACCATCAAGCACATCCTAATGTCCAAAATCAGGCAGCTAATTGGCTAGCTCGATGGATTTTAAAATGAAAAATGAGATTAGAACATGAATATATTATTGCTTATTAATCATTTAAGAGAGATTTCTTTCTTAAAGAGCTTGGGTTTATGTTACTTAAACCCTAATGAATGATAATATCAATACTAGTGATTTATTTTGATCTTTACTAGTTTGTTGCTGCTTAATATTTCAGGTTACATTATACATCTCTATTACATGATCTAGTAGCTGATCTAAATGAAGGATCGGAAGCTGATCAAGATGATGGTAGTTGATCAATGTGATGGTTTGGAGGCTAATTAAAAGGAATTCTGAGCACTCTAAGTGATGTTGTTTTCAAGTCCTTCTTGAGCATCTTTTCAAATCTTAAAGTAGTCTTCACGAGGCTAGTTGATGACTTCAAATTCCTTTCATTCTCAAGAATTAATTGTTCCTACAAATTAATTATGTTCTAATTAATTTCCATAATATTTGTAAAATGATATTATTTTCCTTTAATAAAACTTTTATTTTTAAAATAATACAACAAATATATCAAATAACAATTTCAAAGTATTTCATATGTCTTAAAAAATTATTTTATTTATTGGATAGTTCATTTTAGCATCACCGTAAGAATACATAAAATAATTTACCACAAATATACATAAAATAAATCAAAATACAAATGCACCAAACGAGATCAACAACAAAACTTGTATATTACTATTATAAATTTTATGTTTTCATATTAGCAAAAATATTTTTTATCAATATTCTTGGACCTATTATTAATCTTTAAAATGTTACATGATACAAAGAAGGATCCTAAAGGACTCAAATTAGAATATAGATTACAAGATTTGGGAGGCGATTACAAATTTTATCAAAATTTAAGCCCCAAATCATTACTCTCCTTCTTTGTCTCTATCTCTAATTTCAAACCTTCAACTAGATCTTACCAAACAGAACTTAGCTTTCAAATACGTGAGAACTTTACATGAGCAAAATAACACTGAGAATAATCCAACAGCCTTCCAACCTTAGCTTATTTGCAAGAAAAACCCTATAAAAGGCCTTCCCACCTTCAACGAGTTGAAAAATACTACAACCACCCCAGACCAAAGAACACGCAAGAATAACAACTCAGCTAGCTTCGAATAACATGTCAAATTTATTATTTCCCAAATTCATAAAAAAATAATCATCATCAGTTTTGATTTTAATATACTCTGTCCTAATGCTTTCGAGAAAAATTATCGCTCTCAACCTGTTAGGAATATTATAAATATTAGAGTCTATATTTTCACCTTTCTTTAGAGCTTGATTTGAAATCCAGTCCACATCACATTTTGTTCACGATAAATGTGAACCAAATTCATGTTTAACTTAATCAAACCCCTGCAACACTTTATAATAGATTCAATGAACCAAAGGTATTTTGCCTTACATATTTGAAGCCCATCCAGTAATACTCTAAACTCTGATATAATGGGAGATTGCTTACATAAGTTCTGCCAAACCCATAAATTATATCTCTTTTATGGTCTCTGATAAGCCCTCCTCCACTAGATTCGCATATGAAACTACAAGCTCCATCTGTATAGAGCTTATAGCGTCTGTTTTTAGGATGAATCCATTTAAAATACAATGTTATTATAGGCTTCTCTAAGTGATAGATACATCCAAGTTGCAGAGCAATGTTAGAGTCTCTTCTCTAGTGGATTTGCTTTACCAATTTCCCTTGATCTAGACCAAATAGACTTTTTATAACATAGTCAATCATTGCTTTAGTAGTAGCACAAAGATCGCTGTATTTTTTCTTGTTCCTTGTAGACCAAATGACACAAGAAACTATCACCAGGATGATTGTCCTTACGTGAATATGCTTGTTTGTGGACAAGAACCAAGTCCTACGCATATGTGTAAAGGACATATTTCTGCTTATAGGAATTCTAAAATTTGTAGAGAAAAAAAAACCAATTTTCCCAAGCTTTAGGACACTAAATAAACACATGATCTGTAGTTTCTGAGTATCCACAGTGCTGACATTTCGAAGCAAGCTGAAAACCTTTTCTTTGCAGATTAGTATCAGTAGAATTCCTATTATGCATAACTCTCCAAGTTAAGAACAAACATTTCTTAGGAGTAATTGTATTCCATGTTTTTCAGACTTGTTGTTCTTCTTCCTTAGCATATTTCATCATTACTATCATTCAAACAAACCTTTTATATTATGTAAATAGGTACTAAAGAAAAGCAACCATTTAATCTATCCAAATTCCACTGGCCATTTTCCCAGTAATTTATGACTTCCTTTTTTTGATACTAGGTTCTGTCAAATTAAGAGTCAAGGATGATAAAAGGAGATGGTGAGCACCACCTTTCAAGCCAAAAATCCATCTTCCCTTCACCCACTTTCCAGTAAATCAACTTCTTAGCTTTGTCTCTGCATTGCATAAGTCTGTTCCATACTTCATATCTTTTGCTGGGCATTATGGCTGTTAAAATGTGGTAGTTTTTAGTGTATACAGAATCCATGAACCGGGACCAAAGAGAACTTTATTCTCTGAAATTAAGCTATAGCTTATACGAGAAAGATTTTTGAACATCCTCCAGCTCTCTGATATTTAACCTACTTTCATCGTAAGGTTTATAAAGCTTAGACCAAATAGACCAGAAAATAGCTTTATAATCTTCTTTTGATCCCCCACAAAAACTTCTTACAGAACATCTCAATTATTTTAATGACTGATGTATGGATTTACGAGTTCTGTATTGTATAATTTGGTATTGTGTTAAAGAAACTTTTGACCAGAATTAGTCTTCACCAAACGAGAGAAGGGTACTGTCCCATTCAAATATCTTGGCTCTAATTTTAAACATTAGATCTTAATAATTAGCCTTTCTGTTACTTGTGCTAATAGTTACACCCAGATACTTCATAGGCATTTTGTTGTACTTAAATTCCAGAATATGTTACAGCCTATTGATTCTTGTATTTATCATATTTGTGGGCATATAATTTTTTTATTTCTTTTTATTTATTGCTTGTCATGATCTATCTTTGTAATGATCCATGATTTTTTGAATATTGCTAGCAGATGATGAAGAACCATTACAAAAAACAATTATGTCGTCAGCGAAAGCTAAACAAGGTAACTGCCAACCTCCTCTATTCTTGTATCTTGCTTAGTGGAACTGGCTTGTGAGATGTTTAATACCCCTAATCAATTATTCCTCATAAATTATAAGTAAGCTGAGTGATAAGGGGTCTCCATGCCTTAAACCTTTTGTAGATTTGAAAAAACCCCTTAACTCATCATTGATGATAACAGATAAGTATATGCTACTGATGTTCTTGTGGATCAGATTTAGAAAACCATTATCAAGCCCAAACGATTTCAAGATACTCAGGATAAAACTGTGAGAAAGCTTGTCAAAAGCTTTCGAAATATCCACATTGACCACAATGTTTCCAACTCTAGACACGTAGTTCAGATCACAAATAAGCTCCTGAGTAATTAAATTTTTTCTTGAATATTCTTCTGAAATAATTTTAGGCAGAATGAAGGATATCCTTTCATTAACCATCTTTGAAACAATTCTACTAAAAATCGTAGTCAAGATGATTGGGTTGCAGTCTTTCCATAACTTAGGTGATTCAGTTTTAGGAATTAAGCAAATTGTTGTAGCATGAATCCCTGTAGGAATATGCATGCTTTTAAAAGTATCTCTTACTACTTCACAAAGATCTTCAACAATTATTTTCCAGTAGCTTTTGAAAAAAATTCCATTAACCCATCGGGTCCTGCAACCCCATTAGATTTTAAAGTATACTTCAGCTGAATTCCCAATGAGAGATTGATCTTCTATCCACTTAGTTTCATCTTAAATTCTCTAAATCTTATTCATTTGCCTCCTTTTTTAAACAAAATTATAGAAAGCCTCAGTATTACGATCACTATCTTTAAGCCAATTGACATTAGTCTTTTGACTCCAGTAACATTCTTCCATGTCCAGCAACTCAAGATGTCTTTTTTCTGCTTGATCAAGTAGTAATTTATCATCAGGAGAGTTTGATAGGTTGTAATTATTTTCCCTGAACATGATTTCATCTTCCACATGCTTCAAACAATTAAAAACATTTCCAAAGATGTTTTTTTTCCAAACCTTCAAATCTGTTTTCAGTCTTTTAAGCTTTCTCCATAAATTTTGAAGAGGATTACCATGTAATTATTTATCCCAACTCTTTGCCACCATATTCATGAAACCCTGCTGATTAAGCCACATATTAAGAAACTTAAAGGAATGTTTTATCTCACCTTAATTGTCTTGCAGGAAGTTGCAGATTGGGGAGTGATCAAAGTAGGTCCTAGCAAGATGCTTTATGAAAGTGTTCTCAAAGTAATTAGCCCAAGTTGTCTTTTTAACACTCTATTTAGCCGCTTTCATTTCTTTTCGTTGGTCCCAGTATACTTAGATCCACGATAACTTGCATCCCTCAAATGAAAATCAAGTAACACTGCATTAAAATTATCCATGCTTCCAGAACATAGAGAAGTACATGAAAGCTGATCTTCTAGAATCAGAATGACATTAAAATCACCAATAATGATCAACTTCATTAACTCATCTTTAACCTCTCTGATCCTATCTCATAGGTATGATCTTTGATCTATAGTATTTTTTCCATAGACAATTGAAACTTTGAAACTTTTATCAATCTAATATTTCTTCACTTTAAGATGTAACATTTACTCATAATTATACAGAACATCCACTTCAAAATCCATAGACCACATAACCCAAATCTTATTGTTGGAATTTTCAGCGAACCGACTAAACCCTAGATTGTTAGATATATAGTTATATTTGATTCATATATCAAAGGTTTTTGAAGATTTATAAAGAAAATCTTCTGAGTTCTTTGTATATGCTTCAACCTTCTGAGAGTATTATTATTATTATTATCAAAACCTCTCACGTTCCAATTCAAGATGGAAATTGTCATTTGGAATGTGTGGAAAAGGACTTGGCAGACCCATTTAGCTGCATAATTTTAGTTGAAACAAAACCTTTGGTTTTCCAGCTCTTAGGTTTTTTTAGTTTTTTCTTGTTTATTTTTTTGGCTGCTTTATTGTATTCAATCTTCATTAACTTTAAACTTTTGGCATACTTCCAATATTACTTTTTGTGAGACAATTACCATAGATATTAACATATTCATTATCACTGATACTTCTAAACATCGCTTCATTATCTATCATATGTAATGATTCTATAATTTATGATTCTTTCACCATAATATCTTATTCAGTTCTGGTAATACTCTTTGTTGTAGGTATGATTTTGTTGCTCTTGTTCCCATCTGCCACAATTTCAGTTAATTTTTCTTACTTAATATTAACCTCTTTGTTTTAAACAGAAGGGTTCATTTGATCTTTGCTAGGAAGAGTTCTAGGACTGGAGGATATAGTATCAATAACATAAGTTTTTATAACCATAGTTTTAATTTTCGGTTGTATATTTTTTGTTCTTTGCTTTCCATTTTTGGCTTATTGAATCACTGAACGTAGGTATGAACACTGATGGAATGTTTTTATTTTCTGGCATTATTTTACAGTCTTTGGATTCATGACCCGGGTGAGAACATACCTTGCAGTATGATGGCAAGGATATGTACCTAAGTTTTTGCCAGAACCCTTCAGAATCTCCAAACCCAATCCAGATTTTTTTGTTGAGTTCTTTTGAAGCATCTACATCAAGCTATAACTTGCAGCAGTTGTATCAAGCACGGTTCTTTTCAAAAATCCAAGCCAATAAAGGAGAACCAACGACTTTACCTATTTTCTTCATAGTCTCCTTGTTTAACATATATTTAGGTAAGTTAGGGAGACATATCCAGACTAGAGATATGGGGCACTCAGCATTTGGATTAAAATGTGGCGTCCATTTAAGAAGCCTCATGGTTTTGGCCCCAACATTCCATACATTGAGTTTCTATATCTTCATTATGTCTTCTTTACAATTGAATTCAATGTAAATATGACGGTGATCCCAATGTGACAAATTATAACAACCTGAAAATCTGAAGCTGTCAGGAAACTGCTTGATCGATTCTGTTGTTAGTGATTGTAGGGTTTTCATGAATAAGCTTTTTATGTTTCTTTTTTGAATAGGTCAGCGAAAGAGTTCGACTGATATTTTTGGATACCATAATTAACATATTCTCGGTATTGTTGTTGTCGAGTTTCCTCATAAGTTGGATTATTCCTTAACATTGTTAAATTATTTTGGATAAATGAGAATTGATCGAGATTGTGGGTTGTTTCGTTTTCCAGTGATGCATTCTCTGTTCTTCTAGGTAACAGATGAGGGAACTAGAAATTAGATCAGGAGCCCTAGCAATTGTCTCCAAGATAGGTGAAGACTTGGTTGAACTTGGGGACCGTTGTTCACCTTTTTCCATGGATAACCTCAATGATCTTTACCAACTATTCCCGATTGGAGTAGCAATCAAGAATGAATCCAAAAATAAAAGTAGAGAAAAATAGAGTTTCTTTGAAAAAATATCGTCTACTGAATTTTTCAAATTAAAGGTCGTCATATGATCAAAAATATTTGAAAACTTTTAAACAATAAAAAGAATGTTTAGGATATAAAATCATAGATAAAATTTGAAAGTTGTTTTTTAAGCTTCAAAATTTCTTTAATTTTTTATTTATTGTGATTTTTTAAAATTTGTCAATTTTTGGAACGAATTAGAATAAAAAATTAGCCGAAAAAACATAAAAATATGTAACGTATTTTTACTCAAACCTTGAGATTTCAAAATACTTAACGTGGACCTACTTAACGTGGACCTAAGAAATCCTTCAAAACTATACTCCCTCTGTTCCTTAATATAGGTCGGTCAAAAAAAATAACTAATTCCATATCAGATGTCGTCTCACAATTACCAATGTAGTATTAAATGATATTTAATTTGATAACCAATGAAATCTAATTGCTTTCTTATCAAAGCTTTCATTATAATTGACAAATTAAATTTATTTATGCTCTAGTTTTTATAAAAAAAAACTCATAATGAGTTTCCTTAATATATGTGTTCCCTCCTTAAACGTCCATTAATATGGAATGGAGAGAGTACCAACTTAGAATCTGTTAGGGCTGTTATCGGTCCGGGTTTTGAAGGAACCGGACCGGACCGCTAAGCTTATCGGTTCGGACCGGACCGGACCGCTAAGCTTTCGGTTCTAATTTTTGGAACCGGACCGAACCGCTAAGCTTTCGGTTCGGTTTGGTTCGGTTCGGTCCGGTCCGGTCCGGTTCGGTTCCGGTTTCGGTTCGGTTCCGGTTTCGGTTCGGTCCGAGTTCGGTCTGGTTTGGTCCACTTAAAAAAAATAAAATCAATTAAAAATTGATTTTTAATTATTTTTTTATTAAAATAAATGATATAAAAACTAAAGTTTATAAGTTGATCTTTCATTTTCTTAAAACATGGGTAATTAACTATTAATTTTGGTACTATAATTTATAAAAGAATATATAATAATAATAAATAATCGGTTTTAACGGTTTCATTGGTCCGATTTCTTATCGGTTCTATCGGTTTATCGGTTTGATTCCGTATCGGTTCTTTCGGTTCTATCGGTTCGATTCCTTATCGGTTCTATCGGTTTATCGGTTCTATCGGTTCTATCGGTTCGGTTCCTAACCGGTTTTTTGTTTCGGTTCCTTATCGATTTTCTTTTAGAATGGAACCGCGAACCGGACCGTTAAGGTTCGGTCCGCTTCTCGGTCCGGTCCTTATCGAATTGGTCCCGGTCCGGTTCTCGGTTCCGGAGAACCGTTACGGCCCTAGAATATGTACACAAATAATCTTAAATGTTTCTCGTTGGATACCTCTTTCCCCACCTTGGAATTAGTACTATAATATTTTATCATTTTTATAATATACGATGTTTTAAAAAATAAAAATTACAATCTGTTGTTGTATAATATATCAATGTAAAACTTCATATTATTTATTATTTTATTATTTTTTTTTATTTTTTTTATAAAAGCGAGAAACAATTATTACATTTTTTTTACATAACCTTTAAAACACATGTGCTATTGGATTAGAAAAAATACTATCTATTGACCTCAAATTAAGATACAAAATAGCAGATAAGGGATAATTAAACTAGGTATTATGTTAAAATGGCATGAACTCCAAAACAATAATTGTATAAAATTGCGGTGGAGAGATGCTCAGTTGGGAAGTTAAACGATAAGGTATTCTTATTCCTTTCCATTGCATAGTGATAGTGGTTCATAAAAGGGGTAGGAATCCCATTCCGATTCCATTGCCTTTTTCCTTATTTTTGACATCGCTATGGCAACCTGTAATAAAAAGGATGAAAATTCAATGTATAAATAATTTTATGAGAAATTATATCAAAGGTATCTACTCAACTATTTTATTGTCATCTAGTACCTAAGGATTAATCAATTGTCATTTAATACCCAACTCAACTACCTAATTATCCCATAGTACCTAACTTTATTTCAATACCCTAACTACTTTCATCATCCCAAAATTTCTCTTTCCTACTTTTTCTTTTTATTTTATTTTTAAAAGATCCGTATCTTTCGAACCGGAGCTCGAAAAAAATAAATGAAAGTACCATCACTTTTGTTTTTTAAAAAATGAACAAAACTAGATCCATTGATGATATTTTTTGATTTTTTTAAAAATAAAATTTCACCAATAACAATTCGCATCATATCATGAGAATTGTTCAGGAAATCCTGAGAGTTGCAAACAATTCGTATCATATCATGAGAATTATTCAGGAACCCTAGAGTTGCAAACAATTCGCATCATATCATGAGAATTGTTCAGGAAACCCATAGTTGCAAACAATTCGCATCATATCAAGAGAATTGTTCTGAAAATCCCAAAAGTTGCAAACAATTCGCATCATATCATGAGAATTGTTCAGGAAACACAGAGTTGCAAACAATTCGCATCTTATCATGAGAATTGTTCAGGAAATCCTGAGAGTTGCAAACAATTCGCATCCTATCATGAGAATCGTTTAGAAAGAGTTGCAAACAATTCGCATCTTATCATGAGAATCGTTCAGAAATCCTAAGAGTTGCAAGCAATTCGCATCTTATCATGAGAATCGTTCAGAAATCCTAGCAATTCGCATCTTATCATGAGAATCGTTCAGAAATCCTAACAATTCGCATCTTATCATGAGAATCGTTCAGAAATTCTAGCGATTCGCATCCTATCTTGAGAATTGTACCAGCGCGTTTTTTTTACCAGCGCGTATATTTGGTCGGGGGTATTTTTGTCCAAATTTCAATTCGAGGTACAAAGTGACACTATCCAAAAAGCGGGTACCACTGGGTAATTACATAGTTGAGAAGGTATTTACTGGTACTTTTATCTAATTTTATTTAGTGATCAAATACATGATATAAAACATATTCTCTAATATAAAACATTATATGATGCCTATAAACTACTAACTAACTTATAACTTACAACTTATAAAAATGGTTTTAGTATCTTTTACAAAAATAAGAAAATGGACGAAATTAAACTCATGCGCAGAATGAAAATCATACAAATAGTATAGTTTTATACTTAAAGATAAAGCAAAATAATTTTTTTTTATGATGCGAGGAAGAGATAGGACCTCGAAGCTCTCCGGCGTTGAGAAAACAGAGTCAGTTAGGAAGTTTTCCAGCGATCTTTCGGTTGCTCCTCTCCATCTCTATCTGATCTATCTCTGTTCTTAGCTTATCTTTGTTTATTCTTCACCATCTCTATCATGGACATACGAAACAACGTTCTCTTCGAAGCCGATTTCCCTCCCCTGTTTCAGTCGGAAAAACAGAGTATAGAGGAAGAAAAGAAGATCAAAAGACAGTTTGTGGATCTTTTCAGAAACGAGAAATCAATAAAGAATGAGAATAGTTACAGACCTGAGAGCGTTTTCAAGAAATCTGATCACATTTCAGTTCAATTTCATCAAGAAGTTAAAGAAATTCTTCAGATAAAACAAAAAGAACTTTGATCGGGAAATTTTCTTTAGGTCTCCCCAAGAAATCGGTTCTTCAAAATTTTCTCTCTTCGTTGAAGTTCAAAGGCCAGTTAAATACTTCTAACTGGGACTCTCACCATGTGTTCATGGAATTTGACTTAGAAGAAGATTCTTGTAAAATCTGTGCTAAAAGCGTGTGGAATGTTGGTGGTTCGACGATGAGGGTTTTAAGATGGTCTCCCGATTTCCATCCTAAATACGAAAATCCAACTGCTCTTGTTTGGACTAGATTTGAGAAACTGTTAGAATCCCTATACAATTCTGACTTTATCATGGAAATCGCCTCAACGGTTGGAAAAATTTTCAAAATTGAAATCCCTGTATCAAACAGAGAATCGAATTTTTTTGTCCTTGCTTTAATCGAAATAGATTTATCCAAGAAGATCCATCATCAAATCTGGATTGGTTTTGGGATAAATGATGGTTGTTGGATTAATCTCAAATACAAAAATCTTCCTTCTTATTGTAATGGTTGTTATCACTTGGGCCATTGTTTTGATGACTGTAAGAAAAAACCCAGGCATTCTAGCCATGAAGCTCAGGTTCAGTCATTAGGAATTGCTCAGGCAGAAAATGAGATAGATGGTAATGAAAAGAAGGAAAAGATGAACAGAAAAGAAGCTGTTGAATCAAACTCTGATATCATTCCTAATTTGAAATCAATTATTGTTCATAATCAGATGAGTGAAACCTCTTTACAAGATATTTCGCTTAAAGAAAAAATATAAGATAATTCGATTACAAGTAGATATGAAGCACATAAAACTTTTACAGCAAATATCCCTGATAACGCTGAGATTATTGAAGCTATACAACATATTCAAAGTCAAGGTGATTTGCAGTATCCCAACATATTACAAGTGATTTGCAATTCAAGAACCTTTATCTAAATCTGATAATATAAATTTTTTGGCTGATTTGTTGGGTTTTTCAGGTTTCTTTTATAATGTTTCTAATAAAATCTGGGTCTTTTGGGTTGCTGATCTTAGTATTAAAGTCATTGTAAATCATGATCAATGCCTGAACATGGAAGTTACTACTAATATGAATAATATTTTCTTTAATCTTTCTGTTGTTTATGCTAAGTGTAACAGAATGCTTAGGATGGAGCTGTGGGATCAACTCAAGATGTTCTCCTCTCCTAATCAAGGCTGGTTGGTGGTTGGGGATTTTAATATCATTACAACATCTGATGAACAGATTGGATGCAAGCATTTAGATCAGAATCGTATGGATGATTTCATTATAGATATAAATGAGAGCCACCTTGAAGATGCTGCTTATTTGGGCCCAAAGTTTACTTGGAATAGAAGGCTCAAGTGGAAAAGGTTGGATAGATTATTGATTAACTCTAAATGGTCCAATATTTATAGCAATACTCAGGTCACTCATATGGTCAGAACCTGTTCTGACCATGCTTTTATTATGATATCTGCTTATACTTCTCATCCTAATAACATTAATCTTACGAACAGAAACTTTAAGTTCATGAATATATGGTCAAATTATTCTACTTTCCTTGAAGTTGTTGAAAACAATTGGAATATGGATATTAATGGCTCTCCTAATGAAATTTATTGGTTTAAGCTCAAAAGACTCAAAAGCTGTCTTAAAATATGGAATAGAAATTCTTTTGGAAATGTGTTTAATAAAGTCAAACACACTGAAAAAATGGTTTTGGAGGCTGAGTTAAATCAATCTAATTTAAATAATCAAACCTCTGAAATGAACTTAAAAAATTCAAATAGTCTCTACATGCAGGCTCTTCGAAACGAGGAGGATTATTGGAAGCAGAAAGCTTACTGTTCCTGGCTTAAGGACGGTGATAACAATACTAAAATGTTCCATTCTTTTGTCTCCAAAAAGAGAAGAAAAAACGGAATTAAAGTTATTAAAGATGGGGACAGTTGGCTATATAATACTGTGGAGATTGGTAACTCTGCAGAAAATTACTATAAAGACATTTATTCAAAAAAGGTCTACAGTTCTAAAGAGGAGGAGAATCTTTGCTTAAATAATGACCTCTTGTCATCTATTCCTAAGCTGGTTTCTGAGGAAAATAACTCTAACATTATGAGGGTTACTACTGATGATAAGATCTAGAGTGTCCTTCATTCTATGAATGCTGACAATGCATCAGGAATTGATGGTTTTAATGTCACCTTTTATAAAGTGTGTTGGCATATTATAAAGGATGACTTGGTTAAAGCCCTAAACTCTTTCCTGGCTGGCAGCAAAATCCTAAATGGGATTTTTTCTATTGGGCTTTGTCTTACCCCCAAAGACTAGTAATCCTACCCATTGGACTCACTTCAGACCTACAAGCCTTTGTACTTTAACTAATAGAATTCTTTCTAAACTTCTTAATAACAGGTTATCATCTATTCTGCCTATGATCATCTCAAGTACTCAGGGTGCTTTTGTCAAGGAAAGGTCTATCCATGACAATATTATGATTTTCAGGGAGATGGTGTATGATTTGAAGAGGAAATCAGCTAAAGGTAACATTATGGTCAAATTGGACATGTCCAAAGCTTTTGACCTGATGTCCATTCCATTTATTCTTAAAGTTCTATCTCTCTTTGGATTCTCTAATCAGTTTATTAAGCTAATTCATGATATGATTAGTGTTGTTAGTATTTCTATTATAATTAATGACAAGTCATATGGTTATTTCAATTCTGTGAGGGGTTTAAGACAAGGGGAGCCTCTATCCCCTAGTTTGTTCATTCTTGGAGAAGAATTTTTTATTAGAGGGCTTCTAAATCTTTATTCAAAAAATAAAAGCATGTTGTATGCTTCTAGATCCTCTATTATAATCCCTAGTATTTCTTTTGTCGGTGATATTTTAATTTTTACTAACAGCATGAACTCTTCTATCAATTTGTTTAGTGAGTTACTGGATACTTATCAGCTAATCTCTGGTCAATTGATTAATAGAGAGAAGACCCAAATTATTACCTCTAATCAGCTGTTTCATAGTAGAATCCTTGAGTTGGAAGCCAACACAAGTTTTAAGACTGATATTCTTCCTATATCCTACTTGGGAGTGACATTAAGCTGTAATAACAAAGCAAAAAACTATAGTAAATTGTTGGACAACATCAACAAAAAAATTACAGACTGGGACAACAAATATTTATCTTTTGGAGGGAGGCTTTCTCTAATTTCTTCTATTCTTATGTCTATTCCATATTATTAGATGCATAATTCTTTTATTCCTATGTCTGTGATCAGTAGAATTGAGAAAACTTTTAATAAATTCCTGTGGAGGTCTAAATTTGAGACTAAAGAAAACTATTGGACTGCTTGGAGTCATGTTTGCAAGCCTTTTGATGAAGATGTCTTGAATATTAGACATTTATCTGACATTCAAACCACCATATCTCAAAAGCTATGGTATAACTATAAAAAGGAGGAAAGGTTTTGTGCAAAATTAATGTATGGTATCTATAATAAAAATGGAATTCATCCTCTCAAAAATAATTTCAATAAACCTGGATCTATAACTTGGAAAAGATTGTTCAGTATTAAAGATTCTGTTAAAACTAACATCAAATGGTCTCTTGGCAGTGGTAACATGGATTTTTGGTTGGAGAATTGGCATAACCAATCTCCAATCATGGACTTCAACAACACTGAGGCTAATCTATGGTACATTGAGCAGAAAGTAAACACTTTCTCGAAAGGAAATGACTGTGATAAAGAACTGCTTCATTCTTTCTTAGACAATGACAGAATCAACCAAATTTCTCTATTCAATATCGATCCTACAAAGCAAGATAAGTTACTTTGTGCTATCTCTCATGATCTTGATTTTAATACTAGACATACTTGGGATTATATTAGAAATCATTACACCAAATCTAACTTGTATAAGAAAATTTGGAACCAGATTACTCCCAAGAAGTGTTCTTTCTTCTTGTGGAAGCTTATAAAACAATTTCTACCTATTGATTCTATCTTACAATCTCGTCATTTTAGTATTGCTTCTAAGTGTGTTTTCTGCCTTAATTCTGAAAATAAAAATCATTTATTTGTGAATTGCTCTTTTGTTTGGTCTATATGGAATCACTATAACCTAATCTTTAACATTAAAATTGACCAGTTCATAAGCATTACTCATATTATCAAGGAGTGGTTCTTGTTTTCTAATAGGAAGGTCCATATAACTCATGTCATTCCTTCTCTTATCTGTTGGTCTGTCTGGAAATATAGAAACCATCTTAAATTAAAAAACAAATCAATTACCACAGACAATGCTATCCTATATATTAACAGAACCATTTGTCATTTAGATTCAAAGATGAAAAGAAAACATTGGCTCAACGCTTTAGAAGCTGGCTCAACTTTAGGCTGTGCTTCAATCTATAACAAGTTCACTAAAATTTTGTATGTTAATTGGACTCACCCGGTTAATGGTAGACTGAAGATGAACGTTGACGGAGCCAGCTCGCGTACCGCGGAAGCTTCTGGAGGAATCATCTTCAGAGATCATCAAGGTGACCTTAAGCTTGAAATTGGTAAATGTTTTGGTAAAATTTCTCCTCTGTTAACTGAGGCCCATGCTCTTCTCGAAGGACTCCTTATTTGTAAGGATCAGAATTGGACCAAAGTCGATATAGAGACTGACATTCAAACTCTAATCGACTATCTGGCCATTGGAAAATTCCCCTGGTCTTTAGCTCAAATCTTTCTTATCTGTCGAAGAGTTCTCCACCCTTGTATGAAAATAAAGGTAATCTCCCATAACCAAAACTTCGCCGCCGACTCGTTGGCGAAATGGACCATGTGTTGTAAACAGAAAATTCAGGTCACTCAGGGTGAAGCACCGGTGGAACTTTTGTCTATTATCCTTCTCGAAGGTTTAGGCCTCGGTTACATGAACTTCTAGGTACAAAGGGAGAGAGAACGAGGGCATCAGACTCTTCTGGTCTAGGTTAAATTAACCTTTGTTGAATGTCTGGAAAAATAAATTTGGGGTTTTGGCTATTGTATTCTGGTTTGGGAATTGACTGGGTATGAGTGTTTTGTTTTTTGCTGGAAATATGATTTGCAAATTTCATGTTTCTTTGGCTGGAAAACTCAAGTTTATTGAAGTGGTCGAAGCTGGAGTAGTTTACTAATTAGAGGTGATAGAAGATGAAGTCTGAAGAAGAACTGTTTTTCTTTTTTCTAGCTATTTGGTATTGGGCTATTTTATTTCAACCCATTACTTGTATCTATTGTTTACTTTCACCCTCAATATCTGTATCTCTTCAATTTCGGTATCAATAGAAATTTTGAATAAAAAAAAATTCATGCGCACTTTTGTGACACGTGGCCACTCCAAAACCATGATTATAACTAGAAAGGCAGAAACAGTATAACGTTGTATTAAACCCCCCACGATAGTTAAAAAAACGTATCATAACCCGATCCGATATTTTACGCATAAGTTCCATTGCATTTCTCGTCCCACCCATGCTTTCGTGTATTCATTACAAATATTAAATTTGTATTTGATGGAATATCATATATTTAGTTAATCGAGTTTGGTTTTTGCGTGATAATACTGTAAAGCTTGGAATACGGAGAGTATTGAAGTTTATTTGGATTTATCTCGGAAGATGACTTAGATTGATCGACGGTGTAAATGTAACAGATGGAGATAGTCAGTTTCAGTATACTGATAGCCTTATAATTGAGTATATAATTTTTAATTAGTTTCTAAAATTGTTGAAGTCGATAGGTATTAGTTTTTGAAGTATAATTGTTTTTTTGCTTCTTCCGTATACCGGAGCAATATTATAATCTTTTTATGTTTAGAGGGAAGAATACAGAAAGAGGAAGAGATAGTGAACATATTTTTTTTGCAATAATAAAAAGAGATGACGACGTGTGGAGAAATCCTTCAGGAAAATACCATTTCGGAGAAGATACTAAGGTCGTTGACAATGAGGTTCAACTATGAGTTATGTTCTATTAAAAAATTAAACAACTTGGACAAGTTTACTTTGGAAGAGCTTCAGATTAGTCTTTTTGTCTATGAACAACGAATGAAAGGAGGACCGGCAGAAAAAGAGCATGTTTCCAAAGTTTCATTTGAAGAAATATAACAAAGGAGATGAAGCTTTAGAGGAAAATAGTGTGGTAAAGACAGTATTGAAACCACCATTTAATGTTTCAAGTGTCACAAGCTAGGACATTATCAATAATAATAATAATGTCATACTTGTGATAACAATACATATTATGATGAGCTGAACAAGAAGGAAGAGTTACTGTTTATAGCATTTGTAGAAACAATAATCACTGAGAGATCGCATATGCTTCTTGGATTTTGGTTGCTTAAATCATATGAGGGGAGATCGAAGATGGTTTACTAATCTTTATGAAACAATTATGCATATTATAAGATTAGAAAACAACTCGAAACTAAGAGTGCATGAGCATAGGAAAGTGAAAGTAATCTTAAATGGAAATGAGTCATATAATTCCAGATGTATACTAAGTTCTGGATTTTATAACAAATATGTTAAGTCTCGCTCAGTTACAAGATAAGAAGCTAGCCATTTTTATAAACAACACAAGCTGCAAGGTGTTTCATGACGAATGGGATTTGATCATACACAACTCTATGACAATAAATCAGATGGTTATTGTTTTAGCCGATATAGCGGAGATGTCATGCTTACAAGTATCACACGAAGAGCCAAATATATGGCACAAAAGATTTTTTCATCTAAACCAACAAATTCTGGAAAACCTATCAAAGAAGCAGGTGGTGATAAGGCTCTCCAAATCGAAAAGATTAATTCAGTGTGTGAAGTTTGTGCCAAAAGCAAGCATCTAGAGAAATTTTTCCCAAGTAATAAAATTGGAGAGCAACAAAAATTTTACAGGTTATACACATTGACTTGTGTGGATCCATACGATCTAATACAAACGAAAATAAGTATATACTCAGTTTATTGATGATTTTCGTTAGAAAACTTAGATTTATCTTCTGTCTTCAAATAGTGGAGCATTTTTGTTCTTCAGGAGTTTTAAACTTATGGTTAAAAATGAAACAAGAATGAAGATAAGATATTTGAGAAGTGATTAGGAATATGAGTTTACCTTGCAGAAATTCAATGATTTTTAGTTATCTAATGGAATCAAGAGACAAGTCGTTACCACATTCAGACCTAAAAAAATGGAGTGACTGAAAGAAAAAATAGAACCATAATGAATATGGTAAGGTGCTTTCTTATGGAGAAAGGGGTGCCTAAAACTTATGGGAAGAAGTTATATTTGGATAAATCATATCTTGAATAGATGACCCACCCCAACAGTAAAAGACAAGACTCTTCAAGAATGTTAGATCGGTCTCAAACCAGCATTAATCATTTTAAATTATTCGGGTGTGTCGACTATGCTCACGTTCTAAGTCACAAATGAGTGAAGCTCGATGATAAGAGACATAAATGTGTTTTTCCTTGATGCAAGTGAGACTTCTAAAGTTTACAAGATGTTTAATCTTATAACCGGAAGATGGAATTGTAAAACAAGATGTGATAAGAAAGAAATAATGTGTTGGTGATCGAGAAATAGGAATGTAATGAGGAGATTTTTGAAATCAGCATAAATTCAAAAGTTGTAGCATGTCTTGAAAGTGATGCAAATATCGAAGAATATAATGTGAATCTAGAGCCAAGTCTGAAACCTCAAGTTAGAAATCTAGTTCCACCAAGATATTTACAATACCATATACGATGTGATACATCAACTGATAAAGAAAAGTTAAAATATGTTGTGTTGTATGTATCTCAAGAAGATCCTTATACTTATGAAGAGGCAGCCAAAAAAAACAAATGAAGAGATTATCAATGGATGTTGAGATTGAGTCAATTAAGAAGAACAACATATGGGAGTTCATATAATTACCAGTAAGAATAATAAGATTGGGGTTAAGGGTGTATATAAGACTAAACTGAACAGAAAAGGAGATGTTGATAAGTTCAAAGCCAGACTCGTTGCAAAAGTATACTCACAAAAACATAGAGTAGACTATGATGAAGTCCTTACACCGGTAGCACATTGAATACTATCATAATATTATGAGTGGAAGCCACTAAAAGAAAGTAGGGTGTGCACTAGTTTGATGTCAAAAGAGCTTTCCTTCACAGAGTGTTAAAAATATGGTTTTTATAGAGGAACTTGAGGGATATGAGAAGATCGCTGAAGAGCATAAGGTGTACAAGCTGCATAAGATATTTTATGGTCTTAAAAAAGCTCCACGAGCTTGGTATAGCAAGATCGAAGAGTATTTTACAAATAAATGATTCAATAACTGTGAGCTTAAACATACATTATTCATAAAAAAAGAGTCGGGATGAAGAATACTCATCATAAGTCTGTATGTGGATGATCTAATCTTCACCGGGAATGATCCAAAGATGTGTGAAAATTTCAAAGCTTTAATGAAAAAAAGAGTTTAAAATAATATATTTAGAGAATATGTATTACTTTCTTGGTGTGGAAGTTAATTAGAGTGAGAATAGAATATGTCTATGTCGAAATAAATATGATGTTCAAGTGTTGTCAAGGTATAGAATGGAATATTGTAATCCCTAAAAAACCCAATGGTTACATATACAAAAATGTCACAAGACATGGAGGGAGGTGATGCAGATTCGTCACTATACAAGAAATTGATTGGTAGCTTGATTTACTTAACAACAACAACAACGCTCGATATTATATATGTTGTTTATTTTTTGAGAACATTCATGATACAACCACAAGATACTCATCTGTTGGTAGTCAAAAGAGTATTGAGGTACATCGAAGGAACTTTACAAATAGGATTGTTGTATACAAATGACAGGTAAGGGACTTTGAATTCCTATACAAATTTTTTTTTTATTGCGGTAGACAATTGTAAATCACCTCTAGATATGTGTTTCTCATGAATAATGCAGTTATTGCTTAGAGTTTAAAGAAGCACCCGATTATAACTCTATCCACAACGGATGCTAAATATGTTTCTATATCCTTTTTTGCAACTTAATGTCTCTGGATGAAAAAAATTCTCAGCAATATGAGTCAAGTTGAAGAAAATTATGTGACAATTTTGTGTGATAACGGTTCCTCAATCAAATTGTCAAACAATCTGGTTCTTCATGGAAGAACTAAGCATATCAAGATCATATTATATTTTTTTACGTGAGCTTGGAAAAGATAAAGAAATTGATTTATTTCTTTATGGAACTTAAGATCAAGTTGCAGACAACATGATAAATCTTTTAAAGTTCGAAAAATTTACCACATTTAGGAGGATGTTTGGAATTCATGAAATTTAATAATACAAATAACAAACTGAAATGCGTAAGTTTTATTCCGTTTAAAGTATGTTGGAGTTACTTTCTAAAGTTTTTTAGTCTAAGAATTAGTTTCTAAAGTTGTTGAAGTCGGTTCGTATTTGTTTCCAAAGTATAAATATTTTTTGCTTCCATTTTATAAACATAAAAATTGTAATCTTTATATATTCAAACAATAAAAGCTAAGATAAATTATGTGTTTAATAGTTACATGATAAGTAATTGCAAAGTTGAACTGGTATACTATCAGAGTGGCTCGTTTTGTTACTTGTGAGTGATAGAGGCAAAATAGTAATTCAAATAAACAAAATAGTGTAAATACGAAGATGTTAATATTAGGGTTGTGACTTGTGATCATATTTTTTAGATAATTAAATACTAATTCAAATGTCTAAATTTTTATAATTTAATTTTTACGATTAGATCTGTTTTGTTTTAATTTTGAACTCAAGTTTTAATAATAACATATTCTTAAGAAAATATATATTAAATCTAATTTAGTACAAAATTCAACTGTACTTTTTAATAATTCGTGTTGTAGTTGATAATAAAAATTTCATTAAGGATAAAACCTTTAGCTTTGTGCTTCAACTTGAAATGTTATAGTATATATAAAAGTTAATTTTAAAAAAATAGAAATAATATAGCATGAAAAATAAAACTTCATATATTAAAATACAAATAAACAGAAAATAAAATCTATAATTTATTTTGATTTTATATTTATAATCGACTCAAACAAAAATATGAAATAAATATTTCGAATAAAATATTACGTATAATATCCTTATAAATAGTTGAACTATCCATTTTTATAAGCATTTAAAATTTCACCAATAATCTTAAAAGATGTTCGGTTTTGGTTATCCTTTCAAATATATATGATATTAATAAAAAAATTCTTCTTGAATTTATGTATAATGTTTAAACAATAATGACATTTCAAGATAGTGTTTTTTATGAGCTTGTTTTTGTAATTTTACTCATGTTTTTGTAAAACATAGTTAAATGGTATTTTTTTTTGAATTTATAATAAATCGAGTTTTAGACCTTATTCATTATGAGATTTTGGTTTGAAGTAAATCAATTCTAAACTTTACTATGGTGTATGATATATTTTTAAATTAAATTACATTTTTATAGTTATTATTCTATAATTTAGATCTACATGATAGTGTTTAGAAACGTAACGAACTTGTAAGATAATGATTTAATTTATCATGTTCAAGACGAGCAACAAATAAAATAAAGCGTAATAAATCAACCACATGATACAATATTTAACGTGGTTCGGATTGTAAATAAATCATACATTAACATATTAAGGGACACTCTTTTTATAAATAAATATGTTGAATAAAACTCTCAAATATAAAGGAGTCAATCACTATTTTCTACAAAAGATGACGTGATTCACATAACCGTCTCTTCAGTATTTATCTCTCACATCACTTCACTCAAAATACGTAGATTACACCCACTCATGAAATATTTTGCTCAAATAATTGCACCGACTAATTATAGGTTTAGGGAAAGCACTAATTCCTTACCACATGGTCCATATTAAAGCTCCTTAATCAACGACTCAAATAACTACTGATTTATTAATATACGAGACTCTTAATTAATATAAAAGACTCAGTTAATATAAGTAACCTAATTAATATAGGAAAACATAAATACGGGATCCAATTAATATAGGAGACCTAGAAAACTAGAAGGGTTAAAAATCACTGTTAGTCTCTTATGTTTACCCCGTGTATCATACTAGTCCATCACCTTCACTTTTGTCTCCCACCTATCCCCTTCGTCTTAGAAATGTTCACAATCAGTCCTTCCGCACATTCTGGGTGACCAAAACTTGGGATTTGGGGACCAAAAGTGATACAAAACTTGGGATTTAGGTGCCACGTGTTAGTTTTAAATGGTTTACATGTGCGGGGGGACTAATCGTGTAAATTTCTCAAACGAAGGGGATGGGTGGGAGACAAAAGTGAAGATGAGGGACTAGTTTGATTCAAGGGGTAATAGTTCTTGGGATCAACTCTCTTTGGACCACCCTACTTCGTACCAACCTGCTTTGTCTTAACACATTGGATACAATGATCACCAATCTTGTCAGCTTGTCTCAGCCCTTAAGATTCATCATACATCTCTACCACTAAATCATGACTCAAGCTTCACCCAAAAAGTTTCAATATTTCTTTCCTAATATATGTCATGATAGAATTTAACTATGGTAACGTAACCCTACAAAATACATTTATTCACGAGTTACTTCTAGCTCACACCTAACAATTATCCATCTAGGCTTGTAATAACTCCAATATCTGTTGCACCAAATGTTCTACTCTATAAAAACCATCTCACCTGTGTCCCACACTTGCATTAGTTTCATGCAGTTTGTAAGCTTTAAATCAACAATACATTGGTCATAATCCGAAGGATTTTCCTCGCTAACAAACTTAGCCACCTTCACTTGCTCATTTTATACCACATCTCATACGATGTGTAATTTAATATCTACGTGTTAGTTCGCTCATGAAACTTTAGATTTTTCATCAAATAAAAGGCACTAGTGTTATCACGGAATAAAAACACATCTTGTTTCAAACCAGTAAATTCACTTAACAATTCATTCAGCAAAATAGCTTGATTCATGGCTTCCATAACAACCATATACTCGGCTTCCATTGAATATAATGCAACGACCTTATATATATATATATATATATATATATATATATATATATATATATATATATATATATATATATATATATATATAAGAATGCCAGATAATCACTCCTCAAATCATTGTAAACAAATAACTCGAAGTAGACTTCCTTATGTCGAGGAAGCCTGCATAATCAGACTCAATATACCTTATCCTCACTATATTACCCATATTTTTTTTATTGTAACATAATCATACATCATCTGAGCCGTTCAAGTATCTCATAAGACACTTTAGTGCATGCCAATGAGGATTCTCCAAATTTGACATGAATCTGCTCAAAATATTTACAAAGTAGGTACTCAGGTATCATGCAAGTTATAATATGCATAATGCGACCAATAAAATTATCATAAAGTATCTTTAGCGTATACATTTATTTAATGCTTGGGTTGGTTCTTGAGGGACATTGAGTTTGAATTGAGAACCAATGAGAGTCCTAACGACTTTTGCTTCAGGCATAAAAAAACTTCTTTATGATTTTTTGTATATATTCTTGTTGAGATAAGAATATATATCTCATTCGAAATGTTCCTCCTGATATTGACACTAAGTCTTCTCTTAGCCTCTCTCATATCATTCATCTCAAATATTTCTTTCAACTGAGTCTTTACCGTTTCAATTTTTCTTATATCTCTTCCATCTATTAGTATGTCATTCATATACAATAGCAATAATACTTATCTCTCTACACACCTGTTTCCACATTCAAATAGACACAATTGTCGTAGCAGCTACAAAAATAATTAATGGATCTCATAAAAGAATAAATCTTCTATTCTAGTTCAGGGGCGACTATTTCAGCCAATACAATGTTTTATTCAACAAACTCACAAAATAGTTTTTCCCTTCTTCAAACATCTTTGATTGACATATGTAAATTATCTCTTCCAATTTACCAGGCAAGAAGACAATTGTAACATCAATTTGAAGATCAAGTCTAGTAACAATGGACAACAAGACTCTGATGAAGGTTTGTTTCACAACTAGCAAAACATGTCATTGAAATCGATACCTTCTTTTTTAGTAAACCCCTTAGCCACGGTTCTAGCTTTATATATGAGTAAGTCAACACCACAAATACCTTGTTTCCTCTTGAAAATCCATTTACTCCGAACTATTTTTTTACCATTTGGTTGCTTCACAAGAATCAAGGTGTCCATATTTCTGAGAGAAATCAGTTTTTTATTCATGGATGCAAGTCACTTATTTTTATCATTGCTTTTGATAATATCATGATATATTTTGGATTCAAGAATATATTCATGCATTTCAATCGAGGAAGTATAACCAATTACATCGAAAACATCATACATTTGTGGATGTTTGTTTTGTTTATGTTCTATATATCTCTCTAGTTGATAACTGTCAAGTTCATCTGATCATCTGAAGGTCGTGGAACACTAGACCCTCGACCTGCTTTGGACTTATGTAGTGGTTGAACTTCCTCTATATGAACCGAAGCTGAACTAGTTCCCAAATCTTTTTAGGTAAACGATTTTAGCTTCATTTTGTTGTTCGGATTCTTATCAAAACCTTCTGACATTCGGGTTCATGGGCACCACAACCTATACCATTTTACTCATTCTATATAGGTGAGGAAAAAATATTTCATTGGTCTTGGTCTAAAATTATCATGTTTCACATGTGCGTGGGCATCACATATGATGACTCTCAAATGTTTAAACTTAGGCTTCTCTCAACAGGTCCACATATGTTCATGTATTTCTATAACAATGCATATGTTAATGAGTTACTTCTAACTTACACCTAGCATGTAGTATTGTTAGCATTTTCTATATATAATTTGAAAATTTTCAGCGAAAACCACCTCCATGAGTTTGATATTAATAAATAAAAAAATAAGAAGAAAATTGAATTTATCGCTGAATAACACTCTAAACCAAAAAATCATATAGTTAAAAATAAAGTTCGACAATATTTATGTTAGGGATAGTTAATTTTACTATACAAATAAAATAAACTATAACACAAAACTAAAATTATGATATTTATAATATATATTTTTGTAAACACAATTGTTTTGAATGAAAAATAATTATGCAGTACCAAATCAAATCGCAAACAAAAAATGAACATACAAAAGTTATCTTATAATGTAAGATTTACAGAACCCCTCGTGTTATCAACTCAAGAAACAATATAGTGGTGTCGACCCGAACCTTGAAAGTTGAAATTCATGGAATCATTTTTAAAAAGCAAAAGGCAACAGCATTAGCCACTGTCTACGGACGGGTAGATAAGGTTAGTGGAAATATGGAGGAAGTGGGTCATCAAATTATATCGGTAGGACTAGGACCTTCCGAACCACTAAAGCCATATTAAATCCATTAACCTCTAAGAGAAGAACAATGGATCTCTTAGTGGGTGATATGACATTAGTGGTATTGTTGTTGCCTTCGAGAGATGCAAGTTTAGAAAATTCAATTTGAAAGGCCCATATAATATGATACAAACAGTAGCCAGTATAGTGTATATCTATATTGTAATTAAGTAAATAGAAAACAAAATCTATAGTAGAACCGTCTATATCGAATAGCACGTTTCGTCCGCTTTATAATATGCGTCTACTAAGTCTTTTTTACCAATACTAAAAGAAACTAATAATAACTTTGAAAAAAGAAATTTTTATCGGTGTAGTTAATTACTTGTAAAATACAATGAATAAAAAAAATTATTAATCGAAAGGGCGGAATATATATGGGATTAATGTTGTATTAGAAAAAGAAAACATGTTTATTATGGAACAAAAAGATTCATATTAAGACACGAAGCTACATTAAACACAAAAAACAACGGTCAGCACTGATTAATTAATTTAGCGGCACAAAAAAAATTTAATAATTTAATGTACATAATACTCTGTAAACGTATAATTCTTTTATTTCTTTTACCAATAATTTTTTTTATAAAAAAGATAAAAAAAACATATATAAACAACAGTGTGCTGCTTTTTGTTCGGTTAAAATTAGTGCGGTTATCGGTCCGGTTTTGTCCAGATTTTGATGGAATTTGATTGGACTCAATCGCTAAGTGTTCAATTTTAATTTTTAGAACGTATTAGATGGTTAAATTTTTGGTTCAGTTTGGTTTGGTTTTGATTCTGGTTCTGTTTGAATTCGATTCAATTCGAGTTCGGTCGGTTTTAGTCAATCCAGTTTTGGTTCGTTCGGTTATAGATTCAGTTCGGTTCACTTAAAACCGATTAAATCAAATTATAATTTGATTTTTAAATTTTTTATTTAAATAAATCATATAAAAATTAAAATTTAAAAGTTAATCTTTGATTTTCGATTTTTTTTATAAATAAACTCGTAATAACTATTAGTTTTGGTAATATAATGTATAATAAATAAAGTTAATAATACAATCGGTTCTAATAGTTTTGTTGGTTCAATTTCTTACCGATTTTACTTGTTTTATCAGTTGAGTTCTGTATCAGTTCTATCGGTCCGGTTCCAGATTGGTTATACCAGTTTATCGGTTTTACCGGTTTGGTTTTGAACTGATTTTTAGTATTTCAGTTTTTTTATTGGTCTTGATTTTTAGAATGGAAACGCAAACCGGACCACTAAATTTTGGTCTGGTTCTCGATCCGATTCTAATCCGCTTCCCAGTTCTCCACAATCGTTGGTAACTCTAATCAAGATGAACTTTAGTTCATCTTTTGAACCTAGCTACGTAGACATAAATAATACGGTGGTGCATAGATGAAAAATACACTAATGTGGATAGTCTATATTTAAAAGTTTACAAATTAATGTAACTATTCCTTGCGTCGAACAATAAGGAATTGTTACACATTATAATGAGATTTCTATCAGACAAGTTTATTACAAAGGATCTCAGTGATGCCGATTTTGTATCTTGAATCCAAATACATCGAGATCACTCTCATGGTATTCTTGGATTATCACAAAAGATATACATTGAAAGTGTCTTACGATATTACAGATTGGCAGATTCCAAACCCTTAAGTACGCTTATAGCAAAGGGTGACAAACTTAAGTACTAAGTTGTTATGCATCACCGTTTAGGGTTTAGAATGTGCACTAGATAAATTAAGTTTACGAGTTAGTAAAGCAATGAAAGGTTTTTACACACATCGAAAGAAGCGGCAGATTTTGTGTTTAGGGTTTATGATGATAAAATTCCTAAATCTAACTCTTTATTTATAGTCCTTTTAAATTAAGTCCAACATTGTAAAGCTTATCCTATTTTACTTCTTTGTGTCCGGGGACCATTCAGTCAATTTATACCCTGAATTATTAGTTCACGCTTAAGTATTGGGATATGGACCCTCTCCATCACAGTGTCCAAATTCAACACAATTACCAAACTTGGGGTTCATAACGCCTTTTGAACTATAAGTCTAAATTAGTTAATTATTTAATTAACTCGATTACTTTTAATTTGGACTTCCTTAAGACAATGACCGAATATATTCCAATAATCTGCCACTTGGACTGCCACATGCTACTTAAGAATACATATTTAACTCTAATGAGATCCCTATATACATTGTCAATGGACAAGCGGTACAACCGTGTACATGATTGATAACAATAAAGGACCAAAACCTATTTCTTGTAATGTGAATAATATGATGCAACAATAATCACATTGCTATTATCAATCAATTACTTTGGAAATTATGAAGTGTGTCCTAAGAGTAATATAGTTTGTAATTGTACATATCTACTCTTAAATGGTTCCTATATTTGGTGATCCAATACAGTACATATATTAATAAATATTTCCAAGTATATATATAAGCTTTAATTTGCAAAATATTGCAAAATATAACATCATATCCTATTACAAATTCTCCCACTGAAACTAAGAATCTTTTGAATCAACTGCACTCATACTGATGGTGTGTCCATGGGAAACCTTAGGGAAATATCCTTTGTTAGAGGATTTTCTATCATGGACTTTGTGCCGATATGCTCTACACTTATCTCACTTATATATATTCTTTATTTAACATACATGAACTTTATATCTATGTGTTTGGAATTAGACGAGCTCATATTGTTATTAGAGTACTATACCGTAGAGTTGTTGTCGTAATATAACCCCATGGGGCCTTATATCCCTTGTACAATGCGCAATCCATTAATGAAATTTCGTAACCACAACGTCTGTTTTGATGCTTCAAAGCACGCAACTAATTATGTTACGATGGTAGATGATACAATACGTGTTTACTTTACACTTTCCAGGATATTGCACCTTCAGCCAATAAGAATATGTTTCCTGATGTGCTCTTTAGTATGTCTACGCATTCACCAAAATCTGAGTCGGAATATCTAATGGTATCCAGTTTATCAGATTTTTCATATGTCAATCTGTGCTCTTTTGTTCCTTGCAGATGTCACGGTACCGTTTTAACTGTCTTCCATTGATCCATGCATGGGTCACTAACATATCTCCCCAACATAGTTACAACAAAGGTGATGTTCGGCCTAGTACAAACTTGAACGTATATTAAACTTCCAACTGCTAAAGCATTGA
The DNA here is from genome assembly GCA_036936605.1 of Limnanthes douglasii subsp. nivea. Lineage (NCBI taxonomy): Eukaryota > Viridiplantae > Streptophyta > Magnoliopsida > Brassicales > Limnanthaceae > Limnanthes > Limnanthes douglasii. Next base: position 144,638,705 of record JAUPFV010000004.1, read on the forward strand.
TGCCTATTTTAATTTATAAATCTCAAGTTTTATCTTAGAACATTGACCCATACTAAGTCTATCACCCTTTTCTATAAGCGTACTTAAAGATGACGAGAGGCCTGTTTGAGCTCATAGATGGATTTCTTAAGCCTGCAAACGAGATCCTTTAATTGTTTTTCTACAAAGTATTCTCGTTGACCATTTAGATTGTTTCTTCAATATCATTGTTGAGAAATGAGATTTTAATATCCATATAATGGAGCTTAATGTTGAAATGTGCAACTAATACCATTATTGTTCTAATGGAATCCTTTGTCGATACCAGAACAAAGGTTTCTTGAAAATTAATCCATTCACGCTGAGTATTACCTTTTGTTACAAGACATGTTTTATATCTTCCCATATTACACAGGGAATTGTGTTTGGTTTTGTAAACCTATTAAAAACCAATTTATTTTTTCCCTTCAGATAATGAGACAAGATCCCATACCTCATTTTCCTATATCAGTCTATATTCTTCCTTTATAACGTCAATCCATTACTGAGAGTCAGAGCTTTCCATGACCTATTTGTAAGATGAGGGATCATCTACAGTTCCAGCAGATGACTTATTATGCTCTTGAAGATATACTATAAATTTTGGAACTATAATACTCTTTATTTTTCTTGTTTACCTTCTTAAGGGAACTATTTTCTCTTGTTGTACTTCTGGAGGAAGTAAAGTTTGATCATTAAGAGCGATGTCATTTTGATCTTCTTGTGTAAGATTATCTTAAGGTTTCTCTTGTTCTACCTGGAACATATATGTATCTTGGTTAGAACCCTAAACTGGAACATCAAAGTTAAATTTAGGATTACCTTGTTCTAACGGGACCGAAATGCTTAGCATTACAACCCAATGTTCTCATACCTGAATATCCTGTTAAAACCTTAATGAATATCTATGAATTGTTCCTCCAAATCAACATTTCTTCCTTTATTCTTCCCCCTAAACTCAATATCATTTAGAAACTTGGCCATTTGTGTCTCAAATATTGTACCGGTGAGAAAATAAAACTTTAAACCTCCGGGAACGTTCAGAATAACCTATGAAGAAGCAGCTCACTTTTTTAGGTCCAATTAATTTCATGAGGTTTATAAATCCTTATCTCAGCTGGAAAACACCACACACACAGATACTTTAAATTAGGTCTACTCCCATTCGAATATGGGTTCCCAACAGTAGTATTAGTGCGTACTCGGTTGAGTATATAGCCACACATTTGATAGCTCCCCCCAAAGAGATAATGGTAAAGATGAGTGACTTTTCATGCTTCTAACCATATCTTTGAGTATCAGGTTATCTGTCTCTCTGATATACCATTTATGCAGGATGAACCCGACATTGTGTATTAACGGACAATAACACACTTTTCTAGGTGCCGTGCAAAGAGACCTTAAAGTTGTTAACACGATCCGTCATATCTGCCATAGTATTCCCCACCATTGATAAGATCTGACAGTTTTAATGCTCTTATCGACTTGTTTCTAGACCTCCCTCCTGAAGGTTATTAACTTGCCCTAGGCCTCATACGTTTCATGAAGAAGATAGAAGTAACCAAAACGAGAGTAGTTGTCGATGAATGATATAAAGTACCGCTGCATATTCCATGATTCCAATGAAAACGGTCCACGTATGTTGTTATGTATCAACGCTACGAATTTGCTCGCTCTATATGCCGCTACATTTTTTTTTAATTTGGTTTGTTTCCTTTTGATACACTCGACACATATACCAAATTCAGAGTATTCAAAGGGACCTAGTAAACCTTCAGCAACAAGCTTGTCTATCCTAACTTTGGATATGTGACCTAACCGTTTCTGCCACAGTTTAGATAATCTAACAGACTTAGTAATTTTGTTTGTTATATGGTATGCAATCATAGGAATCTGGAGATTATTAATAGTATGTAATAAATATAAATTATCATCTTTCATTAAACTTTTATTTCCAACAAAAATATTATGAAAAAATAGTATAAAACAATCGCTTCCCACTACACACAAATAACCTTGCAAGTCAAAAACTAGAAGGAAATTAAGTTCCTCCTAAAACTAGGAACATATATTACATTCTCCAGAAATAAAATATCTCCACTAGAAAGTTTTAAATGTAAACTGCATAAAGTTAAAGCATGTCAAGAGCCCCATTTTGCAGTGAAAATGGATCTTTCCCCCTCTCTTAGCATCCTGCCCCTTGGCCAACAGTCGATTTCTCAAGCTTTTCCTTCTTTATCGAACCTTGACAAGTCATTTTCCATTTGTCTTATGCCCTACCCATTTTGAATATGTAATCATAATAACCTGATATGATGTCCCTTTAAGTGTATCATCCTTATGTGCAGCGTGGGATCTCAACTCATTCATATTCCACTTTTCCCAAATGTAGTTACAGGTGGAAGGAAATACTTAAACAGGTATGGCAACGACTGAAATGTGTACCCACTATATATTCATCGGGAAGGTATAACCCGATTGCCTTTAACTTTTAGACAATCATGGACATTCGCATAATGTGCTCACAGAATTTACATTTGGCATTATATTGTTTGATAGATAGCTTATTTTGGAAAACATTGCATCTCTACCTTTTTTATTTTTGGCAAAGGCTTTCTCGACCTCCACGAGAAAGACAAGGTAGTGGTAATACTTTTAGGGACAACCCCACGCAATACTACTGGAATTCCCTATAACAAGAGACTCATGCCAGCTTATTATAGTTTTCCCACCTTTCATTTGCCTTAGTTTCCTCCGGTGTACTTTCCGAACTAATTAGAGATAATTTGGGATTTATCAGTGTATAACCATATCATGTACAGACAAGTATAACAACATATCTTCCTTTCATAATTAAAAGTCCGAACAATCCAACATGCCTGGACGATGCTCCACTAGATTGTAGCTATTGGATACTATAAAAGAAAAAACAACACACAAATCACATTTAACATCTTAACATATAACTTAAAACATATGCATGAACATTGCAAATACATGTAAAATATAAAAGACCCTGATAATAGATACTGGATGGAAAATTATACTAGCATGTATTTTATGGGTTTGAGTAAAAAACCATGATCATTGTTTTAATTTCCTAAGTGGCAATGAGATATTCCAGAGGACCGATATTAGTTACTTACATTAAAATAATCCTAATTTTATTTTCTTAAGTATCGGTGAAACTTTTCGTCTGATCGATTTCACCCACCTAAAATAAAAAAAATTGCAAGAATGAATTTTATTTATCCTAAGTACTGATGAAACCTTCCGAAGTGTCGGTTTCATCTATTTAAGATTAAAAATAACATAAGGACCATTTGCAGTTTTTTTTTCTCCCGTTTATGATTAATTTGAACCCAAACGTAAACCTTCGGAGGGTCGGTATTTTTGAATTTAAATTAATTCTCGAACCTTTGGAAACCTAGGATCAATAAGGAAATTAATTTTAACCTTCCGGATAACCAATTAAATTAAGTCATTAGTTTCACGTCGATGTACAAAATCTTAGTCATGCCACTATTTAATCATTCAAGTATACACAGTTTAATTCACAGAAAAACATATAACAATTAGCATGTGAAACACATTGTATTCGTGAAATAAATAAATTTAGGCATTTTGAATTAGTAAAACAATTCATTTAAAAATAGAAAAAGTAAAGCTTTACGAAAAACCTCCCAACCTACTGTACGTCCTAGTTGTGTGCCCAACCTGCAGCAACACTACTGCAAATTACATAAGTTGTTGCAGGTCTTGGGCGCGCGCCCAACCTGCAACAACACTACTGCAAATTACATCAGTTGTTGTTGGTCTTGGGCGCGCGCCTAGCATGCGGCAACACTACTGCAAATTATAGAAGTTGTTCCATGTCTTAGGTGTGCGCCTAACCAAGTTACTCATAATTACGCAACCAAAAACCTATATATGCACCCATGTTACCCACAATTACGCAAACAAGTAACTAAAAATTATGCAAACAAGTTACTCAAAATTATGGAACCTTGTTTAATCCATCTAAAAATGTATTTTTACAACATGATTGCACATAATTATGCAACCAAAGTTTCAGGTAACGTATATTTTTATTTTTTTTACAGTCGAAAGATATGGATCTATACAAAAATATCATTAAATAAATTTAAGAACTGGAAAAAAATTGAATGAGTAGATTAAAGAAGTGAAAACATCAAATGTTAGTCCCAAAGTTTATGTTGAAAAACTTACAAATGAAAATCATCATGTTTTGAAAACCATTCACACCGATATCTTGTGTCAAATGGAGGAAAATTTTGCATCAAACGAAAGATCATAATTTTTTAGTTTATTTTTTTGTAAAAGTTGTATGTCCATAAACTACACTATTTTTTTTATTTGGAGCATTAAATTTCGTTTATCGTTTATTTATATATTATTCTTTCAAAACTATAATCATTTATAACGTAATTTCGCAACCAATTAAACCATAATTTCATATCCTACTTAGAATTTGGTTTTTGATAATAAATGTCTATTTATGCAACCAAAGTTGTTATTTCAAAACCAATTAAAATAGAATTATTCAAACCATCATAAAGTAATTACGTACCCAATTACACTAGTAGTTTTTTACAATAGCTAACGTAATTATGCACCTAACTAACAAATGGTTACTTTCATAGATAAAATATGTTTAATTCCAAAATATTTAAAAAATAAATCATAGAAATAGAAAAAAATAACTTTTCTAATTAAAAAAATCATTGTTTTATATATATCTTCATCAATTCTTTTATTATGACCATGTTTTTTTACAACATTCACACTTTACTTTAAGAAGCAATTCTTCATATTGGGATATAATATTTTTTTTTCTTAGGTCTTATAGAGGTGGAAGAACATTACTAGATGTATTTGAACTAGAAGCTTCACCAAAAGTAGATAAATTTTGTATTCCTTGAGAGTAAGTTTCCTTATAGGATGTGTATTATAACATGACTCTATATATGTTGAAAGATTCAATTGAATACTAAATATAGCAGAACAAGCATGGGAACATTGGAAACACCCAATTTAGAAACTACCATAAGTAGCTTTGTAGTTCAAAATATCAACAACTATAATTGGTTCCTATTGAACTTCAAACAATACTTTAGTAGACGACCAAATAATCTTCATACGACCTTCAATATGTGGACAAAAACCATTATTTCAACATAAACAATCATAATGACGCTTTGACTTTAGGTCATAAGTATAATCCTAACTGTATCAAATAATTCTGAAATAGGTAGGCTACATAAATTTTTAATTTTTATTATTAAAAGACTTAGTTTGACCGGAAACCATAACATCATAACGTTTATCTAAAAAACACACCGATGTACATTACATGAGCAAGGTTTTCCATAAATGTAAGTGCATTTTTACCACATTGGTTAAGAAATTCATATAAACGTGAATCAAATGAACTCCCAATGGATCAATAAGCATAGTTTTTCAAAATATTATGTACCTTCTTCCTTAAATCCTTTGATGAAAGTCTCAACGCATGTTTCAGATTCCCAATAAGTTGATAAAGACACTATGAATTGTAGCAATCAATACTAACAATACTTAAATGACGGTCATATAAAAATATGATTTGATGAACAATTAAATGAGACTTTAATGTCTCTAAACACCATTGCCAATTATGAAAATCTTTAGACCAAACAACAGCAAATGCTACTAGAAAAAGAGCATATTTCATCATCCCACAATGATGAGGTAATCACGAGTTGTAGGAATACTGATAGCTACATAATTAGGGAAAACATATTGATATCTAAAATGTTGATGTTCCTCCTCAATCATTTATTTATAAGTATTTCATAGTTTACTAAAGAATTCGTCCAAGAATTCTTTTGTTTCAAATTCATCTATATAAAGGGTTCCAGAGAAGTAATCGTGTTTGTTTTGGGGATTTAGTAGTGACATGTTTTTAAGCATGGTTTTTTTTGAGTTTTTTCGTCTTAGAAACCATCATTGATTCATAAAAATATAGATTATCAACACAATTATTGAAAGAGTAAAGGTTCGTGTAAAACAAATTATTTTGTTTTTCAACACGGCTAAAAAGAAAATTATTGGGCTTGGTATAAGATTTTTTAGAAGAGGAAGTTAAATTAATATCAAAATTTGAATGATATGAGTGTGATATGAGTATGAAACAAAATGTTTTCTCATAAATTTGGAGAAATTTACCCCCCAAATTAGAAAGATATATTAGCAATCAAAACGTGCATAGAAGTAGAAGACAAGGTTTACTCGAAAAAATACATGTTGTAAGCAATAGAGGCCGAAAATAAAACATAGGGCTTTTAAAGCTTAAATAGAGTCTATAAGAGAAATAAAATTAATTTCTCAGATATATTTGAGACCAATAGACATCAAAGGGTTGGACATCTTCGATGAGGCAATTTAGACCCAAAATAAATATAATAGTGACTAAGTTGTGTGCTAACTATATATTCGTGTATGAAATATGTTTAATAATAAACCACTTATAACGGGCTTGGAGGATGATGAGTTGACCAGTATTCATGACCCAACCCGGTTGGCCCATGAACCTAAAATTGATCTATAAATACTCAAAAGTATAACATTTAAAAGGGTTTGTACATTATCTTTCTTTATATTAAATACAAGCACCTCAATTATATCCATATGCTCCACCGTGAATTTTATACACCACCTAAGTAATTACCAAAATACCCTCAGATCAAGTTTTATCCATATCAAAATGGTGACCACAGTGCGAGCGAAAAGTACCCGGATAACACTATTTAAAACCTAACATACAAATTTACTTTCAAATTTCTTTGAGGCATGGATCACGATATGTAAACAGATCTATCTCTTGAAAATGAGAAGATTAGACTCGAAGAGGAGCATGTGCACACGCTTCATGTGAATCATGATATTGAGGAAAGGTTTTTCATGCAGGAAGATCGTGATCAATTAAGAGCGGAAATTGAGGCATTGAGAGGTCAGATGCAGGATGAAAATGATCTAAAAGGAAAACATCCATAAGAGTATCCCAAATCTAATGATCCAGATAATAATCCCCAACATAATCTGAAGCAAGGTCATACTGACCAGTTTTCCAAAGCCCGCCAAGAATCTAAAAAGGAACATATGGCTAAACATTGTTCAAGTACATCAGAGTCTGTTGAGGGCTCAACAACGGAATCAGAGTCAGAGGTTTTCTCTTCCTCTTTGAGTAGTAATCATGGTCATAGAAAGAAAAAAGGAAAGTTAGCAAAGAAATATTGAAAAAAGAACCGTAGATCGAGTAAGCAATATTATTTAGGGAAGAAAGGACCAAAAGGGTAAAGGGAAAAAGAAAGAGTATCAGAGAAATATGAATGGGGTCAGCAAACCATAACATATATCACTTGTTAAGTGATCAATTTTATGTGTAATCCGAGCTAAGGATCTTTGACATTCCCAGTAAGGATCATATGTTTAGCAAATGACAAAATTGGAGACAATCACCATTGTCTTCGAAAGTTCTCTCCGAAAATTTACCCATGCGTTTTGATAGTTCAAAAATGGAGAAATGCGATGGGAGCCAGGACCCTGATAATCATATCGATCAATTAAAAAACTTTATGATGAGCTTTAATGATGATTACAAGCTATTATGCAGAGCTTTCTCTCATAATTTCAAGGGCAACACCTTGAAGTGGTATAATAAATTACAGCATGGATCAATCAAGAACTTTGATATTTTTGGATGACATTTCGAAGGAATTTTGTGGGAAGTAAAGAACTTAGAAAGAACGAGGATATAATAACCATTTTTGGCAAGATCCAAATGAACCCTTAAAATATTACATCAACCGTTTTGTGAATACTAAGGATGGGTTGGTAGATTATTTTGAATATGTGGCCATAACTTCACTTCGATATGGGCTGTTAGTTGGTGAACTGGTTGACTCATTGAATCAAAAGAATTCAATAACCTGGGGTGGTTTGTTAAACCAAGTTGTAAAACAAATCGTTGTGGAGAAAACCAGTAGACTAAGCTAGCCTCATCAGTATACACATGTCCTTCAGCCCCTGTCCCACCAGCTAGTAGCCAATCAAAAGGTACAGTTAGCTATCGTCTAAGAGACTCTGGGCAAGGTTCTCATCAGCCAAGACAGAGTCAATCTAATCAGGGTAAAAAATCTAGGCCAAGAGGGAATCAATGAGTCTAGCTTGGTTATTTTGGAGAACTGATTAAAAATATGGCAACTATTTATGACAAGACTAAGAACGTTGTGAAATTTTGAAGGCCAATACCTATCCAAAATCCAAAGGAAAATCAGAACACGAGGTTCTGCAAATACCACAATGGTGTGGGACATGACACTAAGGATATGTATTGCTCTAAAGTAGAAGATACAATTGTTGACTGAGAATGGAAAATTAACTACTCTTGTAAAATCACAACGGAGTCATAGGCAAAAGAGCAACAAGTTATAACCTAGTACAAGTGGGGCTCAGACTACGTCATCTGGCATCCAAAGATAAAATAAGAAGTTTCCAAACAAGAGAATATCATGGTGATTATTGAGTGATTCGATGTAGATTCAGAGTACGTAGATCCTAATTCGGAATCGGGGTCAAGTCAATGTGGTAGCAAAAAATACTGGGAAAGTTTCCAAACAGTGTCAATTCTTCGAATCGTTAATTATATTAGGAGGAGATACAATAACAACACCTTAGAGTTATTTCTAAGAAAATACATATGGTCAGCTTGGCCACACAATTGGACGGGAAAATATTTTCCCATCTCTACCAAAACCCTACTCCCTTTAGAGTGTTTGATGAAAACGACTTAAGAGAATTCTTATGACCACGTGGGGATATTGTGGTGATAGGGGCATCTATTGAGGGTGTAGAAGTACGAACAATTTTGATTGACACATGTAGCTCAACTAATATTTTGTTTTTGTTTACATATCAACAAATGAAGAACCATCTCTCATCCTCCGATCTAACAGAACCATAGTGGGGTTTATGGGTAATTCCGCTGATGTTATTTGGGAGTTTGAAGGGGAGGTCATTCTTGGAAAACGACCATTTAAGAAAATGGTCAGAGTATTGTTTATGGTGGTAAACTGTCCAACCCCTTAATAAAATTATCTATGGTAAATCTTGGCTATCAATGATGCATGCAATTGCCTCAACAGTTCACCAATGTTTAAAATATGTTGTTGGAGGTCAAGTAGGTCTGGTTCGGAGCAACCAAAAAATGAACATGAAATGTTATATCACTGTTCTTGCTCCGGAGTACCTAAAGAATGTGAAAGCAAAAAAGGAATAACAATTACTGGAGTCTTCTTCGGATTCGAGTAAAATAGACGATCCAAGAGAGACTCCTTATGTTGTTATCCCAGTAGAGGAAGTCGAAGTACGCAGTTTAGCAAGTGAGAAAAATGTCAGTATTAGAGCTAGATTACCATCAGATTTGAAGGAAAGTTTTTATCTTTCTTATTTAAAAATTTGCATGTGTTTGGTTGGTGTACCAGCTGCTGTTATTTTCCACAAATTATTTGTACGATCCGATGTAGGCACAATAGTCCAAAGAAGAAAAGCTTTTTCAAAAGAAAAACAATCGAAGCCATCATTTAAGAAGTGGATAGATTAACAAAGGTGGGACACATTTGAGAATCCCAATATCCACTTTGGACAACAAATCCAGTGCTCGTTAAAAATAAGAATGATAAATGGCGAATGTGTATTTATTTCACAGATTTTAACATGGATGTAGCAAAGATCATTTCCCAGTTCATCAAATAGATCAGTTGGTGGAATTCATTTTGGAATATAAGTTACTGTCTTTTATGGATTCTTTTGTTGAATACAATCAGATACAGATCGATTTGAAGGATCAGTACCATACTACATTCATCATTGATACGGGGTTGCATTGTTACGAGGTAATTCATTCGGGTTACAAAAATGTTAGGGCTACTTACCAGCACCTGGTCAATAAAGCATTTACCAGCCAGATAAAGCGGAATGTGGAAGTTTATATTGATAACATGCTGGTAAAACAACCGAAGGAGGAAGATAATTTACTTGACCTCTAAGAAAATTTCTCTAATTTAGAGGCCATTAATTTTAAGTTGAATCCGAAAACGTGTAATTTTAGGGTACGATCTAGGAAATGTGTGGGCTATATTATTAGTAAGAAAGGGATTCAAGCCGACTGAGCATAATTAGATTCATTATCGACAATGGACCCTCCTCGGACCACCGAAGAATTTCAAGTATTGACTGGAAGATTTTCAGCTTTGAGTAGGATTATCTCAAGATCGTCAGATAAATGCGCACAATACTCTTCCGAGTATTGTCAACACTATCTGATTATATTGTGAGTGTGATAGTAGTTTGGGAAGTTGACAATTATCATCGTCTCGTTTACTACATCAGCAAGAGTTTGTTAGATGTTGAGAAAAAATACCTCAAGTTGGAAAAATTGCTTTAGCCTTGGTAATATCGGCTAGGAAAATGAGGCTTTATTTTCAAGCACATTCTATCATGGTTCAAACTGCTTTTCCACTTGAAAATGTAACACAAAAACTAGATATATCGAGTCGAATTACTAAGTGGTCTGTGGAATTAGGGGACTATAATATCGACTTTGTCCCTCGTATGGAAATCGAAGCTCAAGCTGTCGCATATTTCTTGGTTGAATTCCATTTGGAGAGACCCTATGAAGAATCTTCTATTCATAGACTCAAAAAAGGGTAATTTTCACGAATTGTGGATCTAGCATGATGGGTTGTGCGATAGGATTTTTCCTAATTTCCCATTTGTAGCTCTATGTATCAAATCATACATTTTGGTTTTGAAGTGTCAAACAATGAAGCATAATACGAAGCAGTTATAGCAGGATTAAGGCTTGCTCATATATGTGGTGCCAAAATAATCTGATTATTGAGTGATTCACAGTTACTTATACACCAAGCACAAAGATAATATAAAACTAGGAAACAACAATTGCTGAAGTATTTACAAGTGTTAAAATAGATTTCTGTTTGTTTTAAATATGCAAAATACGAACATGTACCAACGTTATAAAATTCAATAGCTGACTCATTGGATATTGTTGCATATTTGGAAGCATACACTTGGATTTTGATATAAGAGTGACCTTCTATAACAACGACCCTTGAAATGGAAGTTGAGCTGAAGAAAATTTCAATGTATCAGCCGTAGTCAGTCAAGACTGGAGGTATGATATCCAAGAGGTCATTACTAAGAGAATCATATCCAAAGATACAAGTTTAGCTAAGAAGTTATAGTTCAGAGCACATGGGTTTTCGGTTTTGAGAGGGATCCTCTATAAAAGATCTTTCAGTAAGCCTTGGTTGTGTTGTCTTGGATCCGATGACTCCTAAGAAGTTTTGTCTAAGAAGTTTTGTCAAAATTACATGATGGTTAAGGTTTCATTTCCTTCGAATGGATTATCTTCGATTGGCTCATGTATATCAAGTTTTTATTTCCTTCGAATAATACCTTCAAATGGATCATGTATATCAAGTTTTTATTGCTTTCAAATATATTACATTCGAATGGTTTCTGTATGTTAAGTTTATATTGTCTTCGAATGGATTACCTTCAAATAGATCCAACACCATATCTGATGTGACTGATTCATCTTTCTTTTATGAGGAGTCTATTACTACATCGACATATTGCTTTGTAGAATCTCTTACCTCTTGGGTGGATTTAGCCTTAAGAGAGGCAATTTTATCCTCTTGTTTCTTGAAAAGAGCCTATGGATTTTTCTTTTCATCCAAAAAGCGCTCAATGGTAGGTCTATCATTAGCTTGCTGGTTATTTAGTGAGGTAATATCTACGGAGTTAGATGACTGCATACTTCTATAATCAGCTTGTAGCTTGTCATGATCAGACTTTACCTAAACTAGCTCATCCCTAACAGATGTCACATCTTCGGATAGACTATCAGCATTGGTATTTTCCTCTCGTCCTAAAGAGAAGTGATGTTTTCAATCCGAGACCTTAATTGTCTCTCCAATTCAAAAATTGGCCTCACATAGCTCAAGATTTAATACCCTAATACATCGTTCTCCTTTGATAATTCAAAGGGAACCCCTTCGAATACCATATCAATTACGATGCTTGTAGACTCAAGGGAGTCAGTTTCAAAAGCTTCAAAATTAAACCCCCATACCTCAAATCGAACCAGCATCATCAAACATTTTCCTCTCAAAAGGAGGAAATAGTGACGAATGAGGAGATTGTGGCTACTGATTGATCAATAATAAGGATTGTTGGAGGAGGAATTTCTGAATGAAAGACTAACTCTGAACGAGTCAAATTTGTTTCCATGTTATTGTCTCTATTTTTGTTGCCTTATTTACCTTTATGCACTTTCTTCTTCTTGGGCATGTAAGATGTGAAAGGCACCTCACTTCCCTCAACCGTAGCAACAACAACATCCAGTAAGGCTGAGTCATTTTCATCTAGTTGTCCTCCATTTCCAGCCTCATCAGCAAACTGTGATGGGCCTCTTTTGTTCTTTTTATTCTTGTTTCGGTGGCTGGGGGTTCTATTCCTGATAAGAAGGAATAACTTACCATTAGCGGTTTCGGTTCTCTTATTAATGGTAGAAGGCCGATGAGGAGTACAAAATTTCTCCCATGTCAGCTCCCATTTGGGATGAATCCTCAAAAGATGAGTTTGAACAAAGTTAGCAGGCGTGAAGCAGTTGTGCAAACCATTAGACCATTTAACCTCTGCCTACTGACTCAGTTTCTTGAAGGTGACATTCGCATCGGAAAAATATTGAGAGTAAGGCTTTGAAATGGCTGATACAAAATAAATTAAGGGTAAATAAAAAATCTCGTAAAATAATGGAACCATGAAAATAAATTTGAAGAAAATTAAGGATATTCTTCAAATGTCCGGTGAGTTGGCTAGGATTCCCTTTATAAGTGATATATTTTCCTTTTTCCTATTCACCACTAATAAAAATAATTGAATTTTCCAAAAACTTTATGCCTCCAACAAATCGTCCACCACTTTGTAGTCCTTCCCCATATTAAAATAGTAAAAGTGGATATGGGTATTATGGGACAATCCTGCCAAAATACTCAGTTGTTCCATTGGCATCCAAGTCTTAGACATTCATGAATCCATGATACATGCCAAGAATGAGAACCAGAAGTTTGGGCTAGCCCTGACTCGGGCATAACCTCACCAGGCATAACCTCACCAAGATAAAATACCTCACAATCTTAGGATCCAAGAGAAACTGAAGGTCCCAGTTGAGCACATCAGTATAAACTACTAGTTCATCAACGCCGCACCTCATCGGAGTCTCTCCGGGTTGGGGCAGCCTAACTCTAACTGTTTCCAGAATCCCCATTTGGCTCAAATGGCTTCTAATTAGGATTCATAGAAATAAACATAAAATATTTTATCCAAGGCTAAAAGATATTTGACACTAACCCTTGTGAAGTTGGGTCCAATACGTCTAAGGAGAGGCGGGAGAAGATGTTCCTTTTCTGTTGAAAGGGCTTTGTTTTCTCCCTTGCCATCAACATCTTGTTTGGCCTTCAGATCTATCTTCCTTGCTGACCTTGAAGTTTCCTCGGTCTTACCAGATCTCTCGAGGGGGGAGTCTTCAATGTCATTCTCCATATATTTATCCATAACTTTGAGACTAGATCTCGAAGTCCCAGTAGACGGAGCTCTAATATTTTCTTCATGGGTTTGAGATGACTCAGTTTCCTGTATTGTAGTGTTTTCTTCTGTATTTTTTATCTGAGTGAAGCTCACTTGGAAGTGTTACAAGGTCTTCTACCATGTTTGTAATTTGTGGAGAGGGATTATTAACGATTAGTTGTTGTTCTATTATTTCGTTTTCTGTATGAGGTTTCTTTTTTGTCTTAGAAAGTCTATTAACTCTACGCGGAGTATTTTCTTATGTATTTTATCCCATAGTTATGAAAGTAGAAGTGTTTTGACGGCTGACAGCCCCTTGGGATTAGGATGATTTAAAGGCCTTATGAAAACGGTTGAGAAAAGTAAATGACTGGGTAGTCGAGGATTTTTCTGAGGGAATGTTCCGCCTGTTGTAAGGATGAACTCCTCCGTAATCGATGGATTGATTTACAACAACCATACTCGAGGAGACAGGAAACCCAACAACACTTCTTGCTTTCTTCTTCTCTTCTTATACTTCAGACAAGTTCAACTAATCGCGTTTGGTTAATGTATTTCTAGCGGTGAACAGGAAAACACTAAAATGATTTTGGTAATAATAATTGACAGTGGTTTGTACGATGGAAGAAGAGATTAATCTTCGATAAGGATTTGGATATCAACCTCAAAGAGTTTCTCTGTCTAGAATACACGAAATTTCACTGTCTAGAAATACCAACTGTTAAAAATTAATTAAGAGTTTATATAAAGACTCTAAGAAATGCTTCAGTGTCCTACTTGAGAAGTGGAAATGACAGCAGTAACTAGGGGGCTCTAGGAAAGTGAAACCGTCTCTTTTCTAATAGGTTAGTTCTACCTAAGGTAAAACGATTTTGTGGCTCCAATTAAGAAATGACACGTGCCATAAAAAGTAACCGATTAAAATTTGTGACCTTTAGATATTAATATTCCTCGAATAAACGCCACCGGAAGGGTTCAGATATAATCACTACCTATACCCCATCACAAAGTATTGGAAAATCACGATTAAAGAAATAAACAAGTGTAAATCATATGCGGTTCAGATATATATATTAGTTAGCTCTCCCAAACTATCTTTGAGAGTGCTAACGGGGCTAGCTCATAGGGTTAGATATCTTTGAGACCAATAGACAACAAGGGGTCGGACTTCTTCGAAGGGGCAATTTAGACCCAAAATAAATATAATACTGACTAAGCTGTGTGCTAGCTATATATCTGTGTATGAAATATGTATAATAATAAACCAATTTTAATGGGCTTCAAGGATGAGGAGTTGACCCGTATTCGTGACCCGACCCGGTTGGTCCATGAACCTAAAATTAATCTATAAATACTCAAAAGTACAACATTTAAGGGGTTGGTACAATATCTCTCTATATATTAAATACAAGCATCTCAATTACCCTCCATCCTGAATTTATTACACCACTTAAACAATTACCAAAACTACCCTTTAGTCATATTTTATCCATATCAGTATCAAATGGGCGAATATGATTCGTTGGATTGACTTAACATCTACAGTGAGGATAAGACGATGGTAAAAGAATGTATCAACATCTTTAAGAAAATACAACACTTTATTATCAAAAAGTGAAACACTTGTACATGTATCAAACTTTTGATGATTAATATCAAAGTTATTTACATATATAAATAAATAATAATAATTAAATAATATAACTTCTTCTAAATCATTGTTAATAGTTCTTCAATGAATTTTTTTTAAAAAAATACTTAAAAGAATATGGGGAGTCGTGATAAGGTTATAATCTATACATAACATATATCATTAAAATAATGAGTTAATAACTTAATAAGAGACTAATGGAAGAATAAGATGCATAAGATAAGGGACAAGTTGAAGAAAATGCATAACATACGACTTAAATCAAGCAAAACAAAGCAAAAGTTAGATATAGTAAGAAACAGAGTTCATAGGAAACATGAAACGTAAAGAGGTGTAAGATGAGCTAAATAAAGCCAAACAAATGTCATATAAAGATACAAGTATCATAAAAGGTAAGACGATGGTCATAAATAGATACAGAGATAAAGGTTGTAGAGTAATACAACAAGAGGATTATAAAAATATACAAGACGAGGATCATGAAGAGACATAATACGAGGTTCATATCAAGATGCTAGACAAAGGTCATAAAAAGATACAAGACGGGGGTCGTATGAGGTGAAACAAGTAAGACCAAACCATAGTTATAAAACGCGTTATAAAAATATATGAAACGAGCTTAAAAAACTTTTTCAAGCGATTATAACCAAATTACACGTATCATTATGTAATAGGTCACCAAAAATGGTTGTTAGACAACTATGACGGGATGACACATGCAACTTTGCAACTGGTAGAATATTAATTGTAAACTCTATAAATAGGGACTAAAGTCTTCATTTAAAGACTGATCACAATCCAATAAGAAAAAATATATTAATTCATATTAAATCCCTTATCCGAAAGATGAGATACAAATATTAGTGTATAATGATGATATAATTAAGTTTGTCATAAAATCAGAAAGAGTCAATAGAGAAGAAACTAAGGAAAATTAAAACCCAAGCACACAAGAAAAAGCAAAATATATGGTAGATTTCATAGCTAGAACGGATACCTTAGCCGAAATATATAGTAATATAAGGAAGAGACATATAAAATATTGTGAGTTTTATCTTGTTGATGAATTGACCGTGTATTTTAGCAGACATCTATCTCAAATTTTGGTTTTTGAAAAATATAAACTTGAGGTTTTGACAAAGGAAAAATGGGATTCAAGGTATTTTTTTAAAAACAAATTCTAGAGAGAAAATGTCTTGAAGAATACTTGAAGCTTTTATATAGGCAGTAATCTGTAATTAGGAACGTATGATTAATAAAAATATGAAAGGTTGAGATTTTATGCTCACTGAACACAAGGACATAATACGAAGAGTTTCAAATTTATATTTATCAAATAAAGGAATCAACTAGCTATTTACGAGTTAAACGTCGTGTAAGTCATTAAAAACGAGAGATATAGATCATTAATTCAACTAAAAAACGACCTTTAATTCGTCATACAATATTTAACTATAAAAATTGTACGTAAATGTTAGGGAGATCCATTTAAATAGTATTGTTCCATGATATTTACCTATTTTTAATAGTCCTTAACTATACTATTACACTAAAAAACTAGAGGAGCCCTGATAAGGCCATATTTCCCTAAGGTTCATATATCCTCATTATAGAGATAAATATCCTCCACTAATACCAGCGTACATTAGATATCATTGATAACCCCAAATGAAGGTATAATGTGATGCTGACCCATGTGTCAAAGGAAACAACTCAAGTCTCATGGAAAAAAGTTGCACTATATATTATTAAGAACTACATATCAAGACGAACCTAAGATGAAACTTGACCAAATGAAAGTAGTGAATATATAAAGATAATGAAGAATATATAACAACTTGTATACAAATTCAAGACAAACTAAGTTATGAAAGATGAAAACTTGAGAGTGGAGAGTCTCCTAAGTACTATGACGACTTCAATATAAAGAAGAAGTTGAGCGAAGTAAGAAATAGAATAAATATTGTTCGTATATGAAGCCTAAATCAAGACAAGCAAATAGAGCTGATACATTAAAGAGTATCCATGATCCTTCTAAGACATTTTAAGACATTATTCAGTATTATTAGAATATCATGGGCAGTTAGATTTTTAATGTTTGTAAATATTTTTTTCGTAGATGAATACCACATAGACACATAAACATGTGTCATTTATCTATAGATTCAATGTCATAGCTACCATAACACTATAAATAAAGGCTTTGATTTCATTGTAAAGGATCCCACAAATTACAATTAAGAGAAAATATTATACGATGGTAACTTTTTCATTGTTTTTGTTTCTTCGGTTGTTTAAATCTGTAAGCTATTAAAATTATTTGTAAATGATTTATCTTTATTATTTCTCACTATATATATATATATATGGTATCAAAGTATGAATTAAAATTTTGTTTTGTTTTTGTTTTTTTCAGCGTACTTTTCTTTTGATCAAAGATTTGTATAATTGGATAGCAGTGATTTGATATTCATATTATATATATAGTTAGATTTATTATAATTTATTTATATTATTGTTATATGATTATATTTTAGTTTTAGTGAATTAAAAGAAGAATTAAAATTTAGTATGTTTGTTTGAATACATGATTCTATCAATTGATGATGTATGATTGAACTTATCTATATATATATGATCTTTAAAATTGAAAAAGAAAATCTAATTAATTAGATTTAAAAAAAAGATTTAATTATTTTAGAAAACATTTAAGTCGGTGCGAAGATTTTTACTATCCAACAATGCATTGATTACACTAATGCAATGCCGTCATGAACTTATATATCACCGCAACAACGAAGACCCGACAATGGCTACTGTAGCGAGCCATGTTGCTTTTTTTGGCACCGGTCTAGTAAATGTCACTATTCGTCAAGTTAAAATTATAACCGATCCTTAAGTTTCAATATTTTATGAGCTCATTTGTCTGTGATATTTTCCAATATCAATGCTACATCTTTTTGATAATAATTATCCAAGGCTACTTTTTTCTTTTTTTTGTTCTGGTTTAAATTCCAAACTTAAAAGGCAAGAATGTTAACGTTAGAAGCTTTAATTAAACTCAATATTTAGAAATAGAAAAAAGTGTAAGAGTGGTTTTGAAAGGTTACAATAATAAAAGGGGTGTTTATATAAATAAAGATAATCCAAAAGCATTTCTCTCTATATAATGGGCTGAAAACTTTTGTAAACAACTCAAAAACCAAATGATTTGTGCTCTTTACGAGTATACTACTAGTTTCTGAAAATTTCATTCTCTTTCGTTTGCACAAATTTCGAAAAGAAATTCCACACAAATTGACGAACCAAAAGCCAAGGGGCTCTAATCCTATGATTGCTCTGCTTATTCATCACCATTAGAGACTTGACTTTCTCTCTCTTTAGATTTTTTTTTTTCATTTTGCCTTTTCCAGTATCGTTTAGAGATTCCCAGAGCGAATCACGTTTCTGCAGACTTTACTGTGTATCTGATGTTTTTGCTAAAATTAAGACGCCATGGACTGTAGTTGCGTCATGCGTGTAGTGTGTAGTGTTTGGTTGAGAAAATTTACTATTGATATTCCACTGTGTTCAAGTGTTGGTTAGTCTTTCTACTACCAGACACAAACACTGGTGACTCGAAATCTATTCCAGCGGACTAACAGAGGTGACATTCCATACTTTTTTTTTTTTGTCATTTTCTAATCCAAATGTTGCTTATGTAATTTTAATTAAATAAGTAAAGATTAATATTTATTTTATATAAATTAATGTATAGATATCGAACTTAACAATATAACTTCATATTCATGAGATTAGTAATTTTCTAAATAATTAACACAATTTATTGAAATTAACCACATAATTTTATATTCTTTCTGAATTAGTGATGCTTCTAAATAAGTAGCATCGTTTAAATCTTTATATCTTTGTTTAATAAAAATTAACAAAACTTTCTGTTTAACGATGCAGGAGTTGGAGTTCTGATAGCTTCAACAATTCCGGTAGATCCTGCTGTATCCATTTCAAAAATGGATAATGCCATTTCCTTTTGGGTTGGAGAAAGGTTTTTATTTTATTTCACAATTTTTTATAAAATTGTGAAATAAAATAATAAACCTACTTTACTTAACGGCATGGTTTTAAGTGAGTATCGGATCTTTTTTCTCTCAGCGTAGGTCGTCATTCCAAATAAGTTTTTATTCTTCATTGTTCTGAATAATTAAAATAAATTATTGAAAAAAATATAATTTTATATTTTTTCATTAATTATGATTATTTTAAATAATTAACACCATTTATCTCTTCATTTTTGTTAATAAAAATTAACAAAACTTTCTGTTTAATTATGTAGGAGCAGAGAAGGAGGTTTTAGGACGTTGCAAGAGGGTAACTTGAAAGATGGTATAATACTTGTCATCAACAAGTCGATCTCTCTTTAATCAACTGGGATAGAAGAATTTATAAACGAAATTATCATCGTATCCCAGATAAACCACCGGAACGTCGTCAAACTCTTAGGCTGCTGTTTAAAATCGTACGTGCCAATATTAGTTTATCAGTTTGTTCATAATGGTACAGTTTATGACCACCTTACCGATGTGAACAAATCTACTGCATAAATTAGGTAACGCAATCACTGATAATTTTGCAGATAGCTAGGGTCTTGTCATACATGTATTTTTTTTTGGTTTCAACACCTCCTATAGACGGAGATATAAAATCTAAAAACAAGATATAAAATCTAAAAACATATAAAATGATAATTACTGTGTCAAAGTATTTTATTTTTGTTTTCCAAGAACGGTGGAAGAAGGAAGTGGAGTTGAATAATAACAGTCCTCTAAGTCTAGATGAAAAATTTGCGCTAGTTTTAATATATGTAAATTACTTAAGTTTTTTTACTAATTTGGTGGATTATCGTATTTTAATGATTCAATACCATGGCCCAGCTTAGAGATGAATCATATGAATGATTCGTCATCGTGTTTTTGTAGTACTCATATTTTGCATTAATTTTGTGGGTCGGAAGTATCTAATAATTCGGATGTGTCTTAACTTTATTGTTAACTTATACGAAAACTGAAAGTGAAAAATCATATGTACTAGCTTGTTGGCATAATTAGATGCACTGGTATGCACCAGTGGAGACCAAAACTACCACATCTTTCTTCGATCCAACGTCACGTAAGCTTCGTCACTGGATTGGATTTGGATCCAAAAGAAACTCTACAAATATAACGAGAAAATAAAATCCGCAAATTTAAAAGTTAATTTCATAATTATAATCCAAATTTAATAGAGAGAACCGAGTGATTTAGAAATGGGGTTTTGATTTTAAAGCTTTTTACTTTCGACCGTGCTCTTTTTCTAATTCATTTGAGTTGGGTCATTGTTTAGTAGTTCAAAGAGATAGACGATCTCTTAGCCGCACCATTGAAGTAGCAAAAAGTGTTGCAACTATTTACTTACAACATTGTTGGAAAAGAAGGCCAAATCACAATTATTCATATTTTTAACCGTATTTGTTTTATGTCTTTCACTATATTTAATAGTTTTTCATTTATATTTTATTCTCTTAATACATTTATAGATTTTATAAACTACGAATCCAAAATACAATATATATTTTTTCCATAATTCTTTTGAGACTTTATTAACAATTGAGTATTACATCTTGATCTAAAGACTCAGTCATTTGAAAAGAGATAATCATGAGGTTATCTATACAAATTTATAAATTTGGAGCGAACTTTAAAACGAAAAGAATATTATGACGTCTTTAAAACTCTTTGACGCTTGCACCTATCCATTTTCCATCTCTTCCCGTGAATTTTCTAGGGATCCATTTTGATCTGTTTCAAGTAACGAATAATCATTTGTTTTGGAGAGAACAAATTTTTTCATGACGATTTGATGAATCCACAAGCATAATATAGCTTCGATTTAGGGCATAAGCCAGGAAGCAAAATCGAGAAGCTTAGATCTGAGGTAAACTTTAAACTTTAATATTGAATTAGTCATTGTTATCTATTCTCATATCTCATGTACCAAGACTTTCTATGAGGATTATGGCTCTAAGACCATTAGGAGTTTGTACTAAATTGAAGTATATTTTACTTCCTTCCTTAAGTGAATTTTTGGCTATCCAATCTACTGCTACATTTTTCTCACGATATGTATGTGTGATTATCATTGATGAAGAGATTAAGATTCTGCAACATTTTAGTATAGGTTCGAGAAACAAAAGTGATTTACCTCTAAGAATTATTTCATTTAAAATCGTAGAGTCAGTTTTGAGATCACAAGACCTCTATACTTTTAGATTTGCAGATAAGGAGTTCATCAAGCAATGCTCGGCTTTCAGCTACAATATGGGACTGTTTTCCGTATATTCTTCCATATCCAACAATTAAATCCTCATTCTCGTCTCGTATTAAGCCCCCTCCACTAGATTCACATGTAAAGTTACATGCACCGTCTGAATTAAGTTTATATCTTCTAGATTTATAGTGGATCCATTTGAGAGAGAGAGAGAGAGCAATTCTTGGTTTATGTAAGTGATTGATACACCCAAGATTAGCTGCAATGTTAGAATCATTTCCCCAGTAAGACCTTTTGAGACGTTTCGCATTATCAAGACTAGAAATAATATTAATGACATAATTAATCATAGTTTTAGCATTAACAGGATGATCTTTGTGTTTTTTCTTATTTCTAGAATTCTAAATTACCCATGAGATGACACAAGGTAATATCGATCTTATATAATTATCCTTGTTGGAGGACCAAAACCAATTCCTGATCATGTGTGTGAAAAACATGTTTCTATTGATTATTATTTAGAACATAAAAGCAAAGAAAACCCAAGTATCCCAAGCTTTAGAGCATTGAATAAAAATATGGTTAATAGTCTCAGAATTACTAGAATATTAATATTTTGAGACAAACTGGAAAATTTTACTTTGAAGAATAAAAACTGTAGGTAACCAGTTGTGAATGGTTCTCCAAACCAAGAATGAACATTTCCTAGGTGTGATTGAATTCCATATCTTTTTAAAGATATTACACTTGTTATGCTTGAGTCTAATAGCTTCCCAAGTGTTTTTTATATTGTAAAATCCAAAGGTAGAAGAAGACCATTTAATGGAGTCTTTAGCTGAGCTCAAAGATATCCATTTAATTATGTCTATGGTAGTAGTTGAAAAGAAGCCTTCTAGATTAGCAATGATCTATTGCCTATCAGCCCAGATATCCCTTACTTCTTAAGGATGATACCAAGTTCTATCCTCCTAGGAGTCTAGAATGATGAATGGAGATGGAGAACACAAATGATCAAACCAACAATCCATTTTCTCTTCTCCTACTTTCCACTAAATATTTTTTTCAACTTTGTTTCTGAATTTGATTAATCTGTCCTATTCTTTAGAGCATCTGTTGGGTTTTGGAGCCGTAATAGGATGGTATTGATTGCAGTAGATGTTAGTCATAAATCTTACCCAAAGAGAGGTTTGTTCTCTAAAATTTAACCACAATTTATAAGAATAAACTTCTTGAATATCTTCAACCTTCCTAATATATAACCCACCTTCTTCATATGGTTTGTATAGATTATACCAAAAAGACCATGATATAGCTTTAGTGTTTTCCTTTGATCGGCACAAAAATTTGTTACATAGAACATTGATTCTTCGAATGATTGTTTTACGGATGATTGAATTCTGAAAGATGTAGATAAGGATTGTATTGAGAAAAAATTGAACCATAGTGAGCTTTCCTCCAAATGAAAGATAAATGTTGTCCTATCTCATAATATTTAATTTGATTTTATTGAAAAAGTCTTCAAAATTTCTAAGATTGTTGTTGGTGCTAATAGTAGTTCATGGATACTTGATAGGTAATCTGTTGTGTTTAAACCCCAGAACCAACTCTAAACTTTGATCTCTTGATTGAATCAGTTTAGATGGCACAATGCTTTTGGATTTCTCTTAATTTATGGCTTGACCAGATCTTTCTTGGTAATGTCTCACGAAGTTGCTGATTTTGGAGATTGATGATGAAGTTCCATTGTAGAAGATTACAAAATTATCAGCAAATCTAAACAAGGTATGTTCGAGATTCCTCTGTTTTTGTATCTTATTGATTAATCCAGGTAGGTTAGCTGTTTGATACCTCTTATTATATATTATTCAGCGATTATGAATAGACTCGGAAACAAAAGATCTTTTTGCCTAATCTTTTTAGTAGATGTGAAGAACCCCTTCATTTCATCATTAAAAATGATTGAATTGTTGATGGTGTTGATGTTCCTTAAGGTTAGGTTTAAAAATGCATTATAAAACCTAAAAGCAACCAAAATCCTAGTGATAAACTTCTGAGAAATATTGGTAAAAACGTTAGAAGTATTCACTTTTTTCCAGAATGTTGCCTCCTCTAGTCTTGTAGTTGAGATCATAACATATTTCTTGAGTAACAAAAATATTTTAGTGAATGTTCCTATTTTTAAAAAAGCCCCATGTTTTTCAGATATAATTTTAGCCAAGAGAGAACCCATTCTATTGTTGATCACATTGTATATAATTCTGTTGAACATTGTAGTTAGGGTGATAGGCCTGGAATCTTTCTTGGTTTTGAGAGATTTAATCTTGGGAATTAGACAAATCGCAGTTGTATGAACACCATAAGAATAGAATTTACTTTGAAAATGTCCCTTACTGCTTCACTAAGATCCTTGCCAATGGTTCTCTAGCAAATTTGAATTTTTTCCCTTTATAGCTATCAGGACTTGCATCAATATTTTAACTAATAGTGTTACTAATATTTCGAATTTCCTCATCATGAGGAGAAACCATTAGAATTGAATTATCATAATTATTTATAAGCTTACAAATCAAGTTGAATAGATCTTCTTCTTCATTAGGATCATGAGCCTCAATCATTAATAGTATTAATGCATAATCATCATAAAATTGTATATTTGTTCTAACGTTCACTGAAACAAAAATAATTTGTGAAATAAAATACAAAGACATCAATTTATAATAAACAATTTGGATATAAATGTCCAATCACTATTGTTGTGATATATTATTTTTGTCAAACATGACATATTTTTATTGTGTATGAAAATAACTAATAAAACATTAGATTTGCACTAGAAGAATAACGAATCAATTGAACCCACAATTGTTGAGGTGGAAATACGATACCCCTTGTTTTTAATAGTGTAAGAAACTTTAATCGGTTGATTTGTAGGAAATCTTAATGGATTGTAAATGAAATATTCGAGTTAGTTTTATTTTATTTTTATAAACATGTAATTATTGATAGAATATGAATTTTTTTTTTATATTTAGTATATCTTATTGCCTAATTAGTAGTTGCCTAAATAATACCCTAGTTAGCGACTGAGAGTGATGATGTGATGATGGTGGCTAATCGTGAATCAGATGATATGCATAATCATCGTCCTTTAAATCAGGGTCAAGGATGCGACAAACAGTCCAAGAACCGCAACAACAACAAACATCAGAATCATAAGCAATCTGGTGGTGGTTCGGGACAGACTCCGGCTGGGATCATGGAAGTACTAGACGTGGAGGCTGCCGTGGAGGTGGTCAAAATTCAGTATTTGATTTGTCTTGGGTGATGCCTCATTTGTGGGTTTAGATGCAACCTCCTTGGTCCGTACCCCCTGACCATACCCAACGTAATCTTAGGGCATGCCTACCGGACCGTGACAACCCATATCTTGGGTTCTAGACTACTTAACAACAAGCATATAAAGCCTCTCAGTGGACTTCGAAGGATATAAAATAGACTATGCACACTATGTCTTTGCACAACATGATCCTAACTGGTATATGGACACCGAGGCAACTTCTCATATGACGTCCTCAAAAGGTAATCTCACGTCTTATATTAATGGTGTTATCGTTGGTAGTGGTTAGTCAATTCCGATTCGTGGTTACATTCATACTTCATTACCTTCCCAAAATCCACATTTGTCATTCAATCATGTCTTGCATACACCTAAACTTATTAAAAAATGTAGTTGAACTAGGCTAAATGAAATATAATCCCTCATACTACTACAAATCACCCCCTACAATTTCTACGAGCAAACAAAACAACTATATTGCCAGCACAAACAATATATTACAAAAGGCTTAATTGGCAGTCACCAACAACGTGTTAATAATGTCACAAAAATAGAAGCCCAAAAAATTGAACCATCGTTCAATGGTTTTTAAACTATAAACAATTTATTACAAATATTCAAAAAGTAAGAGAAAACCTACATCTATTTGACAATGGTATCCTTGGCACAAGCATCTTCTCCCTTTTTTTTAGGATTATGGGCTTCCTCTCGAATGTTACCCTTACCCACATCGGCGTCAACTAAAGCATCATCGTCTTCAACTGGATTCGTAGCCGTACCTTACACTCCCCAATTGCTAACATTATTCTAAACATTTTCTTCACCCTTATCGTTGGTATCCCAGGGTTGCTCGTCTTCAAGTACTAACTCTTTCATCTTTCCGAATTCCAGGATAGGTTTCATTTTCCATACCTCAACAATTGTATCCTTTCGAACCCTCTCAAAAATACATTCACCAACCTCCTGCACAATTGGCCCATTCATTTTGGGCCTCGTTCATCTCTCTCTCAGTTAGGTGAGTTATGCTTTTATGATAGTATTTTCCAAGTGCAAGTCACAAGATATAATGGCAGGCTCTTCCACTTTCTTAAACAATGAAGTATTTTATTCGATCAGTCTGATGGACCGTATCACTAAAATATCATTTTGCGATCTCGAAGAGTCCATCTCTGGACTAAGTTCAACCGACACTTCTTCCAATGTTTCTTTTCTTTAGTAAGCTTGTCACAACATAGCTTGGATGATGTATAAGCTCGTTTGTACCGCAGTAATTTTAGATTGATGGATTTACTGGAACAAAATACTAAGAGCTCAAGCTTGAGTTCCTCTATAAGCTTAGTATCACATGAAGTCATCTTACGATAGGCCAACACTATTAAATTGTGATGAATCTATAAATACAAAAAATCAAACAAAACAGAAGAATAAGTACACATTCTATGATTAAAATCTATAATAAAAAGAATACTTTTATGCAAATTAACCTCCACTGCCAATTCTAGTTGGCGTTGAAGAATATTGACCATTGACATGTTGTTGTAAAGGGTCAACTCTGGGCAGTGTTTTACTTGATGATACATAAGAAGTGAAGGCATCAACATAGTAACCAAGACCGAATGTTCCCCCAATCCCGACATTGAAGGTTGCTCTTTGGATGTAGGATACAAGTTAGGCCTCGTGGCCACATTCATTGCACCAACCATCTCTTCAGAAGTATCTTCCACTTATTACCACTAGGCATAACACTAGCAGAGTCAGAAGTTAACTAATTGGAAGCCACGTCCTTACTTGATAGATCATTGGTCTCAAGACATCCCCGACCACTGGTGATAGTAGTATGGGTACGATCACTAATCTCAACAACTTTAGTTTACTAAAAGTCTGCTACATCTTTTACCAATGTAGGGTCATCCTGAATGGCCAGTGGAGTCGAACTAACAACCATGGCCAATTTCTCCAAACAAGTATCAGGTTGATGACCGGAAGGTTCACGTTTTTCTCCAAGTGAAACTTTTTTCCTCAACATCATTTTCCTCTTTTTTAACCTTTGAAAGAGCACTAAATGAATGACACTTATGCCCCACCTCGTCATCGTCCTAGTTGGGAGGGGATAGTATGACATAATCACTAGATCCTCATTGATTAGATAAATTCAAAATCCCTGTAGTATGAGACAGACATGTATTCTCACCTGTATGGATCATATTCCTTATCAATTTGGGCTGTATCTGATTAGATTCCCAGCAAACCATTTTCTTAGCACTCTCTATAACTGGTACTTCCTCTCATCTTTCCCAAATCGTCTCGTAGGAAGTTCTATCCCAATAACGACTGACTCTTACCATATACTTGCTCTAAACGAATACCTCTCACTCGGTCATCAGTTATTATTTGATACCATAATTTCTGAAACATGCCACAACCATGCCAGAAAGAAATTAACAGGAGTAAATAGGCGATGATACTCAAGTTACCAAGCAGAAGATGCAGCAACTAATAATCTCTCTAAAGGATTTATCTCTAGTTCTTCGTAGATATTCGTCCATGATTAGTGGCACTTCCCAAAATCTGTACTTTCAGCGAAACAAAAAGACAACAATCAGAAATCATAATCAGAGGACCAACAATAAAACAAAACCAAAAATGTCTCTATGCTTACATGTACTCATCCATATCGGTTCTAATTGAAGACTATTAATCCCGATGGGATGCTCCCAGTTACCAGAATGATAACAAAAGAAAGCTTACAATATCGTCAAAATCTGGTAGCTTAAATATCTTATTACCACTCCACATAAATATGTAGTATTAAAAGGTGTCAGATGACTTGTAAATATCAATGTTGGACAAAACGTCGGCCAAGCAAACCGAGATATTTAAAATATTTGAGCTAGCTAGTATGCTCAACATCAAGCACCAACCATTACCAGTAAGTTGCATGTGAGGTATTTTTCGGGGGGAAAATATATAACTCATCAGCAAACAATTAAAATCCCATATCAAAAGAGTTTAGGGTTTCCTAACCAAGGGTTATATGATATCTTAAAGTCACCACGATAAGCTAAACAACATGGTTTACTCAAAAATATAAAGAGGGAATAAGATGAATAAAATAATATCGTTCTTTTACCTTTGAATTATTATCTCTAAAGAAAAGGAAAGAGTGGAACATATTATAGCAAGAGAGGAACGAAAATTGAAATCTCTCTCTATAAGTGATCTAAAGAGGAAGAAAGTGTATCCAATTAACTAAGCTATGATATATATCACTAGTTAAAAGTATTGCGTAATGGGTAGTAAATTGAGTGGCCCATAACTTTTAATGGGCCTATACATTAGAATGGTATTTAAGGACTTAACAACATAAAATATGAAGCACCATTCATTAAAGACGTACATGTAGGTTCTATAATGTCAAATATATTCATAAAATAGTTGATGTGTGGCAAATAAATAGTGACATCAGCACACCACACACCTATTGTTCCATATTAAAGGTAAAAGAATGTAAAGGACACATGGCAAACAAAAGAGAGCTAAGATATACGACACATCGTCCTGGTTTGTTTATATTCCTTTAAAAAAATAAAACGTAAAAAGATTAGCATATAAAAAAGAGTATGAGGGAGTCATGATAAGGCATAAACCCTCGATCAGATTATACCCTTTGAGAGGGACGAGGTGAGTTTGTTAGCAAACTAAAGAACAACCGGGCATAGAGGAATTCAATCAATATTTATATACGAGGGACCATGACCAACAAAATTTAAACAAAACTATCTTCCGCGGAAAGTCTAAGCGACGCGTCAGAAAAACACGCGACATATTACCGCCTAAAGACATTAACCAAAAAGACGGTTATTAAGTGGACGAAGCCACTAGAAGCATGATGAAGCAAGTATGAAGAACATGGGGCATATCACTCACCCACGTTTAACATTATAAAGAGTGGTGACTGTTTTAGGGATAATTGGTACATTGATTGTAATATATAAAGGGATTTGGACCCTTAGAACAAAATGAGTTTTACTGGATTAATATACAAAATGCATTTTGATCTTTCTCTCTTAATTACACTTAAATACAATCACTAAAATCCATTACCTCGTTCTTTCCTCCCATACAATACTATGAAATTTTTTAATTTAATAAATGATAAATATTTTTATATTATTTTAACCACTTAACGTATGTTGATTTAATTTTGATCTCTCTTATCAAGTCGAATATTCTCCATGTTGTCAAATTGTTTCATTTGCCTCTTATTTAAAATGTAGTAACTCAATGAAGTCATTATATATGGACTTTGTTTTATATCCGTCGTGTAAAGAACAATATGAAGAACATATTTTGACGTTGATTTACAACCATCGTCTGAAGAACATATGTAAAACATATTTTGATTCAAACCATCATTTGAAAAACATATGCAGAATATAGTTTGATGTTTCGTTACAACTATCAGTTGAAAAACATATGGGTTACATATTTCGATGTTGCTTTACAATAATCGTCTCAAGAAAAATATGGAGAACATCTTTTGCCTTCGCTTTACATTAGAAACATTAAAAACCGTCACTTGAGATATTATTAAAACTCTACAAACTGTAGCTTATAGATCATTAAAAACATATAAAAGATTAGAAACCATTTTTATGAGATTATTAGTACATTAGAGACTCTTGTTTTAGAGGATATTTGAAATATTAGAAACATTAGGAACCATCACCTTGGATATCATTAGAAACATTAGAAATCCTCACTTTGGAGATCATTAGAAACATTAGAGACCGTCACTTTGGAGATCATTAAAAACATTTAAGAGATAAACTCATCAGAAAAACCATTGTGTTGGAAATTATTAGAAACATTGGAAACCATCGCCCTACAATATATGAATCTAATTCAAATTATTTGTGCAAGGACTAATAAATGATGACGACGATGTAGATTTCACTTGACCAATGGGTTGACAATTATCATTTTTCACGCTTATTATATGACCTCTTTGTTATTGATGTATGTATGATGTTGAATTCTATTTAAATGTATGAATGCTAACTAACATGTTATGAAAATTGAGTTTTATTATAAGAAATATCTCATGTTTGAATACTTATTAACTAAGCCGTAGCATATAATATCATAAGTGAGCGTCGTCATTAATGTATCCAATAACCTTCATTTATCGATTTAAATGTTAAAATATTTCAAACAAAGCTGCATTATTATTATTGTTGAAGATGAAACTATTTATTATTATTATTATTATTTGATGATGGCTTTATTTATCAATGTTGTTAAATATGTTTTTTAGATATCTAATTGTTGATGTTGTTTTTATAACTTTGTACTAAATTTTTACACTAATAAACGTCGAAGTGTTAAAACCCTTTAATGTCACTCTCATGTATCACTAAACCATATGTGATGCCAAATTTATTTGTCGCCAGTGTTGTTTCATCGTGATTTTTATCTAAATCGACAAATAAAATGACAGAGGCACACCATAAACACTTAACCAATATATTAAGTTTCTTTCATAATCTGCAAATAACAGCAGCTAAGGACACTGAAAACATCATGTGAATAAAACAATATTTAACAGTTGTTGGAACCAAATTAAATTAAACTTGATTTTTTTAACTAACAAATATTTTATTATTGAAAATAAGCCAAAATGCTTTATAATACAAAGCAAAGTCTAAGTTTAGACCCAGTTCATGAAAAATAAACAAAGTTTAAGCAATTGTTAAAAATTACAAGTTGAGGTAGAATTATAATTTGTAGAGACTTTCATCATTCCTCTTGAATATGGGTAAAATCTTGCAAATATCTTGAGGCCATAATCTTTGATGTTCTACCAATTAAGGTGATTAAATCATGACCAATCTCAAAGCAGGCCATGATGAAAATTTCAATCTTTTACAAGGTAAGGATCCAAAAAGCAGCCAACATGGATCAACCTCCACATTCTACTCAGCTTGAGCCACCCTGCTCGGTCTTTCATATCATGTTTTATTAACAACAGACCTTCTTTTTGAAGCCTGTAACATCTCACGATCCTTTTCTTTGAAGTCACTCCACCAGGTTTAGCGATTATCTGATTCCTGCAATAAAAGAGGAAATTTGGTCAGAAGAATCCTTGCATACATGTTAGTGCATAGAAATATCATATATGGAATTAAACCATCAGTATTGATAACTTAAGGTAACCCATATTGATACTTTCCAAGAAGATTATGGCACTCAGAGGAGCAGTGGAACTGAGATAAGTAAATTCACAGTTAGCTTTGGAATTGAGAGCCCATTTGGCTACCCAATTCGTAGTAATATTTTGATCCCTATAAATATGTCTAATGGCCATTTGATAATAAATTAATTTCCTACATATTGAGATTAATGGACAAAGGAACCATGGTGCCTTGCCATAACTCAACATTTCAAAAAGGATTAAAGAGTCAGTTTTAATATATAAATTATTGTAGTCTTTAGATTTATAAAAAATAAGGCCATTAAGTAGTGTCTTTGTTTATGAAATTAAGAAAGTATTCTTACCGAAATGTTTATCAATTACATATATTAAATCACCTTTAGCATCTCTAATTGAAAAAGCCACCACTGGATTCTCCATTGATCAAACAATAACCATCACATTTTATTTTAATTCTATTAACAACAGGAGGATGCCATTTAACATAGTAGAAAGAATTTCATGCAGGAAGATGATGAAAACAACCAATTGAATATGTTATTTCAGGTCTGAAGACCAATGCTTAGATTTTAAAATATTAGCACTATTCAGGTTGGTGATAATCATGATAACTTTGTTAATGATACTTTGAGAGGATGACTTAATATTCTTATGTTTTAATTTATTTATGGCATTCCAAATGGCCGAGCATATCATAGAGGGAATAATGGATCTTATATGATTATTTTTTTGTGCTTGACATGAACCAAATATTGGTTAGGGTCAAACTATATATACCCTAATGCGATTTAAGTATACCCAATTTTGAGTTTACCCAAAGGTGGTACAAGTATACCTATTTTTTGACAAAAATACCCTTTTGGGGGTATATAAGCCATTTTCTACTAACATCTATCCACTATATTTTTCCTACAACATTCTCTCACTTCCCTCACTCCTCTCACTTCTCTCTAAAACTCTAAAAACTCTTTTCTCTCAAAATCTTCCACCTCTCTCTAGCTTTTTTCGGCGAACCACCACACCTCCACCTCTTCCTCCACTTCTCCTCCTCCTCCATCATGGTGAAGAACAAAATTCACCACTAACTACATAAGTTCCCTAATTTTAATTTCTAGATTATATATTTAGGAATGAATTTAGTTAGGTTTTTGTTAGAATTAGATTTAGGGTAGATTTTAGGTTTGAATTTAGGATTTATGATAGATTTTAGGTTGGAATTTTGAATTTAGGGTAAGATTATGTGGCCATTTTCCAACCCGATTTTCAGCTGGAAAATGGCCGGCAGCGCACCGGTGGTGTGCACCAGGTAGCACCATCAGTGCACTGGGTCTGTACCGTTCGGTACAGACGGCTGTGCACCTATTGTGGACAGCCACAGAAAAAAATTCACTTTTTTTAAGGAAAATTAATTTTTTTTCAATTTTTTTTATAATTTTTTTAGAATGAAATGTACGTTATATGGAGTTTATATGTAGCTTTATGTTTAGTTTGTAGATTTTTTTTTGAGTTTATGGATTGTATCGTATGTTGTATGATAATATTAACTTTGTTTGTATATTGTTATTATTTTAGGTCTAATGTTGTCGAGCCGCGACCCCTTCCTCGGTCAATGGCGGTTCCCCTGGGATCGACGGTGACATACCCGGGGAAAAATTTGAAGACGGTACGGGCCGTCGATGATGAAAGAGTCCGCGAAGCTAAGCGCGGGCGAGCATGAAAAATTTCGATACAAGCAAGTATAAATCAAACTCCAATTGATAGTGATTGATAAAAGAAGAAAAGAGTTTCTTACGATTTACTGGGAGAATAAAAACTTGTATATGGATCGCTTAACCCAATACAATATTTATAATATTAATAAAATCGTTACAAAAGTTATACAAAAACCTTTCTCAAGAGTTATGTTTGAGCGAAGATGTGTCTTTTTAGAGAAATATAACTTTCTAATATATTTTTATTGTTGCAACAACATCCAAAATGTGTTGTAGGCAAGCCAACTTATATATAATATTTATTTAAAATGCTACACATTTTATCACGAGAAAAACAAAGGTCATTGCGGTAACATTTCCTTGTTGATGAGGTGAGCCATGCTCTTCTCATGGTAACATGTTTGAATTAATTTTAGTAAGTTGGAATCATGTATTTCCACAGCAAACAAATATTTTGTTGTGGTAAATATCCATTGGTTAAAATATTATTGGTGTAAGAAAATGTTTTGTTGGGTTAATGATATTTAATGTCAAATTATGAGTCATTTTGCCCAAATTCACCATGAAAATCTGTGTCTTCCTAGGACATTTTTTCGTTGACCGTTACTTACTCTTCCTCCTTGTTTGTTCTTGCCATTCCAAGTTGATTCTAATAATTTTGAATTATATTTGGATAAACTCTGATCACTTCATCTAATCAATATTTCAAATATATTGTACACTTAAATTGTTAAATATAAACATGCTTTTATATATAGCATGCTTCTTTTTTTAGTCACTTATCGTACTTTTTTATAAGTAGATAGATAAAGTATGGTCAACTAAAATTATATATATATATATATATGATTAACTTTCATGTCATTCTTATGTTATGTATAATGATATATCCGTATATTTAATTGTTATGATATTGTGATCATTGATGTGTCCATTGTAGCTTTTAATGCAGTGAATATGACTTTATTCATATGATTTGAATGTTCGTGTACGAAATTATAGAGTTTATCTTTGTGACTATAGAAATTAAAAATCATATATTAGTATATGAGATATGAATGAGAATAAAACTTCACATGCTTTATCAATGCATTTGACTACAGTCAATATTAATAGAATAAAATTAACCAAATATTATGTAAATAACTAATAGATAAAATATGTATTCGTGAGGTAATTATATAGATATCATCTTTATTTTAGATACCATAAGAGACTGGATCTAGAAATAAATAACTTAAGAAAAAAAAACGTCGAGACTATTTATCAAAATAAAATAAGTTTGGGGTTACGATCCTTAACAACTTAAGCAAAGCTAAAAACGTGAGACTATTTCATAAGAACAAAAATAAAGTTCGGGGTTATGATCCTTAAAAGTGGTAACTTAACATATATTGATTTTTATTTAAGATAATACTTGAATATTAAATTCAAAAATACAACACTATATGAAAATATATTAATTAGAGGTTTTTACGGGTTATCGAATTTTCTTATTTTGAAAGGAATGACTTGTGTTCCTAATATAAATTCATAAAATCATATCAAGGAATCAAAATAACCTGTTCTTTCATAAAATCATATCAAGTTCCAAATGATAGTGTTTATATCGTATGAACCTTAATGTAAAATACATAATTTTGTTTTATGAATACATCCCTAGATGTAGAATAAATAACTTACATGATGATGACGACATCGTCTTTTTTTTTTGCTTCTTGATCATACTTTTGGTTCTTGATTTGTTGTATCTTTGCTTCTCATTCACTATATCGTTTGTCATTGATTGAAGATATCAATAGAAGATTTATTTCTTCTCTTTAGGATTGGGTTTTCTAACCATCTACATCGGCGGAAATCCATATGTAAGTAATAAAAGAAATATTATACTTATTTTACTCTTATGATTTATAAACTAGAGTATTAACTTAAACCTAATTAAAATCATATCCCTAAGTTATATTATTGCGATTAGGGACCATAAAAACAATATTTTAATTTACAAAGTAGTCCATAAACTTTATGTTTAGAGTTAAGTGCCAATATTCGGGTTCAACCCTTCACGAAACTCAGATTAGACATGGTATTTACACAATTACCTATATAAATATTTATGTGTATTAGTCTAATTCAAATTTATCTTATTTATCTGATTACTTATTTATTGGACTGTCTATCAACAATATCCAATGCATCATTAACCATATAATGATCAATCCTAATAGATAAATATTCAACAATCTCCCATACTAGTCATCATATATTTCTCGCTGATGTATTTACTTAATTTAATTTATATGATCTATTTTCCATAGATGAACTGAACAATCTCATACATAACGATGAGAAATAAAGTAATAAGGATCTTTTAAATACAAATATGCACAAATTGACGTAATAATAACCACATTATCGTCATCAATCAACTATATAGATTTAATGTGGTGTGTAACATAAGAATAATAAGGAATAGATCAGACATACACACACACACATATATATATATATATATATATATTCATTACTAGTACTAATTGAGTGGAGGTCTAGTTAATGAGCCAGAGAAGTCAATGAAACGTAAATAATTATTGTACATATATTTGCAATTAATCTTAAATGTACACAACAAAATAATTTTTTTATTTCATGGCTTATTACAAAACTCCCACTGAAATCAACGATCCTTTAAACAAACAATACCTTTCGTGATCGTTTGTTCTTGAAAATATGTAGTAGTACTGCTTTGGTACGAGGATCGTCTATCATGGATTTAGTAGTGTTTTGCTATATACTTATTTGGTGACTCTTTAATATTTGTTTAACATACATAAACTGGATATCTATATGATTGGACTTAGCCGAGATCCTGATACATCACTATAAAATTATTGTCATAATGTAGCCTTGTAGGATTTTATATCCCTTTGACAATGACAAAAGTTTACAACGATGGTGCATTGTTTGACGTCTTATAGCACACAACAATTTTTTTTTGGCATAGTCGAGAATGCAACTAGTGTTTTTTTACACTTTTCCATAAGTTTGTACATTTAGCTAATATGAATATGTTTCTCGAAGTGTTATAAGATGTGTCAATACAGCCTACCAAAATTTGAGACGGAATATCCAAGGATCTCCAAATTATCCAACTTCTCATGTGTCAACATGTGTCATTTCATTTGTCTCTTATACCATAATTATTTTAAATACTTGTCAATAGTATACCTTCTTAACAACTAGAAAATAAAAATAATACATACCCTTGTAAAAACTGGACCATACATCAAACTTTTGGATGTCGTAACATATAGAGTGTTTTGCATTTACTGAATGTCAAAGTTTATCATTGGTTATTGAATTAGACTTAATTTGTCTCATTTTTTAATATAGGTATACATGGGCTTTCTATTTACTCTAATAGAACCTTTGGTATTAATAGTCCTTAACCTTGTTCATCTGAAAACCAAAGGAGACTATTACCTCAAGGAATTTATGGTACCATTGTCGAAAAGTCTATTTAAGCGCATAAATGAGTTTTTTAAGTTTGCATATCATTGACTTTAAATAACCAATTAAAATTTTCTAAGATTTAAACAATATATATATATATATATTCCTCAAATTCACCATCAAGAAAAGCGGTGTTAACACTCCTTTGATGAAGCTTTAGGTAAAATTTGCAACTAGTGTCATGACTATTAAAAGAGTCCTTCACAAAACTAGAGACAGTATGATGTAGTTGCACAAGCCCATGACTATATGACCATTTTGGACAAACGGAAACAGGCTTTATTTGGGGCCCATATATCAGAATTAGGCGATGCGACCACTCAAATTGAACGCGTCGAGAAGCCCAACGATTTTCGAAGGAATCACGATGTGATGAAGTCTAGGCCCTAAATTTAGTCGTTTAAACCCTCGTTTTGCTGTTTTATTAAATTTTCTGCATTGTCCTATTTTATTTAGATTTTATTAAAATACTTAACCACCTTCAATCGCTTTGAAATTGGGCTGGGGTTTATTTTATTGCATAAGGAAAAAAGCTGTAATTTTGGGCTAGGGTTTCGAGCACTTCTATAAAAGGCTCTCAAACCCTAGTTTTGCCGCACACTTTTTTTAATAGAATTTTGATTTTCTTTAAAGTCTCCTTTACTCTAACCTAGGGTTAGAACTATCCATCTTCTATTGTTCGTCTTCTATTTCTGAATTTTCAGCCATTTGTTCCACCTCGTAGCTTGACGCTACCATATTGGTATCAGATTCAGAGTTCCTACGGCGTGGGTAACGATGGTATGCCGCCAAAGCGATCTTTTCGGGGGAAGTCCACTCTTCCGATCACCGAATCGTTCGACCGTGATGAATTTGGTCAATTCCAATCCCAGGTTGGTGAACAGATGCACTCGTTGGGAAATCAGGTGAGAGACGTACAAGAAGCACTACACATGCTGTTGAACAATCAAACCAACGGATTTCGAGCTCTAGGTTCGAGTAACCAGCCGTCGGGATCTGAGAGAGAGATCGGCTGCGAGCGGAATCCGTTTGCTCCTCGGCGAGAAAAAGTTAAGGGTCAATACTCACCACAAGACTGTCGTGACCAAGTCTTTGAGCAGCCGCCGCCGAGAGATTCTGATCTGAACGCCAACAACCGGTGGGAATCTGGATTCAGATTGGAGATCCCAGAGTTCCAAAGGGGTCTTGCACCGGAGGAGTTTTGAGATTGGATCGCCTCAGTTGAAGAAGTCCTTGATTTCAAGGAGGTTCCGGATGCAAAGCGGGTACAGTTGGCTGCATCTAAGTTCCGAGGCCGAGCTGCATCCTGGTGGCAACAGCTCAAGCAGACTAGATCAAGGCACGGTAAGCCAAAAATAACAAGTTGGGCTAAGTTTGTGAAGCACATGAGGGTTTCGTTTTTACCTTACAACTATACCCGCATAATGTATCAGCAGTTCCAAAACCTTAAACAAGGGCAAAGACTATTGACGAGTACACTAACGAGTTTTTCACGCTACAAAACCGTGTATATATTACTGATTCAGCAGATCAGCTAGTATTTCGCTATATAGGGGGGATGCGACAGCAGTTTCAGGACCAGCTGAATATGTTCGACCCTGTGAATGTGTCTGAAGCACATCAGCGCGCATTGCATATGGAGAAAGCCCTTTCACGAAGGCCTTATGGAGGAGACACTGCAAGAACAAATCCATTGGCATTCCCCAAAAGAACGATTCCAAGCCCAAACCCAAGAGTGCCAACTGCTTCTCCTATGCGCACAAGTGCTAATTTGCAGGTCCCTAGTCGCACAGTTACTTCCTCACAGGTCCGGTGCTACCATTGTCATGAACTAGGACACATTGCTTTACAGTGTCCAAAATTACGACAACAACCACAACACCCGAGGGGTCTGTTCGCTGACACTGCTGATTTTTCCCTGGAGGGCGAGCCACGGTTTGATGAAGAACCAGAGGATGTTGTTGATGAGGTTCCAGAGGACAAGGTTACAAGAGGAGATATTGGTCAGGCATTGGTTTTAAGGCGTATCTGCCTGACGCCGAAAGCCAAAAGTGATGGGGATGATTGGCTATGGAACAATATTTTCCAATCGACTTGTACTATTGGGGGAAAGGTATGCAAATTTGTTATTGATTCAGGGAGCTGCGAAAATGTTATCTCTGAAGACGTTGTCTAGAAACTGGCCCTAAAACCAGAAGACCATCCAAACCCCTACAAGCTTGCCTGGTTAAAGAAAGGTAGTGAGGTAAGTATATCTAGAAGATGTCTGGTATCTTTCTCTGTTGGTAACTATAGGGATAAGGCTTGGTGCGATGTCATTGGGATGGATGCGTTTCACTTGTTGCTAGGCCGACCCTGGCAATATGATAGAAGTGTCACATATGATGGTAGGAGGAACCGCTACAGTTTTATATGAAATAATGCCAGGTTCATATTAACACAAACTAGAGAGGTTTCTCCAAAACCTGCCCTTGCAGTATCAAAGGAGTCGGAGGACGTCAGTGTAGGTTTGAGAAAATATTTTGCAGTGAGCAACGATTACCTCTTCAAAGGTAATT
The DNA here is from genome assembly GCA_036936605.1 of Limnanthes douglasii subsp. nivea. Classification (NCBI taxonomy): domain Eukaryota; kingdom Viridiplantae; phylum Streptophyta; class Magnoliopsida; order Brassicales; family Limnanthaceae; genus Limnanthes; species Limnanthes douglasii. The sequence goes on from JAUPFV010000004.1 coordinate 144,677,724, forward strand.
TACTTTGTGTTCCTGAGGGCAGTTTGAGGTTAATGATTGTACAAGAGAGACACAACGAGGGGCATGGGGGTAGAGATCAAACCCTTCACTCTGTATTCAGTTAGTTCTTTTGGCCGCATTTGAGGCGAGATGTTATCCGTTTTGTAGCTGGTTGTCGGGTTTGCCAGGTGGAAAAAGGTATATCCTCCAACGCAGGTATATACCTACCACTCCCAATACCGGAAGGACCGTGGCGAAGCGTCAGCATGGATTTCATCTCTGGGCTGCCAAGAACACAGAGAGGTAACGATTCTATTTTTGTAGTGGTTGACAGGTTTTCTAAGTTGGCCCACTTCATTGCCTGCAATAAAACCACATATGTTGTGAATGTTGCTAATTTATACTTTCGTGAGGTCTACCTCTTACATGGTCTACCCTTGAATATCGTTTCCGATCGTGATGCGCGGTTTGTGGGGCATTTTTGGAGGAGTTTCTGGCGCCTCACAAACACGAAGCTGAGTTTTAGCAGCGCATATTACCCGCAAACAAACGACTAAACCGAGGTAACTAATCGAACGTTAGGCAACATGTTACGCACAGAGGTCTTTGGGAACTTGAAAGCATGGGATTCCCGCCTTTATCATGTTGAGTTCTCCTACAACAGGCACCACAAGCACAGTACTGGGTATAGTCCCTTCATGGTAGTCTATGGTATAACTCACGGGGTCCTATGGACTTAGCTTTCCCAACGCTTGATAAGGTCCTAGCTAAGGTCGAGAACGCCATTGCTGATCTATGGGAGATCCATGCGAACACCCACAAACACCTGGAGGAAACAACACAGAAGTACAAGATTGCTGCAGATAAGAAGCGCCGCCTGGTGGAGTTTGCAGTGGCAGACTTTGTATGGGCTGTTTTGACCAGGGATCGCTATCATGCACACGAGTACAATAAATTGGCTGCAAGGAAGGTGGGTCCGTTTGAAATTATTGAAAAGATTAATCCCAATGCATACAGGTTGAAACTACCCATCCATATGAAGACCCATAACGTTTTAAACGTGAAGCACCTGGTGCCATTTACCGCTGCTGCTGAGGATGATGAAGCTGAGAATTCGTGGGCGAATTCTTCCGAAGAAGGGGAGAATGATGTAGTTGCACAAGCCCATGACTATATGGCCCTTTTGGACAAACGGAAACAGGCTTTATTTGGGGCCCAAATATCAGAATTAGGCGATGCGACCACTCAAATCGAACACGTGGAGAAGCCCAACGATTTTCGAAAGCATCACAACGTGATTACGTCCAGGCCCTAAATTTAGTAGTTTAAACCCTCGTTTTGCTGTTTTATTAAATTTTCTTCATTTTCCTATTTTATTTAGATTTTATTAAAATACTTAACCAGCTCCAATCACTTTGAAATTGGGCTGGGCTTTATTTTATTGCATAAGGAAAACGCTGTAATTTTGGGCTAGGGTTTCGAGCACTTCTATAAAAGGCTCTCAAACCCTAGTTTTGCCGCAGACTTTTTTTAATAGAATTTTGATTTTCTTTAAAGTCTCCTTTACTCTAACCTAGGGTTAGAACTATCCATCTTCTATTGTTCGTCTTCTTTTTCTGAATTTTCAGCCATTTGTTCCACCTCGTAGCTTGACGCTACCATATTGGTATCAGATTCAGAGTTCCTACGGCGTGGGTAACGATGGTATGCCGCCAAAGCGATCTTTTCGGGGGAAGTCCACTCTTCCGATCACCGAATCGGTCGACCGTGATGAATTCGGTCAATTCCAATCCCAGGTTGGTGAACAGATGCACTCGTTGGGAAATCAGTTGAGAGACGTACAAGAAGCACTACACAGGTTGTTGAACAATCAAACCAACGGATTTCGAGCTCTAGGTTCGAGCAACCAGCCGCCGGGATCTGAGAGAGAGATCGGCCGCGAGCGGAATCTGTTTGCTCCTCGGCGAGAACAAGTTAGGGGTCAATACTCACCACAAGACTGTCGTGACCAAGTCTTTGAGCAGCTGCCGCCGAGAGATTCTGATCTGAACGCCAACAACCGGTGGGAATCTGGATTCAGATTGGAGATCCCAGAGTTCCAAGGGGGTCTTGCACCGGAGGAGTTTTGAGATTGGATCGCCTCAGTTGAAGAAGTCCTTGATTTCAAGGAGGTTCCGGATGCAAAGCGGGTACAGTTGGCTGCATCTAAGTTCCGAGGCCGAGCTGCATCCTGGATTCAGCCATTTGTTCCACCTCGTAGCTTGACGCTACCACAATATCTCTTTAAAATCAATCCCTTCATAATGAGTATAACTTATTGTTGAAAATCGTGCTTTATGTCTCTTCATATTACCTTTGCTGTCCTATTTTGTTTTATAAATTCAGTTACGACTAATCAACATCTTTTCTTTAGCTAATGGGACAATCTCCCAAATTGTGTTATATTACGTTGACTTGTATTCTTCCATTATAGTGTGGATCCACGAATAAGAATTAGAACTCTTTATAGGTCCACGAAAACATAACAAATCGTTTACCGTTACACCATATTAATCTTCATCTTCTTGAGGATACACTACATGATCCAAAAATACAATGTTCATCCAATCTTTAATGGACTTTCTTAAGGTTATTGTTTCTTGAGTCGTACTTTTTGAGGAGGTAGAGTTTGATCTTTTTAAATAATTTCATTTTACTCCATATGTAGATACATATATCATCTTAAGTGTCTTCATATTCTAATGGGGATCAAAGGACTGGCATTGAAACCAAATCATCATATACTTGAGTATCAATTTGCCAACATAGATCACTTTAATAATATGTTGGTTTCATGACCTAGTTATGTTTGTTAAAACTTTTATAAATCTCTATGGATTCTTCCTCAAAATGAAAAGTTGTTCCTAAATTCTTCCTCTCAAACTTAACATCCTTAAAGAACCGTGATGTTACCATCGCAAACATACTTGTATTGGAAGACTCATAAAACTTAAAGCCCTTACACTGTTCTAAATATTCAATAACATAACAGTTAACCCTTTTAGTGTCCAACTTATTTTGATTCGGCATATAACCTTTTATTTCAAATGGACATCCTAAAACACATATATAATTTAAGTTATTCTTGAGCCTAATTCAAAGTTCATGCGGGGTCTTAAAGGTTGATTTTATAGGATCTATATTAAGAATGTATAAAACATATTTGATGTCCTATTCCTAGAGTTATAATGGTAGATTGGAATGACAAATCATACTTCTCACTATATCCTTAAGAATACAGTTCCATTTCTTTCATATGCCTTTTATGTTGAGTAAACTCGCCATTGTATTACGAGGAACTATAGTGCACTACTCTAGGTAGTTTGCAAATTATCCATGACTTTTTTCACCCAAACCGTCATATCTGACGCACTTAATATCCTAACCAATTTGTCTAACTTCGGTCTAAAAAGCTACAAACTTGTCTAAGGGATTCTGATATCTCATGAATGATGTATAGATACTCATACCGATATACGTCACTATAAATTATATGAAATACCATTTCCTATTCTATGATATATTTGGGAACGGTCAATTGATATTAATATGTATCAACTTCAATAATTATTTCGTTATGTATGCACCTAACATTTTTTTTTACTTTGGTATGTTTTCCTTCAATACATTAGATGCAAGTACCAAATTCTTAACAAGTGTATTCATTCATTCTTTTCATAGAGATATGACTTAAGTTATTGTGTAAAAAAAGTCCTAAATTTTCAATCTTATAATTAAGTTTATTATATACATGTATGTTTAGTGCTTTAGTGTGATGCTTAATAGTATTGAATAAATAAAAATTATTATTCAGTGTTAAATATCTAGTGTCTACCATATTATCATGTAAAAATATAGCCATTTAATAATTTTAAAAAGACCGAAATATCTAAAGTTGTCTATCGAATTTAAGAAAAATATTAAATTCCTTATCACATATATAAATACAAGAAATATTCACTATAGAGAAACAACTAAAAATAAAAAACAGTTAAAACTGAGCACTTATTATCTTTAATTGATATATAAATATTTCACCTTCACTGAGGCTTTGACTTCTTATCGAATCATGCATAAAACATAGGCATGGGCGGTGTCAGTCCTATCAACTCACAATGTGTTCTTGCAACTGAAACTAAAAAATGATTTCTAAACAGATTAGAGTTGCGAGATCACTGTTAGCTTTAATATGAGCATGGTACTTTTCAAATTTTCTTTTGGGATTCCTCATCCTCATACAAATAAAAAATAACCATGCAATAAGTAATTACTTAGGTTTCTTTTCTTCTGAACCGGAAGCCTTGTTAAATACTTTATCATGAGAAGTTAGTTCACTAATTGTCTATTTTTCACACTGACAAAAAATTAAAATCCAAACCTTACGACAACATCATTGAGAAGGTCAATCTTAAATGCATATAAATTTGAGGTGATGGAAAATGTTTCTCAACTTCTTTGAGAAACTCAATTACATAAGTGATCTTAATCGGGAGAATCCCATGGAATCCCAAAGGCGTTCGTTGTTTAATGATTAACAAACATAATCGATTTTACTTATCTCATGCCTCAAAGTCATTATTCTCCTCATAAGAACAATCTTCAGTAAAATGTGTGAGCTACATTGTCCTTAATTCCAAGTTAAAATTATGATAATTTAACTATAATTCCATTTTCTCTTTTAGTTGAAAAATAACTAACTCATTTAGAATGGGAGGTCTATTTCCTAACGTGTTCAAATTATCTTATACAATATTATACATAAACAATACATTTATTTTGACATAAAACCTTAGAAAAAGGGTTTAAATATGGGATGTTACATGTAAATTATAATCTTACATCGCTAATAAGATACCTTTGAACAAACATATAAACAAAAAAAATTATGAGTTTAAGAAAAGTCAATGTATAAATTTAATCAATAATTCAGGTGAATCCTCCTTTGGTTTGGTCTCCCTATTACAATTGAAAACTTAATGACCAATTGACAAACGATGGTCTGTTGTTCACATTTAATTTCTAAACATTAAAAGTCATTTAGGTCGGTAATGTTTGGATCAATATTAATTGTGAACCCTTAAAAACCCAAAGTTAGCGAATTCACACATAATGATCACTTTGGCGATGTGATGACTTTATGATTCACTTAGAAACGTTAAGATATCATTAGGTATAAAATCCATATAATATGAAAATACTAAACAACCACAAAAATTTACTCAATTCCAAATATAACACGTGGTCCATGCCTGAAGAAAAGGTGCATATATGTGGTCCAGGTTTGAAGAAAATGTGCAAGAAAGGTGGAAAGCTGGAGCGAGAGATATTTGTTGCAATATATTCACCATTATGACGATAAAAAAATAGCGACATTACGAATCAAGAAGTTGGTATAGAAAAATCAAGGGTTATCATGGAAACGAAGCCAACCAATGGTTTATATGTGGCAACATCAGAGGTTGTCATGGCTACCAATGCCTGACAATAATATTCTGTGACAACATCAAGGGTTTCCATAGTGAAGCGTCGCCATCTCACTGTTAATTTCATTTTGGCTTTATGTACCACGATGATGCTCTTTTGCCTCAGAAACATGATCACAAATTAAATCACAAACCTTACCTTTCGTAAAAAATATATTAATTGATAACACACATAGGTTTAACATGTGTTATCTCTAACAAATCAAATAATTATGAAAGTTTAAGCCCTAGATCTATGCATCTTCTTACTCAATCAACAAACAATTTCCAAAATTGGGTCTTTTATTAAAACAAATTAAATTACATCTTGTATATTTGATTTAAGAATAAAATATATAATTTAATATCAATAGGGCACTCGTATACTAATTCATAGAGTTCAAATTAATAAGGTTATATGCCATTTAGGCATTGATAGGTATTGATTATTTTGAAAGAAGAAAATAAAGTCTGAAAAAAGTTATTTAGAGAGTTTAAGAGAGAATAATGCACAAGTTTCTAGGGAGAGAAAGTAATCAAAATTTTAAGTGTGCAAAGTGCCAATCAATCTTATTCCCAAGGCAAGTACACCAATTTATAGGTGATATGGTTACATGTAACATAATTAGTTAGTGGTGTACATACTTCAACCCATTTTCCTACTTATTATAAACATATTTACTACCAATTACATATTTATTCCTTATACTTATAATTTACCAAATCTCTCTTATAACTACTAAATACTCTATTAAAAATATTTTTAATAATTACTTTTACTTCTTATTTATTTATATCCTTACTAGACATCATTTCATTTTTTTGGGAAAGGTAAAAAATCATATTATTTGTTAAAGTTTCAAGATTGGCATCGAAAACGTTGATCATTCAAAGCATTAAGTAATATTGATAGAAGATATAAAGCATCAAGAAAATAAAGCAAATGATTAGTAGACGGAAGCATCGCGAAAAGAGTTAGTCAAAGGCATTGGCAAAATGACAAAACAACATAGCCAGGTAAACCTATTGCCAAGACATATGCTAATCGATGTTCGACGCTACAAGTGACCCAACTATAGAGGTGAAAGGGTAAAATATAATATTTAAATCGTCATGGAAGTTAAAGGGTAAAATAGTAATATTTTCTAACAAATGATTGACATGTGTCATAATATACATATGACATCCATCCCTATAATCAAGGAATAAAGTAGTTATAAATAGGATATTCAATTACTTTTGAAAGGCTTGATTCATTGATGAATAATATTACTCTTAATCATCTTTAGTCTTATATATTTGACAATATCTTAAGCGAGAAAACGCTTTCATCATATTGGCACCGTGTGTGGGAACAGTTTTTTCAAATAATTTATTCTTTTAACAGATAGTGATGACTAGATCATAAGTGTATAAAGGATCATTTGGAGGAAACACACATGGATCTTTAGTCATAAATTCTTAAAATGTTTTTTGCTAGCTTGTAGGAACAATAATATGCAAGGAACTTTAATAAATATATCAGTAACATTAGTAGTAAGGTTTCCAATTCAAGAAGAAAATACTATTAGAGAATGATCAGGAAACCAATTGGCTAGTCTAACAGTGACGGTACCACAACAAGGTATAATGACAGATGTTATAAATTTTTAACATTTACTGATAAATCTTGAAGATAATAGGTTAAATTCTTTATTTCGTACTTTAAAGTTGCAATTAATCAAGTTAAGAAGATATGAATATAAGTCAAATTTTATTGTAAAATAAACAGGATGTAGAAAGTCAAAATTGATTTACTTAATGACTAAAACTTTGTAGTTGAATACTGAGAAAGTTACTTTGGGAGATAATGTGAATCCAACAAAAAAATGGATAAGGATGAGTCAGTTTATGAAAATAAAGTTGTTTTAAAGAAGGAGAATATAGCAATAAAGTTTTTGAATAAAGAAATGAAACATCTTCAAAAAAGAATAAAGATAAAGTAAAGAAAAATATATCATAAGAGAATCTAAAGAAACATGTAAGACCAAAAGTGGTTGTGTACACTATAGCGTGATGAGTCCGAATAATGCTACCTCTCCGGACGGGTACAGTTCGGACTAAGATCACCAGACCGGACAGGGTATTTCGAACACCTTACCCATTGGACTGTTCGAACAAGGACTAAAGTAATTAAAAACCTAAACACTTCTTGACTAAGTTGCTTGCTCTCCTACTAATAGCTCATGGGTCCTTGAACATGACCCGGGTCCATTAAACATGACCCGAAAGCCCATAAAGCCCAAATACAAGGGTATAAATACACAACCACCCGCATTAAATATAGGTAATGAAAATTAAATACAACCAGGCTGCTTAATTCTCCCTCTACTCTTTACTCGAACATTAAATACCTACATACCTCCACAAACTCTAAAAAAATTACAAATTTACCCTCAGACGAAAATTAACCACACCAAATTGGCGACCACAGTGGGAGAAGAAGGTGCCTGAATCGAGCATTCGAAACAAGCAAGAAAAGTCAGTCCGAATGAATCCGGACGCCCCGGAAGTACCACCAGCTTTGCTTGAAGTGGTGGGTGAAAACGATGAATACACCATCAAAGAGTGTGATAGATTAAAGGGCGAGATATAAGCTCTGAGGGCAGAAAATGCTAAGATGGGCATGAAGGAAAAATCAAAAGCATCAGTTGCTCATCATACCGATAACCCTAGAGAGAATGAGCCTTCAAAGACTCATGTTAGTACCAAAAAGACTCATGCCAGCTCCAAAAATTCTCACCGGTCTAAGCCAGTGGAGAGTTCTGACTCAGACTCAGAGTCTTCTGATAGATCATCGAATGAGGAAGGAGTTGAAGAGTCCTTGTCCTCTAGCAGTGATGAGGGCCGAACTAAAAAGAAGCAAAAGTTGATAAAAAATATTCAAGAAAAAGGGATAGACATGGGAAATTGAAGAAGAATATTGGCAAAGGTTCATCTCACAGCCGGAGGCATGTAGACCGGATGCTGACGGATCCTTTTGCCTTCTACGATGAACCAGGTATCTTTGCAACTCCAAATGAGGATACTGTGTTCAGTCGTGGCCAAAATTGGAGACAATCGCCATTGTCTTCCAAAATTCTGTCCGGAAACCTCCCTAAAAGGTTTAATAGCACTAAAATGGAAAAGTACGATGGCAGTACTGATCCGGACAACCATTTGGAGCAATTTAAAAACTTCATGATGAACTTTGATGATGACGACAAGCTACTTTGTAGATCATTCTCCCAATCCTTTACGGGGAGTGCTCTAAAATGGTATAACAGCCTACCACAAGGCTGCATCAGGAATTTTGATACCTTTTGGGTGGCCTTTCGAAGGCAGTTTATTGGGAGTAAAGATTTGAAGGGCAACGGGGACACAATAATCTATTGTGCCCAAGAACCGAACGAATCATTAAAAGAATACATAAGTCGTTTTGTAAACACAAAGAATGGGTTGTTGATTTCTTCGAGCAAGTAGCAATAGCATCCTTGAGACAGGGCTTAAACCCTGGGAATTTGGCTGATTTGGTGACCAGAAAGAAAGCCATGACTTAGGGAGGTTTGCTGAATCAGGTTGGAAAGCAGATTAACGTTGATGAAACAAAGAAAACTAGGGTGCACAGGCAGGTGAGGTCTGCCCCGATTGCACCAAACCCCAATCAAAATCAGTCCGGGAACAAGGCAAATGAGACCGGACAGGGGCATAGCAGGACTAAAGCTCAATCTCAGCCAGCTGCACCTGCTCAGAGTTAACAATCCAGAAATAAGAGAGGGCCTTGGGTTCAACCGGAGTGGTTTGCAGAATTGAAAGAAAGTGTGGCCACCATTTATGATAAAACAAAGGAAGAGGTACATTATAGAAGACCAGCCGCACTGTAATCTCCTAGAGAACATCGTAATAACTCTTTCTGCCAGTATCACAATGATACTGGCCATACCACTGATGATTGTATAGCCTTGAAACAAGAAGTTCAGAACTTAATTGAAAGGGGAAAGCCGGGGGCATATGTCAAAAGAAGAGAAGGTAATAGGCCTAACAATACTCACCGGGTTGGTCGAAGCAATGCTGCTCCGGAGGGAGCTATGGTTATAATCGAAAGGTTTGATGTGGAATCAGAATACTTGGATCCAGATCCAACTCGAAATAGAGTGGGTGCCATTGAGGAATGTTCTAGAACAGTCTCCGGGCTCATTAAGTTTTTTGAGTCACTTACAATTTTCGGAGGGGATACTATGACAGCTCCTACTGCTTCTTCGAGGAAGAGGCACGTTCATACTTTAGCTACCCAGCTAGAAGGAGGCATGACCTCCTACCAATCGCAAATTCCATTCCCCTTCATTGTTTTTGATGAAAGATGACTTAAGAAATATAGCTGGCCCTCATGAAGATGTTTTTGTCATAGGAGCATCTATTGGGGGAAATGACATAAGACGAATCTTGGTGGATACTGGAAGTTCAGCCAATATCCTCTTCTTAACCACTTACAAGAAAATGAAAAATCCAGCCGTAATTCAGCGTTCGGACAGATCAATTGTGGGCTTTACTGGCAGCTCAGCCGATGTGATTGGGGAGTTCGAAAAGGAAGTTTTGTTGGGCAAGGGCCCTTTCAAGAAGATGGTCAGGATACTTTTTATTGTGGTAGATTGTCCCACTTGCTATAATGCTATTTTAGGGAGGTCTTGACTCTCTAGGATGCATGCAGTGGCTTCGACAGTCCACCAATGTTTGAAATATGTTGTTCAAGGACGAGTGGGAGTTGTCTGAAGCAGTCAAAAGGTTGCAAGAGAATGTTATGCTACAGCCCTGGCTCCCCGGACGTTGGGGGCAGTTCGTATGAACGAGCAATAGCAGTTTGAGGGGCTTTCTGGGGGTGAGGGTGAAATTGATGACCCCAGAGAGACCCCTGGAGTATTGATACCAATTGAAGAGGTTGAAACACATTCTTTAGAAGAAGGGAAAAGTGTCAAGATAGGGTCTAAAATGCCACCCGACTTGAAAAATAAGATGTTAAAGTTTTTGAGAAACCATCAGCATGTTTTTGCTTGGTGCAATGTTGATGTTACTGGGGTTCCAGCAGATGTTATATCACATCACCTATCTGTCCGGAGAAACATAGCACCAGTGGTACAAAAGAGAAGGGTTTTTTCCAAGGAAAAGGCTGATGTTATTGTACAAGAGGTAGACATGCTCCCAAAAATGGGGCATATCAAGGAATCTCAATATCCTTTGTGGACTGTCAATCCGGTCTTGGTGAAAAATAAAAATGGCAAGTGGCGTATGTGCATTGACTTCACAGATCTCAATAGGGCTTGCCTAAAAGATTTGTATCCAGTTCCCCGGATTGACCAGCTAGTAGACTCCACCTCTAGGAATAAGCTACTATCCTTTATGGATGCTTTCTCCGGGTACAATCAGATCCAAGTAGATCCGAAGGATCAGGAGCATACCATATTTGTCACTGACAGGGGTCTTCATTGCTACAAGGTAATGCCATTTGGGTTGAAAAATGATGGGGCTACTTATCAGAGATTGGTGAACAAGACCTTTTCTGATCAAATTGGAAGGAATATGGAGGTATACATCGATGACATGATGGTGAAAAGTGTGGATGAGCAATTGCACTTGGCTGACCTCCAAGAAACTTTTACCAACTTGGTAAAAGTGAATTTGAAGCTAAATCCAGAAAAATGTGTGTTCAGAGTGCAATCCGGGAAGTTCCTAGGGTATATAATAAGTGAGCAAGGGATACAGCCCGATCCGGACCAGCTTAATGCTCTATTCCAAATGGAGCCTCCTCGGAATATTAAAGAAGTGCAACGATTGACGGGGAGGTTAGCCGCTTTAAACCGATTTATCTCAAGGTCATCGGACAAATGCGTCCTGTTTTTTCAAACTTTGAAGGGTGCAAGGGGATTTGACTGGACCTCACAGTGTGATGAGGCCTTCAATGAGATTAAGAAACATCTGTCCTCCCCAAAACCTTATTTAAACCAATTGATGGAGAGACACTATTCGTATATTTGGCAGTTTCAAGTTGTGCCATCAGTGATGTGTTGGTAAGAGAGGTGGATAACTACCCCCATCCCGTATACTACATCAGCAAGAACTTGATAGATGCAGAAAAGCGTTATTTAAAACTCAAAAAATTAGTGCTAGCCCTGGTAATAGCTGCAAGGAAGACGAGGCCTTATTTCCAGGCTTATCCTATTATCGTCCGGACATCTTTTCCTTTGAAAAATGTTCTCCAAAAGGCAGACATATCAAGTAGAATGACTAAGTGGTCCGTAGAATTGGGGGATTTTGATATAGATTTTGCTCCCCGAACAGCAGTCAAGGCCCAAGCTGTGGCTGATTTTTTAGTTGAATTCCACTATGACAGAGATTCGGAGCAGGCTACTGAGATGAAAGACAAAATGTTCTGGGTCGTCCGAACGGATGGTGGATCCAGCACTATGGGATATGGTGCAGGGGTGTGCTTAACTTCCCCATATGGTGACAAAATGTACCAGGCTATATGTTTTGCTTTCAGGGCTTCCAATAATGAGTCTGAATACGAAGCAGCTATAGCTGGTTTAAAGTTAGCTTATATTTGTGGGGCTAAAATGGTCAAGCTAATGAGTGACTCCCAGCTTCTAATCCACCATGCTCAAGGTCAATCTGAGGCTAAAAAGGAGCAACTAGTGAAGTATTTACTTCTTCTTAAAAATGAAGCACTCAAGTTTAAAATCATTGTTTATGAGCATATACCCCGGACAGAGAATGAATTAGCAGATTCATTGGCAACAATAGCTTACACAGAGTCATATCCATGGATCCATGTACTGGAGAGCCCCTCCATTCAACTTAATATGGGTAAAGAGGAAGAAATTTTTGAAGTACAGCTGAAGCAACCTCAGGATTGGAGATTTCCTCTCCTACAGTACCTCTCCGATGTCATCTTGCCTCCGGATAAATTGCTAGAAAGAAAAATGAAACACAAGGCTCGTGGTTTTATCATACTAAGAGACATTCTGTATAAAAAGTCTTACAGTAAACCTCTTCTACGGTGTTTGGGGGATGATGAGTCTCAAGTAGTCCTCTCTGAATTGCATGATGGTGAGGGATCAGCTCACTGTGGATTTAGGGCTCTAACAAGGAGAGTTTTACTAGCCGACTACTATTGGCCATCTATCATGCAGGATGCTAAAGAGCTGGTAAGAAGGTGTGATCCATGCCAAAGATATAGCAATGAAATTCATGTCCCAGCTATTCCTTTAGAATCAATTTCTGAGCCTATACCTTTTGCTCGATGGGGGTTGGATTTAGTGGGCCATCTCCCTATGGCGTCCGGAGGGCGCAGAACTATAATTGTTGCTATAGATTACTTTTCGAAGTGGATTGAAGCAGCCCCTATGGCAGGAACAACATAAAAAGCTGTCATAAAATTCATTTTATCCAACATCTGTTGCAGATTTGGTGTTCCACAAAAGATAACGACAGACAATGGGCCACAGTTCGACAATAGGGAAATGGAGAGTTTATGTGCCTCAAGGGGTATACAACATTGTTTCTCTTCACCTTTCCACCCACAAGCAAATGGTCAGGTTGAAGTGGCTAATAGAACTATACTGACCGGTTTAAAGAAGAATTTGGAAGGAGCTGCTGGGAAGTGGCCTAGCTATTTACAAGAGGTCTTGTGGGCCTATCGGACAACACCTGGGGCTGCAACACAGGAATCACCTTTTTCTTTGGTCTATCAGATGGATGCAATAACTCCCACATAAGCAACTCTTCCATCATTTCGGGTTCACAACTTCTCCGAATGCGCTAACGAAGTAGCAATCAGAGGTCAGCTTGACCTGGTAGAGGAAAGGCGAGTCAAAGCTCACCTTAGAGCTGCACACTATCAGGGTTTGATGAGAAGCAGATTTGCTTCTAGAGTTAAAAGAAGAGATTTCCAGCCGGGGGACAAGGTATTGAGGAAAGTCTTCTTACACACTAAAGAGAAGCTACTCGGTAAACTGGCCCCAACTTGGGAAGGACCTTATATGGTTGTTGAAAGGCTTAAACCTAGAACATATTGGCTAGAAGACAAGGATGGAAGAATTTTGACCCACCCTTGGAATATTGAGCATCTCCGGATGTACTTGGAGTAGCATCTGTGTAAATATTTACTTGTTTAAACATCCATGTAAATATTTGGAGGCATACTCTTTCCTACCCTGGTGGCACGGGGAGGTTTTAATGAGGTGTCCGGGTTCTTTAATAAAATTTGATACCTTCTTAAAATTTTCCGAAGTGTGCTTACTTTTTTTTTGTCACACCATCCAGATTGAAGTAAAAGAATGATGACCACTTAAACATTTGTCATCGGAGAACTTAAACTCTCTCACTTTAGATTGTTCATGAAATAACTAAGGGCCATTTAAACACTAGCCTCCAAAATTGAAACAAACCATAAAAGGATGTGAGAATTGTGCAAAATAAAAGTATTCATTAAAATAACTTAAGTGCATTGGCCTTCCAAGGACTTTTAAATTTTCAAACAGAACAAAAAATCTATCCGGTCAGATACCGGACACAATAACAAGAAGAGTGCCTTGGCCTTCCAAGGACTTTAGTTTAGATAACATAAAAGTAGAAAAATAATTCATAATTTAAGACTGAGCCTTTGAAGATGGCTCAGCCTCACTCATCTTCTTCTTCCCATTGGGATCGTCTTTCTCTTCAGGAGGGCCCTCCCCGGAATTTTCTTCTGCCTCGTCTGAAGATGAAGCACTGGAATAGTCATGCAAGTCTTCGTCAGCCATGGTGTGGAAGGGAAGGTCTTCGTACTCTACGTGAAGCCACAAATCTCCCAAGTTCCTCTTCGGAAACTTCTCATGGAAGAGCAGGACCATGTCTGATTTCACCTTGGCATACATTTGCTATTGAGTATCTATTACGTTGTTGGCATAAACATCGATCTTAGCCTGGATTTTAGCCTCTTGCTCCCTTAGCAGATCAGCTTTCTCCTTTGCAGCCTCAGACACTGTGTTCTCAAGTGCAATCTTGTCATTTGTCAAGTTGTGAATGACTTGATCCTTGGCCTTGACCTCCTCTTTTGAAGAAGTGAGATCTTTCTCTACTCCGGACAACTTCTCCCGGAGCTCCTTGATAGTATCTTCCAGAGTAGCAACTTTGGTGATCCACCCCTCTTGGTTCTTTTTAAGCTCCTCGTTCTCCCCCTTTAGAATGTCAGCATGTTGAGTGGCAGTAAGAAGGTCATCGGACAGCCTCTCCTTATCAGACTTGAGGTCTTTGATAATATCTGTCTGACTTCGAACTTGCTTCTCCAACACAAGCACCGGCTGAACACTACTTAATATAGAGTGAGCTATAATGTCCCTTTCACTTGAAACAGTAAAATTCTTACTATTAAAAGTGACGGTGTTTGAATTACTCGGAGGGAGGTAAGGCTCAGCAAAATCGTCTCTGGGGAGGTTGACAAAGTAGTCACCAAGCCCACCAAGACCATTGATGTCAACCCCATCAATGCTAAGGCCTCCCCCTTCAACCTCGTCGGTTTGAAAGTCACGAGGGATCTCCTCTGCTTGTGTTGGATCAGTGGGATCGACATGGGGAAGAGGCTCCGGAGACCGGAGAGAAAGTTCATCACCCTTAGAGGTCTTCTTCTTCTTTGCCTCCCTCTCCTTGCTTTCAGATCCCCGTTTTCGATATCTTTTGGGAGCCCTTGGAGGTTTTGGGGAGTGAACCTCTTGCCTAACACTCTCCTGATCTACCACCTCTAAGAGAGCAGCATCAATCTGGTTTGGGGCTGGCCCCTCCGGATTTGTTGAAACAGCTTCCTCCACCTCAGCAGGGTCTGTTCCATCTACCACTTTCTTGCCCTTCTTCTTCTTGCTCTTCATCTTACTCGGGGCTTTGGCCCGGCCTGGAAAGTAAAGTTTCTCATCCGGTTCGTGTGTTCTCTTAAGGACGACATCCGGAGGGGGAAGAGTAGTGAGTTCTTCCCAGGACAAGTCCCTCCGGCCAGTAGTGTTCCAGAGGTGAGACCTTGCTAAGTTGCCTCCTGTGAAAGCATCATGGAACCGATTTCCCCACCTTTCAGCAGCCCAAGTGTTGATCTTGGTGCAAGTGGTCTGTCGGGCTTTAGGTAGTCATTGAAGTCCTTGGGCAATTCTGCTAATGAAAAGACAAGATCAATCACTTTAAGCAAATTTGATAAAAGAAGAGATAAGAATGTAAAGTAGGAGCCTTATGATCACTCCTCTATCTGCTTGTGAGGAGACTTGGGTTGACTCCGGCTTTGATTTTCCTCCCGTTCTCCCAAGCACCACTTACGAACAGGAATTGAGTCCTCCAATTCCTCTCCGATTCTAGCAGGTCATCTACTGTTTTGAAGTTATCCCCCATATTAAAGTGATAGAAGGGGATGTGGTGGTTTCTGAAGAGACTGTCCACAACATCAAACTCCTCCATTGGTAGAGGGATCCCGGAGAGCCTAGAGGCCATGATACAGGCCATGAGGGTGTACCAAGCATTGGGACTCAGCTGGCTTGGACAAAGCTTTATCAGATGAAAGTATCTGATAATATCTGGTTCCAAGGGAAATCTGAGCCCCCAGTTAAACAGCTCAGTGAAGATAACTATCTCGCTCAGCTTACAGTCCATGGGGGTTTCGGGGTTTATGGGGATTCTTATCTTCGCGTTCTCTAGAATTCTCCACTTTGTACGCATCCGGCCCAGCTCAGCTGTGTGGATGAAGGCGTAATTGATCTTTTGCAGGGCAAGGAGATACTTAACAAGGCCCCACCCTTCCTTCAAGATACTCCGGCAGATCCGGATGCCTCAAGCACAACTTTTCCTTGCCTTTATCCTTTTGGGCAACAACAGCACTACTAGTCTGCCCGGAAGGTTCGGACTCAAATGGAGCCTCTTCGATAGAGTCCTCCATTATTTCCTCCATAATTGAGGAAGGGTTTTCAGTCGCAGTGGTGAGAGGGAGGTTTGGATTTGGATCAGCCTGACTTCCGGACTGATGAGCCTCAGTATTCTCTTGGTTCCTGGCCTCCGGTTGGGGCTCTGATATAGACGTTTCTCTTCGGGGACTTGAGCCAGTGCCCTCCGGACCGGACAGCCTGTCCCTGGGTGCCCTAATGGGTACTTCTGACCCAGTACTACTGTCCTTGGCACCTGATACAGGGGTGCCCTTAGGAGCCTGCCCTTTGACCAGCCGGCCTTTTCTCCGATCAACTAGCTTGTGAGGAGAGGTTTCAGCATCAGACCCCATGGCTAAAAATGGGGAGGGTTTTTTAAGGCTGGTGACTGTTAAACCTGGCTCAACGACGGGTTCCGACTCTTGAACCGAAGAACCTAAGATGATACTGGAAAGACTAGTTTGAAACAATTTCTTCGGTTTAACACCCTTTGTGGAGGAAGAACCTTGGTATGACTCTGTGGCTGAAGTTGCTGGTTTGTCGATGGGGGAAGTGGGTAAGCCTGCTGCAATGCGTCTTTCCCTTTCGACTTTTTGCGCTTTTTCTAATTCAGATAGGTTGAGCCACCCGCCTTTGATCAGAGCGTTCCTAGCCGTGAACATAAACAACCTAAGTAAGAATTGTTTTTTGAGAGAGAAAGCTTTGAAGATTTGCAGAGTAAAAACGAAAGTGATAGTGAAACAGTAGAAAAGTATTTCAATTTATAGTAAATCTCAAAAGGGAGTCTTGATTCATAGGAGAATTCGAAAAGATTAGTAATGATTAAAAGACAACGCTGATGTCGCCTTCATTAATGAAGAGGTTGCTTTTTGAAGAAGGTGGGTGCGAAATTCAAGGTGAAAAAACGGCTGAAACAACCAACCAAGGAGTGACACGTGTCCCATAAACTTTGGCAGAAAACCGTTTAGATTCACAGAGCTTTTTTAGTCCGGATAAATCCGCAACATAATTCGAAAACCTGTCCGGGTAAAACTGCCACTAACATCGGACTGTTTTTCAGGTTTTTGACAAAGGTATTTGAACAAACACCTAAAAAAGGGCTCCTGATGAGTCCGAATATTGCTACCTCTCCGGACGGGGACAGTTCGGATTAAGATCACCAGACCAGACAGGGTAATTCGAACACCTTACCCATTGGACTGTTCGAACAAGGACTAAAGTACTTAAAAACCTAAACACTTCTTGACTAAGATGTTTGCTCTCCTATTAATAGCTCATGGGTCCTTGAACATGACCCGGGTCCATTAAACATGACCCGAAAGCCCATAAAGCCCAAATACAAGGGTATAAATACCCAACCACCCGCATTAAATATGGGTAATGAAAATTAAATACAACCAGGCTGCTTAATTCTCCCTCTACTCTTTACTCAAACATTAAATACCTACATACCTCCACAAACTCTAAAAAAATTACAAATTTACCCTTAGACGAAAATTAACCACACCATAGCCGAATCTCCAATGACACAAAGGACTTTAAAAGGAAATTTACCAAAGAAATTTGATCCCTATAGGATGGAAAAATACGACCCGAAAATACATCTGGAGCATCACCTCGAGTGGTTTTAGAATATTATGCTATGATTTAATCCAAATGATACATTACTCTATAGAGCTTTTTCAATGAATTTCAAAGGAATGTTGTTGGCGTGGTTTCACAATTTACCGTCGAGATCAATCAAGGTTTTTGGGGAATTATGGACATCGTTTTGACATCAGTCTATATTTTTTATAACAAATTTATAAAATAAAAATCATATTGACGTCAAACGTTAAAAATTGACTGTATACAATAAAAATTTAGTCAAACTATAATATTAAAATTCATCGTATACAATAGAAATTTAATCAAAATATAATATTAAAACTAATCATATGCACCAAAAATTTAGTTAAAGTATAATATTTGGTTTCTATATTAATACTAGTTTGAATATGATTTATGTAATTGTACCCCGAGTTTATTGAATATAACTATCTTGTGATTTTTTTAGTTAAATCAAAATATAATATTAAAACTAGTCTTAGTTAAAAGATAATATTCGGTTTCTATACTTACACTGGTTTAAATATAATATATGTAATTGTGTCATAAATTCATTTAATATTGTATATTATGTATTAAAATTTTAGTTGAAATATAATATATGTTTTCTATATTTATACTAGTTTAAATATAATTAATATTAAAAAAATTATTTGGAGTAATTGTGTCCTGAATTTATTTTAATATAATATCATAATTCTGTAGATTCTTGTTTGATGTTTTGCAATAAACTAAAATTTACTTCTTATTTTTAATACTGATTCTAGGGTTGTTGAAATATTTAATGTAGATATTTTATTGGGTCCTAATAGCCCAATAGTAGTTACAACAGCTAGAACAGAATAGGAATTAAATAAAAAAATAAATTTTTTTTTGACAATATTAAATACATAAAATTAAAATGAGGGACACGAATGCAATTAGTGAATTTTAATTCACTAACTATATAAAAAAATAATCTAACCCTAATTAAGACTATACTAAAATACAAGATATATGTGTTTCTTCAACAATTCTACTACTCTCTTCTTTTCGGTTTCCTTTCCAACCGTTCTAATAATGTCCCTTTTATCCCTTTAAAATAGTGTAAAAACTACCAAAATACCGGTTGGAAGATCATTATCACATTTCGGTCAATTAGAAACAATCTCTTATCATATTCAACTTGACGTAACTGTAAATTTTTTTTTTTTTTTTTTATATTTTTCTATACATGTAATGTAATAGTTAGATGATATAGGATCCATCAAAAACTAATCTCCATAAATCACAAAATAAATTCAAAATCACCGCTCTCTATATCTTTTTTAAAAAATATATTGATAAATTGTCATATTTTTTGTTTAAATATTTTATTGCGGCAATTATTTAACTATTTAATTTATAAGTAAGATGATAATTAAAACATTTGAAATAAAAAAGTCAAAAGTCTAAAGTCTAAACTTAAAAAAAAAAACACTATTTTGTAGAGTCTAGAATCCAGCACAACGGACGAATGGGGATGAGACCTAACTTATAAGAAGATAAGCTATAAACATCAACAGTTCTTAACAAAATTGTCGATAACCTATCATACGAGTTTAGCAGACATTTAAACCTCTGCAGTATATTTTTTTTCTAGTTAAATATATATTGTAAAAGGTGAAAAACAGATTTCGGTGTAGATTTAGTTGTCTCTATCTAAAATTTGTAAAGAAAAATATTTAGGTTGGAATCTTATTCTCATCCTGTCATCCACATCTGTCTCTGTAACATTTTATGATTCGAATTTAATTTTTGTGATATTTTCGAAGCTTGAGTATCTTCAAACGGTTGAAGCTTTGAAAATATCACCCAAAATTAAAGTCTATAAGAATTTATTGTTCATAAATTGGGTGCATGGGAATTTGGGCATAACTGTATCTAGAAAGAAATGAGAGTAGTTGCGATAATTTACTCATCACCCAAATTCACATAATTATTACTGCTCTTATCAGAAACTGCTCCATACGTTTCAACTCTTCCTTTGTTACTATTTCCATAGATACGACCTGAAATTAAAATTTAGTTTTTGTTATATTTAAATTAGAAGAGATATAGAAAACATCTTACCAATTACTTATATGTTAGAAGTTTTTATTTTGTTTCGGAAAAGCAGTTGAAATAAACATTATTTATTGTTATTAATTAGTATTAACTGGAAAGTCAATTGGTTCATTCGAAAATATTGATTTTGAATTAGTATTGAACATTAAAAGGGCAGTATACTAACTTCATTTCAGAAGTTTTTACTTTGTTTCCGAAAAAGTGAACACAAATAGACTAAAAAGAATTGAAAAGTTACTTTTGACTCTCGTCAATGAAGTGTACCACTAGGTTAACTAATAACTATAAGTAAATAAAAATTCAAATCTATTTTTTTAAAGAAGAAGACTAATCTATTTAGTAAATACATAATCTGATGGAGTTACAGACACCGCTGACCAATTAAATAGAAGTTAAATGGAAATTATAATGGTAAAAACAAACTTATTATTGCATTCGAATTTTTAGAATAGGATATTAAAATAATCAGATAGTTTTAATTTTATTTTATCAGATTTTTTAAATTAAAAATAATTATAATTTGAAACATAAAAAGGGTGAAAATATATTTTTAGATTTATTTATAGGTATGTAAAGTATCGTCCGATTTTAGTATTAATAAAATAGGTGATTTAGGTGATGGAATTCATGATTTTATTCTTTTTTTTTTCGGAGGGAACCGGCAGCCGCTACTCAGAGTGCAATGAGTGCGCACAGGGTAAACCCTCAGTCTGACGCGATAGCCTGCAAACCAACGCCAGAAGGTAAACCACACAAGGTGACAGGCTCAGCCGAGAAAGCGTATGCAGAGGGACTCGAACTCATGACCTTTTGGTTATAAGAATGCCATGCTCAACCAACTCGGCTACCCCTTGGGGGCATGGAATTCATGATTTTAGGATGTTCAACCATATGTTTTTTGGATACGGATTTGAATATTGAAAGATTTTTTTTAAAATAGTTTTTTTTTGTCAAACGATTTCATCTCGATAATTTTTCGGGAATATGAGGTAATAATAGATCGAATATGCTAAAGAATTTTACACCACACTCTGTCAAAACTCAATATGTTTGTCCTCACTCAGTTTCATTCTAAATTAGGTGAGCAACGTGAAACCAAAATTAGCTCTTCCAATTGATCTGATTAGATGTTTGTTTTTGTTATATGTGTATCTTCTTCTATTATTTAGATCATTATATAGAGAAAAAATAAATGGTATCATTATGTGAGAGACGAGAGGCAATATATACTCTAAAGTTCATTCATTTCCAATGAGAACTAAACAGGCACCATATATAACCATTTGGATACAACTCACTTTCAACATTATCTTTCATATATATCGTAGATTAGGGAAAGCCTTAAAAGTTGCAAGGAAAAAAATTATGTTACAATCTCCATATATAAATGGTGATTCTTCATGTTAAGGCTTTCATAAGCTCACATCTTCTGAGTGACATTAGACTGAGGTTGTACCTCTCATCGTAGACAATTCATGTCAAATAGTTCATCAATTTCCCTTATGTGGAATAACTCAGGTATAATAACCTCTAGAATATATCTCAATTATGCCTCTAATGTCATTGGATCAGTCTCTGCTATAATTTGTGGGCATAACCACTTCAGACCTTTAAGTAGCTTCCAACGTTATCCATTTTTATTTTTATACTTGCTTATTTTTCATTCAAAACCTAATTTCACCACTCTATCTGGCATTTGACTACACTATAAAATAATACACAGACTTTCTTAGCAAAAAAAACGTTATCTATTTGTTTAACTAAGTTACAAAAAATAAGAGGATGCAGAGAAAAAGAGGTGTTGATACATGCGTTCTATTCTATTAATTCATACTTTAGTCCACATAAAATTTTCTTCTTACACATAAAATGTTTGACTTCTCTTTCGGCAGCATCGTCGGGGTTCCGAAGATACGTACTTATTAAGATGCTTGGTTTCGTTTCCTTCGCCTACGGTACATTCTTCATTCAATCAAGTAAAATAGTTTGATTTTTTTTAGAGCTTTACTTACCACTGAGAGAATTCAAGCAATCATCCATACATGAGAAATCAACAAAACCTTTTCTTGGATGTTACCAAAGCTATAAAAGATAGGATTCCGACATCCTTTGAATGTGTTGGCTTAGAACATGTCTCTCCAATAATCTTAATATGGTGAGTGGCATACTAAATTGATCAGATTAACCGGCTAAGAAACTGCCACAAAATAAAATCATGTGTTTCGAGCAGAACGCTAACACATTAAAAATGCAGAAGATCAAGATGTATCAAATTTTATATAGAGCCAAAGTGGAATGGTTGGATCTAATTTCATTCAAATGGGCTTAAGATTATCAAACTATATCTTGAAAAATCATATTTAACTAAATATGAATGGGTGTAGGGCTAGTACTGGCTAGGAAAATCACTTCTATAATTGAATTACATCCTTACTTTATATTTTAAAGTGAAAAATTATTATCTGAATCTCAGTTCAACAAGATGAAGGGCCCAAAAGTATTAAAAAAAGGGTTAAAAATCCTCATATTATTCAAACCGAAAAATAAATCAACATCTCGATGTGAAATAGGTTTTGCTTTATTAGTTGGGAAAGAACGACGAAGTACATATGAACCATCCAATACATAATAAAAGAGGAGAGAATATTGCGCGAAGCATATGCATAGCAGGTACAAAGGAAAAAAATAAAGTGTGGAGGATAAGAAGCCGAGCTCATTCCCTTCGCTTCATAGGCCAGTTTCATTCTGGTTAGATTGTGGTGACTTGACCCAGTGTTAACAGAAAAAAAAAGACCAAATGTTGTATACCGAACCTATATCAGAATCTGGCACTGCAAATATGATCATTGCTGATGGGTGTTTGGATAAGATAGCTCACTCACAGATATGGTGGATCGTTTGGGTCTTTAGCCCTTTTTAGTAGGGGGTCTCGTCCAGAACCATATCAATTTAGAAAACAAAACAAAAACATGATTAGTGAATCCTATGCTGAGTAAGGGAGAGAAGATTCACCTCTACAACTAAGTTGGAGATATGAAAGTCAAAGAAAGATGTCTAGTGTGAGAAGGTTGGTAATGTAAGATAATCCAATAATGGAACTATGAAATCGGTAGCATATTTACCCTCTTTTAGATAATGCATCATATAAAAGAAGAATATCTTTAGTTAGAGAATTTTTCATCACATAAGGAACAAAGTGATTTGATTGAATATAAAAGAGTGACAAGAAACAATACATACCCATTAATTTTGGAAGGTTCATTGATCTTTAAGGATCCCTTATCAAGGAAATCCAAAGTTCCGTCGTGAGAATTCACAAATTTGTTCATTTACGAGCATTAGTTTGTACCATAACAAGCAAGTTTTCGCCACCTCTGGTATGCAAGCACCACTAGTCCTAAAGAATCACCACACTTTATATCATCCTAAATCGATCCTTGAATGGCCCTAGAACTTGTATTGTCGCTTCATTCTCAAGGTGATCTTGGGTTGGATCAGTAAAATAAATGTCACACCAATATAGTTTACACATTAGATTATTTAAAAATAAAAACAAATTATGTCAAAAAAAAATCTCGTTTGTTAAATATTAAATATATAACTTAATGGAGTTTTAGTTAAATAAAAAATAAGTTTAAAAATATTTTGTACCCATACCATCCTATAATAAATTCAAATAGATAAAAGATAGATTACTCTTCATAAAAAAATCAAACGAATATATTATTAATAACTTATTAAGGATTAAAATTAAGATATGATATTTTCGTTTTGATCAATATATTTTACTTTAACGAGGGGAAATCTATATATTTTCAACTTATAATAAAAATTATTAAATCAAAAGAAATTTTTAGTTTTTTAAAAAAATTATGAACTTTTGAAAAAGCTTAACAAAATTAAGCAAAATAGATGACAAATGAGATTATGGTCATAAACAAAATAATTGTTTGTCTAAAACTACCCCTGTCAGAATAGGGTTTTTTTGCTGGCAAGACTAGAAGACAACGGCTTGAAGCTCGACGTAGTCGTCAATAACTTACGTCTAATGAGGGATAAAGTACCTCTTTAACTTCTAAATCAAGGTATCAATCTTCAATAAATAAGCCACCCTAGAGAGAATGTCAAGAGAGAAAGACCCGCGAAGAAGTATTATAAGCTAGATGTTCTATCGCTAAATCAGAAATATTATTATAAGCTAGATGTTCTATCGCTAATCAGAAATAGGGTTAGTTGAGAGGGACGATCTTCATTGTAATTAGTCAGATTTCTCTCATTCAAGAAACCATCACCCTTGGTCAACATGATAAACCTAAGAATAAGATAAAAAAATGTTTCTGAACCAAACTCATCATTCAAAAAGCATTACCCTTCAGAATATCTTCTCATGACTTATTAGCTTAGACAATATAATCAACAAGCCCCGCCGACGAATAAATAACCTGCCATATCGGTGAAGCAAAAAATTCTACCAAACTATTAGTTCTTAATGGTAAATTAGCCTTTGCGCTCATGAACTACCTTATTTACACGAAACATCTGCAGGTTCCAACGATAAGGATACCAAATTATGGTTATACAGGTTAGGGAGAATTTACCACCACGTACAATCTTGTTGCGTTCTCAGTAGCACTAATATTATTGTTGGGAGATCTACCAATGAAGTTTTGATGGGATGACGACCATCAACACCACATATAACCGTTAAAAAATGAGACGTTGAGATTCAGTAGTGACAATAAACTCTATTTTAGGTATTTCTTGTGAGCTTTCAAGGAAATATTTTAACTTAGTTGAACCAACTACCTCGAACCGTATTTTTTACTTTTGGTGCACTATGGACTGTCTTCCAAAATAAATTTATAGAAATCAAGGTTATCCAAGGTTATGTATACACTATTCACTACAAACAAGAGGCAAACGAGAGCCTTCACGAGTACAGAAAAAGCTTCATCTAAAGACAAAATAACTTGAGAACTGCCACAATCTTGTGGCTTGTGTTGATTTTAGATAAAGAATCCTCCATGATTACTTGTTGAGTTTATTATGAAGCAAAAAGCTTTGAACTTTGGAGAAATCTTGGTTCAAGTGGAGCATTAGATAAAAGTGGATAAAAGTATACGCATGAGATTGTTAGGTAAATCGAATGCTTATCATATTGTTATCATGTTTATAATCCTAGTTCTAGTCTTGTTGAGCCTCATTATGTGCTTCATGTTCAATCAAACCAACAAAGATGTGACCAACAACAAAAAGAACCTTCCTACGATAAAGTATAGACTTTAGATCAAACCAACAAGCATGGAAACACAATATACCAAACTCATATAATATATAGATAGCATCTATGACTAAACCAAATTAAAGTTTTCAAAAAAATCATAAATAATATAGGCTTCTAGATGAAACCAGGAGCTGAACAAATAGCCTTTTTTAAATATATATATATATATATATATATATATATGTGACTAGATATTTAACATAAATATCTAACCATCAATAGTGTGTTCTCTAGTTTTACTGAAGCACAAACTTCACTAATTGGAGAGCATAAACTAAATGTGGTTATGGGACATAAATAATATAAAAAATGGTGTAGTGACTCTTTATGATGGGGGATGAACCATCATCATACAATAATATGTTCAGTCTCTTTTGGTTAAATAAAATACATGCAATAATTGTAACCATATATTAATGTATTAGATTTGTAATTAACGTTCGAATAGAAGTAGTACGCATCAAACAATATATAGCACTTGAATGTTATGTTACTTCACCGATCCCTCAAAAATGGAAACCATAGAAGGCTATCATCACAGGACCCATAAGATTCGAGAGGGGCCCAAAGAATTTTTAAAACAAACAAGGAAGTGGAAGAAATCACTGTAGACGAAAAACATGCGACTCTTATTAGCCAAGTTACAAGGTTTACTTTGAACTACCTTGTCCGAATTGATTTATAAAACCTTATATATATTCAATTAGAATTCTAAAGATTTAAAATGTGTCCTAACTATAATAACATGCCACCGAATATTAGTTAATGACACAAGAAAACAAACGATATTATTATCAAAATAACTATATTAAATAAATTTTGGTCTATAAGAGAATGCTTTTACTTAATATACCTAAAAACCCCGTTATTGGCTTTAAAAAGAAACTTATGATATATGTATATGGTCTTCACTGATTTTCATTCTTGGTTTCATACTTCGGTTAGCTACTAGATGCCTCTCTGGGAAACATGATAGTGTTTTTCATGGATGAATATCTAGGATAGATCCATATAGAATTGAATCCATAAGATGAGAATATACAAATGTATGCTTGAAAGAGGATTGCATTGCTATAAAGTAATGTCATCCAAGCTTAAGAATGAAGTCATAAGCTCTCAAAGGGTAAAAAATAAAGTTTTTTCCTCCAAAAAAGTATAAATATATATATACATGATATGCTACTAACACGAAAAAAAGATAATATTCATTTGGCGGACTAAAAAAACCTTTAAAAACCTTCAGGCTATGAATCTAAAGCTAAACCCGTAAAAATACACCTTTAAGTTTGGTCATGTATATTTTTGGGCTATCTCGTGAGTGAAAACTGTATCAAGGTAGGTACAAATTAGTTATCAAATATTGAAGCCATGGAACCACCGTGGATTATCAAAGAGATTCATAAAATAGTTGGAAGTGTGACCAGTTTGAACTGATTCATTTCATGACCATCAACTAAATGTGCCTCTAAAATAGGTTGGACGTTATAGATAGGATCCAAAATATACTTAATCGTTAAAAAATATCAGAGAACCTTTTCTTTCTCCTGAGACTTCAATACGACCAAACCCTGGTGATGTCCAATACTTATTTTGGCAGTAGTTATCATGAAGGAAGAATGCGATACTTATCAGCTTATATATTGTGTTACCAAATCACTTCTAAGTGCTGAAACAAGATACTTAGAACTAAAAAATTATATTGGAGTTGGGATAGGTTATGAATGCATGATTAACGAGGTCTTATCTCTAAGCTAACAAATTCACCATTCAAATCTTCATCCATTTGCAAACTGTAATTGAAGATCTTGATGTATAATGGATATTAACAAGATGGTCAATGATACTATCATATTTTGACATTTAATTTGAACAGAAACCATGACTAAATCACAAGCCATTGTGGATTTTCTCACTGAGTTCCAAACAGAAATGTGGAAGTCCATGTAGAAAATTCAAAACTATTTTGATTATTTGAACTACGCTCCAACAATTATGGTTATAAAGCAAGAATATAGTTGGTATTACCATCAAGGGAACCATCATGTCAATCGATTAAATTCAATTTATTTGATTCTAATAACAAAGAAGAATATAAAATAACCATAACAGGACTCGTATTAGCCAATCATAAATGTTAGATTACTCATAGAGTCACAAATAGTTATTAACCAAGCTTTAGGGCAAGCCAAAGCAAGAAAGAAATATATAATCTTGTAATTGTATACGATACTAGTTAAAGCTTTAAAGTTTGATCAAGTTGAGTATGAACAAGTACCCCTGCAGATAATGTAGTAGTAGATGCACTGCCAACTTCAGAAAGCACATATCCCTCTAGATTGTAAATCAGGAAAAAAAACTATACTCCAGTCTAAAACAACTGAATTTTCTAAATCAAATTCTCCATTCATGGTTATTGGCGAACCTCAAGACTGGTGTACATCGATCAAGTTATATTTTACATAGATAATACTTCCATAATATAAAATGCATGCTCAAAATATCAAAATTAAGTCTGTTGGATGTGTATGGGTTGCTAAAACATGGTACCACTAAAGTCTAACTAGGCCCTGCTTAGATACGTACTTCGTGATGAACATGTATACATTGTAGAAGAACTTCATTAAGGAGAATGAGAGGCTCACTGGGAATAAAAAATATCCACATGCGAGTTTTACTCAAATGCTATTATTGGTCGACGATCCTTATAGACTCCAAAATCGTTTTTTTAATATTGTGATATGTGTCAATAATTTTCTAACTCAATTCAAATTCCTAAATTACTAATAGAGTATATCTCTCAATTAGTTATATTTGATAGATAAGGTTTATAAATTGTGGGACCAGTTCGAACATCTTTGGGGGATGGTTTGAAAATACCTCTTGATAGCAATTAATTACTTTCCAAAATGAATGAAAGCAAAACCATTGGCAATATGTGGTAAAGAAGTTATTTAAATTTTATAGTTAACATATACTACAAATATACATTCCCAATTATGACCACAATGAATAATGGAATACAGTTCCAAAATAAAGAACTTGTCCAATTGTGTAGAGTCTAGGGGATTCATCAAAATTGTGCAACACTTTTTTATCCAGGAGATAATTGTCAAATAGAAGTAACTAACCGAACCTTAATAAATATGCTTAAACGCATCCTTAATAGTTCAGAATGGAAATAGACAAATACACTTAAAGAAGTGATATGGCCACACATAATCACACTAAACGCTACAACATAAGAAACACCATTTGCTCTGGTATATGGAAAGAAAGTTCCAGTTGCGCCATAAACATTCATTCCTTCTTTTTAAATTTAAAACTACAGTGAAGGAAAAAAAAAGATAAAGTGACTAGAAAAACTAGAGTTGATCAAAGAGAAATGAATCAAATCTCACTAATGTATGCAACACTACATGATGTTAATGTATAACAAGTATGATTCTAAGTTTCATTTTTAAAAAATTCAAGTATATGATCAAGATCTAAGAAGAGTATACTTTGAGACAAATTAAAAGGCCGTATAAAACAATCACCAAAATGCGATGAGCCATACAAGGTAAATGCGAAAATCAAAGCATGTACTTATACATTACAGGATGAGAAGCGAAAAAAACTTCAATGTCCATGAAACATCGAGAATTCGAAACTATACACACCATAGAAAGAAATACCTACTTATAGATAAGTTCTTTTATTATTTTAATTCTCTTTTTAAAGTTTTTATTTACTTATAGTGTGTTTTTTCTTTTTCGTTGGCGCGTGTAGTTTTTACTAAGGAACTTATTTAATAAAAAAATGATGCAGTTTTAGATAATGCTCTAATATGTGTTAATAGTATGTGTTGAAGGAATTATAATACACTAAGGTTAAAATATTAGGCTAAACAAACACAATTGTAGTTATATAACTTTATCATGCAAAATATAGGTTTCCATACCATACCATAACTACTTGTTAACATAATATCATTTTAACAATATAGCACCATGTGAAATAGAAGCACAAAGTCTCTCTCACATATCTAAAGGAAGGTGAATGGACAACGTTACCATCATAAGTTTTCGACGGAGGAGGAAATGCAACATCTGCTACATTTATAGCTACACAGGCTTTCAAGAAAGTATAGCTAGGAACCCATATCCTGACATAATTAACATTTGAAGGCAACAAGTCATTACGAACAAGATCTTATAGATTACCTGAAACAATGTTTCACACATTCTCAAGGATCAACAAAATAACATTTCCCTCCAACTGCATTGTCGACATCAGTCTTCTTATCTCATCCAAGTGGATTTTATGTTGAGACTTTAGTTTATTCATTTTCATCTCATAATCATAGTTTATCTCCTCTAGTTAGTTAGTTAATATTTTTGTGTCCCACTTCAAGACTACATAAGCATCATCCAAATCATATACGTGATTAACTCGTTGATCTTCTTCTCAACCTCAACCAACTGATTATCAAAACTTTTTAATTTTAAAACTTTTTCATGAGATACATGAGATTCGGCAATAACTTTCTTCTTTAAATCGTTCTCTAGTTGATGCCTGAATTGATTCTAAAATTCTTAATAGGTTTGTTGTTGCAGTTTAACATGATTTTGACTTCATACTCTTTAAATTTAAAATGTATAATATTTTTTACAAAAAGAAAATAATGACATTTTTATTTTATATCATAATTACAAACTATATATTAAAAGTGTATGCGTGAATACCTAACTTTACATGTTGAATCTGTAATAACACAATAGATTATGTTAACCTTATATATGGACCACGAGTTGCTTCAATAAACCTAACATTATCATTCATCATTATATCTAATTTTCAAGGAGCTTAGATAAGAATAATGGTATTGTTGTTGGTCACAACATCGATATAAGTACTAGTATTCATGATAGTGGTGGCGTTGAGAGGAGAATTGTTAGGGGATCCTTGAAGAAAGTTTTATTTCATTTTTCTAGGGGTCTCACAGGGGACATAATGGGAACCTCCCCGTTTTGTTTATAGATCTTCAGGACTTATAACAACAACCCTTAAAATATTTAATTTTTTTTAGGTCCTCTACTTTAAGTTTTTTTGAAGAAACATCACTGAGACTAGAAGAAGGTATTAGTTGGTTATTAATTAGCGTTATTCGATGATCTTAACTTGCAATAAATTTTAGGGAAAATCCTTCATAGGTTCGGTTCTTCAGCCACCCCACACTCAATAATAAAAGTATCTTCTATTGCTTCTTATTCAACCTTGAGCATCATCACATACTCCCATGAGTTTTACCTTTGAAAGTTCCATCGTATTAGGATGAATATTCATACAAATAAAAACAAATACGAACAAGTTCTATATGATAGGGTATTTTCCATACATTACTAGTCTCATCCAAAAATGCAAAATGTATTTTCCTTATCGTATTTGGTAAATAAATAGAACTTCGAGGACTGAAATGTAAAAGAATAAAACTTATTATGACATATTGTAAAATTAGAGGAGATAATTAGAGCTTTATGTTTTAGTCATGGACTAAGGTGTAATTAAATTTTTTTGTAACTGTTTCAGTTTAAGCTAAGTCTTTGCGCCTCTATATAAAGGTTAGGGCTGATCTAATAAAGGTCTCTGACTTTGGAGATAAATCACTCTTGTTATTTGACTTTCTCTCTCTAAAGTATACTTTTCTCTCTACATTCTTAACTTCTCTCAATTTTACTTATTGAACCCAGATATTAAGTCACCGGTATTAAAATCATTGTACATGACATATTTTTCTAGTAATGAAAATGTTAAGGTGGCGACCAAAGTCCTACATCCCACATCGGTTGAACATGGGAAGGATCAAGTGGTATATATGTAAGAATGTATGTCAACTAGTATGAGGCATTTTGGTAGTGAACCAAATGCAAAGCCGTGAGGGTCTTCGGGTGCCAAAGCGGACAATATCGTACTAGTGTTGAGATCGGGTTGTTCTTACTTATATACAGAGGTGGAATATGTGGACCGAACACGCATATTCTCAACACGTGGTATCAGAGAGTCAGGCTCAGACGGAACGCGATGGTGGTGAAATTCTCGGAGGTCGAACATGAAGAAGTTAGACGCCACGCTCAGTGTGATCTCCTCTAGAGAACCTAGTTCAGAGTGCCCGTGGCTCATGAAGCATGTGCTACTTGATTGGAGTGTGACGCTAAGGAACAAGATAGTGTGGTCTAATAGGAGGTGAGCAGTAACATCCGTAGTGCCTCTATGGTCAGGTAGTCTTCCAACCTGATTAGAGTGGGCAGATGAAAGTCAATTGAAAGAAGGCCAAGGTAGTACTTTGTTCGAGAGGAGGAATTGTTAAGGTGGCGTTGGTAGTGGACCAAATGCAAAGCCGTGAGGGCCTTCGGGTGCCAAAGCGGACAATATCATACTAGTGTTGAGATCGAGTTGTTCTTATATACAGAGGTGGAATATGTTGACTGAACACGCATGTTCTCAACACGTGGTATCAGAGCCAGTTCATTAAATTACTATGCAATTATCAAAAAATGGCCCAAGCACAAAACATATGCGAATGAAAGATTTAAATGAACACGAGACTTAACGTGGTTCGACAATTTGTTTACGTCCACGGGCGCTGCCATAGAAAAGAGTTTCCTTATGGTAGAAAAGGTACAGATTTCAGATTGTGTTTTGCGTAGTCCTAGTAGTCTATTTATAGGGAATTAATAGACTTACTAGACAATGGGCCTAATGGGCTCATACCACAAGACTAACACGATACTATCGCAACACTTATTTGTACTGCCGAACACAGTACACTGTCAAGTCACAATATCACTATCACAGACACAAAACTGTACTGCCGGACACAGTACACTGTCAAGGCACTATTCGACTCATTCATAACAAATCTTCCCCTTGAGGTGAATATTCTTTCTTCACTATCAACAAAGAAACTTCTATTCTTCTGACTCACCAAATGCCCCTAAGGCATTCACTCTATACTGCAAACACCAATCCAGTTTAGGCACTCCCTAAACTTTCGAACTGATATTGCCTTGGTCATTATATCTGCTGGATTATCGTATGTAGACACTTTCTTCACATCAACAATTCCCTTTGATATTATATCACGAATAAAATGATACCTAACATCTATGTGCTTTGTATGCTCATGGTATATCTGGTTCCTTGTAAGGTGTATGACGCTTTGACTGTCACAAAACACTTTTGTAGTAGTCCTATCGAAGCCCAAATCTGCCACCAAACCTTGCAACCATATTGCCTCTTTAACTGCTTCTGTTACCGCCATGTACTCTGCCTCTGTTGTAGACAAAGCTACAGTAGCTTGCAACTGTGCTTTCTAACTGATTGCACTCCCATTTAGAGTAAATACATATCATGTCAGAGATCTTATTTTATCCATATCACCTGCAAAATCAGACTCAACAAAACCAACCAATGATCCTGCAACATCATTCAGCGATTCACCAATATCGGTCTCGTTAAAAGTTAAGCCAACGTTCAAGATACCGAAGTATCCATTTCACTTCCTGCCAGTGTTCTTTCCCAGGACATCCCATGTACCTGCTAACTACACTAACCGCATGTGAAATATCAGGACATGTGCATACCATAGCATACATGATACTACCAACTGCACTTGCATATGGAACTTTTGATATTTGTTCCAACTCAGCATCGTCCTTGGCCACTCCTACTGCAGACAACTTGAAATGAGTAGCAAATGGAATGCTAACTGCTTTAGCATCAAACATGTTGAATCGTTGTAACACTTTCTCAATATAGATTCGTTGAGACAAGTGTAATGATCCTAAATTTATGTTCCTGATAATCTCCATACCAAGAATTTTATTTGCTCTACCCAGATCTTTCATCTCAAACTCGACACTAAGCTGCTTCTTTAACTGTACAATGTGTGACATACTACAAGCAGCAATAAGCATATCATCCACATACAATAACAAGTAAACATTAGAATCCTCTGACATATTTTGATGATACACACAACTATGATATGGACTCCTTGTGAACCCTTTTGATACCATGAATGTATCAAAATGTTTGTACCATTGCCTAGGTGACT
The DNA here is from genome assembly GCA_036936605.1 of Limnanthes douglasii subsp. nivea. Lineage (NCBI taxonomy): Eukaryota > Viridiplantae > Streptophyta > Magnoliopsida > Brassicales > Limnanthaceae > Limnanthes > Limnanthes douglasii. Next base: position 144,711,219 of record JAUPFV010000004.1, read on the forward strand.
GTTTCAAACCATACAGTGACTTTTTCAGCAGAAAAACTTTGTCCTCCATATTAGGTTCGATAAATCCCTCTGGTTGTCTCATGTAGATTTGCTCCTCCAATTCACCATGTAGAAACGCAGTCTTCACATCCAACTGCTCAAGCTCTAAATCTTGCAAAACTACTATGGCTAACAAAACTTGAATCAGACTATGCTTCACCACTAGAGAAAACACTTCATTGAAGTCGATTCCTTCCCTTTGAGTAAAACCCTTAGCGACCAGTCTTTATTTAAATCGAGATGCCTCAACCCCTGGATTACATTTTTTTTTCTTGAACACACATTTACTGCCTACTATCTTCTGTCCTTTAGGAAAGTTAACAAGCTTCCATGTTTGATTCTTATGAAGAGATTCAATCTCTTCCCCCATAGCACCAATCCATCGATCTACCTCTGAACTCGCTATAGCTTCTCTGTAGCTACTAGGTTCCTGCATCTCAACTTCTTCTGCAACTAACAGAGCATATGCAACTAGATTCGCATACCTTTTTGGAAGTCTAATATCTCTTCTTTCTCTGCCCAATGCTATGCTATAAGGTTGTTGTTTTGGTTAAGGCGCATCATCGTCACTATCATCCGATGTTGACGCTTCACCTCCTAATTCTGGATCCACCTCAGAACCACTTGAATTATTGGACCTGCTAGGAACCGATTCTACTTCAAGCTCCACCTGTTTACTCACAACCGATCCTGATTTGACCATTTCTCCTACTTCCTTCTGACTGTCTATCGAAGTAAACTCATTAAAAGTAACATCCATACTGATGAGAAAACCTGGAGACTTTGGAGAGGTACACCATAACCTATATCCCTTCACTCTAGTAGCATATCCTAGAAATATGCACCTCTTTGCCCTCGGCTCAAGCTTAGCATCTCTCACATGAGCATACGCTGGACAATCGAACACCCTCAAATGTTCACAATCAGCCGACGATTCAGACCATATCTCAAAAGGAGTTTTACAATCAATAGTTTTTTATGGAGACCGATTCACCAAGTAACACGCTGTATTGATAGCTTCAGCCCAAAAATCCTTTCCCACACCAGAATGCGAGAGCATACTTTGTGCCTTGTCACAAAGTGTTCTGTTCATTATTGCGACTCCATTCTGTTGTGGTGTTGTAGAACAAGTGCGATGGCGCACTATTCCCTCAGCTTCACAGAACTCGTTGAACTCACGATTGCAATATTCTAACCCATTATCTGTCCTAAAACGTTTCATTTTTCTTCCCGTTTGCTTCTCAATCATCATCTTTCATTTGACAAAGGTTGAATATGCCTCATCTTTCATTTTCAGAAAGTAAACCCACACCATCCTTGAATAATCATCAATAAAACTCATGTAGTATATGGCTCCGCTCTTGGATGGAATTCTGTTTGGACCCCAAAAGTTTGAGTGAATGTAGTCCATTGTACCTTTAGTCTTTCTTACAATCGATTTTCTGAATTTGACTCTAGTTTGTTTACCAAACACACAGTGCTCACAAAAGCCCAATGATTCTGCTTTATAACCTTTCAACAAATCTCTCTTTCCCAAAACAGCTATTCCTCTGTCACTCACAATGCCACAACTTATTTTGATCCTGCCTACTTTTTCTATTACTCCCTGATGATGCTACTGAAGCATCGCCCATAACAACACTTCCCTAGAGAATGTAAAGACTTTTCTGCAAACTGCCTTTCATACATACCATTGAGCCTTTTGTCACTTTGATTACACCATCTTATGCACGGTACTTGTAACCCTGAGAGTCTAGAGTCCCAAGAGAAATCAAGTTTCTCTTTAACCCAGGAACATGCCAGCACATCAAGATTCTAACAACCCCGTCAAACATTCTGATTCTGACATTACCAATACCACCAACAGTCAACAAATAATTGTTCCCTAAATAGACAGTTCCGTGCATTGGCTTGTACGTATCGAAAACTGACACATGTGATATGTAGCGCCAGTATCAAGTACCCAAGAGTTTTTCCCAAACTCTGAACTCACGGACAATACATCTCCTCTACCACTGTTTCACTATCATCGGAATCGTTCACACCTTCAACAATGTTTGCTACATTTTCCTTCTGATTTCCCTTCTTACCATTCAGTTTCGGACGATCTCTCCTATAATGACCCTACTCACCGCATTCATAACATTTTGAGTTCTTTACCCTTGACTTGGACCTCCAGTTCTTCCTTCTTAAAGAACTCAGTTTGCTTCTAGATCTTCCCCTAGTCATAAGACCTTCCCATTCAGCTTGATTATCTGGTTGTAAATGTCTTATCTCTTTTGATTTTAGTGCCCGTTTGACATCTTATAGCGATAACTTATCCTTACCATACATAATGGTATCTACGAAGATTTCGTAGGGAGCTGGTAAAGATCTCAATACAAACAAAGCTTGATCCTCATCCTCAATATTTATATATATGTTCTCCAAGTCTATTACAATTGATTTAAAATTATCTAAGTGCTCTGTTATGGACATACCTTCTTTCAATCTGAAAGCATACAAATGCCCCTTCAAGTATAATCGGGTTACTACTAATTTCTATGAGTAAGTATCTCCTAGATTTTTCCATGCGTAGGCATCAGTCTTCTCACCACTAATCTCGCGAAGCACATTTCCTTTCACACTCATTAAAATCCAGCACAAAGCCCTTTCTTGAAGATCTTGTTTCTCCTCTTCTTTCATATCTTCTGGTAGCTTATTCTCCACAGCCTTCCACAGCCCTTGCGGTACCAATGAAGATTTCAGTTTATCTTCCACAACGCAAAGCTCGATCCCCCATCAAATTTTTCAATCATGTATTTTGTTGCTGTAGACGCCATTGTGAAACCTTAATTGCAAAAGCCCTAATTTCAACACGTGGCTCTGATACCAATTTTGTTATTAAATTACTATGCTCAAGCATAAAACATATGTGAATGAAAGATTTAAATGAACACATGATTTAACGTGGTTCGACAATTTGTCTACGTCCACGGGCACCGCCAGAGAAAAGAGTTTCACTATGGTAGAAAAGGTACAGATTTCAGATTGTGTTTTGTGTAGCCCTAGTAGTCTATTTATAGGGAATTAATAGACTTACTAGACAATGGGCCTAATGGGCTCATACCACAATACTAACACGATACTGTTACAACACTTATTTGTACTGCCGAACACAATACACTGTCAAGGCACAATATCACTGTCACAGACACAAAACTGTACTGCCGGACACAGTACATTGTCAAGGCACTATTCGACTCATTCATAACAGAAAAGAAAATATATGAGTATCTCAATTTGCACGACAAAAGTATGCAAGAATTATAGTAAAAGCAAAAAATAAAACTACTTACTTTTCAACTCCCAATTTTTATATAGAGCGTAAAAACTTTACGGCTAGTTGGTTCATAGTCACCGCTGCTAAACACCAGGTCTTATCTAGGTCCAAAAAATCAATTACTATTTTGTAGTCGTTGTGCGTGAAGAGGTAATAATAAATGATGCATTTGGAAGAACCATTAAAACCAAGGAACAAATTCTTGCATTGAGAATGGGTAATTGGAAACATTAATTACAATTATCATGTCGATTAGCAATCTTCAATCATTTATCAGTAATTGACTAAAACATGTAGTAGCTAAAAAGTCTACAAATTCTAGATTGATTGGTAGTCAAACCATGTATTTAGCATAAAATTAACAAACACAGTCTCATAAACCATAACAAAAGTTACACATTCTCTTAGTAATATGATTATCACCAGCTTCAGAAGATTCCACTTCGCTCGCAGAATAAATAATTGATCGTCAACATGATATGAATTATTCTAGATACAAATCTTACTCATAACCTCATCATTCACGTTGATAAATGATATTTTTCTAGTTCATCTGGAATACATAATCCAATAAAGGGCCAGGCACCTTAACATCATGAAATTAAGGATCTAACACTCATAAAGAAAACGAAAAGATCACAACAGCAAGTTACATTACTTCAATGAGCTTAAATTTAGCAACATAATGCTTATATGTCAACCTTGTGTTATCAGAGCTAGAAAATTCTAATACTTGGGTTTACCATTTGTTACAATTCAACCCCGTGCTGCCAGAGATAGAAGATTCTAATACCTCACATGCATATTTTCCTCACGCGCAATCATAACCTTTTTGAATTAACGATCTTCTAGTTATCTCTTTTTTGTTTTTAAGAATCCTCAAATATACCTAAACTTGTTTAATAGGCTCGACATAATTTAAAAATAGCAAGTATGAGCCCCTTATTTATTTGATTTTATTTATAGACTAATAGATTTTTTTGTTTTAGATAAAATTAGAAGGCTACACATATGAATAAGATTAACAAAAGTAGATTTTCACTCTGAAAAAATCATACCAATTACTATGGAAACCTACTACTTATTCGTGTACTCTTTTCCCCTTAAAGAAAAATAGATATTGTTATCCTTAAGGGAGATATGGGTCGGTGAAGGGTTTTTAATGAAACATGAAGTAATATTATTACGATCTCTACGAATCTACGGCAGTTCAACTATGAGTAACTGGTCACATAAAAAGGCAGCGACAATAACCCTTGGATATCCGTTCCCATTTGAAGCTTACAAAGAAGGACCACATATGCTAGAAAATTGAAAAACTCTAAACAATTGGTTATCTAATTACATCGAACCCTCATAATTTGGTCGTACACATAAAATAACCATAAAGTATAGGTCTGTTTGAGTAATAAAACCATAAACCAAACTTCTATTGGTAAAAAAAAAAGACTTGCAAGTACATAAACTAGCAAGGTGGATCAAGTTATCTAATCTTAAAGTAGCACTTCTGCTATAAGAGACTGTTATACTTAGATTATCCCCCTCTTCACTTCATTCTAAGGAATAATGGGATATTGTTAAGAGACAAATATGTAAATTAGTCAAATTTTATTTAAATAAAGATAAGCTTAATAAATAACTATTACTAATATCATTCTAGAATATATTCAAATTGATAAACATATTTGTTAGTATAGGTAAAATTAAGATATTATTTCTAATTAGTCATGAATTAAAGATAATGTTGAATGTGAAAGATCAAATTCGTAATCCTTCTCTCGAACAAAGTATCACTTTAACCTTCTATCATCTGACTTTCATCTGTTCACTCTAATCAAGTTGAGGCTACATAATCTCTCGAGCTTTTACAGCAGATCAATCTGCTTGTTTCTTAGCTGATTCAGAACTAGGGCTTACCATTGATCACACCTCATATTCCTTACCGCCACCAATGCACTCAAAAAAATATTGTATGAGCAAATCATTCACCTTGAGCACAGTTGTTGTTTTATCATGTTTGACCTCCGAGAATTTTACCACCATCGTGTTCTGTCTGGACCTGGTGCTCTGATACATTTGTTGGAAATATGCATATAAGTAAGAACAACCGATCTCCAGAATAGTATGATATTTTCCGCTTTGTGTTCGAAAGTCGGCACAATTTTATTTTTAGTCCACTTCCAAAAAGTTGATACTAGTTGAAATATGTGCTTACTTATATACCATTGATCCTTCAAGTTTTAACCGATGTCAGATGTGAGAATTTGGTCACCACACTAACAAATAAGATATAAACATTTTCACTTGGATTGCACGCCACTTCATTTGGATTAGGAGAAAATATTTATATTCTCAATCCATAATTAAATCTTTCGAATAATGGATAAATGATCGGACTAAAACTATTCAAAATATATTTTTATAATTAATCTATTTCACTATTTTCTTTGAACTTGTCATGTTATTCTTATCAAAATTGTATGTTATTGTTCACCACTAGAGCTAAAATAATTATTGTATTATCGTATAATAAATATAATATTAATTTTATAAGAAAAATATTTATTTAAAATACTTTTTTAAAAATTATATTTATTTAGAGTTGGAGCAGTAAATTATTTTAAGTCAATTTGATAATAAAATTAATATTTTTGATTTTGATGGAGTTTAAAATGGAAGGGTTTTAAGTATATTTTGGAAGGAGTTGAATTTAAAAGTTAGAAGTTGATCGAATGAGACTTTAGAATTGTTTATTTTTTCTAATAATAGTTTTCTTTTCTATTTTAAATCACTATATATAATATTAAAAGATTTAATAATTATAAATTTGTTTTGATTCACTATAATTAGTATACAATTCAAAGTTTCTATATGAGACTCAAACTAACGCGTTTGTAGAGTGAAAGACCTTGTTGAGAGCAATATCAAATGGTCTCTTGAGAATGGCAATGTTGATTTCTGGAGTGACAATTGGCAAAACATTCCCCCTCTCTCTAACCCTTTAAGCACTGATTCAAACAATTGGTTCATTGATTCAAAAGTTAACCATTTCTGGAAGCTGAACGATTGGGACTACGCTACTCTGGAGAGCTTCATTCCTATTGAAAGAATTAACTACATTAGAGAGTTCAAGATAAATCCTAACTTTGAAGACATCATCGTTTGGAAGCATTCAATCAACAATAAATTTAACACCAACCTTACTTGGGATAACACAAGAATAAAGCACAACAAATCCAGTTTATTCAAAAAGCTTTGGAATCACAAAATCCCTATGAAGTTTTCTTTCCTTTGCTGTAAATTAATCAATAAATATATTTCAACTTATGATAATCTCAGAAAAAGGCATATTACTATTGTTTCCAAATGCCAATTTTGCAACAGCTTCGTTAATTGTTTTTTTGCCTGACAAATTTAGAATTACTTTGGCTCTCTTTTTAAAGTTAAAATCGGGCCCTATTTGATTCTTACCCATATCATTCATACTTGGTTCTTATTTCCAACAATAAGTTTCATGTGTCTTATATTGTTCCCCAATTAATCTGTTGGATTATTTGGAAGAACATAAACAATATGAAATATAAGGAAAGGCAAATTCTGTTAATAACTCCATTGAAAATGTTATAAGAATAATCAAAAGTATGGATTTGTCTAATGTACTGACCAGTAAACACTGGTCTAATGCTCTTTCTACAAGAACCGTTGTAGGATGTACCTCAATTAAAAAAAGAAGAAATAAACTTTTTTACCTTAAATGGACACCTCCGGTGAAGAATAGAATCAAGTTAAACATTGATGGAGCTTGCCTGTTAAATGGTGAATAAAGTGGAGGAATGATCCTCAGAAACTGGAATGGAGATGTGATTGAATGTTTGGGCATTATTCTTGGCAAGTTAAACCCTCTAACTGCGGAAATTAGAGCTCTATTAGAAGGCTTACTCATCTACAGAAAAAACAACTGGTCTGCAGTTGATATTGAATCAGATAGCCTCCTTCTCGACGATATGTTAGCTGATTTCAACTCAGATTGACGGATAGACTCTCTGTTAGATATATGCGGAAAGCTCATTCATTCTAAGATAACTCTGGGGTATGTTTCTAGAGTCCGGAGCAAAGTATCAGACTGGCTTGCGAAATGGACTCTGTCTTGCAAGTAGAGCTTAAAGTTCAACCAATTTTCGGCTCCTTCAGGCTTAATGTCCATTGTTCTTTTGGAAAGTCTTGAATTGGGCTACATTGCTGAGGTTTAATTCTCTGATAGAGCCTCGTTTGTCGTATTGAAGCTGCTGGTTCTTGAGCTTCATGCTCTCTGCTTCTCTGAAAATTTAGGAGTCTCAAGGCAGGATAAAAACTTCCGTTTTGCGCCTTGTCAACCTTTATTTTGATATTTACTCCTTAATGTTTTGTATCTTTTATAAATTATACATTCAATTTTGTAAAACTTCAATTTTTACCCTTATTAATAAAAAATCGTTTAAAAAAACTAATGCGTTTGTAAACTTCTTATAGTTCTATCGTTCTAATAAAAATATAAATTTACTTATCTTAATTGAAATGATGTTTAAACTCTACAAATATCCTTAGCGAAGGGAATATTTAACCTATATTTTATTTTAAAAAATTGATAATATAGCGACTTCGTTTCCTACTAAATATTAATTCAATTTTTTTGAATTTTAATTAATTTAAAATTAATAGTTTCATATTATAATTTTGGACGGTTATATTTTATTATTAAATCTTGTTAGAATTATTGATTAAGATGATTAAAAGATTAATCCAAATTAAGTTTGACGCGACTAAAAACACTAGGTGAGATATCATGATAACAATGGTAATATGTAGTCAAAGCGGCGATGTTGATGTTTTACAAAGATATCTAATGAAACATCTTTGGATTTACAAAGATCTACCAAGTTAATCAAATCAATAATGAATCAAGAGTTCACAAAAATATTCAGGTGTTTAAATAAAACAAAAAATATATTTTTTAAACTGAAAATATATCTAATATTGTTGATCTATCGAGTAACGCATGTAATATTTTTAGCATGATGCAAATGTAACTTATGGTTCAATAAAAACAAATCAAGATACCATGTGGTAGTTGTAGCTGCAAATTTATAAACAAATATAAATTAATGTTCAATGGTATCAATAAGCATGTCACATAATATTTGAATCAACCTATATGAAGATCGTTTGTTTTTAAAAAATCACAATATAGCATTATTTTTCTTTAGATAATTGGCCTTCGTAAGTAATGTATAACATAATGGCCAACATATCCCCAATAAGGATTATAAATAGTCAGTTCATATGAACGTATATCCGTTTTTATTACTTAAAAACAATTCAGATTATATCTCAACTACATTGGTTCAGTATTGATGAATAGTTGAGGAAAATTAGTGGTATTCTACTCTTGTATGCAATCAATTTTTAAAAATGAAAGTACGATATAATATTCCCAACGAGACTCAATAGTATTGATCTTTATGTTAAGTAAGACCAACCTATGCTTTTTTTAATAATAACACTTTTAAATAGAAGTTCCACTATGAAGGGTGGCAGCGCCTAACCGTTGGAGCCTAATAATATTAGAAAAAGGATCATATTGTTGTTTTTAGTTTGATACTCGTCGAACCTAAGTTTACTAAATATATTATTGACCATGTAGAGAATAGCTTCATTATGCCCGATGATGTTAAAATTAGAACCACGATGAAGAAACTCTTAATCATTAAGTATAATGAAACATGGAAGCTTCATAATCACATCACAAAGATAGATTTTTTATGCACAAAGTTAAAGATACTTAAAATATATTTTGTTGAGGACGTCATTGTGGTTTATATCTTTATGTCGCCTCATGCATGCTTTAGTGTATTAAAGACTGCCAATCATTGTCAAGTGTTAGAATATGATATGCAATCTCATTACTAAGCTTATGAGTGAAGACTTGAAACAAATTTAGGATATAAAAAAAGCCAACATAGTGAATATTGACGAAGATAGTTAAAAAACAAGCATAAAAAAATTGTTTTCTGCTGCATATAGTTCAAGATCAAGCTCTAAGGTTCCCAACCTAAATAATATATCAGGTAAAACCTAAGTTAGAAGGTTTTACTATTTGATTATCCCATATTATCTAAAATAATTTCAAGGATCATGGATGATCGAGATGACCACCCAAAGTAGTTTCACATTTATGGTATGCTCATAAGTTAATTTAGCTTCAATTCCAAAAGTCATTGGGTGGGTTAATACAACAGCAACAGCTCATGTTTGCATTATTTTGTAGGTTACATTCTTGAGTTGAAAACACAATAATGAATATATCTCAATTTATATAACTGAAGGGAGTGTGTGTCCTGTTGAAATCATATGTAGGTTTAAATTGGCTTTGATGAACGAACATGGTGTTGTTTTATAGGATGTCTTTTTGTACCTTCATTTAAAATAAACTTAATTTTTTCTTCTTTATTGGATGGAAATGGTAATGTTTGTTCATTTAAAAATAAAAAATAAATCATATTTCTAGGACAATCATTGTGTTGACACTCATATATTAGATAATTATACATCTATGCGTGTATTTACTAAATTAACTACTGAATATTTAGTTTATATTTGGTATAAAATTTATAATCGTACCTCTACAAAATTAAGTTGTTGTAAAAATTTATTTTAGCACACCTTCAGTACATTAATTAAAAGCCATGTGCTTGGTATATCAAAGGAAAACATATAAAATAAAGAAATTTGATACATATCGTGTAAAATAAGTCTTATAGCTTATTGATACGACATATATGGTGAATTCCACGTAACATTATTTAATGATAAAACTTGATTTTTTTATTCTTAGATAACTATTCATGATACATGTATCTTTTTTATTTTATTAAAAAATGAAAACTATTGACAAGTTCAACTTCCTTAGAGCCGATGTTGAATTATAACATAATTAAGACTCAAATATGACTGTTATAAAGAGTATTGTGGTTTTTATGATAACTTGAATGAACAAAATCATGACCCATTTATCTTTATGTAGATGAGTGTGGTATTTTTTTAATTTTCCTTGTTGGTTTTACCGATGATGAATAATATTTATAAGAAAAAAATCATAGGTTGCATGAGATGTTTGGATTATGATCATTCATACGTCTTCAACCACTTCACTGTAAAAAGGGGGGGGGGGTCTTAAGTGTGCAACATATTCCTCCAAATGTAGTGTCTACTAAAATAACAAACAATACATCGTTTGAGATTTTTAAGGGACGCGATAGCAATTTAAAATATGGACACACTTTAGAATTTTCGTTTAAAGCAAAGCCTTATAGGCCAAGTGAGCATAAGTTAAAATCCAAACTAATAAGTTGTTACTTGATAGAGTATTTATACCACCAAACAGTTATAATTTACTTTTTCTGAACATATATAATTTTTATGGGAATTGTAATTTTTTTTTTGATGTCAAGTTTGGGGGGGGGGAGGATTGAGATAAAGATAATCGTTTGATGTAAACAATTTAAACCTATTCATTTAGTATCTAACCTTAACGTCCACTTTCCTGGTTAGTTTGTTGATCGTGTATAACATGTTATGGACTTTAGTGCCTTAAATAAATATACCATATTTCACTAAAAAGTAAATATTTTATTTTATGGATGAAATAACTCAACACTAGAATATTATAGTGCAATCTAACAAGCTTACATTATGTAGAGCTATTGAAGAGAGAATAAGTGTCATACATTCAGATTATATTGCATTTTTGTACAAACTAGAGGATTTGTAAAGATTTTAGAAGATTATTCAACCAACTTTATAATGTCATAAAAAGGTAAAATTTAGATCTTATATGGAAACAATGAATAAAAACATATATCAAATGCATGTAAATGTAGTATGAGATTTATCTCATTACTCGAGGGAAACATTGGTTTCAAATATATAAATTCAATTATAATTCCAAACTTAAGATGCATAATATAAAGTGCATCTTATTAGAAAAATGTTATACTTAAGTGAATGCAAGAACTCTTATAAGATATTTTTTTAGTTTCATCAAATGATTCATTTAGGATAATCATGGTTCTAATTGCATATTTAGATTATGAGCTTCATTAGATGGATGTTAAGAAATTATTTCTCATTAAAAGACATTAGATATATTATTTATATGATGAAAATTGAAAACTTTATTGCCACGAATCCATATTTGATGGTTTTTAAACTTAAGAAACCCATTAATTAGCTCAAACAGATGTCTCATTAATAATATCTTATTTGGTTTTGTAATAAATATTATGGAGGATTGTATGTATAAATAATTTAGTTTATCAAATTAATATATTCAGTATTATATATCGATGATATTGTTCTAACAATATGAGCTTATTTCATATCACAAAGGCTTTATGTCGGATAAATTTGATATAAAATATCTTGGTATTGTTTTTTTGTATCAAAGATTTAAATTTTTTGAAATCACTCTTAACGTACTACGGGTCTATCATAATAGACATATATTGATGGCATGTTACAAAAGCATGAGGTGAAAAGCAACAAAACTAGAGATATCCATATAGCTAAAAATAATATTTTTTTATAAAATCGATATCCCAAAACAAAATCATAGATTTAGTTTATGCATATTTTTATACGTTTCGGCTATTTGAAATTATATGTATTCTCAAACATGAATAATACAATATATAGTCTTCTTGTAGACATATGTTTTAGGTACTTGAGCAATTTGGGTATTTACCATCATATAATCAAGAGGTTCCTCGTGTACTTAAAGAAACCAATCATTACAAATTGATATATATATATATATATATTATTGGTTAGATATGTGAGTGAAAGAATGTCAACCAAACTCTTGCAACCACCTCCATCATGAAGAAGAAATATATGGTCAAAACATCAAATTTCTCATAAAAGTTATCGCATGACTGCTTATAGTCGGACGAATAGAAATATTACTCATGCGTTACTATGATAGTAGTTAAACATTCATGTTTTCGAATAACAACGGTTGCTCGAACAAGTCTAAGTATATAAACATGAAAGTATGATTGTTAATGAGACAATACATAATATTCAAATCATGATAAAACATATGAACATAAAATTTGTAGTTGTATATCCTTTTAATAAGGTATATTTATACAAAATCTTTCATAAATATGGTATTCACATATGTATCCTTGGTTTGGAGGGTTTGTAGATTCAATAGGAGTTTTGTTTGGATTTCAGGTTTTTAGTACAACTTTAGTTTCAATATGATTTTATATTATTTTTAGTATGCATACTTTAAGTTTAATAATACAATAATTCTTTTGCTCTTACTTTTTGAGTTTTTCGTGTACATTCGGTTTACCAATCATAATTCAGTTAAGTAGGATCAGTTAAGAATTATAATGTTGTTATTAAATTTGTTTTGGAATCCTCATACAACATATCGTTAATTTTTTTAGTTCGTTTATGTGATAATTAGCAACGTGATTTCCGTGGAAATTGTACGCCTCATTGCTAAGTGATACAACCTCTTTAGTTCGTTATTGATTATCGTATAATATGATAAAACATTTTAGATTATATGTTAATACGATAGTGTTTTTCAAAATGTAATTCAGTGGATATAATCAGTAGAAGCGGTGATCAAGTAAAAGATTGAATGATATCATAATTAAATTGTCTCACCAATTGTAAACTTAGAGTATCCCAATTATTATAAAAATATCACACTTAGATTGAACTATTAAGTAATGATAAGATAGTATCATAGAATTTTACTTATTAGATTTTATGAGTTTAATAACATTCTTGTCTCCATGTATAACATAATTATATATATTTTATTTTTTTTCTTTTGTAAAATCGAGTGTGAATTAAATAGAGAGTAATTAAATTCTTCTAAAAATTTTAAAATACTCTGAATCATTCAATAAACAAATATACCAATTTTGTGAGAATAAAATATTATTATTTTTTCTCTCTTACAAAAATATAAATCATTTAAGTTATATATAAATATTTCTAAATCTAAGAACCGTGTAAAGTTCAATCTTGTCTATTGTTTCAGATAAAATTTTAAAGAAAAACTAGGATAAAGTAGGTACTAAAAAACAAACACATTATCTACTTAACACCTCAATATCATGTATTACTCTCTAAGAGCCAAACAATTTTATCAATTACCACTAAATATCTAACATTTTTTTTAGCATCCTTAATATCTTAACTAATTATATAATGCTAATTATTATTAACTAATTTTTTTTATTAAACACGTTCTTCATCTTTCTTCCCAATTTGTTTTCTCTGTTGACAACTCTAAATCTCATAACTTCATTTGTTTTCTTCATATTTTCTCCCCCTTTCTCATGTTATTCGTATTTCATTAAGAAAGAAAGAACGTACAAATAAAAAACACTATATAATCGAAGGTGAACCCGTTTGTGACTACAATAACAACAAACGATATTGCAAATTTTATAAAAAAAAGAAAAAATATTAACACGAAAAATATGATGATTATGAATCAATGTAGAAATATTGTTCCTCGTCATTTTTCTTTCTTTAGTTTATTATTTTATTTTATTTTATTTTTGTGTATTTAGAACGTTTGATTTTCTTATTTTGCAAAAAAAAATGGTGGGCTGAATCACGAATTAGTATATACTACTGTTAATCACCAAAGAAACTTTGGATTGAGAATAAAAACGATTCATGAATCGCAGAGTGTTAAGTATGATTCATGATCTTTAGTTCGCGAGTTCCGATTTGTGAAGTATTTAAAAAAATAAGTGTTGACCGCGAAACAAAAGTAAAAAAAACAAATGTGAATTGTGAAATAAAAAATCATAAAATCACAAATCGCGAAACAAAAATTTAAAATTCAAAATAAAAATAAAAATAATCCAAAATGGGTATCGTGGGTCACGATACGCAAAACAACGATTATTTTTTCAAAAAAATATATCTAAACATAAAACGTAAACCTCAAATCACAGATATTCTGAAAAAAAAATATAAAATAATATCTATAAATTTAATTTTTTCGTCTTAAAAATACAAAAGCAAAAAATGTTTCAAATATTTTCTCACGACTAAAATCTAAAATTTTAAATTTGTAAAATTTAAATTATAAAACAAATAAATTAATGATTGTTGAAAGGTTTTATTGAAAAAAAGTAAAAATTATAACTAATAAAACAAATGATCTAAATATTCATTAGTTATTTGCATTTCTTTAAATACACGGTAATTAAATTTTTAGCGGACTACCAGTACTAGATAGGTGACAAAAGACTATATGTGTTACTGTTTATTTAAAAATATCCATTCTTTTGAAAAAATGTCAGATCGCACTAAAACCAGTACAAAATACCTACATATAACTTAAGTCTAATTTTATCATAATGCATAGTGTTTTAGTTTAGATAGATTCCTTTGTAAAAACCAACCTACTATATTTAAAATTATTGGTTGTATTTGTACTAACAGAGTGGAAGTCGGATAAACACAAACCACGACTTAACAAGAAGTATCATGGAATAGATATATTGAATTTTTATTTTATATTTATTGATACTGTTTAATGATTTATTTATTTAATAAAGAATTTGTAGTTTTATAATTGTTATTTTAATTTTTATATAATTTTTAATTTAATAAATTTTAATTTAAAATATATAGATTCAAAATAAGAATATAATAGATCACTAAATATGCGATATATTTAAACTACTAGACATGATATATTTGAGCAAATTAAACTAAATGTATAGGACGAGCTGAGATAATTATATCAGACGAACTGAACGGACATATTATTTTGAAAAATCTAAACTAATTAAACAGATTGGACAAGTTAAATGAATAAGATAAAACGAACTAAAAGAACCGAACACAATGGACATAATTTAGTAAGCTTAGCAGTTTAGGCGAGAATATAACAAATTTTGTGACGATATATATTAAACAAGAAACATATTATTCCTAATTATCTACATAAATGAATGATTTTTCATCACGATAAGCGAAACAAAAATAGAAAAAAGAGAGTTAAATACATGAGATTTATAGTGGTTTGACAAGACATTCTACATCCAGTATGAGCCACAACAAATGTTATTCACTTTTTTGTTCAAGGAGATACAGCTGATTACACGAGATTAAACCATAAAAAAATGTTAACAGAACTCTCAATTTCAGAGCTTAAATTATTGCTCTTTTAAGATCTTTCTATGTTCCAGAACAACATCTAATGAGTGCTCTATATTTAATCTGATTCCTTATCTATTGCACACTCGTCATTTGTTTCAGTTTAAGCCCAAAATATATATAGAGAGATTGGTTGTGTAAATCACATACAAACACAATAAACCAACTCATAAAATAAATAACCAATTATGTTGTGATAATGAGTAACCAATTTTATTTCTAACAAGAATATAGATTTTCACCATTTTAGTTGAGACCTTATAATAACATATACACCCATGAGTCAACGCTTTTTTCAATTTCAACTGATGCAACCGATGCCTTAGCCAAAAGCCTTCTGGCTGATGTAGGCGATGCTTTGGCTGATGGATTCTTGACGGATGCAGCCGATGTATTGGGCGATGGTTTATTGGTCGATCAGCCGATGCAGTCGAGACCTTGGTCGACGCAGCTTTCACTTTGTGCTAAGTATCTAATATATTTTTAAGATTTATTATTTGAGAGTTTCCGACCATACTTACAAGAAATTAACATAATATTTGCAACTCTAATTTATCCCATTCAAGGGCCTCAAGTGCTTGTGATATGTACCAAGTCCAACTGATTTGTGAACTTGTTTGCTGCCACTAGTTTGGTAAATCTATATGCTAGATTCGCTTTTATGAAACTTCTTTATCAAAATCTCCATATTTTCAATAATACTTTTAACAAAATGAAGTATAACATTAATGTGTTTAGCGCATTCATGAAACACATGATTCATTGACAAATGTATTACATTTAATGCACCATTAGAACTTGTTGTTTAACCCCAAGTTTCCTTAACATTCCTCTTAACCATATTTTTTTATTACATCACTAATAGCAATATTGGTTGGTTCATTGGTGAGATAGACTTATTCAATGGTAAATACTAGATCACGAGTGATAAGGGTTGGTTACTTATGAGAAATATTGGTTTGTTGGTGGGATATGTTGGTTCATCAGTGGGATATATTGGTTCACTAGTGGGATCTACTGGTTTACCGCAGGAAGGGTTGGTTTATCGATAGAATATGCTGGTGATGATGTCCAAGCCATTTGGGGACCTATAAAGGTATTCCAAAGTTGTGATGATGGTTTGGTTAATGAATTAAATGGTTATGGTTTAACAATTTGTTTGATATTCCATTGTTGGGTTTGTCATGATGAATGGGGTTATGTTTTTTGAATGAGAGTAGTCTTTCTTCTTGTGATGATGTTCATGTCCAACCATTGATCATATTTCATATCAACCCTAAACATTTGACCAACATAAATTATTCCCGGGCTTGTAAATCTCGGCATTCTCATATGGACGAATATATAATGGATGTTGAGAACGAATATTTGTTATATTCTTCACCAAAATTAAACTATCAACAATCACAATGAATTTTAAACTGTTGTCCTTGGTTTCTTGCCTTGTCAGCAACTAAACCGGACTCCAATAGAGGTAGTTTCAAGACAGCTACACATATATTTTATAATTAGTATATCTCGAGTGTTATTCAATTCCATATTATTCATGTATTGTCCCAATTCTAAAATTAGATCCAGTTGTTACTCATCCATCAATATATTAGGCTCAAGGGTTGTTGGATTAGACATAGTACAATTACGAGTCTAACTTTTTATAGGGTAGTAAAAATGATTTTTTTTTAAAAACAAAGTCTTCTGGAAACTTTCCTTTCTCTAAATCGAGCCAGTGATAATACTAAGACTTTTGGAGACAACGTTATCAAACTTGAAAGTAAGTATTTTAGATAAATTAGGATTATAAGAAGAACATAAGTGCTTAAGTGTTAATTGAGTATTCAAGTTTTAATCCAAAACTCTTCGACCAAATATCTTATTTATAGCTTGAGATTACATGGGCTCTAACCTTGATTCTGTGAAAGAAATCTGATTTTGCTCTTATCCTATTATACAAACAAAGAATTTTTATATTTGATTTTTTTTCTCATATCACGGATTTTGTTTTAGTTTAAATATTTGTTTACTGTTTAAACATATTTTTTTAACTCATATGATAGTGAGATATTTATTATTATTATTATTTTTACTTACGAACATTCGAATAATTTATATATTTGGTTTTTACAATGTTGTATATTTATATATCTTATATAAAATATAAATATAAGGGTATATTATCATCTAAGATCCATTCCAAAATTTATTATAGATTACTGCCCAAAAATGCAAGTTACTATGAGGTATAAGGCCATATTTCCTACCAAAACACCCTTTTATACAAGAAAATCAAACACATATACCTTCTCTCTTTTTGTTTTTTTGTAATATAAATTTTAAAAAGTTTGTATCTTTCAAACCGTAGCTCAAAAAAATCTAAATGTACCACCGGTTTTATTTCTCAAGACGTATAAAACCAGATCTATGTATAATATTTTTTGAATTTAATTTTTTGTCGAGCCTAGTTAACCCTTGTTTCATATGTTCTATTTTTGTGTCTGGTTTCGCATTTAGCACTAAGGAAATATATAAATAAATTAAAATTTAATAATGCTTCCACATTTAAAGTTTCCTTTTACACTAGTTTCACATTTCATATTTCCGTTTAACCCTTGTTTCATATTTCACACTTAGACAATTATTTTTAAAAATTTAACATTGGTTTCACGTTTCATATTTTATTTAACCATGATTTCACATTTTGTATTTTTATTTAACATTGGCTTCATATTTCACACTTAGGGGATAAAATAAAATTTAACATTGGTTTCACATTTTGTATTCTATTTCACCATGCTTTTGTATTTCAATTTTCATTTGATCATAATTTCGTATTTTCCATTTAGGAAAATTTGTTTTCCAAATTTAATACTAGTTTCGTATTTTCCATTTCATTTTACACTGATGTCACATTTCACATTTATATTTAAATTATTTACATGAACTAGTCCTTTTATTATCTATTTTTGTGATACATAGTCAGATTTAGTCCATTGACTATCCATTTTGGTGACATATAGTCCATCGATTAAAACAAATCCGTATTTAGTTCATTGACTATCCATTTTAGATAAAGTTAGTTCATTGCATATGTTTATTTAGGAGACTAACTTTATCGAAAATGAAAAGACAAATGACTAACTTTATTGAAAATAAATTGTTAAGGGAATATCTGTCACAAAAATGGATGGTTAGCGCACGCCATGGGGGGGAGGGCTAACTTTACCTAAAATGGATAGTCAATGACTAAATCTTGAAACTTTTTAGTCGAAGGACTATATGTCACAAAAATGGATAGCCAATGGACTAATTAATGTTTAAAGCGTTCATTTGATCATGGTTTAACATTTATCATTTAGGCAAAAAAATTAAATTTAACATTGGTATCGCATGTCACATTCCATTTTATCCTTGTTTTGTATTTCATATCTATATAAAAAATAAATCAAATTTAACATTGGTATTGCATGTCACATTTCATTTTATCCTGGTTTTGTATTTCATATCTATATAAAAAAATAAATCAAATTTAACGTTGGTTTTGCAATTCTCATTTTATTTTACCTTAGCTTCGAATTTCATATTTGCTAGTTTTCATTTATATATTTTCAGTTTTTAAAATATCGTATTTTCGTTTTCAGTTATTGGTACATTAACAATTTTGTAATATATCCACTATTAGTCATTGAAACTAACAATGATCGACTTCTTTACCTCTCTATTCCATTTTCATAGTTTCATATTATCAAAAATGTATACTTTGACATAGTGGAAGAGTTAGAAGAGTTAAGTTTGAAGAACTATTATTTGAGAGATTTGGTTTTAAATCATATTTTCTCATTCAACGGTCCTATATATAAATATATTCATTAGGCTTATGAAACCCAAATCAGTTCTTGTCAAGAACTCAATTACAATAATAAATTTGGTTTGTTAAAGGTGAGAATAAAATAAACAGAAAAAAATTAAGTATTTAACATGTGGAAGTACGGTTCTGACTTGGTTGAGCAAAGCATAACTCACTGAGTGCTTCGATCGTGTACGCTTAGGTGTTGTCGAGGCATCGACAGTATAAGCCTAAGCATTATCAAAGCATCAGTTGTTTTAATTAAGGTATTGACTATTTCAGCCTGAAAGCCTTTGTTTAAGCCAAAATATATGCTTATACCATAGTGATATCATCCAAGGCTTCGTTGTTTTTTAAGGGAGGAAGTCATTAGTTAAATACAACAAGTTTATCTGTCATGAAAGTTAGGAAAATGCATTTGTTGCTTCGGCTGGGAAGATAATTGGTAAAATTGAGTGAGGTCAAGGTCTTAGAGTTCCTTAAAGCGAGGAAAAGGTTGCTTCATTCTAAAGTACTATTAATGCAATAAAGTCTACACTAGACAAGTAGGTGACACCCTTAACTTGAGCTGTTAAGCTTGACATGTGATATAAGGTGTCAGTTACAGTGTTAGATTGATCTACTTTTATATTAGAATCATTTACTCCTTATTAAAACAAAAATGGTTATTTATGTTGATGAGTTTGGTACATTATGTTGAGGAGAAATATTGGCACCAAACATTACATATAGTGCTATTTTGACTTCGAAAAAGATGATGAGACTTTGGTGAATTTTTGCAATAGAGATAAAGAGAGAAAATGATAAGAGTTTGGTAGAGTGAGTAGATCGGAGAACGATCTTGGAAGAGTATTGAGTGTGAATTATGGATTTGGAGTTTTCGTAAACACTATGTTTTTCTCGCTACTGTTATCTTTTAAACTATTGTTATTGTTGAATAACCATGAGAATGAAATTTGTTGTGGCTCATAGTGGACGCAGGCAAGTTATGAACCAGTATAATTGGTTTTTTTTTATCTTACTCTGTTATTACTTTCTTAATTTCAGTAGAATTGCTACATGTGTCATAACATAGTTCTTGGAACGGTCTGTTTGAGACCTGATCTGATCGAAAGAGCTTGTATAAAATATCACACAACACAACTGTCAATTATTACATGAGATATTTGGTTGGATAGTAAGCTTTTGTGAGCTCAATCGAAAGTTAACAAAAAAAATAAAGTACATAAAATAGGTATTACTCAGAAAAACTGAGCAGTACAAGAAGAACAATTTTAAATTTAACAAAATACACTCAATGGTTCCACCAAAAACACCTTTAAATTCATTGATAGTAATATTATCAAAAAAAAGTTGTTATTTCAACCAATTCTGAAAAAATATCATTCTTGACAAATTAGATTTTTTTCATACTAATTAATTTTTTTAATGTTTTTATGTTTATTAAAGATGGAATAAAAAAAATTGAGATTGGAATTCTTTTAAATCAATAAAAGAAATCTGTAGAAATAAAACTAGTGACTTATGGCATAAAAACAATTAAATTTATATAGTAACTAAGACTATTAAAGTATTAAAAGTTATTTAAGTCATAAAAAGTAATAAATGTTAGTTGATATAATAAATGGAGAATATGTTTATTTTTATATTACCTTAATTAAATGTATATGCTAAAAAAAATTAAAATAAATAAATTTTCTTCTATAAAAAAAAAATAATTATGTGTGCAAAACAATATCACTATTCTCTACATATTGTCGAAATTTATATTTCAAAATATTATATTTAATTTTTTATATGTAATTTTATAATATTTTAATTTCATAACCTAAAAAAACACGTTTTTATTTTTTATAAATGTTTTATAAAAATATTATTAAACATAAAAACTAAAATGTTATAAAAATAAATATTAAAAGCCAGGTGAATAATATTTTTAATCAAACTTATTTTTTATCTATATATTTTTAATCAGAGTATTTATTATTGTCATCCATTTTCATAGCCTACTTTCATAGCTATATATGTTGTTTGTATAAACCTATCATAATTAATATTATTTTTAATAAAAGGTTAAACACCTATTAAAATTTAAATATCAGACTATTATTTTAAATATTTATTTTTATGTACCTTTAAATTAGATTCATTTGATTTTTATATTTATTATTTAATATCCAACTATTTTTTATAATAACTAAGATACCAAATTATATAAATAATAATAGTGTGGTTATTTTTTTCTCCTTATCTATATATTTTTTAGATCCACAGTAGATTGTAGGTATTATGAGGATTCAACTTCTCGTTTGACTTTTAGTCTTTTTTAGTTTGTTTTCTTCATATATTTGATTTCATTGTTGATTTTCATTACATCTCATTGTTAATTTAGAATCTATTTCATCTTTTTAAAGTCGATTTTGTAGGTTCTGTATTTTTGAAGATTTAATTATATTTTTACTCCATTTTAGGTTTTTTTTTTCATTTGTAAAATATAGTTAAAACGTTTAATTAACTTAGGGTTTACTCGTTTTTTTATAAAATGTAGTTGAAAAGTAAGGTTATGGATGAGCTTACAAACATGTATATGTATATGAGTCACATGTCTCTTATCTTGCATGTGTGGGGCACTTGTTATTTTATGATGCATGACACTTTTTTCTGTATGATAGATGCGAGACATATTTTACGATAGATTTGAGGTTTTTAGTAGATGCGGAACACATTATTTTTCTAAGGATAAATGCGGGATCAATTTTATTTTTCTTATGATAGATTTGATCCGTGATCTTGGTCCATTTGAAGACTTTGAGAATTTAATAAATTTGTTTTAAGTAAAAATGATGTACTTATTCGGGGTGAATTAAGATTAAGATTTATGGTGACCTAAAAACATTATCTTAGGTTGTGATGATGATTTAGTTGCTTTGGTATTAATTGTTGATACTTTGGGGGTTTCAACTAGTAATATTGATATTGAGAGTGATGTTGTTGTTGGAAATAATGTTACAGAATCTGCTCAAAGTTTATTTGAAGTTTCAAATCAAGATTTTATTTATGGAAAAACTGCACAAAATTTTAGTATGAATTTTATTAGTCACAAGAAAAACAACTTGATGGTAAGGTTTTTGAAGATAATAAAATATGTTTAAGATTATCTATTACTAAGTTGGCTTTACAGGAAGGATTTACTTTCAAATATCTTCATAATAATAATAATAATAATAATAAGTAATTGCTTATTACACTGAAACAAATTCAAAGGATTGTCTTTGGAAACTTTATGCTAAAAATAATGAGTCTACTAGTGTTTTTGTTGTTGAGAAATATGTCCAACCTCACACTTGTGGGACTAGTTTTTGCAAAAAAAAGGTAAAAATCATTTATCATTGGATTTGATTGTTAATAATGTACGATATTGTGTTAGGAGTAATGTTGATGACATAGTTATCTATGGTGTGCGGCGGTCCGTGGCGAAAAGGGCTAAAAAGGCCACAGTGACGAGACGAGGGACGAGGAGACGACCACATGACATGCGGCGATCCATTACCTGAATAACTTTTTTTTAGCACATAACTGTAATTTTTTTAGCACATAACTGTAATTTTTTAACATCAACTTGATGTTACAATCAAAAATGTAAAATCATTTTAAAAATATAACTATGGTTTAAATATTTCTTACCGTCTTTCATGGATTGCTTTAGAGAAAGCTAATATGATTATATATGTATATTGTATAAACTACTTAAGAGTTATTTAAAAATATTAAAGATTCTTAATAGTAGTAGTGACTACGTAATTGAGTATACTTTGAAAACCAACATCTTCAAGCGTTGTTTCCTAACATTTGGTTCTTATCTCTATGGTTTACAATTCTTATCGTCCAGTTTTATTTATTCACAGAATATTTTAATGGGGAAATGTAAAAGGGTATTGCTATTTATCATAGCTAAATATGGTAACAATGATAAGTTTTGTTCTGTACTATTTTTTATTGCAAAACATGTTATTTTCTTATGTTAGATCTAAAAAATTGAAATCAGGTATAACCAAACATGATAGATGCAAAATCATATATAATATATATGAAACCATGTATCATAGTAGATGCGAAACCATAGATAATCAGGATGATAGATGCAAAACTGTATATAATCAATATGGTACATGTAAAACCACATAATATTAATATGATAATGTATTAGAATGTATTTTCCATAAATTTTATAGGTGCCTTTCCCGTTGCATTTAGTATTATCAGGGCTAAAGATTCTGAAAATTGGTTATGGTTTTCTGGAGATGGTAAAACCTCATTTGTTAGACCGTTAAATCATATTTATTAGTTGGTTTGGTTTATTTTGGGCTAGGGGTAATTTTGTAAAGTGTTTTGTAAAATATTTTGAGTATTAAGTGTTTGGTATAAAGTAGTGAGAGATTTGAGCAACCTGGTAGTATTAAATGTTCATTACCTTCATTAATTAAAGTGGTTGGGGTATTTATACCCTTAATCAAGGACCAATGGGCTTACGGGTCAAGTTATGAAACCGGATCAAGTTTAAGGACCCATTAATCTTTTAAGCTGATTAGCACATAGCTTAGTCAAAAGATGTTTAGGTGTTTTTATGTTTTTCCTGTTCGGATAGTTCGGTGGTATGTTATTGTCTGAATTGCCCTTTTCCGGATAATACAGTAGGCTGTGACTGGATAATCTGAACTCATCAGTAGCGCCTCTTTTAGGCCTTGCCAAATATCTTTGGTAGGACTAAAAAATCTATTTAGCTAGTAGTGACTTTGTCCGACCTGCCTGTGTAATCCATACTAGGAGGTTTATTGTCATTATTCACTCAGTTCGAAATCTGTCCAAACTGACTTCTCTTTCCAGAATTCTAAGAGTTTTCTTCTTGGATCGAGGGACACGTGTCACAGCCTGGTTCGACCTACCAGCCTTTTTTCTTCCTAGATCGGCGTACCTACTAAGTCTAGAAAGTTACCTAGGCATTTAATCCTTCACAAGTTTGCACCGTCTTTAATCATTACCAAACTCTCTTCAACTTATCCTAGGTAACAATTAGTTTTTTCTACTGTTATATAAATCCTTTTTTCACTATTTCATTGTCTTCATTACTCAAAGTCTTCCTACAGAGATTTTCACTCTTATCTTCAAACTTGTTCTTGAAGAGTTTTATGTTCACAGCCAGAAATGCATTTGTTAAAGGCAGTTGGTTGAACTTATCAGAGCTAGAAAGGGAAAAAAAATCGAAAGGGAGAATCGTATTGTTGTCGGCCTCTCAGTTTCCCCAAGTGAGAAATCGAGTGAATCGACTCAAGAAGTTGACCAAGGATCATCCTCTTCCAGAAAACCCAAGCCTAGACAGTTATTCAAACCAAGCCTTTCTCCCCTTCCCTCAGGCTCTTCTGTTGAAGAGTCTCAACCATCTGTTGTGAAAGAAAAATTCGTTTCGAGTACCAGAAAACCTTCCCCCTTCATAGCATGGGCTCTGATGCTGAAAAAATATCCGGAAAAGTCCACCCCTCGCCGGACGACCCGTCTAACTAAAGCTCACTCTATTGCTTCACTACCAAAGCCCTCCGGATCAGGGGCATCTAAAGCAACCTCACGGGAGAAGCCCTCCGGATCAGACGCACCCAAAGTAGCCCCAAAAGATAAACCCTCAGGATCAGAGCCCCAAACGGACACCAGGTTTTCAGAGACAACAGGCACTCAACCATCCGAACAACCTTCGGTTCCAAAACCTGATCCACATCCATCAAAGACAACTGATAAACCTTCCACGGTCATAGAAGAAGTCATGGAAGATAGTATCGAGGAGGATACCTTTGAAACTAAGGCATCAGGTCAAACGGGGGATACTGCCTCTGATAAGAAGGGCAAAAGAAAAGTCAAGGTCTGTTTGACTCATCTGGATCTTCCGGCATGCATAGAGGGCAAGGTAGATCATTGCTTCAAAAACTTCACTGTTAAATATCTGCTAGCTGTACAAAATATCAAATATGTCTACACCCACACTGCTGAGTTGGGCCGGATCTGGACAAAATGGGGGATCCCAAAGTCAGTGAAGGTAAGGATACTTGTCACTCCGGAGACTCCGATGGAATGCAAACTAAACGAGGTGGTCATCTTTACTGAAGTGCTAAACCGGGGACTTCGGTTCTCATTGGACCCAGAAATTGTCAGGTATTTCCCTCTGGTTAAGCTCTGTCCCAGCCAGTTAAGCCTAAACGCCTGCTATTCTCTCCTTGCTTTCATAATGGCATCAAGGTTGTCCAAAATCCCTCTCCCAATGGAACAATTTGCTGTTGTGGAAAGTCTATGCAAGAATCACCACATTCCATTCTACCATCATAATATGGGGAACGATTTCAAGGTGGTAGACGACTTACTGGAGTCTGAGAAGAACTGGAGGACACAGTTCCTGTTTATCAGTGGGTCATGGAAGAACGATAGAAAAATCAAGGCCAACACCAATCCCAGTATGTTAACTAGTAGATGGAAGAGTACAAGTAAGTTTTTTATCTTTGTTCTTCATGCACTTCTTTTGAAATCATAAGTATTCCTCTCATGATTAATTTGTCACTCATTTGTCAGTGCTGCCGAATGAGTTCACTGGATACCTAGAGAAGGGGCAAACAACTTGTGCCAAGCTTAATGCATGGGCTGCGGGGCGTTGGGGAAATGCTTTCCACAACTGCGCCACCTCAGGAAATCTTGTGAGCTCCCATATGTGGAACACCACAGGTCGGAAGGACCTCTCATGGGAAGATCTAACTACGTCGCCTCCTCCTGGTGTAATTCTAAAGCGAACGGAGGCCAAAGATGGTAAATTATCCTTACCTTCCAGGGCCAAAGCTCCTAGCAAAATGAAAGAGAAGAAGAAGAAAGCTACAACAGAGCCGGTCTAAGCTGCCACAGAGGGGACTGGTTCGGGGAACCAAGGGGGCATCGACGCTGCCTTGCTCAAAGTAGTAGAGGCTGAGACTGTTAGGGAGGCGGGAGATTCACAAAACCCACCAAATCCTCCAAAAAAGGACCAGGAAAAGAAGGGCTAGCAGTGACGAAAAGGCTGCAAAAAAGAAGAAGGTCACCTTAGGGGAAGAAATAATTATTCGTCATTCAGGACTTCAACCTCCACCAGCCCCTGTTGATACCACTTTACACGAAAAGATCCCAGCAGATATGCAGTGCGGAGAGGTTCCTGGGGGAGGAATTGAAGGAGTGGACATTAGTTCCCTTCGAGACATTGATTTATACTTCAATGATTTTGAGAAGGATGATTTCGCAGGTTCCTATCGCCCTTAGAGCTCTGCTAACATGGTGACCTATAATGGTAAGTATTTCTCCGTCTCCGGAGAGCAAGATGTTATAAGCCATTCTCTTCTTAGTCACATCCAGCCAATGCTTAACTTGGAGAGACAAGTGAAAAGCCAGACCACACTCATCGAGTCCCTCACTACTGACAAGGAGTTTCTGTCAACCAATCTTCTCAATGCCAATCACAGCATAGAAAAATTGAAGAAAGAGATATAAGCACTGAAGAAGGACACAGAAGATCTATCAACCAAGCTGGCCACTTCGGAGACTGCCAGTACTGAGCTCCAAACTAAGTTCTCTGGTTTATAAAAGGACCTCACAATATTAAGAGAGGACCTGAAGACCAAAGATGGTGTCATTCAAACCCTATTCGGTGAGAAGACTTCCTTATAAGCTATTGTGTCTAAGATGGCCAATGAGAAAGAGGACTTGGTGAAGCAGCAAGAACAAACTATTCAGGCAAGCATTGATAAATATACCAACGACGTGATAGATTCTCTTGAGAAAAGATACAATGAAGTCAGGTCTGACATGGTGTTGCTCTTCCATGAAACCTTTCCGAAGAGGACCCTTGGTCCCCTATGAAAATATGTGGAATACGAAGACCTTCCTCATCATACCATGGCAACTGGTGACAAGTACAACTTCTCCAGTGGAATTGATTCCACTTTAGACGATGAAGAGGGAACTGGTGAGAGTTCAAGTGCTGAGCTCAAAAGTCCCAAGAAAGGCGGTGGTGGTGAAACATCTGAAGCGAACAAACCCTAAGATTTAATCATATTTTTCTATCTTTTCTGAATAGTTAAAGTCCTTAGATGGCTAAGGCATATTTTGTAATGTTATCTGGCCAGAGTCCGGATAAGTCCTGGAAATACTTAAAGTCCTTGAATGGCCAAGGCATGTTTTGTTCTTCCTATTCTGTTAAAATCCGAATAAGTTTATTTATCAAACCTTCTTTTATTTAACATTCTCTTTTCTTTAATTTTTTCATGGCTAATGTTTAAGTAGCCCCTTTTATTTCAGAAGTATTAAAATGAGAGTGTTTAATATCTCAGATGACATGTATTTAATGGTCATCACTCAACCAGGTTAATCTGATCTATCAAAGATCTAAAGTGTTAAACCAAAGACTTGTACCCACACCGGATGTTTTAAGCAGGCATCACATTTTATTGAATGAAAAAAAAACCGGACACCTCATTAAAACCTCCCCGCGCCACAAGGGTAGGAAAGAGTATGCCCCTAATATTTACATTAATATCTAACAAGTAAATATTTATGAAACTTTTATTCTAGATATAACCTAAGATGTTTAATATTCCATGGGTGCTTCAAAACCCTCTCTTCTTTGTCCTGAAGCCTATAAGTCCCAGGTTTAAGCTTTTTGGAGACCTCAAAGGGGCCTTCCCAGTTCGGAGCCAACTTTCCAAATTGCTTCTCCTTGGTGTGTGGGAAAACGTTTCTCAAGACTTTATCTCCCAGTTGAAAATCTCTTCTCTTGATCTTGGAAGAAAACCTGCTCCTCATCAAGACTTGGTAGTGGGATGTTCTCAAGTGAGCTTTAACCCTTGTTTCTTCTATTAAGTCCAACTGATTCCTAATTGCTATCTCATTAGCCTGTTCGGAATAGTTATGGACCCTGTATGATGGTAGGGTAGCTTCAATGAGGGTAATAACATCCTTCCTATACACCAAAGCAAAAGGAGATTCTTGTGTAGCAGCCCGATGAGTAGTTCGGTATGCCCACAATACTTCTTGGAGATAGCTTGGCCACTTTCCTGCAGCCCCCTCTAGATTCTTTAACCCGGACAAAATAGTCATGTTTGCCACTTCAACTTGGCCATTTGCTTGTGGATGGAAAGGAAAAGAGAAACAATGCTGAATGCCCCTAGAGGCACAAAAATTCTCCATATTCTTGTTATCAAATTGTGGCCCATTATCTGTGGTAATCTTTTGAGGAATCCCAAATCTGCAACATATATTGGATAAGATGAACTTTATGGCAGCTTTCGAAGTGGTTCCTGCCAAAGGAGCTGCTTCTATCCATTTCGAGAAGTAATCAATAACAACAATAATAGTCCTGCACCCTCCGGACGCCATTGGTAGAGGCCCAACTAAATCCAATCCCCAACGAGTAAAAGGTACTGGCTCAGAAATAGACTCCATAGGTACTGCTGGTACAAGAATTTCGTTGCCATACCTTTGACATGGATCACACTTCTGTACCATTTATTTAGCATCTGCCATTATGGATGGCCAATAGTATCGAGCCAACAATACCCTCCGGGTCAGTGCCCTGTAGCCATAGTGTGCTGATCCTTCTCCATCGTGTAGTTCAAATAAAATAATTTGGGATTCTTCAACCCCCAAACAACACATGAAAGGTTTACTGAAGGATTTTTTATAGAGAACCTCCCTTATGATAAAAAAAACCACAAGCCTTATGTTTAATCTTCCTTTCCATAGCTTTATCCGGATGCAAGACCTCATCAGAGATATATTGAAGAAGGGAAAATCTCCAATCTTTAGGTTGAACTACTTGTATACTCAAGCTCTCCTCCTCTTCCTTGTTCTGAATTGATTGTATGGATGGGCATTCTTGTATATGAATTCAAGGGTAGGACTCAGAATATGCTATGGTTGCTAAGGAATCTGCCAGTGTATTTTCTGATCTATGAATATGCTCATAACAAACACTCTTGAAGTTGGTTGCCACCTCTTTAAGGACCAGTAAGTATTTGATCAGTTGTTCCTTCTTGGCTTCAGATTGACCCTGAACATGATCAACAAGAAGCTGGGAATCACTCATCAACCTAACTCTTTTAGCCCCACATAGAAAAGCTAATTTGAGACCAGCTATAGCCGCTTCTTATTCGGACTCATTGTTAGAGGCCCTGAATCCAAAGCATATAGCTTGGTACATTTTATCACCGTAAATTCCAGCTCAACAACCCATTGTGCTTGATCCACCATCAGTCCAGACTACCCATTCTTTTTTTATTTTTCCTTCTGAAACTTGTTTTGAACTCCTATCCGAATGGAATTCTACCAGGAAATCAGCAACATATTGAGCTTTGATGGCAGTTCGTGGGGCAAAATCAATTTCATAATCACCCAATTCGACTGCCACTTGGTCATCCTACTTGATATATCTACTTTCTTGAGAACATTCTTCAATGGGAAAGATGTTCAAACAATGATGGAATGAGACTGAAAATACGGCCTCATTTTTCTTGCAGTAATCACTAAGGCTAGTGCTAACTTCTCAAGCTTCATGTACCTTTTCTCATCATCTATCAGACTTTTGCTAATGTAGTACACTAGAATAGGGTAATTGTCCACCTCTCTTACCAATACTGCACTTATAGTGCATTCCGACACAACCAAGTATACATTGAGTGTCTCTCATTGAACGATATTGAAAGGGGTCTTTGGTGGAGATAAGTGTTTCTTTATTTCAAAAAAAGCTTGGTTGCATTGCTGAGACCAATTAAAGTTCTTGGCACTCTTCAAGGTCTAGAAAAACGGAGCACACTTGTTCGAAGACCTTGAAATAAAACAATTCAAGGCAGCCAACCTTCTAGAAAGACTTTGGGCTTCTTTAATATTCTGAGGAAGATCCATTTCCAGTAGGGCATTAAACTGATCCAGATTGGGATGTATTCTTTTCTCGCTTATCACATAACCTCAAAAATTTCTGGACCGAACCCCAAAGACACATTTTTCTGGATTCAGTTTTAAATTCACCCTTGTCAAATTGGAAAAAGTTTCTTGAAGGCCAGCTACATGTAAATCTTCCTTCAACCTCGTAACCATCATGTCATTGATGTACACCTCCATATTCTTACCAATCTAACTAGCAAGCGTTGTGTTCACCAACCTCTGATAAGTAGCCCCAACATTATTTAACCCAAAAGACATCACCTTGTAGCAATGAAGACCCTTTTCTATAACAAAGGTAGTGTGATCCTGGTCCTTCAGATCCACCTGTATCTGGTTGTACCCAGAAAAAGCATCCATGAAGGACAACAACTTATTTCTATACATTGAGTCCATCAACTAGTCTATCCGGGGGACTGGATAAAGATCTTTTGGGCAAGCTCTGTTGAGGTCAGTAAAATTGATACACATATGCCATTTCCCATTCTTTTTCTTGACTAACACCGGATTGGCAGTCTATAAAGGATAATGGGATTCCTTTATGTGTCCCATCTTGGTAAGTTGATCGACTTCTTGGACTATTACATCAGCTTTCTTTTTCTGCACAACATGATGGACAACTTATGTGAGATAACAATTCCAGGTACTCTGTTCACATCAGCATTGCACCAAGCAAAGACATGTTGATTGTTTGCTAAAAAATAAAACAATTTCTTTTTCAATTCTGGCGCCATCTTTGAGCCAATCTTAACACTTATACCCTCTGCCACTGAGTGGGTTTCAATCTCTTCAACCGGTATTAAAACACCAGGGGCCTCTCTGGGGTCATCAATTTCACTCTCTCCCTCAGAAGGCCCCAATAACTGCTAATCTTCATTAACCCTGACTGGTCCCAAAGTTTTAGGAGCAAATGCAGTTGCATAGCACTCCCTTGCTATCTTTTGACTACTCCGGACAACATCCACCTGTCCTTGGACCGCGTATTTCCAAAACTGGTGGACTGTTGAGGCCACAACGTGCATTCTAGAGAGCCAAGATCTTCCAAAAATTATATTATAGCATGTGGGGCAATCTACCATAACAAACAATACCATGACCAGCTTTTTAAAAGGTCCTTTGCCCAACAACACCTCTTCCTCAAACTCCCTGATTACATCTGGAGAGCTTCCTGTGAAGCCCACAATGGTTCCGTTTGACCGTTGAATAATGGCCGTATTTTTCATCTGCTTGTAGGAGCTCAAGAAGAGAATGTTTGCCGAACTGCCCGTGTCTATCAAAATTCGTCGGATATCATTTCCCCTAATAGATGCTCCTATCACCACAACATCTTTATGAGGCCCAACAATATTTCTTAAATCATCCTCATCAAAAACTATTAACGGAAAAGGGGTTTAGCATTGATAAGAAGACATGAACCCTTCCAATTGAGTAGCCAGACTATGAACATGCCTCTTTCTTGATGAATGAGTGGGCGTTGTCATGGTATCCCCTCCGAATATGGTGAGTGACTCAAAGAAACTAATGAGTCCGGACACCGTCTTGACCGGTTCTTTTATGACCCCTACTTTATTCTGAGTTTGATCATGCTCCAAGTATTCTGAATCAACATCAAACCTTTCAAGGATCACCATCGCCCCCTCTGGAGCAGATATACCTGTATTGTTTGTAGGGCCAGTTCGAGGAGCATTGTCAGGACTGTTTCCATATATTATTTTGATATAATCTCCCAACTCACCACTTTCTATGAAATTCTATACTTCCTGCTTCAGAGCAATGCAGTCTTGGGTATTATGGCAAATATCATTATAATATTGGCAATAACAAGTATTTTGACTATCTTTGGGAGACTGTAGTGTTGTTGGTTTCCGGAAATGGACCTCATCCTTGGTCTTGTCATAAATTATGGCCAGATTCTTTTTTAATTCTGCAAACCACTCTGATTGAACCCAAGGACCTCTTTTACTTCTTGACTGCTGACTCTGAGATTGATTTTGGTTGGATTGAGCCTGCTTAGCCCTGTTGGGCCCTTGTCCGGTCTCCTTAGCCGTATACCCGGATTGGTTTTGGTTTTGAGCTGCTGGGGTGGACCTTACCTGACGGTGCACCCTGGTTTTCTTGGTTTCATCCACGTTAATCTGCTTTCCCACCTGATTTAACAAGCCATCCCAAGTTATGGCCTTCTTCCTGGTCACCGAATTAGCCAGATTCCCAGGGTTCAACCCTTGTCTTAAAGAAGCAATTGCCACATATTCGAAGCAATCTGCTAACCCATTCTTGGTATTTACGAACCGACTTATGTATTCGTTGAAGGACTCATTTGGATCTTGGGAACAATGGATGATAGTATCTGCATTGCCCTTCACCTCCTTACTTCCCATAAATTGCCTTCGGAAGGCAACCTAGAATGTATCAAAGTTTCTGATGCACCTCTGGGGTAAGCTGTTGTACCACTTAAGAGCACTTCCCGTAAAAGATTGGGAGAAGACTCTACACAGAAGTTTGTCATCATCATCAAAATTCATCATGAAGTTCTTGAACTGCTCCAGATGATTGTTTGGATCCTTACTCTCATCATACTTCTCCATTTTGGAGCTGCCAAACCTTTGTGGTAGGTTTCTGGACAGTATTTTGGCAGACAATGACGATTGTCTCCAATTCCTATTACGACTGAAGACTGTATCTTCATTAGGTGTTGCAAAAATACCTGGTTCGGTCTGAAAAGCAAAAGGATCGATCAACAACTGATCTACATGCCTGTGACTGTGGCTGTGAAATGACCCTCTGCCCAGATACCTTTTAAGTTTCCCACGCCTATCTCTCTTTCTTGAATATTTTTAAACTAGTTTTTGTTTCTTCCTGGACCTCCCTTCATCACTGCTTGATGATAAAGACTCCTCAAGCTCAGCCTCGTTCGAAGAGCTGCTGGAGGACTCAGAATATGAATTTTCAACCGGCTTGGATCGGTGAGTCTTCTTAGAACTGACATGGGTCTTTTTTGTACTCAAATGAGTCTTTGCTGATGGATCATTCTCCCTAGGATTGTCAGTATGATGGATGGTTGACGTCCTTGACTTCTCCTTTATACCCATTTCTGCTTGTTTTATGGCCCTCAACGCCTCTATTTCTGCTCTCAGCTTGTCTCACTCCTCGATGGTGTATTCCTTGTTTTTCCCAACTACCTCCACCACAGGTGGTGTAGTTCCTTACTCGTTTGGATTCATCCGAATTGGTCTTTTCTACTGGTTTTGAATGCAAGATTCAGGCACCCTCGCTTTCCCACTGTGGTCGCCAATTTGGTTTGGTTTATTTTGGGTTGCGGGTAATTATGTAAACTATTTTGTAAAATATGTTGAGTATTAAGTGTTTGGTATAAACTAGTTAGATATTTGAGCAGCCTGGTAGTATTAAATGTTCATTACCTTCATTAATGAAAGTGGTTGGGATATTTAAACCCTTAATCAAGGACCCATGGGCTTATGGGTCAAGTTATGAAACCGGGTCAAGTTATGAAACCAGGTCAAGTTTAAGGACCCATTAATCTTTTAAGCTGATTAGCACATAGCTTGGTCAAAAGGTGTTTATGTGTTTTTACATTTGTCCTGTCCGGAAAGTTCGGTGGTACGTTATTGTTCAAATTTCCCTTGTGAGGATAATAGAGTAGGCTGTGACTCGATAATCCGAATTCATCATTAGTGATCATCATTTAAATATTGTTAATTTGTATATGCTTTATTTCCAGATTGTTATCATGCATATTATATTTATCATCTTATTAATAATTTGAAGTATTTTTTTAGTGGTACATCGAAACCAGTTAAGAAAAATATGATTTGCATGTTTAAAAAATATGGTTATGGTGTGACTAAGAGCATTTATATTCAATATATGAACACATTTCTTAAATAATGATGTCATAAAGTTGTTAGTATTTGTGAAAATTTACCTTCGGAAAAATATTCTTGTGCCTTTTCAAAAGCAAGAGGTATGGTTATATCGCTTCCACTCAAGTTGAGTCATTTACTAATCGGATCAAACAGTATTATAGTTTACCTATATCAGAGTTAGTTGAAGATATTAGAATATTACTTATAATTCAAATTTCAAGGTGTTATGTTGAGGCTTAAAGTTGGACTAATGATTTAAGTCCTAAATTTGATAAGAAAGTTAAAGGCTAATATGGAAAAATATCGTACATAGATTATTCATTCTTCTACTCTTCTTTTACACAAAGTTTTTTTGTGATCCTAATATGGTTGTTGATCTTAGTGTATCTACATATTTTTGTGGTGCATTGCAACAATATTGTTTTTCATGTTCTCGTGCTTTTGATACAATATTTTATACATATGGTAATCCTATGAAATATTTTGAGTCATGTTATTTAATAAGCTCTTATAAGAAAACATATTCATATGGCATACCTGCGTTTACTATTTTTGGTCAAACATCTACTTCAACAACTACTCCATATATACTTTCTCCAATTTTGAAAAGGAGAACTGAAAGACCTAAGAAGAAACGTATTTCATCTAAATGAAAATTAAGTACCAAAAGACAATGTGTAGTCGTTATTCGAAATATATACATAATAGACTAACATTTGTAGATGTTTTGTAAGATAAATGTAATTTTTCTAATTTTAGTTATTATTGTGTTGTCATAATTAAAATACATGAATATTGATTTAAACGTATTTTGAAATTATCCCCTTGACTATTTGACATTTGTCTTGACCAAAATACCTTTTATAGTAATAAATGTGAGACTTTATGATGCATGATAGATGCGAAACCCATTTATAATATTTGTAGTGGTGATAGATGTAAAGTCAATCATAACCAACTACACGACATATAATAGATTTGAAACTTATCCATGGGTTTGATAAATTTGGGACTGGGTAATATTTGTCGATAGATACACAACTAGATCATGGTTTGATAAATGAAGGACAAGAAAATCCATGAAACACCACACAATTCTTTTGAAATTGTTAAATGATGATAGATGTAAAACTCATTTGTAAATGATAGAAACCATGTAGCATAATAGATGCAATCATATAAATCATGTGAAATATCAAATGATGATAGATGTGCAACCATGTAAATGATGCGAAACCATATACATGATTATAGAAGTAGGACTAGTTAACGTTTTTGGTAACATATGCTACATTTCTTCATAGAACTTATTAGATGCGAATCCAGTTCATGTGTTTAATAGATGCGATACCATGTTGTATTTGGTGATAAATGCTACATTCATGAAAAATGATAGATGTATGACCATAATTATAAAAACTATAGTTGAAATATCAAACTTTCATAAATTTCTTAATTGAAAATTAGAAATACATTAAACTTCAAGAACACAAACTAAAAATAAAATAGCAAAAAAGAAATAAAAACAGAAACATACAAACAGAACCACAAACTTTCAATTCATGTTTCTTTAGAGTCTTCTTGGTCAGAATCTTCCTCCTCATATTCAGAGTCTTTTCCTTTAGACTCTTCTTCGTCCACCTCTTTATCATCCTCATTTTCTTCATATAGACTATGTTTTCTCTTCTTTTTCCCATGGGCAGCAACATGATCCTCATTTGGATCCTCTTCATCTCCTGAAAGTTTAAAATATTTTAGAAAATGGTATCCATGAACAAAAGAAGAAATGTAATCATCAGAAGAAGATGAAGAGTATTCTTCGGTTATTGTTAGTTTATAGTTTTCCTTTTTTTTCTGGTGATAAATTCAGTGGCGAAAAATGATCATAGATGGATTCATCATTCGAGGAATACTCAATTATATGAGCCATTTTCAAATAACAAAGTTCTTATTATGTATGAAAGCCTAATGAAAGTATAAACTGAATTTATAGCCAAAGTTTGTAACCATACACAGTAATCAAAGTTATTTTTTGTGAATGTTGTAGTTATTATACAGTAATCATAAACAAACTATATGATAGATGTGGGACAAAACATAAGCAAAGTTGTAAGACAAGACATAAGCAAAGTTGTTGGACAAGAGAAAACAACTACATGATAGATGTGGGACGAGACATAACCATATTATGATAGATGCAAGATATACACATGGTGTGTGATGCTAGATACGGGAGTTAAGTATAAGCTCTAGTAACATATGCATTTATATTGATAATAGATGCGAGATTGCGTGCAGATAGATGGTGATAGACGTAAGACGCGTATAAATAATTCAATGTTCAGACCAAATATATTGGTGATTAATAAACATTACAACAAAAATTATAACAAAACATACATCTTTGATTGTTTTTGCATCGTAAATCGTCCCAAAATCCGTTAGTATTTATATCCTTAAGGAATATGTGAAACATCTCTGCTCTTTTTGCTAATGTAATGTTTTTCGGGTGTTTTTATTGTTAATATATTAATATATCATGTTAATCAGGTGAAAACATGATAGACGCATGATATGTATCAATGAGGGACACATGAAGGTATAATAGACGCAGGACAGTTGAATGCATGATAAATATGTGACAGGTGAAGGCATGATAAATGCGGGACCATTGTAGGTATGATAGACACGAGGTTAGTGAAGGCATGATAGATGGGAGACATGTGAAGGTATGATATATTCTGAACAAGTAATGCATGATAGATGGAGAACCTCGTTTATAACAGAGTAAAAATATGTAAGAAAGTAGGGAACTGCATACATTTATAATTTCATTTGTGATTGGTTTTGCTCGTTTTTTTAACTTTTCTTGTGGTTTCATCAAAATGTTATGTCTTGATAATCCTTGATTATTCATTTTCTTTTGTTTCTAAATATCTTGGTTTGACATTTTTGTTGTGTAATGGGCATGCGTTCATTTTCATGCTTTAATCCAAAGAGAGTCTTAACATCATTAGTTGTCAGTAGTGCCAACTTTGTACCTAATTTGAATGATTCTTTCTTATCATCATAAGTTTTTATTATTTCCATAATAAAATCAGATTCTTTTTTAGAGGAGTATTTTTTTTTTCTCAGCCCGTATGTTACTTTCAAAATGGAATATAATGGTATTTTCTTTGTTATTTCCAGGTGTTCCTATTTTATTTTTATTTCTTTCATCTGATATATTAGTGCAGACAGGTCTGATGTGAAGAAATAAGCTTTTGGAGACATTGAGATTAGACGTAAAAAATATATAATAGACCACATATGTTTGATTAATTAGGGACAATGCAATTCATGTGAGGCTGGACAAATGATGTGAAACCGTTCAATGGTGATAGCTGGA
Organism: Limnanthes douglasii subsp. nivea; assembly: GCA_036936605.1. NCBI lineage: Eukaryota > Viridiplantae > Streptophyta > Magnoliopsida > Brassicales > Limnanthaceae > Limnanthes > Limnanthes douglasii. The sequence continues at coordinate 144,748,931 of JAUPFV010000004.1, forward strand.
AAACCATGTATCGTGATAGATGTGCAACCATATATATAATGCAAAACCCTTCAAAACATGATAGATGTGCAACCAAGTAAATGATGCAAAACTATAGACTAGTTTACAAAGTTAATGCGGGACTAGTTACAAAAGTAATGGGAAGCCATGTTGTGATGCGAGACAATATACAAAGTAGATGAGGGACACATTTTTTATAGATGCACGACTGTACAAAGTAGATGAGGGATGCCTTTTTTTATATACGCGGGACTGTAAAAAGTAGATGAGAGATACATTTTTTATAGATGCAAAATTGCACAAAGTAGATGAAGGACACGTTTATTTATAGATTTGGGATTGTACAAATTATTTGAGGGATTGTACAAAGTAGATATGGGACTGTACAAAGTAGATGAGGGATACATTTTTGTAGATGCGGGACCGTACAAATTTAATTTGAAGCCTATAATTGATGCGAAGCCATGAAGTATATTTTGAGACTCTATTTTGTAGTAATTATTTCAAAGCTACTGAGAATTCAGTAATACGTGTCTCGTCTCTCGCTTTAGTGAGACATAGGTAAGCACTATATGATGATAGATCAACGATATAAGTAATTATCTTCTGCAAAACTAAAAAATATCAATATAACTAAAAACATATGCAAATAAAGAAGATGATGACTATATCACTAACTAGCAATCTAAAAAGTCGAAATAGGTTTACTTTGAAACCCTAGTTCCATAAGAAAAGAAAATCCAACTGATTTTTTTTTAAAAAAAGATGATCATAAATATAATATTTTCATTATTTTTAACGTAGATGTTATCAAAAACTAATCAGAAGTTTTTTTCACGACGAATTTATAGTTTTATGCGATGAATCGAGCTTTCATAGAGTTTATTTAACAATATAGAAAATAACATGAGAGGAGAAATTTTTTATTGGAGATTGCGTTACATTTTTTTAATACTTGTTTATATTGTAGATAATTTTGATTTCTAATTATCTAAAAAAATTTGGTTTCAATTAATAATAGGTTTGTGGTACGAATTTTTTTGCGTAACTTACCTTTTATTAAAATTATTATACCTACTAGAAATGGATTACAAATAATTTGATTATAAATAAATATTTAAACATAATTTCGATATAATTTTGACTAACTTGAGAGAAAAAAAATCACTTAAAAAAGTTTGGATGAAATTGTAAAATTTGATGTTTTTATGAGTTAATAGTAAATTAATGGTACAAGGAAATATGAGTTATGTGGTTTAAAATTATGGATGGTAATGAGTCTGGGATGGGTGCGGGTATAGCTAAACCCGTAATCCATCCCGTCCATGATTTTTCAAACTCATACCCTAATCTGTATCCGTCGGGTAGTAATATTTTTTTCCTACATCCAAATCTGTCGGGTTTGGGTACCCACCCGCGAATACCCGTCGAAGCTTTTTAGTAATATTAAATTTAATGTTTAAATATATAAATACTATTTTCAAAATATATGCTATATCGAATATTTTGTAATCTATTATTTTTTTTCCCAAGAAGTTACTTTTATTGATGTTGAAAAATCTTACAGCCTGTTAATTACAAACAATCTGTGAGCTATAAGCTCAATGATTACAGAATTATGACTAAAAAGCTATTCTTTTGTTTCTCCATCAGCAGCACCCTCCTTCCTTCTTCCATCCTTCTTAATCAATCTGCATCCCTACAGCTCCTATCTTCCTACTTCTGCATCCATAGCAATCCTTCCACAGTCCTCAAACCTTCACCTTTGTATACATGAACCTAAACCTGCAAGCAAAACCATATAGTCAAGTCTTTCAACTTGCTAACAATGTCAAAAATCACATATTCAAATTATTAAGCATATCTAAAGTTTCCCAAACCCATAGCATCAGATCTTAAAATGTTAGCTAAATCACTAAAATTTTGCAGAGACTGAATAGAGAAACTATTCTTAATTTTCAAAGCGTACTTAGCCAACCAATCTGCAGCCAAGTTTTGCTCCCTAAAAACATGCCTAATAGTCATTTGTGGTGAAATCAGCTGTCTACAACACAATAGACTATGCTCTAAATACCAGGGACTAAAACCAGACGCTAACATGTTAAATAAGGCTAAACAATCTATTTTAATGTCTACAATTTTAAGATTAGTCTCCTTCCAGTATGTTAAACCATTTAATAATCCAGCTATTTCAGCACAAATAGAAGAACACTTTCCTAACACACTCCCTTTAGCCACTATTAACTTTCCTAAACTATCTCTTATTATATAACCACAACTAGATTCACCATTGATGAGTGTAGAACCATCACAGTTTAGTTTAACATGATTATTTATAGGCTTTTCCCACTTAATATACATGAAAGGCTTAGATAGTTTAACATGATTATAGCAACCTAACTGTTTAGCTATATTAAAATCAAATGACCAATGTTTTCTAGTTAATGCAGATGCTAGATCCAGTGATGTAAGCATTAAAAGGACCTGACTCACAATCTGTTTATGAGATGTCGAAATATTACTATGCTTATACTTATTTCTAGCCTTCCAAATGTTCCAGATAATCATAGATGGCAATACTGTCCTAACATGAACTCTTCTAACAGTTGACAGAAACCAGATGTTCACAATATGATTAATAGTCATGTGTCTACCTATCTTAATATTAAATTTATCAGAAAAGAAATTCCACACAAGCCAAGCAGTATCACAGGAAACAAATACATGATGTAAAGACTCAATGTTATCACAGTGCACGCATTTACTAGCTAGTTGAAAACCTTTAGATTGTAGGATTGTATCTATACTAATTAGATTATTTAAAACCCTCCAAAGACAAAAAGAACATTTTTAGGTGAAAGATTGTTCCAAATTTTATCTTTGATTATTGAAGAAGGATGTTTCTGTCTTAACTCTAAGACTGTATCTTTTAACTTACAAGAACCATCATTTGACAGTTTCCAAATAACAGAATCCATAACATTCTGGTTTATATGTGTTTTAATAATCTTGTTAACATACTGTAAAGGAAAGCTACTTTGAAGTTTAAGGATATTCCAAATATTATTAACTATATATTCATTCACTTTTGTTTGCTGATAATACCTAGAATTAACATCAGTTAATAAAATTAAAGGTTTCATATCACTCCATTGATCTAACCAAAAATCTATATTACCCTGACCTATTTTCCACCTAATATGCTTCTCTGCCTCTAATCTAATTTCCATCATTCTTTTCCAAACTTTTGAATCAGTGTTCCTTAATCTAGCTTGCAGTGGGTGTATATTATTGCAGTACTTAGAGTGTAATAATTTTGACCATAAAGATTTATTACTTCTAAAAGAGAACCATAATTTAAAAGCAAATGCAGATTGAATATCCTCTAAACTTCTAAAATTAAGACCATTCTCCTTAAAAGGCTTACATAAACTAGCCCAACTAGTCCAAATAAGACTTTTGCTATTCTCATTACAACCCCACAGAAATTTATTTAACAACTTATTAAATCTAGTAATAACTTTTAAAGGCAATTTTGTTGACTGCAAGTAATATATAGGATAGGACATGAGTACAGAGTTAATTAAAGTTATCTTTCCACCAAAAGAAATATGTTTAGAATTCCATTCATGAATCTTATCTTTAACCTTATCTATTAAACACTCAAAATGTTCAGCAAAGTTATTTGAATGAATCGGGATACCTAGATATGTAAAAGGTAATTTTGAAAGCTTAAAACCTAAGAAATCCTTAAGGTGTTCTAATCTGTTTCTACTCATTTTTGAAGAAGCTAAGAAGGTAGATTTGTCTTTGTTCAGTTGATGTCCAGATAGATTTTGATATAGATCTAAGAAACTAGATAAATTTCTAACACTAGCTAATGAACCATTTAAAAATAATATTATATCATCAACATAAGCTAGAACACTAATATTTAAGCTACTTCTCATATTATAGGCCCTAATCTTTTGTTGGCCAACCAACATCTTTATACCCCTAATAATAAACTCCTCAGCAATTATAAATAGACAAGGTGATAGAGGATCACCCTGCCTAAGACCATTCTTAGACTTAAAGTAGCCAGAAGTCTTCCAATTAGTAATAACAGAATATGAAATATGTTCTATAGATTTCCTTATTAAGTCTATAACTAGATCATTAAAACCAAATGCAGACATAACTTCATATATAAACCTATACTCAAGTCTATCAAAGGCTTTTGACATGTCAAGGCTCAAAATAAGATTATCTCCTCTAGTTTTCCTATTCAAATCCTTTACTAACTCCTGAGCTATTAAAATATTCTCCTGAATCATTCTATTGTCAATATAAGCACCTTGTTCATATGAAATTATTAAGGGGAGAAGCTTAGCTAATCTACTTTGTATCAGTTTTGAAATTATCACATTAAACACAGAACACAAGCTAATAGGTCTAAATTGAGTCCAATATTTGCGAGACCTAACCTTAGGTATAAGACAAATTAAAGTAGAATAAACACCTTTAGGTATATCTGAACTCAAGAAATATCCTTTAACAGCATTAAAGTAGAATATTTTGTAATCTATTAATATTAATATATGGTTTTGGTATATGTTAGTAAATAGTTTTTTTTTTAAATTTAATTAATAATATTACTATTAAGAGAAACTTAAAAATCAAATCTAATATTTAATTGTAGAATGATATTTTTTAAATATACTATACCCTACTTAGCAAATATTCATATTAATAATTAATATATGGTTTTGGTATATGTTAATTTTTTAAAAAAATTTAATTAATAATATTAATAATATTAGAAGTTTGGCACAAAACAAATAAAATACCATTTTCAAAATATATTGTATATATTAACAAATAATATATGGTTTTGGTATTACAGAATACAGATATTAATATTAATGACTCTATTTTAAAGTTTAACAAATACTACTAAATCCATTATTATTTTATATAATATTAATTTAGCGGTTACCTGTAGGATATTACCCAGTGGGTCGGGTTCGGGTTAGGTACTCGTGCGAAATTTCTTAAACCCATAACTTATCCCAAACCCGATGGGTAGTAAATCTTCAAACCCATAACCCATCCGCAGAATTTTTTTAAAACCCATAATTCATCCTATCGGATCGGGTACCCACAGATCCAGAAAAAATTGCCATCCATATCTAAAATAAATCCCATTGTTACTACAAAGTTTCCTTAATTTATTTTCATTAATTTTTAATGCTATTATAATTATTTTAATAAAAATGAAAAAAGAAATGTCTTTTTCATTGTCTACGTGTAGCATTTCTATAACACGTGTCCATGCAACCTTTCAATCTTCCCGAATCCACCCATCTATTTATATGATTATCTCTTCCATTTCTCTCTGCTCAAAATTTCAACTAAAGCTTAGTGTTTTTTACAAAACCTAGTGGCTCATTTAAATTTTATATTTACAATAAGATTTCAAAACTCTTTAGTGTTTTGAATCTTATATATAAAATCTTGCGAAAACGGTTTTTTTTCCAATTTATGTTTTAAAAATCGGAAAAAAAAAATGTTAGAAGATAACAAGAATCAAGCTTTTAGTGTTTGTGGAGATGTACATGGACGAGCTGACCCTAATTCTTTTGACGACGATGGTCGTCTCAAACGAACCGGTAATTATCTTATTTTCGTTGATTTCATCCCAATTTTATTTTTATTTTTATAAAATCTGGAGATCTGTTTACCAGAAAGGTTGTATTTATTATTTTCTGTTTTTGAAAAGTAATTGACTTTTGGTACTGCTAGGTAATGTTTGGACCGGAAGTGCTCACATAATAACAGCTGTGATCGGTTCAGGAGTGTTGTCACTTGCATGGGCAATAGCTCAGCTGGGATGGATAGCCGGTCCGATCGCTATGTTGATGTTCTCTTTTGTCACTTATTACACCTCTACTCTTCTTGCATCTTGTTACCGGACCGGTGATCCGGTTACCGGCAAGAGGAATTACTCTTACATGGAAGCTGTTAAATCCAATCTTGGTATATATACTTTTTATCTTTTGGATATCATTTTTTACTTTTTAGAAAAAATAACAACTCCTTTTTACTGTCGGTTTCTCCAAAAGTTTACTCTAGAATTAATTATTCTAATTATTGCTATATTGTATGAATTTAATTTGTGTTTTATAGTGAAAAATAACCTAAAACAGTCTCCTAAGTTGCATTAAGTTTCAGTTAAATCCTCCAGTTTTACTTTTTAACCCACTATAAATTTTAAAGACAACTTTTTTTGGGTTGGTAATTTGATATATTTAATTATTCTTAATTTGATAATAAATTAGCTTTATTTTGAAATCTATTTTATGGATTTAAATCTTTGAATTTCAAATTTGTCAATTATGAGAAAGTACATGTTGTTTTGGCTTATATAATTGTATGGTCCGTGACTATCTTATTTTGGCCAAAGCAAATGGTTTTTTCCTAACGTTATAAATGGTATTTATAGATTTTGTCATGTTCGATAATTTTAAATTCAAAAGATTAAAAGAAAACTATTTAACGATTTAAACAGATTGTATATACACTAAATTTTTATTTTTTTTATCTTTTTAGTAAGTGAAAGAATAATAATTAGTAAAATATTTATCATTGGAATTATATGTATAGAATAATGATTTTTAACTTTAAACTCTTAATAAATAGAAATTGGATTTACTGGATTGAACTGCAATTTTAACCGGATTATCTTAATTTTATTTACGTGTCTTTTAAAAGTCCTAGCATTCAATTTATTCTGTTGGGAAATGGTAAATGAATGCTTCAAACAACTATTAAATATGGTTTTGTTTTTTTAATTAAATAAAACTAATTTATAAAAGTTTTATTCTTTAGGTAAATGAAATAAATTTAGAAAAACAAATAAAACTTTCTGTACAATGCGTTTGACTTTTTTAGTAATTAATTGTCATTACCCGATAATACTTTAAATGAATCCTTAAAGTCCATTTAATAAATACTCCATGTAACAAGTCAGTGTCAGAGGTATTTTTCTGTCATTAATACTATAATGAATATAATATTTAATATATTTTATAAAATATTGCACATCGTTTTGCTTGAATATATGTATTTATAATTTCAAACATGTTTTTAACAAGTTAGATCTTTGGTATATTTTATTTACTTTTAATTCAAAATATTAATTATTTAATGAAGAAAAATCAGTAACATCGTGTTTTCTAATGGAATTATACAATTTTCTTTTGACTTTTAGTTGTTTTGATTTACTGTTAAATGCACTTTTAGTCTTTTCTGTGGTTTTAGTTTCTGTTTTTTCATTTTTCAGGTGGCTCTTATCACAAGTTATGTGGATTACTTCAGAACATGACATTTTTCGGGATAGCAATCGGCTACACAATTGCATCAGCTACAAGTATGATGTAAGTGTTTTTCTGTCACTACTTCTCTCTCTGCTTGACCGGATCATTATTTAGCCTATGCCAGGGATAGGATAATGCATAGCAAAGCAACTTTTAACTTTAAATATATACTCCCTCCGTTCCCTTTTATTAGTCGTTCTAGAAAATAGTAAAAATTCCAAATTAGTAGTCGTTCTCGCTTATCAAGATAACATTAATTAATATTTAATTAAAACAATAAAGTATGACCAATAGACAAAACATATTAATTAAGACTGACCAATTAAATTTCTTTCCTTTTCAACTTCTACAAGAAAGAGAAGCCATTATGATGTTTATTAATATTTGTGCCCATACCTTAAACGTCCTATATTTCGGAACGGAGGGAGTATCTTAGTTGCGACGCTCTATTTCTTAGGATGAATCTTGGATATGATCTATATCATTCTATGCCGACGTATAAATTTGTTTGGATGCAATCTGAATTGCAATGACGCAACACGCCAACGTAAGAATTTTTGGTCTGTATAGGTGTCTTCCAAGGATAGGTTTATTGTCTTAATGTGGATATATTTATTCATTCAATATGGTCTAGATTGCACAATGTTCTAGATTGCACAATGTTCAACCGACCTAAATCCATAAAAAATATCATCCATAATTCTTATATTTTTTCTTATCTTAAGAGCTACTTGAGTGAGGCTTATGTACATGGACCGACTCTTATAACAACAACGCTTGTTTTGATAAATTACAGGGCAATAAAAAGATCGAATTGCTTTCACAAAAGTAAAGGCAAAGATCCGTGTAAACTAAACAGCAATCCTTACATGATAACATTTGGTGTCATACAAATAATGTTCTCTCAGATTCCCGGGTTCGATCAACTCTGGTGGCTATCCTTGGTTGCTGCTGTTATGTCTTTCACTTACTCTACTATTGGTCTGGCTCTCGGAATCACTCAAGTCTCAGGTCTATGCACAATCTAAAAAACCTGAATTAAAATATGTAACCTTTTAATTTTTATGTTTAATAAAACACTAACCATGGACTTTTTGGTTATGTATTGCGACGATTGATTCGCAGAAAATGGAAAAGTTAGAGGAAGTATGACAGGAATAGGAATAAGCATAGGCAGTGTTACCGAAACTCAGAAGATATGGAGAAGCTTTCAAGCTTTTGGCGATATAGCTTTCGCCTATTCTTATTCCATCATTCTCATTGAAATTCAGGTACTTTTTTTGTTATACCAAAATGTTAGTGTTAAACAGATACCTTTGGTCCTAAGTAAAAAGATAAGTGCTTATATGGTGCCGAATGTATATATACAGGACACACTAAAATCTCCGCCCTCTGAAGCTAAAACAATGAAGCGGGCATCACTTCTAAGTGCAGTAGTAACAACGACTTTCTACATGCTGTGTGGCTGCATTGGTTATGCTGGCTTTGGTGACTCAGCACCTGGAAATCTCCTAACAGGATTTGGATTCTATAACCCTTACTGGCTCCTCGACATAGCCAACGCAGCAATAGTAGTCCACCTAATCGGTGCGTACCAAGTATTTTGCCAACCTCTATTCGCATTTGTCGAAGAATCAGTCAAACAAAGATACCCGGATAACAAATTCATCGTAAAGGAGATCAAAATTCCAATTCCTGGATACAAATCGTGTCGCCTCAGTCTCTTTCGATTGGTATGGAGGACGTTGTTCGTGATCACAACGACGGTGCTGTCGATGCTTCTACCGTTCTTTAACGATGTTGTTGGGCTTCTTGGGGCGTTTGCGTTTTGGCCGATGACAGTGTATTTCCCGGTCACGATGTATATTAAGCAAATGAAGGTTGAAAAGTGGAGTGCGAAATGGATTTGCTTACAAACAATGAGTGGTGTTTGTCTTGTGGTGAGTATTGTGGCTGCTACAGGGTCTGTTGCTGGGGTTGTTTATGATCTCAAGGTTTATAAGCCGTTCAAGACGGATTACTGAGTTGGAAGAAAATGAGAAATATGAATAAAGAGAAGGAGGGAATTTGATTGTTTTTCTTAGAAAATGAGACAATTGAAGCTTAAAGGAAGACTGTTGTGATAAATGAAATGTTATTATTGAATATATTATTTAGTATGAATGCATTATTGAAGTACTTTTAGTAATAATATAGTCCATGCTGTTATTTAGGACCGTAAGGATGCGAAAAATGAAATGTTTGTCGATAAAGTGCACTTTTTGTTCTAGTTACACGATAAAAGACACAGAGAAACAGGCCGCTCAAATAAATTCCTAACTACTAAATGACTTAGTGAAGTAGTGTGAGTTATATTAGGAAGTTTCATAATTACTAAGAGATGTTTGAATTGTATTTTCTATAAGTACTGAACCTTTGTGTTTCATTCCTCAAGTACTAAAGTCAAACCATCTCTCTGTTCAATTGTTTCATATGTCTATTCAATTGTTTCAGTTTTTGTCTCTTCAATTTGTTTCATGGTATCAGAGCAAGGTCTCTGTATATCAAGTGTTTGATTTTATTACCCATTGAAATACAAATCATGTCAAGTGTTATTATCTTTTCTTTTTAAAATATGAGTGGAAGTAATTCAACTTCTCCTGTGTCTATAGATATGCTCGTTGGAACCAATTAATAATATTGGCAGTTGAGTATGGAGGCTTTCCTTCAAGGACAAGATTTCTGGGATCTTGTTTCCGGTAACGAGATAGTTCTGAGTGATACTCCGGAAAACGCTGAGTTAAGGAGGAAATGGAAAGTAAGGTGCGAAAAGGCCTTATTCGCGTTGAGAACTTCGATCAATAAGGAATTTATTGATCATGTTCGTGCATTGGATTCTCCAAAGGATATATGGGATACTCTTGACAGGTTATTTAAGAATGCGCTTGCTTCGTTAACCCAAGGTAATAGGTCGATCTCTGATTACTTTCTTAAGGTTAAGAATGCATGTTTGGAAATTTCAGGTTTGGATAGTGATGAACCTATAAGTGATGCAAGGCTAAGACGTTACTTGATTCGTGGATTACGATCTGATTTCATGTCGTTTATATCATCAATACAAGGATGGGTTAACCAACCACCAATTGTCGAGTTAGAGAACCTGTTCTCCAACCAGGAAGCATTGGTTAAACAAATGCTTGGTAAGTATTCTGTTGATGTTGAACATACACTCTTTACCAAAGACAGGTCAAGGTGGAAAAACACACAAAATCATTATCAAAATTGTGTGGTAAGAAGAAAATAATTAAGGGGGAGTCAGCAAACCACTTTAAATGAACATGTTTTAGATGCGGAAAGACTGGACACATGAAGTCAGATTTTCGTGCAAAGCTTATTTGCAAGAAGTGTGGAAAACTAGGCCACATTAAACCAAACTGTTAGTAAAAAATTGTCGAATCATATGCAAATGTTGCATATGATGTTGAAGAGAGCAATGAGTGACAGTGGGAAAGTTGTTTCTCGATTGAAGTTGTTAATGAACCGGACAACATGACTTCGGTTATTAAATAACCATTTTGCCTTGGTGTCACAGCTGCCCGCGGTGCACCGATTCCTGTACTCGGGCCTTTTCTACCTGCACGCCTCACACCGAAGAAGGTACAAAATGGTTCGGTTGTGTTTTCTGGTGGTAATAATAAGGTAGATACAAAGTGTTATCGTGACTGAAAATGGTCCGCGTGAGAGCAAAAGCAAATAGTCTAATGTTATGTTGAAGGTTTTGCAGGGCTCTTCTAAAAGCGGCATTAGTACGGCAACATATCATGATGGTCAAGTTGAAGCGGATTTATCTAAGTCGAATGCGGTATTGGTTCGTAAGTAGATAGCAGAGATGGCTGTTCAAATCAAGTGGAGAAAACTAAAACTTGTTTATGGGCATGATATAAGGATTGGTCATATGCTTGTTAATTGTAACCTTAAGGTTTTGAGGGAGATTGTGAGTATAAGTTTCCCAGCGTTAAAGTCGTTTTTGATCAAGTATAAGGATAACGATGGAGATTTCGTGACAATAACGTGTATGAACGAGCTCAGATTGGCAGAGTTGTCTATTGATAATAAACTTAAATCAAATGTAGCCAAGTCGGTTGCAATGTTGATGTTTTATATCGTTGAGGTTGATCCAGAACAAGAAAATCCCTTGGTGGAGGAAGAAGAGAAGAAGCTTCCTGAGATTATTGAAATTAAAGTTGATGAAAGTGGATCATCTTCTCTCGGTTGTATCATTTTGGAATCTGAGACTAAAAATTTAAATAAACTGGATAAAAATGTTCAAAAAGAATCAAAAGAAACAAATGGTAAGGAAATTGAAAATCATGATTGGATGTTCGATTTTGCAAAAAAAGTTTGTACTCAAATGACAGAGTTTCTCTAGTCGCAAAGCAAAATGATGATCATGGCTGCTATTGCGATTGTGGCTTTAGCCCTTCATATTTGATTCAGTTTGTTGTTTATTTTGAAACTCGGGTTGGGTCTAGTGGGTGCAGCCATGGTGTTGAACTTTTCGTGGTGGTTCATTAATGTGGCTCAAATCGTTTATATACTGAGCAGAACTTGTGGAGTAGCCTGGTCTATGTTTTTTAGGCATACATTTAGTAATATGTGGGGGTTTGTTAAAGTGCCAATTGGTTCCGCTGTCATGCTCCACTTGGAAGTATAGTATTTCACAACATTGATATTGTTTACTGGATATTCAGATGATGTAGAAGTTTATATTGCAGCTCTCTCTATATGCATGAACATAATGAGTTGGACTGTCCATATTGTTATTGGAACAAATGTAGTTTCTCATGAATTGAAACCAAGTTATTCGGTAGACAGCAGTGCATTGAGACTTGTGCGGTCTATGCTACCCTCGTCTCATCATAGGATTGGATATTTGACTGCACCACCTGTTGGAAATCCACTTGTACCTTAGAGTGACTAGAAACAAACAGAGTTTAATTTAAATCTAGAAAGGCTTCAACAGGTGAATAAATCTAAACAAAAGCAAACCTCTAAAAGTCTTTCTAGCAGATCAGATGTGAATATTGACAAGAATTCAATCAAATTCACCATTCCTGATATTGTTTCTGCATCAGCATGTGCTGATCTAACTTTACCAGCTGGTGCAGCCCTTTGCGTTGATAATGATTGGACTAGCAATGCGAATGACAAATGGTCCACTTCAGGCTATTGTTTTGATACTGGTTTAACAACTTTCCCTCGGCCTAGTTTATCGAAAGAATTCACTAAGGGGGATTGTCAAAATAGTGCACTCTTTATTCAAGTTACAAGAAGCAGACACGCAAAATACATGCAAAAGACACGCAAAGAAGCAGACAACTCGAATGAATTCCTAACTACTAAATGACTTAGTGAAGTAGTGATAGTTATATCAGGAAGTCTAAAAGTCCCATAATTACTAAGAGACGTTTGAATCATATTTTCTATAAGTATTGAACCTTTGTGTTTCATTCTTCAAGTAATAAAATCAAACCATCTGTCTGTTCAATTATTTCATCTGTCTGTTCAATTGTTTCACTTTTTGTCTCTTCAATTTATTTTAATGTTGTTATTGAATATATAATTTATTATCAATATCATACTAAAGTATATTGAAAATTAATAGTGTTATTTGTTCGGATAGACTAAAGTATACGAAGAATAAAGAGTTTCTTTTATGAGCAAATAAATTGAGCACGTGAGAATAAAGAGTCTTTTTACCGAAATTAAGTACGATTTTAATTGATTTTTAAACATAATTTACTAAATAGTATCCAATATTAAATTTACTCTTCAATAATAAATTAAAAGTTTAATAAAATACGAATAGTAATTTGCTGATAAATTAAATCTATGGATAAATATTTGGAAGTTCAAAACACGTTTTATAGTTTTTTTCTTCTTCAGTTTTTTATTTTTTTCTAAATATAGTTTTTGAAAAAAAATATTCAAATACCATTGCTTTTGTTTTTAGTTACATAATTATATGTAAATTCGCTACGAAAAATAATCGTTGTTCAGTTGCAGAATTACGTGCAATTTGTTTGAAAAACAAATGTTGTTTAGTTGCATTGCGTGAAAATGTGTTGTGGAATTACGTGTAATTTGGTTGCGGAAAAACAAATTTCGTTTAGTTGTAGAAATACGAGAAAAAGTGTTGCGGAATCAAAAATAAAATAGTGTAGAAATAGAACTTAGGCGGCTAAATAAGTCTCATGATGTGTAAATAAAGTTGATAAATAAGTTTAATGGTGTGTAAATAAAATATAAAGTTGATAAATAAGTTTAATGGTGTGTAAATAAAATATAAAGTTGATAAATAGAACTTATGGTGCTAAATAAGTGTGATGATGTGTAAATAAAGTTGATAAATAAGTTTAACTCTTAATTGGGTGTGAAATGACTAATTTATTCGTAGTTGCGAAAAAATATGCATATTTGTGGTGAAAAAACTTTTTTTTAAACGAAGTTGCATAATTTTTTACAAATGTGTTGCATAAATACGAAGAAAATAGTTTCGGAAATAGGACTTTGGTTTTTAAATAAGTCTCATTTGATGAAAGAAATACAAACTTGTTTTGTGAAAAAATAAGTGTTAATTTGACGTGAAACATCTAACTTTTCAAGTAGTTGTGAAAATATGTGCATTTTGTTAGAAAATAAGTCCAAAAAAATAATTGTTGTTGAGTTGCGGTATGTGTAATTTGAATGCGTAAAAGTAATTGTTAGTTAGTTGCGAAGTTAGGAACAATTTGGTTACGAATTTGGTCTTGAAAAAAAATATACAAACATATCAATTATGGATTTTGTTTTGTTCGTGTTAAGAAAAAAAAATTATTAGAAAAAAAATTAAATTAAATTTTGAAGATATGAAGTTTTCAATGTTAAAAATAACAAATGATTGAAGGTTGTACGTGTTTGTGCTTCCAATTGTATTGTTGGAAGAATTTATGCAACATGTAGTTTTTTATATATTTAAAACTTCAATGATTATTGATAATTTAAACTTAACTAGGTGATCATTGGTAAATTATCTACTTAAAATTGTTTTCAATATTTTGATTTTTTATGGTTTTATATATGAAAGAGTGCAGTAAAATAAATTATTATTTTTCATCAAAGTCTCTAAAAATATAAAAGCCTAAAAAAATATAAAAAATTTCTTTTATTTTTTAATTATATTATATTTAATTAGACACACAATTACAAACTTAATTATTATTTATCATTAAAAAATAAAATTACTAATAGAGGCTTGGATCATATAATTTTTTTTATAATAACCTTACTACATAAAAAATATGATATGTGTACATTTTCTATTAAAGTTTAAAATGTTTGTATATTTCAAACCAAATATTAAAAAAAATTAAAAATGTCATTAGTTTTGGTTTTTTAAAACAAACAAAACTTTCATGAATGATATTTTTTAAATTATGTTAGATTTAATCCATAATTCTCAATTCACATTTAACTCATGATTCACAAATATTATTTATCATTTAATTCTCAATCCAAATTTAACTCATGATTCACGATTTGCATTTAACCATTGATTATCACTTCACATTTAACACATGGTTCTCAATTCGAATATAACCCATGATTTTCAGTTTGCATTTAACCTATAATTTTCAATTTGTATTGAATATGTAATTCTTAGTTCGGATTCAATCTATGATTCTTAGTTCGCATTCAACCCATGATTCTCAATTTGAATGTAACACATGATTCATGATTTACGTTTAACCCGAAAATCTAAATAAGTCTAACTATTGGTGCATGAGACCATATGATACATAAAAAAGGCCATAAAAGCCAAGAAATAAAATTCCTTACAACATGACTATAAGTCAAGTCATATATCTAAATTAGGCTCTAAAGGTCAGACATTAAACCGCCATATTCCAAATATTAGTCTAAGTCAGTTCATAGGTCCATGAGTCCAAATACCATATAAACGAAAATAATAAAGATGGTTAATAAAATATCATAAAATATGTTTGTGAGTAAAAACGGTTTGAGATAATGAATATTAAGCCTTCATGGTTGAGCAAACAACCTTGCAACGATTTCAAGCCATTTTATGGGTCCAAAAGACCAAATAAGAAAATGATAACATTGTGACCAGATGATGTAGATCATCAATGTTAGTACAAAAAAAATAATAAGTTCACATAAATGAAATACAAGTAGTATTCACAACACAAACGATATAAGATTATAAATGGCGGGCATTATCCAATAAAATTATTAATAATAGTTCATCATAACTAGTAGAATGGTTAATATAGTTATAAATTACAACATAGTCCCCAAAATTGTTTCTTTAAACAATTATGTCCATAAAAATAAGTATTTTAATTCTCCAACAATCACCATTAACATCATTTTGGGTTTCGTCATAAGATAAGGGAGGGGTTTTTCCCCTTTATATCATTAGCAATTGCCTCGTTTCCATCAACTAGTTTCACCATTATATTTGTGACATCATTTGACACACCATCTTGTGTCTTCTTCATTTCCTATTCTTTTAGTTTTGTTTTCCCTTCTTGAACTTTTTAAATCTTGGCAAGTTATTTTTTCATGTGGTTTAGTTTTTCTTATACGTTGGTCTTTGAAGCCTTTGCGTCAATCTCTATATTTTTCTTTTAAAGATGAAATGTCTCAAAAGTATTTTTTAATAAATATAACTACCTCTCTAGCTTTACCATCTTATTTTTAAGAATTCTAACTTCATCGTCAAAATCAAGTGGCGTCAAAGGTCCAAAAGATAAGGCATGGGTGTCTCTAGCTGACATAGTCTTCCCTGTTGGTGAGATTGTATTAAAAATATTTAGTTACGTAATATTGAAATCGTCAATGAAATATAAAATATTTTTCAAATAATCATCATAAACTTAAGCACAAGTTTAACTCAATGTTATCTCGGCCTATAATTTTCGTATGTCGATAATCGAGTAAAGTGATGAGTATGACCTTCCGAAACAATGGTCTAAGTAACAATGCATTATGCTTTACAGAGCGACACCCTATGAAAACCAAAGTCTGATAAGGAAATATGAAGAGTTGATGTGAAAAAACCTCGTGTGTCTTCTTCTTACCATAAGATGTCTTAAATAGTGAGGATTTTGACTCCCTATTTATTTTTTGCAACCTATATGGACGTGAATATATAACTTTTAAGTTTTTTTATAGCTTGTTATTTAGTCATGTTTAGTTGCGCTAATTATTTCAAAGCTTGGTCATGAGTCCAACAAGGTTTGGGTTTTTTTTTTAAAAACATTGGGTGGCTTTGTCGAGTTATCCCTAACGTCTAGTGAAACCCAGTTGAGGAAGGTATATTATTTCTTTATTGGAACTATAAGCTCCATACCTTTGTTGTTCTTAACGATTTTTTATAGTTGAGATTCTTGTAGTTGCGTCTTATATGCAATCGACACCTCACCATTTTCGTTCACCATAATATATTTTAGATTTTCAAAAACCCTAAAATAGAGGTTATCACGGGTAAAGAAATGTTAGAACTAATTATTACATATCTCTCTAGAAACGGTTGAGAGCTTATTTAGTTGCTCGTTGCCTAAAAACATATTCGAGCAGATTTGTTTTGGCTTCAAATGACTTGCAATCACAATTACAATGAATGATATAGAACTAGGAAAATACGAGACGTGAATGTAAGTAAAAATATATAAATTGTGAACAATTAATTTATACTTCTTCTTTACTTGCAATTGAACACTTTTGCACCACTTGACCGCTACCAATTGAAGAGTTGGACTCCCAATTACCGCTTACGTAGATAAAATTACATTTCTAGTGCGATCAAATTCTGGTAATTTATGAAACAACCTATGGAAAAGACTAAGGTAAAGTGATAAAATGGTATCGACATAGCCTTTGAGAATGTGTATTAAGGAAAATTTTGAGGAGGGATGACAAAGATATTTAAAATGAATGAATCCTCTATTAAACTAACTAAGGTTCTTTAAAAGTTTGGGAACAAGTGGGATGTAATATGCATACGTGCAGGAAGAACTCCAACAATTTTGAATAAAGTGATAATTGTATGCCCCACTTTAATATATGGTAAAAAAAACATACCTCAAAATCTCTCATATCGGTAGACAACTCCCCTTCTTTGTGTATCCATATAATGGCATCTTCTAGGGTACCACATGTATGATGTAGTATTTTCATATCGATTTTTGGTGGATATATAATAAATCCCAAAAGAACAGGGTTTTAGGTACAAAATCTACATGGTTTAAGCTAAGATAGACAACTAAATAGGAGAAAAATTTTGCGTCAGTTTCCCAGACATGAACGTGGTTGTTAGATCAAATGACATAGCAAGATCAATTGCAATTTTCTCCAAAATGACTTATGAATGATTAATTAAAGAAACATGCCTCGTACGCATTGTCATATGATCAATAAATGATAGTTGTCAATTTTGGTTTCATCCGACAACTCGTGGACACACTACCAGATGAACTATTCAAATTTCTAAATTAAGCAAACACTTGTCTCCCAAATTTTAAGTCTCCCAAATTTTTCTCTTCATACTAACTATATTAACGATAAATAGATCGCTAAAAAAAACGAGTTATACTACATGAGTGAAAGCCGAGTATGTTGATCATGTGGTGCAGGTACATTTAATAAAAGAAAACAATGTTGGCAAACATAGTATCTTAGAAACATTATTTCAATTAACTAATAAATACTCAGGCTTAATACGCAACACAACTCCGGAGGATATCATAGATGAACAATCTTTAAATAGAGAAATGCATAAGCAACAAAAACAAAAAAAAAACCCAAACTTCTATTATATGAGGTACAATGTATAATCATCATCGTTGACTAAAAGCCAAGATCGAAGACTTCCAAACATGTCATTCATATCATGGTTACATAAACAACGTGGTACAAAAAATGATATCCAATGACTCGCAAACAGATATGTTAAATAAACAACGTGGTACAAAAAATGATATGCACGATGTTGTTTCATGTTTTCTTCTGCTAACGCGATAATATTTGGAGTTACATACGACTATATGAACCGTATCTTGTCAAGTGTGTCTTTTTATTTCTTGAATAAGTACTTTGTCTTCGATTAAAGGAGTATCGGATCCCTTATAGAGATATAAATCCTATAATCACACAAATTGTTTCTATTAAAAATAAGAATTCGTACAACATTGACCATTAAAAGGATAACAAAATGTGACACGAACAAAAGTTATAACAAAAACATGATACATGACATGACCAGGTTTTCCAAAAACTTACGAAGCAGATCATGACTGTATCAGCATTTGTCGCAGTTAAACTTTTATCACCATGATTAAATCTTTCAAATATGTTACTTCTCGATCTTTCTCTTACAATGATTTTGGCTACCAAAACTTTTTTATTTTCATAAAATAAATTAATCAAGCATGGCTCGTATATCTACTCAATAAAATTTCAAATACTTTCGTTGATGTTAAAATAAATTTTATATTGACGAAAACAATTTAAAAAAATAAAAAACAAATCAAAAAATACAAATAACGGCTATATATATCATGTTTATAAAAATTAGTATATTATAATAAATACTGATTTTTCTTACAAAAAATGAAAAAAGAAAAAAAGGTATCCTACAACAAAAGAATATATATATATATATATATATATCATGTTTATAAAAATTAGTATATTATAATAAATACTGATTTTTTCTTATAAAAAATGAAAAAAAGACAAAAAGTATCCTACAACAAAAATAGTATCAACGGACTAAATATTGATCCATATTTTATTTAAATTTTACATAATAAATTTTATTTATTCATTTGATAGATTATTCTTAATAATTGAATTAAATAGGAAAGAAGTAATTGTAAAACTGATTGGATGGGCTCTGAAACTCTCTGTTCTTGTGAAGAACAGAGGATAATTCTTTGACTTCTTTCTTCGATTCTGATCTCAATTCTGGTTTGAGGTTGCAAATGGATAATACAATTGAGATTGGATCGACGAAAGAGTTTCCTTTGCTGAGGAAATCGTCGAAATCGGATGAACAGAGTAAGAATAGCAAGGAGTTGGAAATCTTGAATTTGGATAGCAGAGATTGTAATATGGTTTCGAATCCTGTATTTGAAGACGTGGTCAAGGATAAAGAAGATGCTTTTCACAAGAAATCCTTCGCTAATTTGTTAAAATCTACGAAAGCAGAGTTTGTTCATTCAAACGTCTCTGTTTCGCTTTCTAATGAGATTCCGGTAATAAAATTCGAAGCTGGGGATAAAGACCAACTTCTAAAAGTTTCGAAGCATACTTTGATAGCAAAATTTGCTACTGGGAAGCCTTCAATGGAGGTTCTTCGCAGTTTCTTGTTGAAGTTTAATTTTGTTGGAAAATTTAGCCTTTCTGTCTGGGACTATCGTCATGTTATTTGTGGAATTCTCTGTGCTTGATGATTTAAAAAGGTTATGGTCAAGAAACGTCTGGGCTTTAGGAAACAAAACAATGAGGCTCTTAAAGTGGACACCAGGGTTTGATCCTAGTCTTGAGTGCCCATTTACTCCGATATGGGTTACGCTTCCAAATATCCCTGAGTTCTTGTTTAATTATTCTACCATTAGTGAAATTGCGAAGGTGTTGGGTACCCCTCTGAAGATTTGGGTTCCCTCGATTAATAGAGCAAGACAAAACTGTTGCAGAGTTTGGGTGGAGGTTGATATATCCAAACCATTAATACAGAAGGTGCAATTAAAGTTTGGTGAAGAAGATGTCTATTGGATTGACTTGGAGTATGAAAACGTTCCCTTTTATTGTACTAATTGTGATCATATTGGGCATGCTAAAGATAAATGCAAGAAACTGATTGTGGATGGAGAGTCTTCAAAGAAGGGTCTGATTACTTCATGTGTGCCTGATAAATGACTTTGTTCTCAAGATCAGAATAAAGATAGTATTCTGAGTAAGGATGGGATTCGTGTTATGGAGCAAGTGAATGAAGTGGTGAACTGTGGTGAAGATTATGTGGTTAAAGAGGCATCTGCTATTAATAGTGATAATGGTCGTTGGTTACAATCTGTGGTGGTTGATAAGGGTACTGTGAAAGGGAAGTTTGAGCAACAAGAGATGGTTGATGGTGAATCTGGTAGTAGTTCTTTTCGTATGGTTAATTCTGAGGAGAATAATGATGATTCTGTTACTCATCTTAAGGAAGGAGACATGATAGATGCTTTGAGGATGTTGGATAAGAGAAATATGTTTGATGTTCTTAGTGAAGAGGTCCATGATTCTCCTAAGCATGATGGAAGTCTGCCTTCTTCTCATATTAAGAATAAAGGGGAGAAAGATAGAAACGAATCGAAAAAGGTTAAAAAGGTCTCAAAGATGTGGACTTCAAAGGGTCATGTATCCTCAAAAATTATGAAGCTGAAAAAGCCTCATAGGTCTGTTCTTGATTAATGACTATTACTTTGCTGAACTGGAATGCAAGAGGGCTTGCAAGTAAAGAGTCTATTCAAAGGTTAAAATCTATGGTTAAATCTTCAAAGGTTAGTTTTGTGGCTATTCAGGAGCCTTTGGTTAAATCTGAAAGGATGATTCTTCTGGCTAATAAGTTGAGGCTTAGTGGTTATGTTTGTAATGTGAATAATAAGATTTGGGTTTTTTGGCATCAAGATTTCTGTGTTGAGATGGTTCTGGACACTGAGCAAATGGTTCATCTTAAGGTTGGTCATCCTTCCTTGAATAAAGTCTTTGAGGTCTCTGTTGTTTATGCTAAATGTAGGAATGATCAAAGAGCTGTTCTTTGGGATTCAATAAGAAGCTTGGATGTTCAGCATGAATGGATATTGTTTGGTGACTTTAATGTTATTTCCAGTATTCATGAACAGCTTTCTTGCTTAACTATAAATCAAAGAGGAATGGATGATTTTAATGATCTTATGCTGGATTGTGGCTTGTTGGATGCTGGTTTCAGTGGCTGTTCTTACACTTGGTCAAATGGACAGAAGTGGAAAAGGCTGGATCGTGTCCTTTATAACAATGCATGGTTGGAGTTTTTTTTATCATACTTCTGTTACCCATCTTGCCCGTAATTGTTCTGATCATTGCCCATTGGTGGTTAGGATTTCTTCTAAGGTGGAAAGATCTAAATCTTCGTTTAAATTCCTTAACATGTGGACAACTCATGTTGGTTTTTTGAAAGTTGTTAAAGATAGTTGGTCTGAGGATTTGAATGATGATGTTAGGAACCCTATAATGAAATTCTGGCTCAAACAACAAAGATTGAAAGCTGTGTTAAGATCTTGGAATAAGAATGTTTTTGGAAACATCTTTGATGCCATCAAACAGTCTGAAGATATTATCAATACTAGAGAAGTTGCCCTTCAGAATGTTGTTAATGAGGTTAATAAGACTTTGTTAAATGAGGCTAAGGAGAATCACTTGCTTTTGTTGGATAGGGAAGAGCTTTATTGGAAGCAAAAGGCTCATGCCTCTTGGCTTAAGGATTCTGACAGAAACACTGCTGCTTATCATGGTTTTGTGAAGAAGAGGTTGAAGAGGAATAAGATTGAAAGAATAAAGGTTGGGGATATTTGTCTTGCTGATAAGGAAAGTATCAAGACTTCTGCTGTGGAGTATTTTAAAGGCTTGCTTACTACTGATAGTAGGGATGAGAATGTTCAAACTCTGAATGATGTTATTCCTTCATTAGTTAATAGGGATGATAATAGTTTTCTGGTTAAGATTCCTGAAATTGAGGAGATTCATGGGGTGGTGAAAGGTTTGAATTCAGAATCTGCTGCTGGCCCTGATGGCTTTAATGGGGAGTTTTATAAACTCTGCTGGGACATTGTGGGAAGAGATTTGTGTATGGCTGTTAAAGCTTTCTTTGAGGGATGGAAGTTGCCTAAAGGTGTGAAAACTACCATGATTTGTCTGATCCCTAAGCTGGATAATCCTAGTAGATGGAAGGATTTTCGTCCCATTAGCCTTACCACAGTGTTCTCTAGAATATTAGGGAAGATTGTTAATAACAGACTTTCAAACATTCTCCCTAGATTGATATCTGAGGTGCAGGGAGGATTTGTCAAGGGCAGATCTATTCAGCATTCTATCCTTCTGGTTCAAGAGCTTTGTTTTGACATTGATAAAAACATGAAGAATGGTAATGTTATCATAAAAACTGATATGACCAAGGCGTTTGATAAACTCAGACATGGTTTTCTGTATGATGTTCTGAGGTTGTTTGGGTTTAGCAATGAGTTTACTGATCTTGTTAATGGCTGTATTAGTGGTGTCTCCTCTTCTATTCTTGTTAATGGTGAAATGGCCGGTTACTTCACTAATACTCAGGGGCTAAGACAAGGGGATCCCCTTTCCCCGAGTCTTTTTATATTAGCGGAGGAATATTTGATTCGTAATTTTAATGTGTTATTTAGAGTTAATGACAGAATCAGGTATAAGTCAAGGAGTGATCTGATTGTTGCTTGTTCTGCTTTTGCTGATGACTTTATGGTGTTCACTAATGGAAGTAAGCAAGCTATGGAATCTGTTAAGGCTATTATGGATCACTATCAATCTATCTCTGGTCAGGAAATCAATACAGCTAAGTCAAAACTCATTATTTCTCATAAAATGTCTGTGCAGCAAATTGCAGTTATTGAAGATATCTGGAACATTACTCATTCTCATTTACCGTTTAAGTATCTGGGTACAATCATTGCTAATAATACAAGAATATCTAACTATGAAGTTCTTATTGACAAAGTTAGAAGTAAGATTATGGAGTGGGACAAGCTCCACTTATCTTTTGCTGGCAGACTGCAGTTGATTCAGTCTGTTCTTATTGCCTTCCCAAATTACTTCCTTCAGCACACTTCTCTTCCTGTTAGTATCACTCAAAGGCTGGAAATCTTGTTTAACAAATTCCTGTGGGGGACAAAATAAGATAAGAAAGTTATAAGTTGGGCTCGTTGGGACAGTTTATGCAAGCCATACAGAGAGGGTGGTCTGAATCTCAAAAAGCTTACTGATATCCAACAGGTTTATGCCATGAAACTATGGTTTGATTTTAGAATGCAACAATCTTTATGGGCTCATTACATGTTGTCTATCTATTGTATTAATAATATTCATCCTATCCTTGCTATTGCTCCTCAAAAGAAGTCTAAAGTCTGGGCCCGTATTATTAATGCTAGAGTGATTTCAGAAGACTTCATGTTTTGGCATTTGGGGTTTGGTAATATGGCTTTTTGGTATGAGAAATGGTGCTCTTCAAACTCGTTTATCAGAATTGTCAATGATAGAGATAGAAGGACTTTGTGGGACAGTAACAATGATTTGGTGAAGGATTTCTGGTTGGGAGACACCTGGGATTTTGATAGACTTAATGCTACTGTCACTTCTACTGAGGTTGCTAAAATTAAGGAGGTCAGGATTTCAAACAAACAAGATGTTTTGCTCTGGTCACTATCTAAAGATGGTAAGTTCCGTGTTAAAGATACCATAAATCACATCAGGTCTAAGGGCAACATTTCTAGCATATATGGCAAAACTTGGAATGCAGTTACTCCTAGGAAGTGTTCCTTTCTGCTATGGAGGGCTCTTCATAACTGGCTTCCTACTGACAATGTTATGCAAAAGAAAGGATTCATGCTTGCTTCTAAGTGTGTCTTTTGTGATAATATTGAATCTACTAATCATGTCCTAGTTCAATGTCACAATGCTTGGTCTGTTTGGCAATATTTCAGCAATATTTTTAGAGTTCAAGTTCAGAACTACATGTCTGTTCCTCACATTGTCATGAGGTGGTATTGGGCTGCTGGTAAAAGTTGTGACATTTTTAATATCCTTCCTGCTATTATTTTATGGTCTATTTGGGCTGGTCGAAACAGGCGAAAGCTTAGCAATGAAAATGTAAATTCTACTTCTATCATCAAGCACATTCTGTTGATTATTTCTAGTCTCGATCATGCAAAGGTTTTACAGAGAAAGCATTGGGGAAAGTTTGCCAAGCAAGGATCTGATATTGGTTGTGTGAATCAGTTCAATCACAGAAATAGACCGTTATTTTTGAAATGGAAATGTCCTAAGAATGGCAGATATAAACTTAATGTTGATGGTGCTTGTACCTGGAATGGAGAAGCAGAAGGAGGAGCTCTGATTCGGGACAGCAATGGCGACATTGTTGATGGTACTGGTAGAGTGTATGGTAAAGGTTCTCCGTTGATTGCTGAAGGCCGTGCTTTGTTGGATGGCCTGATGTTGTGTGACAGTTTGAAGCTCAACAGGGTGGACATTGAGATTGACTCAATGGTTTTGGTGAAGCTGCTTATGTATGGGAATTGTCCTTGGTTTCTGGATCCCCTTCTCAAGTGTTGTCGTACTATTATCAAGTCTACAATGCGGGTTAGTCATGTTTTTCGGGAAGAAAACTTGGGGGCCGATTGGATAGCTAAAGAGGCTTTAAAGAATCAAGGTAATTTTGACTTTGATAGCTCGAATGCTCCTTCAAAACTCAAAGCTATTGTGCTTCTGGAGAAATCGGATTGTGGTTATCTAAGGCTTGTTGATTAATTTAGGGTTTTGCTGTTTGAATTTTGGGGAAGATGAAGTGCTGTTCTTTAGGGTTTGGTTGTTTGTAATTGGGGCGAAAATAAAGTCCTGTTTGTAATTAGGGTTTGATTGTGATCTTTTCAATTTGTGTAAATTTGTAAACATGGGCTTCTTTTTGCCATTATTTTCAATATAAATCCTTTAAGTGAAAAATAATAATAATTGAATTAAATAATGTCCCAAGTAAGAGAATCCGTTGCCTATAAGTAAATTTTTCAAAAATATCTCATTATCTAGAATGTCAACAAACTATCACTGAATATATTATCTAGAAACCATAACATACTTGAAAACCAAGAAGAGAATTTTGTCAAGCATGAGACACTAGGGGTATTCTTTTGTCAAAATGGTTGTACCAAACTTTTTTTTGACTTCAGGTATTTTCCAAACACAAAAGCCAGCACTGAATAAATCACCAACTAAATGCTTCTGTCAATGATCCTGTCAGACTGTTAGTATTTAAATAATTATGTTCTTGTATTTTTAATAAATATCTAGAATAATTAATATATATATTATTGCAAAAAATTTATCTATATTAATTTACACTTCGATCTCTTGATTAATCCTAAATTCCCATCAACCGACACGTTTCCGTTAATGTTCTTTAACACTTTGCTTACAGCATATTTCCTTCCTTGTAACAATTTATAAAATAGACATCCATAAAGTTTACTCACACCAGAAAAGGTTTTGAACTTTTTTATAAAAAAAAAAAGATTTTAAAAAATATTATAAAAATATATTTTCGATGAGAATTAAATGTCCTTGTACTCAAAATCAATAGGTGGCCAGTAACTGTTATCGGTGCTCAATTGGTAGATTATATATGCAGATAAACAGAACTGAATCTAGAAGGTGGTTGTTGCGATAATTTATTGCTCTAAACTTCGTTTTTCTCAAACAAATAAAAACATTTAGAGCATCAAAGGCAATAATGATACTTAAGGATTATTATTTAAATCATATTTAAAAATCATTTACATAAAATAAGATACGAAAATGTACAGTTTATGTCACGTTTTGTTGGTTTGCATAAACAATTATAGTTATCAAAACACACAGTCGTAACATTTTAGTAATGAGTATAGCTATAAAATAAAATGGCAATCTTTTGACGGTAAATTGTCATTTATTAGTTACTCTTTTTTGTAATAAAATTAAATAGATATTTTTATTCAAAGAAAACGTTATTTCTGTACTTTGAATATACCAAAAAAGAAATTAACTTTTTAAGAAAACATATTTTGATGAGATTACATGTATTTTGAAGATTTATAAATATATTCCGTTTTTTATAATTTTACAGATTTTACCGTTTTTTTCTTGTATTTTTCTTTTTCTCTCTTACTTATCTAATTTGACGATAAGTTTTCTCTCATACTTATCTAATTTGACGATAAGTTTTCTCTCATACTGCAAAACATACTACAATGTTCCAACTAAAAGCGATGAGATCCAAAGTAAGTATTTAGTTTTTAGTTTTCCTTACGTTTTTTATTTTTTTGTTTATAAATCATTATTTTTTTGTTAGATTTTTACAATGTTAGTATATATATATATATATATATATGTATTAGTGCAAATTATTTGTGGATAAAATTATGTTTATTGGATCATATTTGATTTTTGGGTTTTGGTATTTGGGGTTTATGTTACTAGAAATGGGTTTGAACTGTGTACCGATAGTGGATGACTCCAATTGTGGAGAGATTCGACGTTAATAGTGGAGAGTTTGAAATTGATGATGTTGAAACCTTGCACCATTGATTTCGAGCTTCACACCAATCTTGTTGAAGCCCTACATCATCGGTGCACGAGTTCAACACCGAAGGTGCAACGATTCAGTACCATCGAAGTTGAATCTGTGAAATATTTATTTCATATTATTTTGTTGGATTATACACATCATTATATTAACCTAATTTATTGTAAACTTGTGTTTGTTCTTTTGGTTAGTTTTCATTTCATATTATTGTTATTGTTTATTTAACTTCCATTTTTTATTTCGACTCAAACAATTAGATCCACAAAAAGAGCGCCAAGGAGATTTATCTACTCAACTATCCGATTAGAATGATGGATATCGTCGAATGATATATGTAAGATATAGTTATTCACTGGTTTGGAATGATCAAGAATTCACGGATCATGCTCAACTAGTTAGATTGGGCTATAAGAACGGAGAGCACGACTGTTACATTTAACATAATTTTTTTTGGACAGATTGGCGTAATCATTTACTTTCCGACGACCGTATGATAACTCATCTTGCATCATATCACAAGTCGATGACGAGTATTTATGCTAATTATATAACTAAGTATGGATGTTATGCCGTCACCCTTTCGGATCATAGTGATGGTAAAACGCTTGGGGCTATTCATAAGATCAATAAAATTTGTACTGAATACAATTTTGAAGGGTTGAATGTTTTCAAAAACGAGTGTTCCATATCATTTCTCATTAGCTCATGGTTCTTATTTTATGATTTATAATATTTCTCATTACTTAGTTGTTGTCTTTGTTTTATTTTTGGTCGATATGTTTTGGTATTAGACAATGTTTTTTTGTTATATTTATTTCATTTTTTGATGATTATTTTTCTATTAGAAGTTATTAAGACTATTTTGGTATTACAAAATGTTACTCCAATTCTGTTCATATATATATATATATGTTAGTAAAAAACTAAGGTTATGAATGCACTTAAAAACTATTTAAGTTATTTTTTTAACTTACAAATCAATTCCTAAAAAAAGTATATTAGTCCGAAAACTACTTAAATGTATTTTTTAACTAACATATCAATTCCTAAATAAACTATGTCAGTATAAAACTACTTTTTCTTATACTTACAGATTAGCACGGTTGGTGCATAACTCACTACACCTAGAGTGACACGATACAACATCAATGGTTTTGTATGTATGACAGATGCATAAGGTGCACCATTGGTGCTTGTAACAACGACCGCGAAAGTAAAATTGATTGTACACATTTATGTATGGTGCATGTAGCCCTGATCATTCAAGTAACATCATCAGTGCACTTGCACCGTCAGTGTTATGTCATTGCACTGGTGATGTTCAATACACAGCTGATGCATAACTGCACCGATTATGCTTTATGTACGGTCGGTGCAAGTAACATCATTAGTGCACTTAAACCATCATTTCTATTTAGATATATCAGTGTTGCAAGTCATAAAATCCTACTTCACACCAAATTTAATTTTTTGCCATCCATAATTTTTTGCCGAGGAAGATTTCACACCAAAAACGATTTCTCGTCGAAGATAATTTCTCGCCAACTTCATCATTCAGTAATCTATAAATAACTACTCTAACATATCATACGTATTTATCTAATAAATAATATAGTTAATAACATATGTCATCATCGACCAAATAATATAACTAACCAAACTTGTAATCTTTTCGATGTTAGTTGAAACTATCCAAAAAGACAGCCAGTTGTTACAAACCATCAATTATATGAAAAGAACAAGGTGGGATGAGACTACCGATGAGTTTATTTTGATGAAGTTGTGTTTATAATGTACTACATGTATGTGAGTAATTATATACCTTTTTTCTTTCACAAAGATGTGAAGAAGTCTCTATGAGACTTAATTATTTTGAATCGACCTTTTGTACGAATTCATCCAAGAGGCATGCAAGAAGTTTAGTTTAAAAATTATTCATTTTTTCACAAAAAATATGGTAGGTTATGTAGAAGAGGTCCTCACCAAAAAAAAACATGTGTCTTAAGGAATTGCACACTCATTGATAGATATGAATCTAACGATGTTGATAAATAGTTCCAAAAAGAGTACATCTAATATTAAACAAATTCATTTAAATCGGTCACTTCGGGGTTGTTGACATGAGTCTTAAGAATTTCAATCTCTTGATATATTTTGTAACGAGTTATAGTCAGATATATCTCAAACTTCTGCTAATGGGCTACGCCATATGATACAATAAGGAATTACTCATGCGTAACTTTGTCATTCATAATAGAAACCTATATAAACAAATAAAAACAAATGAGGATGTACTGACACATTATTTAAACAAAAATTTCAAATATAGGCATGAAATATTTAGATGGACGAAATGGTTGTTATTAATAAAACCAAACCTGATTTTGTCCCTTTGACACTCGTAAGGGGTGCACATCATAATGGTAGAAAATTGAAACTCATATTCATTACCTCCGGTTGTGCTACAAAATGGACGATGCAGTTAAAGTTTGATGTGATCGTGATCTCCAACTCCGATATTGTCATCCATTTCACTATACATGCAGTATCTTCAATATTAGTGTATACGTACGCTAAACTTTCTATTATTGAGAGCATCACAACAACTTATTATAATACCCAACTTGTGTTCTTTTCTGGTCTTCTTAATACACTTATAAAATATTTCTTGCATATAATATTATGTTATAAGAATATACATCATTATATCCATAATAAAATCCACTGTATCTCAATTTGTATCGTTTTATTCATGCAATTCTAAATTACATATAAATGAAATAAAAAACCAAAAACTAATATGTGAAGAAGGGTAGGAAGTTGCATCTCCATTATTGTGGCAATATATCGGCGGTGTTGAACCACCATATCATCGCTAAAATGTTATGCACAACTGGTGCCACTACTTACGCAATGGTGGTGCAAAATGGAATGACCGACCAATTTTTTAAAAACAATTGAGTTCAAATTTTTATTTTAGCTCATTTTTTGTTGCTTGTACCTCCTCATCTAATGTTTCCACCTTCTCATCTAGAGCTTTTATATTTTTCGATAAATGCATGTCCTCCGTAATCTTTTTATTTAAGGTTAAAAATATATATTTTTTGGAAAAATCTGTTTTTTAAATAAGGTTATGTTTTTTAAAATGAATTTTAATTTTGTTATATTGTTGACAAAAATCTTTTAGATATTAATGGATAAGTTTAGTAGGGTTTTTTTTCATGTAATGACCTAATTGTATCAAAATGAGAAAGATTGGACATATTAGGTGGGAGAAAAGTCAATATTTGGTCAAAAGAAAATGTTGGATGGTGATATTATAGACGTAATGTCAAATAGCTTAACCCAAACAAATAACTAGTTTTAGTTCTTACAAAATAGGTACAAAATTTTGAGATATATTATACAATAATTTAATAAAAAAAATTGGTAACATTTACAAACACCGCCATGGTGGCATTTAGATCGACCTCTTTGAATATTCTCTAATTTTATATTTTTTGTCAAAATATCTCTTCTCTATTTTTCTTTTACCTAACGTTTTTTGGTAGCAAAGTTTAAATCTCTCATCGCTTTGATAACGACAGTATGGACAACCAAAATGGTTGTCAATTTGTTTGAATTCTGAAAGTATCTTGTAGTCCTAAACAAATTGAGAGAGAGTAGTCTGGTGTCACAATCCAACAGGATGAGGTTTCATAGAAAGTTTTGAACCATTTATTTTTATAATCTTAGATATTCATTTTGGTCGTTTAGGTCCATTTAGTTTGGTTTGGTTACCTTTTGGTCATTGAGATAGTTTCTCGTAGCTTTAAAGATTGTATGGAGTAACACACAACAGGTTGTCAATGATATAACTGTTTAGCTTCATTATGTGTGACAACGTTGAAAGGTTAGAGCCCTATCGTGGTCGTTGAGGAAAGAATGCAGATGAATTTAGCTCGACTAATCTAGAACATAGTATTGAACAGAAAGTAAACTTACTGGGAATTCAAAGCTCTACCAAACCCGAGGGAAGAGTAAGACATTCTTGTCGGTGTTTTGGTTTGACTACCAAAATTTTAAAAGATACCGATTAGGGAGATATCATTTGATGTACTCATAATGAGGTAAACTTATTTAAGTATATGTTCAATTTTGAGGCTTGGTTGCTTCTACACCCTAAATTACTTCTATTTTTAACTCATTAATATTTGGCATACTAAGCTAACACCCAATAAGTATAGGTTATTTATTGTCTTACTAAGGACGTCTTGTATGACATATTACTTGTTTAAGATGAATCAATTCATCTCTTTGGATAGGCTTAGTTCAACGAGCAAAAACTCATCCTTCTATATGTTCCTTACAAACCTTTATAAATTCGTTATTAGCCTTCCCGATTCAAGATAATTATGACATGATTTATTTATATTCCTTAGCAGCCATTGGGAGACATGTCACTCGTTTGATCATCTCATAATACCTCGATATCGGTTATACATAATTTTAGGAAAATGGTTTCCTTAATTTTAGTTGTGTGGGTTTTTGTGGTATTTATAGTTGATAATTATTTGTGTTTGTATGCGCATGCAAAGTTTCTTCATCAGTTTTATAAAATAATAAAAATGGCCAATGAGGCATTTACTATGCTCGGAAACTTCTTTAAAGAAATCTCATGGAACCAACATCATTTTCTGCTAACTCTTGAGAATTTTTTCTAGTTTTGACTATTGAGAACAATAGATTATGCACGACCAAGGACATGTGATTATGGTCTTAGTGGATCTTTTTGAACAGCTATGTCAAATCTTATATACTTTGATTGTATTATTAGTACATATCAGTGGAAGGACTGAAGTGACACATTTTTCCAAAATTGATATTACAGACTCTCTTCTACCAGTTTTCCAAAAACGAATCGTGACTCTGGTTACCGAGAAAGGCAAGAAGAATATGGAAGAAAGGTATTTTTGGGCAAAAAAAAAGAAAATAAACCGTGGCTTACAAACATAGATATGTCGTATGAGTAGCCAACGGATTGAAAGAAAAACTAACCAGAGAGAGCATTAAGCTCGATTCCGAAAGAAGAATTTACGTTACCCAAGTGCAGGCTCGATGTGAAATATATTGAATAAGGTGTAAACATATGCATGGGTCAAAGAACTATGACATGGTCCTCCAATATGCTTTTCAAATTATTATTTTTAGCTATATCTTGATGCATAAGATATGTAAACCAAACGTACAACCACAATTATGGTGACCAAACCTGTAAAAATGACCAAAGAGCAAGTATATGTGATATGAGTTACTCTGAATGAATGCCATGGGCTTATTGAGAAAATATAAAAAATACCAAGGTTGTCACTTTGGCTCACACCCGATCCGTAGTTGTTAATCCGCAATTGATATAACTTGCTGGTCGATAGGTTGAAATTGGTGTCAATGTAATTATTAAAACTTGTTAAACACATAAGTATTTTCCATATTGTTACTTTTTTTTATAGATTTTCATAAATTATCCTTGTTGTTTATGTATTGACCATGTTTGACGTTTTTTTATTGATGCGTAATATCTTGTAAAATGATACTTTTGTCTTGTTTAACTTCAAACGCCTACTTAGATATGGTGGCTGAGTCTTTCGATTTAAGCAACAAAAATTGAGGCCAATTGTGAGATAGTTGCGGAGAAAAATCTAGGTGAAGAGGCTTCAGCAAAATAACATTCCATGGAAGAATCCTACATAGGTTTAGAAAATTCTTTAGTCGACTGAATGGTTGCCGATGGGGTGAAAGAAGTTATACGAAGGTTATGTCGTTATGTTTTCCATTAGAGACCTATATAATCATAATGTTTGACATGTCACAAGAGAAAAAATAAAAGAAAAAGATAATAACCACGAGGTTCAACTAGTAGAATCAGAAAAGGTAGGAAGAATATGGCTCGGGAGACTGACCAAAATTTGGAGGCCAATCTAGTTTTTAGCATTCATAAAATATTTTCCAATCTAGAGTTGGACTGGTTTTAACCTTATTTCTCTCCATCTTGGTGATCCGAGGGAGTTCCGTGATTGAAGAAAAAGTCGACAATAAGAAAAATGAGAAGAAGAAGAAACTGTTATCCCCAAAATTAAGTAAAAAACGAAACACATAATTATACTTCAAAAACAACTTATGGACTAAACCATGAAGTTATGCTTTTTCATATTATCATAAGAACCAAGTCCTTGTACGACCAATTTTTTCGCTCATTTTTTATTACTATAATTGTGCTTGCATTATTTAAGACTATTTAAAATTAAATTAACTGTTAGTATGGCTAATTTAACTTATCTAATCATAAATTTGAACATATCCTTTCTCACGGACGACGTGATAACACTTTGGGTTCAGTTAGTTATTTGATATTTTGAGTCTCATATGATAAAATTTGCAGGATAGGATCCAACTAATAGTTCAGGATGCAAATTGTTTTTATGAAGTTTTTTTGTTTGTAATTTCTCATAAATGAAGACTTTTATCTATAACCCCTCGAAGTTTCAAAGAATTAAGTCACCCTCCCTAACTTTAGGTAGGTTATATAGGAAGATGTAAAGTACTGCATGGTTCAGCCGGACATAAATGAATTATATGTTTCAAGTTTGTGTGATTTGTTTGGTATGTTTTTTATGTTTTTGCACCACATCAACGAGCATGACTGACCCTATATAGACATGGGGGTTCCTATTAATGGGTTGATAAATTATGAAGGTATAAGGTAGATTTTAGAGCCCTTGGCTCAGTAAAAGCTTAAGATTTATTATTAAAAATCATTATCCAAAAGACTATTCAAATGAAAAAATAGTTTTTATTGAAGATAAGTCTCTCTTTAAAACTTTCTCTCACTGTCAGGGTAGGAAAATATGCACATTAGTCATTAAAAAAACTACAACAATGAAATAAAAATCTGAACCGAAATTTCATTAAACATTTAGAAATTTATTAACTTCAAGTGTTTTATGTTTTATGGATGAGGCAATGGTCAAGCTTATTAATCAAACAATTTATAAGTTTATGGCTTGACCTTCACCAACATTATGCATGGTGCTTTTTAATTTGGAGATAGTTTTCTAAGATTTTTATCTTTGGTGTGAAGAAAGATGCGTCTAACCCTATTTGGAAGCTATATAAGCAGATTCCAGATTCATACATAAGCAGATTCCAGATTCATATACTCTTCTTATTGGTTTTTTAATTACTTCATATGTACGTGATTCTTTAACTATTTTTTTAATTTAGTCAAGTTTGGACCTATAATCCCTGACATTTGTTCCGTCATCAAAAGTAGATATTCGGAAAAAAAATCAACATTATATCTACTAGAACTAAAACTCTAATTCAAAAACCAAATGGAATGGTATTTTAGTGTTATACGGCGTAAAGCGGTATCGTATGCCCATGAAACGTCTTTAAGAACACATGACCACTTTTGAGCCGTAAATTCAAGAACGTATCATATGTAATCTGAAGTGGTTATGTTTGTAATATCATTTATCTGTGTGCTTGGAGATGGAACTGTTCCGAGAAATGTTATCTTATATCCTTAGTTTGGGAAAAAAAGTTAAACATGTATTTTTAAATTTTAGAGGTTATCACTTATGATCATCTGAGGTATCCCATACATCAAATATATATTTATCTTGAGAAAATTGGGGACTTTGCTAACCGTATTCTGAACAAATGTTTTTTTTCTATCCATTTATATAAATAATCTCCCACTACCATGAGGTACCGCTGACCACCGAAAACGTTTGGTAATGATCCAACCAAGTCCAAACCACGCATGTCAAAACAAACAACCTATGATATTAACTTGAAAGAAACTACTGGGATTTATATTATGTTGGAAAAATATTTGCAAAATCGTAACATCTAACAAAAGTTTTGTTGTCTATATAATAGTTTTCTAGTATTACCTTCTAAAAGGACTCACAAATTTTATATTTTATAGCAGATTGTGCACCACCTTCACCTTAATGATATTTTTCTAGAATAAAGGTTGATTTGGATCCAAAAAACCACTAGAGGTTTTGGTGAGATTATGTTTGTGTCATGTCCGTGCCAACCAAACATACCTTGCAGAATGGATTTTGATGCTGAAGGCTTCAACTTTATTCTCTCGTAAGATCTTCTTTATTAGGTAGGTCCATGTAGCATATCATTAGTATGTGTATTCTTTGATGACCATCAATTTATATGTTATTTATGTTCAATAGATTTCATCATGATGTAATGGCTATTGGGTTTTCCTGTAGTATCACCCATGGTATTGAATCAGCACAACCTGAGGAAACAAGGATATATGCTAAAGTGTTACTGAATCATGGTACTTATTCATACACGACATTTTCAAACATCATTTTATGGAAATAGAGCTGCATCTTTTTTGAAAAAGGTTGTCTTTTTTTGTTTTAGCTTGGCCTAAGGCATTATTGATACTAAGACATGAGTTAGTTGGGAGCTCTCTATATCTGATTAAGTTACAGATTTGTTCTGCCCCCTCATCATAAAAGGTTTAGAAACTAAACTTGATTGCTTTACACAGTTTAAAACTATTTGTATTGATGCACTCGAGCCTACACTGTTGGATCCATCATCCATTCGAACCACCCATGTTGGTTCAGAGTTCTCAACCAAAGCTAGTTGTCTCTCTGTCGGGAAATTTGTTAATGCATGATTTGAACTTGAAATTGTAACCCTCAAATTCCATTAACCACCTTGGTAAAAGACCACATATCTCATTTTTCTATATTACAAGTTTCAGAGTAAAATATGTTTGGAAAATAATAGTATGTACCAAAAACATACGACCTCGTATTTTTTGGCATAATGACTAATGTTATAGTAACTTTTCTAGTCATATGTAGCGATTATCAGCCTATAAAAGATTTTCTTACATAATATATTGATCTTGAGTTAGATGATTCAATACAAATATATATATATATATATATATATATATATATATATATATATATATATATATATATATATATATATATATATATTAAATGGGCTCATTTACCTTTTGTAATGCTAGGATCCTCTTGAATTTAAATAATATTGCGTCATTTGAGATTGTATTCAATTTTCTGATGTTTCTGAGAATTTGTAAGTATGATAAGTATTTATGTGAGGATCGAGAAATTAATATATCAAGTATGACAAGTCTTTTAGTCAACATTTAGACATTGTATGTGAAGGCTCTAAGGTCTCCTGTTTGGCGAGGTGAGTATAATATGCTTTGATTTTCTTCTTGTTGACCAAGTAACCTAAAATATACCCTAACCGGATATCAAACATACACTTCTCTAAGTTAAGCTTCAAATCTTATGATCAGTGATTCGCGAAGGTTTATATGAGATGGGCTTGATGGTTAGCATATTGGTTGCATATACCCATAATATATCCTTAATATAAATTTTCAGCTTGCATCCAAGATGGCTTTAAAAGATCTTATTTACCAATAGTCAATAAAAGCCTAATGTGTTATTTGTGATTAATGACATGATTTTATAGCAGTAGAGATCGAGCTCTATTATACAAGAGTTATGATTTTGATCATCCACATGTATTGGGATTTGATTACAATCAAAATACATGTCCATGAAATATAATTTACAATTTCACGAGATAACATCTACTAACTGGTCTATGTAGGGGATTATAAATAATTCATTCAGACATACTTTGTTGAGTTAGATAAAGTCCACGTACATGCTTTATTTACTAATTTTTTACTCAGAATGGTTTGGCAGTCTAAACTAGATAAAATGCTTCTCATATATGACCAAACTTTCTAAACTGATCAACTGAGTTACAATTGTTTCAATGTATTCTTAGGAAAATATGCAAGGTTTTTGTTAATGGGTCACAACTTTTTTGCTATTGGCAGTTTGTGGAAGATTACTATAGCCTTTACACCAATAAAATCATGTGTGGACTATTAAAAATACCATGTATAAACGATATAATAATGGTTAATATATTAACTTATATGTCTCTATCGATGAAAATAATTTTGTATTTTTTAGTTTTATATTTTCATCTCTTTTCTGTTTTCAACCAAATGAAGGGCTTCTCTCGGGTCATCGATATCGTCTAGAATGATTGAATCCCCAGTTGGTTGTTATTTATTATGTACCAGAGAAGTATAGTAACATTTTTTATCTATTCGTTGGTTGTTATGTATTATACTGATCAGACTATTCACTACATATCAGACACATTGAAATATTATGGATTTGATCATGGGAATCTATTCAAACTATGGTCTACCAAAAATTACATTGTACGATGAAAGGACATCAATAACCATGAGAACTATATTGTATGTGATTTATATAATCTTGCCAACCCAAAACCACTTCTGATTTTAATATGCCAGTAACTTTTGTGTATGTCCTCACGAACATGCTCATAACTATTATTGATGGCGTTAGGGTGCACACCATTCATTTTACCATAGGTTATTTTGAAAATAATATTGGTTAAAATTCTTGTATTCGTCGTGATTTTCTAAAATTTTATCCAATAATGATAACTGCATCCTCATGTTGTACGACAACTCTTTAAAGGATGTCGTCATCAAAACTTATTTGTTATATTATTGAGCTCTTATTTTTAATATAAGATTTAATCATTGTCATCCCATATGCATTTGATACATATAAGATGGTTTCAAAACTGGCCCATAGCATTTTGAAATTTTGTCTAAAGCGTCACGATCATTGGTTTATCTAGGAAAGATAATGACGTCAAATGTTATCAAAAAGACATGACAATGTAGCTTGGTATATCTCCTAGAGTGAAGCATCTCATTTCAAAAATCTTCAATACGATACTTCGAGTTTTCACTTCCATCGTACTTGTCTATCTTGTATTGATTGAACTTCGGTACCCAATCACCTTGGAGAACTTCAAGAGCTATAGAGGACAAAACGAGGTTGTACTTAGGTTTAATAGCAACATATCTAGGATAGCCAAGTTTTAGTAACATATCTTATATTTACCAGAGTCAGTAAACATAATAGCGTGTACCCATAACCAAGATGTTTGCTTCCTAGAATTTGAACTTGTGGTAGCAGGATTCGCTAAAATGGAAACGGATGTGGGATTTTATTGACCAATATATAAAGGATCATGCATCTCCACGTTTCATCATTTAAAATCACAATTTAGGTCTATAGGTTCGAAGAGCTAGTTTGAAGACTAGTATTAACATTATGTCATTTGTTGGTGCAATTAAAACAACTAAAAATATAAAAAAAAAAATAACACCATTAAAAGAATAGGAGTATATAAAATTCTTAATCACCAACAAGCAACCACCAATGCAAATTTTCGATACAGTTATCGAATAGATGAATGCGTTGATTGGATTTGAAACTTTAATCGAATTGCATAAGAAGAAGTTTGTTTGAAAGATGAGAGATGAGTACTGTAGGAGAGGTGTATTTATAACGAAGATCAAGAGAGGAAGTAGAAATTTAAAAAAAATAGTCTTAGTAAGGTACCCCGCTACAAAAACGTTTATAAAAAATATATTAGTTGGCGTAGCTGGTACCTGCTATGGCTATTTGTTTTTAAAATTCTACTCTTTTAATCGTCTTTATAAATACAACTATAGTATTTTCTCCACTACCTATACCTTATCTCTCAAACTCATCTTATCTCAATGTTATCTCAAGCAAACTACTCTCTCTCCTCCAGTAATCTCTTAAATTTTATATATTCAATAAATACACCACTAATCTCTCCTCTCTTTCCTCTACCACTCCTCCATTAACCTCTCAACCAAACTAATCTCTTTCTTCAATTAATATATATACTCCATTCTATGCACTAATCTTTCGCTTCCCTTTCATCCATTAATCTATCAACCAAACAACTGTTTTTTATAGTCAAACACCTTTTAAAATGGCTTCAAAAAAGTAAAAAAACATTATACACCCATGATATCACAACATTAAGAAGAAAATATATTATCGTCATCAAAAGAAGAAATAATACATGGGGATGAGTAGTACGGACCCACCATTCACATATGAGTGATGAAGCGATATTCTCTGGATTTTTTTTGGCCACCGGTAAAATTAGAGAAATTCCAAATACATAATTTATTATTGAATGCCTATATAATTTAGGTTGGTTGAGATATTTGGATGGTCATGCATTTGGTATAATGGTTTAGTTGTATAATATCTAGTTGAAGAATTTTATTGTAGTTGTGAATACGATGTATCGAATAAAAATGATCATGTTATAAAGTTTGAAATTAAGAGTGTGTCGAGTATATTAATTCAACTGGCATAGAAAAACCATTTTGCAAACTTATGCGTGATTTAAATGATGAATGTCTTGGAGTAGATTACCCTCTTTTTGTGTGGGGTAAATATGAAACTTTGGTATTAGAGCATTCAATCGACTTGCTGAATAACGGTAGAACTCATTCGTGCGCTAAAGGTAAGGATAGGGTGCTAACGGGAGAAAAAAAGACTAGCACCATATGTGCTAAGTACAAAGTACCAATGGTTCACAACACCAAGCATCTATGGTGCATGCCATTATGCACGATAGGTGTTAAGTGCACATTACCAGTGATGCGGGCCTTATGCACCATCGGTACGAGGCTTACGCACCATAGGTGTTGTACACTTAGCACCTATGGTGCACAACACTGAGAAAGTTAGAATGGTTTAGGGAGAAATGTTGGAGAAAATATGATGGATGTGGTTTAGTAGAAAACAACTCTTTAAATACTCACAAAAGCGTATTTTGGTCCAAAAAAAGGGTGCACTTATACCAAATATGGGTGAACTCAAAATTGGGTAAAGTTAGATTGGTTTTGGGTATATATAGCGTTACACTTAAATATTTTATCAAAAAACTAAATTCATTATGTTTTCATTGTTTTTTATATGTCAAGTATTTCATTTATGATAAATATTCTAGCATTCTCTCTATTGACTAAATTTAATCATAAAAATTAATTTTTACAAAACATAAAAATATTTACATTTATAAAAGTTAAATAAATTAAATCAATCACGATAAAATTAAAATATATCGAATAAATTAAACCTAAATTAAATTAAAGTGCAATGTAATTATGTTAAAACCGGTTAATATGAAACTAAACCATAACGACAACGAAACTAATTTAAACCGAATGAGATGGATAACAAGTAGTACAAAGAGATTTGTTTTCCATCTCTATGTACCTGGTTAGATTCTACTTTTTCGTATATTAATATAACTTTTCCGTCGTATTTGATGTTTAGAAATTTTGCATAAATTGATTTTGGAGACAATATAACTTAGTTTTCTATAATATGTTTGAATTGATCTAAAACTTTATCTGACTCGATTTTATATTTCATTTCATTAGTTAAAAGAACACAATAAAATCTGATGAGGTTTATAATTTAGGGTGAACTACTAATGAATATGCAATATAGTATCTCATTAATATCAAAAATCATAAACTATCAATAGATACATAAAT
This sequence comes from Limnanthes douglasii subsp. nivea, assembly GCA_036936605.1. Classification (NCBI taxonomy): domain Eukaryota; kingdom Viridiplantae; phylum Streptophyta; class Magnoliopsida; order Brassicales; family Limnanthaceae; genus Limnanthes; species Limnanthes douglasii. The sequence continues at coordinate 144,789,240 of JAUPFV010000004.1, forward strand.
TATAAACCATGAGTATAGAAACAATTACGTTATAAAACTTTTTTTTTCTCTTTTGAACCAAAATGTTTCAGTTCCCGACCCATTACATCCTTCTTAAACATTAAACCTAACAAACCTAGAAAACCTAAAATACCCAAATCAATGATGAATTCCAACGTGGTTTCACTTCAACGAACCTTCACAAACATTTCGGGTGCGATTCATCATCCTGGAATAGTGCTTTTGAGCTAGATTTTATATTTGGACCTTCATTAGAAGCAAAGGATACTAGAATTCTAAAATCACATGTAAGAACTAAGTACCAATTATACGTTTCTCTATATTTCGATGGTTTTGGTTAAGTTAACTAAGTCTCGTAGTGTTAAATTAGCATGAACTAGATTCTTAGTTAAACTCAGAATATTCTTAGGGTATCAGAGTATGGAAGATCGCAGTATTTGAGTATAATTTTACATTTTAGTAATTATGTTGTAATGTATTGTCTGGTATCCGAGTATGCTGTTTTGAGAATCCATTTTTGCTTGCTTTCAACGTAAATGTGAGATATGTATCACGTCGTGCATGTTCATCATCTGTCATACACATGAATCACATAGTTTCACTTATGACTGTGCATTGCATGTTTATTTAATCTAGAAACACATAATAAGTATCTCTAGAATTGTATAGTCTGTAGCACTAAAATCGTATGGTGTTTATTTTGCAGTAAAGTCGAATATTCAGTACCATTAATGTTATTTAATCAACCAGTGTCGCATGGTATTTTTACAGGAAAAACATCTCTTCAAGCTTGCTTTTACAGATCTGGTTTAGTTAGCATCCTGAACCTGATGAAATAGAAGAATACTATTTTTATTATGGATCACATATAAGCTTCATTTGAAACGTCTTTCTATAAAATATTGAAGACTTCTTATGAGCTCCGCAATGAGATTTTTTTGATAAAAAATAATTATCAAATTATAACTGAGACTATAAAGACATACTCGATGAAAAAAGACGCTTTCAGAATTGGGTCCAAACTGGTCAAACTAACCACCAATAATGTGAATACTGTTTTTTTAATTGAAACATGGCAAATAGGAATTCCTTTAAACTCAGCAGAATGATTCAAATTTCATTACACCGATGGTCAGAAAAAAAAGTCGAGGATCATGATAACATACTTTATGGACGAAAATTCCACAAAAGTTGGCCAAAATAAAACAAAACCAATATAAAATAATTTGATAAAGCTACGACTTTATCATTGGAGTTTCTATTTTTGTTACAATAGAAACACATGCTCAATACCATTAGAAGCGTATAATGTTAGTTTATGTTAGAAATGCATGGTCAGTATCACTAGGAATGTATGGTCGGTTTGATCAAAACTTGTATGGGTTTTCGATTTGGTTACAGTAGAAACGCATGCTGAGTAGCACTAGAAACGCATGCTCACTAGCACCAAAATTTGATGGTGTTTGTTTTTCAGTAAAAATGCATAGTGAGTATCACTAGAGTCGCATGGTTTGTAGCACTAGAATCTCATGGTGTTTATTTTAAAGCAATTTCAAATAATTAGTAGTATTAATGTCTCATATTGTGTTATGTTTTACATGAATCAGTAGACAAATCCATTAAAGTGTGTGGGGGGGGATCATGTTGTGAATGATTTAGTTGTTTTATTGATCATATTTTTGTACTCTAATGTGGTTAAATTTGATATGAAGAATACTTTTTAAGTAACGTAAAGAAAGTAAATTAAATAAAGGTGAATGATAAGGAAAGATATTCCTTAGGGACTTGAGTGTAATTAATAAGGGCTAAAATGACAAATTCTGTAATTATAGGATTTAATTACGCTTAAGTAGAAACCTAGGGGTTAAATTGTAAATATGACAATATGTAACCGTTTCTCTAACTAACTCACCTGGCCTATTTAAAGAGGCTGAAGGAGTTATTTTGACCTATGAAATATTCAGAGGTACTTTTCACTACTTGATTTTTCCATTGCAAACTCTCTGTTCTGAATTCACTCGTTACTACTTTAATTCACACCAAATTGGCGCTAGAAGGAGGGGGCCGAGGATACCTTGATCAACAGATCAAAAATCGACGTTCGAGTTCTCGTTTTTAAAGGTTTTTCGTTCGAATTTGGAGATGAATCCGGAGGAAGGTGACAATCCATCCGTTCGCAAGGCGATGGAAACGCTGAAATCTGATCTGCAAGAGGCAGGTAAATTTGTTCCAATTCAACCTGTTCATTTTGACTTTGAGGGAAAAATGAATGAAATGATTAGGAAGGTGGCTGAGCTTGACGAATTGGTAAAAAAGAAGGGAGATAATAATGACGGTGCTAGACTTAGATCTAAGATAGCAGGTGGCGATCGTAATGATCAGCCTGATCAGTCGATGGACGAAGCTGATGATCATTATGAGCAGCGTAGGGCACATTCTGAACAAAAAAAAGAGTATAGCGGGATAAAGAAGAGGAAGGAAAAGTTGTAAAGGCGACTGTATGAAAATTTTAGTGATGAGGAGGATTTTGAAGATTCTGAATCTGATGAAACACCGAGGTATGAGCGTTCTCGAGGCCGTTCAGGAGGGGCAGAGCGTGAGCTCCGGCCATCTAAAATGTACAGGGAAGGAAGGAAAAAGAAAGAAAGGCGAGTATATTCACCTCGGAAATACTCGCCTCGAAGGCGTTCGCCTCGGAGGTATGAAGGTGAGTCCAGCTTGTATGCAACTGTGGGAATGAGAAATGAGGACCAGTATGTCCAGGGGGTTGATTGGAGGGACTCACCATTGGTGAAGGAGATCAGATCAGTGCCATTACCGAGGCGTTTTGATATTTCTAAAGTTGAAAAGTTTGATGGGACTCAAGATCCCGATGACCACATCGAACAATTTAAGAACTACATGACTAATTTTGAAGATGATGATAGATTGGTGTGTAGAGCCTTTTCTCAAACGTTTAAGGGAACTGCGCTAAAATGGTTTAATAAGATTCCTAAGGAATCGATTGCAAATTTCAGAAGTTTCTACACTGCTTTTCGCAGACAATTTGTGGGAAGCAAGGAGATGAGAGCCAATGGAGACACGATAATACAGTGTAAGCAGGCTGTAGGAGAGAAGCTGAAGGATTATACCAAGAGGTTTGTGTCAACAAAGGCTGAGCTGGATGATTGTGAGGAAAGTGTAGCTATGGCAGCGTTCAGGCAGGGGCTGTTGCCTGGGGATTTAGCCGATGAGACTACAAGGCGCAGAGCGTTAACATTTGGAGCTCTTATGGCTCAGGTGGAGGACCAGATTAAGGTCGAAGAATCAACAAGGGTTCGAGGAGGTGCTACTATTGTTCAAAAAGGAAGTGGACAATCTAACGTCTCAAACAACAATCCCTCGCGTCCGAAGAACAACCAAAATGTTTCTAACCGAGGAACTTCAAATTCGTATCAGGGGGGATATAATCAACATAATTCTAACAATCAGCAGCAGTATAGGTCCAGGTCGAATGTGTGGGTGAGGCCGGATTACTATGCAGATTTAACTGAGAGTGTGGCCTCAATATATGAAAAAACAAGAGGAACAATCAATTTTAGAAAGCCACCAGCTATCAACAGGCCGAGAGAGGAGCGCAATAATAAATTTTGTAGGTATCATGAGGACATCGGCCATGATACAAATGATTGCATTGCTCTGAAGAAGGAGATGCAAGTTCTGATTGAAAATGGAAAGCTGTTGGAGTATGTCAGGAAGAATGCCAAGGCAACAGCTCCCAAAGGAGGTAATCCCAATTCTAAGCAGGAAACTGCGTTAATGATTTTAGATGTCGCAGGTGAGGCAGATGGTTTCGATGTAGCCTCGGAATATGTCGAACCAGACCCCAGTCGACTTTTGTTAATGTCGATAGATGAGCCGATGCGTCAGGGACGTGTTCGAGATCTATGTGCCTTTTTCGAATCATTAACCATATTTGGAGGGGATTCGATGACCAACAACACCAATAATTCGAGGAAGAGGCATATAGTAAATTTAACACGACAAATTGAGGGAGGTGCATCGGCACATCTAGGCAGCAGAAAGGATGTACCCTTTATAATATTCGATGGAGATGATTTGAGGGGCATTACAGGGCCACATGAGGATGCGGTGGTCATTGGAGCAGAGGTTTGTGGTGTGGAAATTCGACGAGTATTAATCGATACAGGAAGCTCTGCCAATGTGCTTTTTAAATCGACATATGATAGGTTGACAGCTCCACCTCGAATAGAAAAGTCTGAGAGGACTATCATTGGGTTTACTGGCGCATCAGCAATTGTGATAGGTGAATTCGAAGGTGAAATTTCTTTGGGGAAAGGGCCTTTCAAGAAGAAAGTGCAGGTACTTTTTGTGGTGGTGGACTGTCCATCAAGTTACAACGCTATTCTTGGGAGATCATGGTTGGCCAAAATGTACGCTGTAGTTTCTACAGTTCATCAGTGTCTGAAGTATGTGGTCGAGGACAGAGTTGGTGTAGTCCGAAGTGACCAAAAGGTGGCAAGAGAATGTTATGCTGCTGCATTTAGGTTACGTGGTAAAGGTTCTGATGATCTCATGGAGAGTTAGCAGTTTGGGGGGTTGTCTTGTGGTGAAACAGACGAGGGAATTGATGATCCGAGGTCAACCCCGAGTTCTGTAGTGGTCAATGAAGAAATAGAGGAATATATTTTTAATAATGGCAGGGTACTTCGAATTGGCACTCTGTTATCTTTGACGATGCGAGAAAAGTTGTTGAATTTTTTGTCTGAAAATTTGGATGTGTTTGCCTGGAAATCCGAAGATGTAGTAGGAGTCCCTAGCAACATTATATGTCATAGCCTAGCGGTTGATCCGAAGGTCAAACCAATTATCCAAAAAAGAAGAGCCTTCTCATTGGAGAAATCTGAGGCCATAGTTGCCGAAGTGGATCGGTTATACAAGATGGGACATATTAGGGAGGCCAATTATCCGAGGTGGACGGCTAATCCGGTGGTAGTAAAAAAGAAGAATGGAAAAGGGCGAATGTGTGTGGACTTCACAGATTTGAATAGAGCCTGTCCAAAAGATCCTTTTCCGGTGCCTCGGATAGATCAGTTAGTGGATTCCACTTCGGGAAATAAAATTCTGACTTTCATGGATGCATTTTCGGGGTATAATCAAATTCAAATGAATCCAGATGATGAAGAAAGCACGACTTTTATTACTGATAGAGGTTTGCATTGCTATAAAGTAATGCCTTTTGGGTTGAAAAATGCTGGATCAACATATCAGAGGCTGATGAATAAGGCGTTTGCTTCACAGATTGGGAGAAATATTGAAGTATACATCGATGACATGCTTGTTAAAAGCAAAGGTGATGATGAGCATATTGATGATTTGGAAGAAACGTTTTTGAATCTTAGAGCCATTCAATTGAAGTTGAATCCGGAAAAATGCACATTTGGAGTCCGATCTGGCAAATTTTTGGGGTATATGATTAGTGAAAGAGGAATTGAGGTGGACCCAGAACAGTTGAAGGCTTTGATATCGATGTCTTCCCCTCGGAATATCAAAGAAGTGCAAATGTTAACAGGCAGGTTAGCAGCCCTGAACAGATTCATTTCTCGTTTTTCAGATAAGTGCTTGCCTTTTTTCCAGGTGCTGCGAAGGCCTAATAATTTTGAGTGGACTTCGGATTGTGAAGAAGCCTTTCTGAAGATCAAAAATCTTTTATCCTCTCCTGAAATATTATCGAAGCCTCGAAAGGGTGAACAGTTGTTTTTGTATATAGCAGTATCGGATTATGCAGTAAGTGCAGTTTTGATCAGCGAGGATACTAAAATTTCGAAGCCTGTTTACTATGTCAGCAAAAGTTTGGTTGATGCTGAGAAACGTTATTTGAAGCTCGAAAAATTGGCACTGTGTATAGTAGTGGCAGCAAGAAAGATGCGCCCTTACTTCCAGGCACATACGATTGTAGTTCGAACTTCATATCCATTAAAGAATGTTTTACAAAAACCAGACATTTCAGGAAGGATGACAAAGTGGTCTGTGGAATTGGGAGATTTCGATGTGTTATTTTCTCCTCGGACAGCTATCAAAGCTCAAGCTTTAGCAGATTTTTTGGTGGAGTTTCACTCGAGCAGACCCGAGGAGAAAGATACAGAAAAGGTGAATGAGAATCCGACGTGGACAATTCGAACTGATGGGGGATCCAGTAGTAAAGGGTCAAGTGCAGGAGTGGAATTGGTGGCACCAACGGGGGAATTTATGTTTCAAGCTATAAAATTTGGCTTTCATGCTTCAAATAACGAAGCTGAATATGAGGCTGTGCTAGCAGGATTAAGGTTGGCGAAGATTTGTGGAGCAATGTTTGTACGCTTGGAAACAGATTCACAGTTGGTAGTTAACCACGTTAAAGGGGTATCAGAAGCTAAAAAGGAGCGTTTGGTTTTGTACCTACAAGAACTTCGGGGGATGATGGCGCAATTTGAAAATGTCGAAGTGGAGCATATTCGAAGAGGAAACAACACTATGGCTGATTCTTTGGCAACGATGGCTTACTCAGAAGAATACCCATGGATTGTAACACAACCATCGCCTTCGATTATATCAAATTCTGAGCAATGTGAAGTGGTTGATGAGGTGGTAAATAATCCGACGTGCGCTCGAGGAGATTGGAGGTTTAACTTGTTAAACTTTATTTCAAATGGAATATTACCTATGGATAAACACTTGCTCAAGAAAATAAAATACAAATCCCTTGGCTATGTGGTACTGGATGGGGTGCTGTACAAAAGGTCTGCTTCGAAACCTTTACTACGATGTTTAGGCAAGGATGAATCTCAGAATGTTTTGTCCGAACTGCATGATGGAGATGGGTCAGCTCATTGTGGGTTTAGAGCTTTAACGCGTAGGGTATTGTTGGCAGGATATTATTGGCCTACCATTTTACAAGATGCCAAGTCATTAGTTCGAAGTTGTGACACTTGCCAAAGGTATGCAAATTTAATACACAAACCAGCAGTACCACTAATGACAATTTCAGAGGCGGTTCCTTTTGATAGGTGGGGCATTGATTTGGTGGGACCATTACCTATGGCTTCTGGTGGAAGACAAATGATTATTGTTGCGGTTGATTATTTTTCGAAGTGGGCAGAAGCAGAACCCTTAGCTGGGACAAAAGCTAAGGATGTAATCAAGTTTATTCAAAGCAATATTTGCTACCGTTTTGGAGTACCTCGAAAAATAACAACTGATAATGGTCCTCAATTTAATAACAAGGAAATGGACTCTTTTTGCTCTTCGAAAGGGATACAGCAATGTTTTTCCACTCCTTTTCATCCTCAGGCAAATGGACAAGTGGAAGTAACAAATAGATCTATCTTGGATGGCTTAAAGAAAAATTTGGCTGGAGCAGCAGGGAAGTGGCCAAATTTTCTTCAAGAAGTATTATGGGCATATAGGACAACCCCTAGAGAGGCTACAAAAGAGACTCCTTTTTCTCTAGTATATGGGATGGATGCTGTGTGCCCTGCTGAATCTACACTACCTTCTTACAGACTATTACGATATTCCGATGCAGATAACGATGAGGCCAGAAGAGTGGAACTTGATTTGTTGGAAGAAAAAAGGGTCAAGGCACATTTAAATGTGATCCATTATCAAACGTTAATGAGAAGCAGGTACGATGCCAAAGTTAAGAGAAGGGAATTCAAAATTGGCGATCTAGTATTGCGAAAAGTGTTTCTTCACACCAAGGATAAACACCTCGGAAAATTGGCCCCGAATTGGGAAGGTCCTTACAAAGTTACAATGAGAGTCAAACCAGGTTCCTACAGGTTATCAGATCGAGAAGGGAGGATGCTCAAGCACCCTTGGAACATAGAGCACTTGAAATTGTACTGTGAGTAAAACTGAACTTCGAATTTTTGTAAAACAGACATACTCTTTCCTTATCTGTTGGCCCAGAAAGGTTTTAACGAGGTGTCTGATTGATATTGAATTTTTTTAATAAAATTTCTTTTGGCCATTGGTTGTTTGTTATGATGTGTGATTTATTATTTTGGTAATTTGGCAAAGATTGATCATCTTTGGAAGTTGACCAAGAATAATTTTCCGAAGCGAAAGCTTTGAAGAAACAACCAAATTTTTCGAGGTGCCACGTCTTATGAGTGCATCTATTTTTCGAGGTGCCACGTCTTATGAATGCATCTATTTTTTGAGGTGCCACGTCTTATGAGTGCATCTATTTTTCGAGGTGCCACGTCTTATGAGTGCATCTATTTTTCGAGGTGCCACGTCTTATGAGTGCATCACATTTTCGAAGTGCCACGACTTATGAGTGCTTCCATGATTAATAATAATCAGCTCAAACAAGTGTACCAGAAAATTTAAGATAAAAAAAGATAAGTAGTTTGTTCGTGGGATAACATACGAAGTTTACAAAAAAGAACTGAAGTACTTAGTCACATACACAAAAAACAAAAGCAAACTACTTGGTCTATCAAGCATCATTTTCTTGTTCTTCATCTTCCGATGACGCCTCTTCGGAGGAGGAGCTTGGTGGAGCTTCGAAAGCTTCTTTTGGGCGTTGTTCTTCTGGAACTCGTTTCCAAAGGTTTGATAAGTCTAGCCTTGGACAAGCAGCATGAACTTCTCGAAGGATCTGAATGGATGTATCAATTTGAGTTTTCTTCATGCCTTCAAGCATCACAGAGCTAACTTTGTTTTTCGCCTCTTTAACTGCAGCTTTCTTTTCCTCTTCGAATCCTGCTCGAAGTGTAGTAATTTCAGTCTGGCTTTTTTCCAATTTCCCTTTAGTCTCTTTGATAAGCTCCGTCGCATCGGAAATAGCAGTAGAATGTTCGGCCTTTAGACTTTTAAGAGCTTCCAGATGAGTAGTTTTAAGAGCTTCGACTTCCTCCTTGTGCTTTTTAAGAAGCTGTTCTTTCTCAGCTTCAAATTTTTGGAGTGCTTCATTTTTAGAAGTCTTTTCAGACTCTGTTTCTTTTCTACTCCTAGCTAGCTCTTGGGCAAGACGCTCCAGTTGGGTTTGAGATTTGCTCACTTCTTCGTATAATTTGGTGACTGCAGAAATTAGATTGGGGAAAGGTTGAAGAATTGAAATTACCTCATCAGATTTCTCTGGCTGATGAATGGGAGCAAAAGGATTCGATGTGGAAGTTGTAGCAGCATCGGTAGAAATTGGAGGAGCAACGTTGGCATGTTGAGAACCAGGAAGTACAAAATCTCCACTTGAGTTGAAGTCCTCGAAGTTTAGATAGTCATCTATTTGTTTGTCTCCAAGGGTTATACCTCCCTCAGGATTCACCTCGACAAAAGTTTTACCTCGTGCCTCGGAAGCTAGCACATCCTCTAAGAGATCAGCCTCATTCTTTTCATTGGGCTTGTTAGACTTATTATCTTTCTTTTTTGGAGAAGTTTGTTTTTTCTTTGTCTTTTTCAGGATGGGCTGGTCTTCTTCGGATATGGTGGGAAGCGAAGGTGCAGACGTTTTTCTCTTCCTTACACTCTTCGAAGTAGAGGGAGGTTTAGTTTTGCTGGTGGTGGTTTTCTTCTTTCCTTTCTTCTTCAAAGGAAGACTGTCACTCCGGTTCCGAAGAGGAAGATAACATTTCCCATCTGGTGCAAGAATCCTCTCAACTGCTAGAAGGGGATCTGGTGGCGTCATCGGATCCAGAGGGAAGTCTGCCCCTAGGGATATGCGCCAGAGGTGGCTATTAACAAAGTTTATGGGCTCGAATGCTGAATGAAAACCATTGCCCCAAGATTTTTCAGCCCACTCAGCCATCTTTTGAAAGATAAGCTTGGCTTCCTTTCGACGACCCTTAAACCGCCTCGGAATTTCTAAAGAGAGAAAAATAGTTAGCTAAATAATTTGATTCAAAAACAACTAGATAAGCAAGGAAAGGTATCACTTACTACTGTCTCTCCAGGTAAGGGTGAGTTTAGAAGGGTTGGCATCGGAGATTTCATGTCCATTTTCCCAGGCGCCTGACAGAAAGACGAATCGTTGTTTCCAGAATTTATCGGCTTCGAGGAGATCGTCGATAATTTTCAAGTCATCTTCAAGGGTTAAATAATAAAATGGTAGAACAGGGCCATTTGACACTTTGGTTACTGAGATGAAGTCCTCGATTTCGAGGGGAATACCTCCAAGTCTTGATACCATGATTGCTGAAAATAAAGTGAAGAGCAAGTTTGGAGTAACCTGGGTTGGGCACAGTCTGTGGATTTCGAAGAACTTTACGATCATCGGATCCAGGGGAAACCGAAGTCCCCAGTTAAAAAGCTCAGGATACACTACCAACTCATCTTTTTGGCAGTTCAAGGGTGTCTCTCCTTCCACTGGTAGCCGAAGTGTCATATTATCAGTTAACCCCCATAGCTTTCTGAGGTGCTCCTTCTCCGATTCGAGGTAGTAGCTGTAGGGTACATTCTTCAAGGCAAGAATGTACCAAGCAGAAAGAGGCTTGAGATTTTCCTGAACTAATGAGGCAACGTTCTCAGGCAATGTAATGAGACCTTTTTTCCCTCGAGGTTTCTTTGGAGGAGCTACGCCTTCAGCCTCGGATTCCTCCTCGGCATCGGATTCAGTAGCTTCTGAATCATCCTTTTTGTGACCTTCCTCGGAGTGACTTCGAATTTGTGTTTCTTGTTGAGTCACAGAAATTGGCTGACTACACTCTGGTGTAGTATCATCCACTTCTTGTGGGGGAGGAGGAGAGCGAGAGTGTTGAGGAGTGGAAGAGGTTTTTGTTTCTTCACCCATTACTAAGAAAGATGATTTTTTGGAACGTTTAGCTCTAATAGCCTCGAATTGAGGAGGAAGTGTTTTGGTTTGAGGGTTTTTTGTCTCTTCGAATTGAAGGACAGGTGATTTGAGTTGTGATTTGTTATAAGTGGGTGGTTTGTCTAAAGTAACTACTTTAGGTTTCCGATGAGGTCTTAGTATTGAAGGTTTGGTTGGATTTTGGAAAGAAGAGGTCGTTGAGCTACTTTCTGGGTTAGAAGCTAGAGGTGAAGACGAAGTGGCAAGGTTTGGATTAAAGTTGCCATATTTAAAAGTGGTGCAGGAAGAGTGAGGACCGTTATAGATCAACCCAGCAGCTTTGTATTCTTTGGCTCTTCGAGAAATACAAAGATAATCGTAGGCCCCAAATACTTGGTTACTGGAACCAGGAAAAAGATTTTTCTTTGATCTTACTGGTCTTCTGGGTTTAAATCTATTATATCTAGGGTATCTTCTCATACAATGGTTTTTGGTATGAGAGGTTGAAGATAAACAAAAGAAGATGAACAGGTTGAAGATGAGAAGGTTGAAGATGAAGAGCAGTCTGGAGATGTTTCAAGGGTGATTTCTCTAAAAAGTTCTGAATGAATGAGTAACTGGGTATTTATAGAGTAAAGGGTGACGTCGAGAATGTAAACAAGTAGGACAAGTAAGTTGTTTTCATTGGTTGGAATATGAAACGAAAAGGAAGTATTCAGTGTTGCAGGTCTACTGCTAGGTGTCTAATCAATCTATTAGGCAGGGGTCAGAGACTTCGAAGTGTTATTAAACTATGTTTGAAGTGATAATATTCGAAGAAGAAGTAAAGCTATACCACAATGCTTGAAAATTCGAAGAGGAGTTATAGCCTAAAGAAAAATTCGAAGAGAAGCGATAAAAATAGTGTTGATCCGAGGAAGAATCCGATGAGCCAATAGTTCTTATAAATGTCTATATAAGAACTAGGGGGACTACTGATAAGGAAAGATATTCCTTAGGGACTTGAGTGTAATTAATAAGGGCTAAAATGACAAATTCTGTAATTATAGGATTTAATTACGCTTAAGTAGAAACCTAGGGGTTAAATTGTAAATATGACAATATGTAACCGTTTCTCTAACTAACTCACCTGGCCTATTTAAAGAGGCTGAAGGAGTTATTTTGACCTATGAAATATTCAGAGGTACTTTTCACTACTTGATTTTTCCATTGCAAACTCTCTGTTCTGAATTCACTCGTTACTACTTTAATTCACACCAGTGAAGAGTAGAGAGAATTGAGTTTCTTGAGTTATTGTTTAAAGTTAGAAAGTGTAATTTTATATTAAATGACCCTCCTCATTAATGCTTTCTCAGAAACTATTTAAAGGCTAACTTTTAACCTATGAGTCTAATAAGTCAAACCAAATTCATAGGCCAAACCCGAAATCTAAAAAACCTATGTGGCCTATAAATAATAATAAATCTTAATAAATAAATAAATTATTAAAATAAAATAATTTAAAAAATAACTAAAAAATGTATTGGTCTTTAGCCAAAAATATCATTCGAATATTTATGACCTCATTAGATAGCCCCCTGAGTCCTCTCAGATAAATTTTGGAGGGAAAACTAATAAATTATTCGAATATGGGTTGTTTCATCTCTCCAAACGAAACACTTTGGTATTCCTCTCAAATTTGTTAAGAAAAATATTAAAACTATATCCAATGGGATTATTCGTATACGATTGTCATCCATTTTCATGGTTGTTAAATGATTGTACTACGTGACATTTGTCATTACTTTATTAGACCCACGATCTTTCTCTACCATAGGTGAGGTAGACCAACGGTTAAAAACATCTTCATTCTGTTAGGAATTATAGTTGATGGTAACGTTTCCACTTCTCTAGAAGTGAACCCAACGGTTTTCTACAGTCCTTTTGATAAATCATGCTTTCATTTTTCTGTTCATTAACTTTTAGAGAGAGAAAATTCACTTTATAGAGAGAGAAGCTACACATTACCATCATTGTTAAGCTAATCGTCGAACATATTTTCTTCTCCTCCACCACTTTCGCCACCACAAATTCCAATATCGGTGACATCTTGGTGTTTGTATGTTCACCGCTGAAAATGCTTTAACCGAAAATGGTTGGCTGAATCTGTCTAAACAAGAAAAAACAAATAGAGAGATAAGGTTGTTGTCGGGTTACCTTCCTCCGAAGGCACAATTATTGTTACTCAGTCAATCGATCGTAGAGGAGTTTTCCCATATAACCGAGCAACATCCCAGCAAAGCCTTATTAAACTGCTCAACCATTTCCTTTAAGGAATCGCTCGTCAAGGCCATCTTAGTCTAAAAGAGATATTAGGCATATACGTCCTTCCACCTTCATATCAATGGGGAACGATTTAGAAGAAAATTCACCTCGCAACTTGATCAGAGAATCTAAAGGTCGCACAAAACCTTCCGGGGAGCTAGGGGTAGTTCAACAGAAATAGCCTTCTAATGAACCTTTGTCACAACATCCGATCAGAGAGGGGGATACTTTAGCTCAACAAGAAGATTCGTCCGAATTTGATCAAGCTCTCCCCCAACAACCAAAGCTAAAAGGGACAACTTCTCAAAAAGTTGAGCATTCATGATTTAGTCTGAAGATCATGGAGGATAACATGGAGGGTGTTAGTGAGGAATCTTTCTTAAAGACATATAGTCAAACTGGGGATATTCTTCAGACTTCAAAGGGTAAAGGCAGTAAAGGTGGAAAAGATAAAGGTAGTAAAGGTGGAAAATGAAAATTCAAGGCAACCAAAGCATAAACTGAAGTTCTCCCTCTGTTCTTGGTCGGGCCCGTAGGTCAAATTTCCTACAACTCAGCATCAAATATCTTTTGGCTCTTAATAAAATATTCCATGTTTAAAATCAAGAGAATAAACTAGAGGTTATTCGTTAAAAATAAGGATTCCCAGAAGAAGTTAAGGTTAGACTGTGTACACTAGGATATACCTAAATGAGCTATGGTCCGGAGGATTTTGTTATCTATCCAAATATTCTAAACTAGGGCCTTCGGTTTCCCTTGGACCCTGAGGTCATGAGTTGTTAGTCTGAATTCTTGGTTTACCTTGATGTTATGTATCATGGAACCTAGGCTATCAAAAATTCTAATGTCGATGGAACAATTTGCTTCCATTACGGGACAGTCTTTAAACTCTCACATCCCATTTTACTTCTACACCATAATGAATAATTACAAGGTGATAGATAATATTTCGGAAGCTGATAAGTCATGGAAGATGCAATTTCTCTTTATCAGGGCTGGTGGGAGAATGATAAGAAAATCACATATCCAGGTAATTCAAGTCGGCTTACTAGATTTTGAAAAGTAGATAGACATATGTTTCTTCCAACCAGAACCAGAGCCCCCAGTATCAGAATAAAAAGGATAAGAAGAATACACAAGGCTAAGTTGGAGATGAAACTAAGCAACATCCACATGAGCAATTACCAGCTGGAATCAATGAATCTCAACTAGCTACAGTTGCTGCCAATGTAAAATAGGGTAACGCACCCATAAAGATTCTTGTGTCAAAAATGAAAAATACACAGAAGAGAAGCAAACATGGTAGAAACAAGAGGTAAAAGAAGAAGAAAAGAACAACTATTGTTCGGAGATCGTCCTCCATTCAGATATTTTCCCTCTTACAATCTCAGCTAGTGATCTTCCAAAGCTCCCAGTGTTTGTTCATTCTTCTACATTGCTCTTAAAACTTGAGAATAAAATATTTGGAGAAGGTAATCTAATGGGGCCCATAGAGGGGATTAACTTCGTTGCTTTTGAAAATGGTTTCCCCAAATCTACAGACAATGCCACAAACGTGGTGTTTGATGGTATGCATTTCGAGCTGTCAAAGAAACATGATATGCTAGGGTATTCAGTGCTAAGATTTATAAATCTTTTTGTTGAGCTGGAGAGGGAGGTAAAGGCCCACAGAGAGACCACTATTTCTCTTGTGTTGAAGGCATCCATTGAAGAATAAAAAAATTATGTTGATGGTCTCGCAGATGAAGTTAAAGTGATCAAGGATGAACTTGTGCATGTAAAGGATGCTTACGAAGGGATACAATCATCCAGCTCCAAAGATATCGTCATCAAAAAATCTATCATGGAACGCATGTCAAAGGAGAAAAGTGAGCAAGAGGCCCTCATTAAGAAATGTGAAGACGAGGTGATTTCTCTAAAATCTCAAGCCACCAAGGATACCGACAATTTATTGGATGCATATGCCGATGGGATCTTGTCATCCCTATACAAACAGGATGCTTCAATCAACTCTGATATGGTTTTGAAGTTTTACAATGCATTTCATTCGTTAGTCCTTGGGTCTCAGTCGGAGCTGGTTCCAGATTATTGTGGCCCAATTATATTCCCATGGCTGATCAATTGGGTATATTTATGGATTTATCTAGTGATGGTCTCGAAGAAGGCAACGCATGGGACTCCAAAGGTGGGAGTGCAGAAGAAGATGTCAATGGGGACGAGCCGAGGGGCCAATGAACTTTATGTTAGCGTTTTAAGTCCTTAGCTCATGAAAGGATTTTTTTTATCTTGCCCAAATTTCACCAAACCCTTGATTAGTTCAACGAATTTTGTGATGTTAATTCAAATGTTTTTAAGTCCTTAACACAACTTAGTGAATTTTGTATCCTTATCTCGTTAATTGAAATTTACTTGCAATTCCATTTATTTCCTATTTATTTCGACCGTTCGAAGATGATCCATTCGAAAGCATATTAAATAAATACTATGATCATTCGAAGGTAATATATTCAAAGGTATATCATATAAATTCTCTGATCATACAAGGTAATCCGTTCGAGGCATATTAAATAAAAATTATAATCATTCGAAGGTAATCCATTCAAAGACATATTAAGTAAATACTCTGACCATTCGAAGGTAATCCATTCGAAGACATATTAAATGAATATTATGACCATTCGAATACAATATATTCAAAGGTATATAAAAAAAATACTCTGACCATTCGAAGGTAATTCATTCAAAGGTATATAAAAAAAATACTCTGACCATTCGAAGTTATATAGAACAATTTAAGTAAAAAAATAGTATAAGAATTTGTTTAAAGCACGTGTGATAAATTAAAATTGATTCGAGTACCTCATTAAAACATCCGCGTGCCACTAGGGTAGGAACGAGTATGTCCCCAAATATTTACATGCATAAAAAACAATAAAAACATAATAAACATACTATACAACTACTCAAGATAAAGTGTTAAGTGTTCAAGATTCCATGGATGCATTAAAGACCTGCCTTCTTAAACAATCACTCTATACATTCCAAACCTAACCTTTTCACTCACAATATATGTCCCGTCCCAATTTGGTGCTAGATTTCCAAGTATTCTATCTTTCGTGCGTAAATATACTTTCCTCAAAACTTTGTCCCCTATTTCGAACTCTCTATTATCGAATTTTAGATGCATACATGCTTTTCATCAAGCTTGGATAATGCACATATCTCAAGTGAGCTTTGATTCATTTTTCTTCAACCAAGTCTAGTTGAGCTCTTATAGCTGCATCATTATCCTCTTCGAAGTAGTTTTGAATCTGAAAAGATAGGAGGGTAAATTCAATTGATGTTATTTTAGTCATCTAATAAACCAAAGTAAAATGAGATTCTTGAGTGACAATTTAAGGAGACGTTCGATAAGCCCACAATAGTTCTTGCAAGTAATTTGTCCATTTTCCTACTGCCCTTTCTAAATTATTTTTTAGTCCCATCAAAATAGTTCTATCAACATTATTGATCTGCCCATTGACTTTAGGGTCAAATGGTGAAGGAAACAAATGTCGAGTTCCTCAGGAAGCACATAAAATTTCCATGTCCCTATTTTTAAATTATGGACCATTATATGTCGTAATACTTCTAGGGATCCCAAACCTTCAACATATATTGGAGAGGATGAATTTGATGACTGCTTTAGACATAGTTTTGGAGATAGGTGCAGCTTCTAACCACTTAGAAAAATAATTTACTACGAGTATAATAGTACGACATCTCCCGGATTCCATGGGTAGAGGATCCATTAGATCAAGTCCCCATCTATTGAATGGTATCACTTCTGCTATTGATTACATAGAATTTGCGGGCACACTATATCGCAATTCCAAACCTTTGGAATGGGTCATATCATTTAACTAACGTTTTAGTATTTGTCATAATGGAAGGCCAATAATATCGTGCTAATAGAACCCTTATGGTTAAAGTTTTATAGCCACAGTGGACAGAGCCCTCCATATCGTGCAATTCAGAAACAATTATATAAGACTCATCATACCCAAGACATCGCAACAGAGCCCTACTAAAGGACTTCTTATATAGGACATATCTTAGGACTAAAAAACCATGCGCTCTAAATTTCAACTTCTTAGCTAATACCTTTTCAATAGGAAGACTTCCCTTAGTAATAAAATCCTTGATTTTAGTCCTCCAATATTAGTCTGTTATTGTTGATACTTGAAAGCTTTCCTCCATACTCATCCTTGCTTCAAGGCCTCTTATGATAGAAAGGTATTCTTGTATCACAACTCAGGGATACACCTCAAACTATTCAGTAGTAGCTAACGAATAAGCCATCACATTTTTTAATCCTTGACACATGTCCATATTCCACACACTTGAAGAAAGTAGATGTTTCTTTCAATACTTGCAGATATTTAACCAACCTTTTTTCCTTGTTTCAGATTTTCCCCGGCCTTGATGTATGAGTAACTGCGAGTCACTTATCAATTTGAATCTTTTGGCACCACCTATTTGGGAAAGTCTTAGCCCAACTACTGATGTCTCATGCTCATATTCATTGTTTGATTCTTTGAAACCAAAACATAATGCTTGGTACATCGAATCTCCAAACGGAGATAGCAACTAAATTATTGCTTGGTACATCGAATCTACTTTCATAGGCTTCTCAATGAAAGAATTTTCATATGTGGTCGTTCCGAATGGAGTTTCAACAAGGAAATTCGTGACAGCTTGCACTTTCATCGTCATTCGAGGAGCGAAATCAATATCATAATCCCCCACTTCTACAGACCACTTGGTTACCCAACTTGATATATCTGGCACTTTGATTGCCATCCTTCCAGTAATTATATGGAATTGTTTTTGTTGATCTGGGAGGGTCCATAGCAAGAGATTCATCTAGCTGCGCTCGACTTTAATACCTTTATCACTTATAACATACCCTCAAAAGTTTCTGGATTGTACCTCCAATGTGCACTTCTCCAGATTTAAATTTAAATTAATAGCTTCCAAGTTAGAGAAAGCTTCTTTAAGATTAATCAAGTGACCCTCTTCCCTTAAATTCTTTAACATTATATCATCAATATAAACCTCGAATTTTATTCCAATCTAGTTAGCAAATGCTTTATTCACTAGAAACTTGTAGTATCCCCATCATTTTTAAACCATGCAGCCCCTATCAGTGATCAGTGTAGTATGATCTTGATACTTCATATCCATTTGTATTTGATTGTATCCAACTAACATTTCCATAAAAGATAATAGCTTATTGTTAGAAGTATAATCTATACACTGATCTATTTAATGGATAAGGAATGAATCCTTTGGATAAGCCTTATTTAAGTCTGTGAAATCAATAAACATATGCCACTTACTGTTTTTTATTTTTCACAACTACTGGATTAGCTGTCCACAACGGATACTGAGATTCCCAAATATGCCCTACTGTTGGTTCTATTTGATTGGAGAATAATGGGTGAGTTTTTCAGCAATTTGCAAGTAGACAGAAATAGAATGTTAGTTGAGTTGCCAATATCAATTAAAATTCTTTGGATTTCTATTCCCTAAATTGTAGCTCCGATCACCACAATATCCTCATGCGGCCTAATAATATTTTTCAACTAATTATCATTGAGCACAATGAACATGGTTGGATTCTGTTACAAATAAGTTGACATTTTTCCTTCCAATTGTGTAGTCAAGCTAACCACATGTCTCTTTCGAGAGCAACTCGAGGGAGTTGTAACAATATCTATTTCAAAAATGGTCAATGATTTCAAGAATTGACATAATTCAGAGAACTCTCCTTATTTTTCACATATTATATTTATCCAACCACGATTCAGATGGAGATCTAAATACTCTGAATATTCATCTAACTTCTTATACTTCTCGGCAATCACCATCATAATTTATTGCTTGGGTTCCACTTCTATAACTTCTCTTCAAATGCTAGATTGCCTTACTTGAGTTTCATTCACGTTTAATGTTGATCTATTTTTCACTTAGGACTTTCCAAATATGGTAATTTTTCTATTCTCAATTAGAGTCTCGATTTCTTACTTTAGGACAACAAAATCCTTGGTATTATGTCTCACATAATTGTGGTGAGTACAAAAATTTGTGTTCCAATTATCTCTAGAAGTCAGAATAGGTGTTGGCCTTCGGAATTCGCACAAATATTTTTCATTTTATCGTAAATGGTTGTAACATTCTCAATCAACTCTACAGAATAAGCAGGTGAAACCCACTGATTCCCTCTAGGTCTAGATTCTTTCCCTTGGGGATGCTGGTTAGCCTTAGGCCAATGGGTATTTTTCCAAGACTCATTCAGACGATAGTTTGATGTTGTTTGTTATTGAGAAAATGACGAGCTACATGTAAAAGGATTTGGTAGCTTTAATATTTTTGTCTCTCCCACTTTAATTTGTTTCCCAACCTACTTTAATAGACCGCCCTATGTCAAGTCGTTTTTACGAGTAACAATGTTAGTTAGATCCTACGGCTTAAGCTCTTGCCTCAAAGCAACAATGGATACTTGCTCGAAGAAGTCGAGAAAACCATCTTTAGTTTCAAAAAAATACGTGGTATATTCATTTATGGTCTCATCATTGAACTGTTGACATTATATTGTGGTGTCTTTATTTCCTCCAAGTTATTTACTTTCCACAAACTGTCTTTGGAAAAGCATCTAAAGCATGTAAAGTTTTTTATTGACCACTGCGGGAGACGATTATACTACTTCAAAGAACTGTCTTTAAAAATTTGAGAGAAATCCCTACATACTAGCTTATCATTATCATTAAAGTTCCTCATAAAATTATTGAACTGCTCAAGGTGATTGTCCGGATCTTTGCTTCCATCAAACGTTTCTATTTTAGAATTATCAAACTGTCTAACTAAATGGTTGGACATAATTTCAGGAGACAAAGGTGATTGCCTCCAATTATGCCTTTGGTTAAACTGATGATCTTTGTTGGAGATGGCAATCAAACCTGGTTCTGATTGAGTGGCAAAGTGATCATTCACTAAATAGTTTATACTATGATCTATGGAGCCCTTCACCTTTTTTAAGCACCCTTTTTTCTTCTCTTTATTATTTTGGTGCTTCTCTTCAACCGAAAATTCTGGCTTACCTGAATTGTGATGCCGGCTCGAACACTTATTTGACTGACACTTGTAGTGGTGACTTTTTCTTTTCTTTCAACAGTGGTCACTACTCGAAGAAAACAATAACACTTCAGATTCATAGGTCGAGTCTTTACTAGATCCCGAAGAGCTAGAACTTTCATTTTTTATGTTTTTTATTGGAAATTTGATGTTTCTTTGGGCCATATAGGGGATCATCTTCTTGTATGTAGGATTTTTAGTTACCCGCTTGAACCTTGACTTTAAGATTTCATTCAAATTCTCTTAGAGACTTGAGTGCCTCAATTTATCACACCAACTGATCACGCTCGTCTTGCATGCAAATGTTTTCATGATTTTCATTATTTGCATGAGGTATTTGGAATTATTCTTCGATCCTGCCTCCCCCCCTTTCCAGAGTGAGATCTATATGCATCTCAGAATCCATGGTTCAGAGGGATCCAAAGTTAAACTTTTTCATTCTAGGTTTAGGATTTGGTTATCCGGATTCCTTTCAGTGGACCTTCCATTGTGGTCGCCATTTAAATATTGTTAAATTGTATACGAAGGGTATTAAGTTATCTAAAGAAATTAAATTAATTTAAGGTGGAGAGTATATAGATAATTAAGCTGCTTTAGTTAGTATTTAGAGTGAAAAAGTTTGATTTTGTATTAAATAAACCTCCTTGTTAACAATTTCTCAAAACTATTTATAGGCTAACTTTTAGCCTAATGGGCATAATGGGACAAACCAAATTCATGGCACAAGCTCAAAGTCTGAAAAAAAACCCATATGGCCCATAAATAATTATTAAAATAAATCTAAACAAATAATTAAATTATTACAATAAAATAATTAAAACAAATAACAAAAAATATGTATTGATCTTTAGTCTGGAATGCCCTTCGAGTATTTATGACCTTATAATGCTCTAACCTGGTCTATTCAGTATCAAAAGATATACCGGGTTGAAAATTGGTCTAATAAGTCAAAGATCTTGAAAAATAAACAACTATGATTGGTCTAGAGAAATAAAGGAGAATATGCTTAGGTCAACTAGAACTTGTTTCTCCGACAAACCAAATAGAGTTATCGGATGTGTTTCACTTTTAATGGTAATAATATTTCTACATAATTCAAAAGGTTTAAAATGATATAATGGTGCTGATAACCGTTGCGCAAGCAGAAACGAGGCCCATTATAATCCAAAAATGCTACAAATAATAACGATGTGAGTCAAAATCATCAACCCTGGATATGATTAAAAAGATAAACTAGCTCAAAGATGATGAGATATCATATATTTTAGTTTGAAACTTTATTTTTAGTAGAAATGCATGGTCAGAATCATTAGTCTCGCATGGTATTTATTTCTTTACTTTCCAAAGTCGATAACACCAAAATTGTATGATCATTATTAGTAGCACTAGAATCTTATGGTTAAGATCAATCGCATGGTCAGTATCAGTAAACTTAAATTGGTCATCAACACTAGAATCACATGATAAGTTGTATCAATCTCCCATATTTCCTTAAACTAGTCACATATATTTGATTGAGTTGTTTATAATTATATAGGTTTTGGAGGGTGAGTTAACACTCATAGTGCTTGAAAGAAGAGCATGTGGTGGGGATGAAGCTAATGGGAACCAATATCATATACCAGATAAAAGGCCTGGGAAATAGAACAAATCTGTAAGAACAAAACCAAGCATAAAGCTATCACATCCTAGACATCTATTAATCATCCCAACTCAAATACACAAGCCCACAACCAACAACAAAACACAAATCTGTACATCCCCAACTAAAAATGGAAGGTTCAAAGATGAATTTGATGTTGATTGCACCCTAAGTGATTTCATCCACCAACAAATAAAAGACTCCAATGCCCTCTAATAAGACTCTTCCCTCTCAAAGAGCGTTGCAGCCACCTTTAAGAACAATGCAACGACATTGATGGCTCAAAACAACATCAAAATGAAGAATATGAGCACCATCAAGAGGAGTTTATCTTTTAAGTCAGATATTATAACGTGAAATAAAAATCAATAATTATAGGTTAACGATTGAGTTTTATCGTATGCAATTTTGGCTTGAAAAAAAAGAATAAAAAAGTAATTATATGTCTTTCCTCTAGTCTTGCTTGTTATATATGTCATATTTGTTCTCGTACCAATATGTCCGGTCTTTTCGTGATAGATTGTAGAGCAAACAAAAGTGATAGTTGAGTCACGTCGAGAGCTGGAACAACAATACCTTGAAGAACAATATCTCTACCTATTTATGATCCAAATCCAGCTGACTCAATAACACCAGCAGCAACATTCGACGGAAAACTCCCACCACAACCATCAGTTGATGAAGAATTCCCACTTGTACCAAAAGAACAACAAGATGTACCAAATGAATTGCCGGTAAAAGAGGCATATACTACACCATGGGTAAAATTTTGTGAAGAGGTAAGTGGATCTTAAGGAGATTAAGATTCAACTTCAAATATATTTTTCATATACTATAGGTTTTTAAAGTCATATATTGTACGGTTGTAAAATAATAGATTTTATGTTATTTATAACACGCCTCGCTTGTTTAATATACTTGGAATCTCCTTTTTATTATACTTGGGTATGATAGTTTATTATACTTTGGTCTAATGGTCTGATGTACAAGAAATCGCATGTTTAATATACTTGAAATTCCATTTTTTAATATAACTGAGATCGCATGTTTAATATATCTGGAATTATATGGTTTAATATACAAGAAATTGTATGTTTAATATACCTAGAATCGTATGTATAATATACAATAAATCACATGTTTAATATACTTGTTTTTCATATTTTAATATAAAAAGGAATCACATCTTTAATATACAATAAATTACACGTTTAATATACCTAGAATTTCATGTTTTAATATAACTGGAATCTCATGTTTAGTATACCTGAAATTCCATGTGCTGATTATATAACTAAGTATGGATGTTATATCGTCACTCTTTCGGATCCTAGTTATGGTAAAACACTTGGGGCTATTCAAAAGATCAATAAAATTTGTACGGAATACGATTTCGAAGGGTTGAACGTTTTTAAAAACGAGTGTTCCATATCATTTCTCATTGGCTCATTGTTCTTATTTTATGATTTATAATATTTCACATTACTTAGTTGTTGTCTTTGTTTTATTTTTGGACGATGTGTTTTGGTATTAGACAATGTTTTTTTGTTATATTTATTTTATTTTTAGATGATTATTTTTCTATTAAAAGTTATTAAGACTGTTTTGATATTGCAAAATGTTAGTCCAATTTAGTTCATATATATATGTTAGTAAAAAACTTAGGTTGTGAATGCACTTAAAAACTATTTAAGTTATTTTTTAAATTACAAATCAATTCCTAAAAAAAGTATATTAGTCCGAAAACTACTTAAATGTATTTTTTAACTAACATATCAATTCCTAACTAAACTATGCCAGTATAAAACTACTTTTTCTTATACTTACAGATTAGCACGGTTGGTGCATAACTCACTGCACCTAGAGTGACACGATACAACATCAATGGGTTTGTATGTATGACAGATGCATAAGGTGCACCATTGGTGCATGTAACAACGACCGCGCAAGTAAAATTGATGGTACACATTTATGTATGGTGCATGTAGCCCTGATCATTCAAGTAACATCATCAGTGCACTTGCACCGTCAGTGTTATGTCATTGCACTGGTGATGTTCAATGCACAGCTGATGCATAACTGCACCGATTATGCTTTATGTACGGTCAGTGCAACTAGCATCATCAATGCACTTAAACCATCGTTTCTATTTAGAAATATCAGTGTTGCAAGTCATAAAATCCTAATTCACACCAACTTCAATGTTTTGCCAACCATAATTTTTTTCCAAGGAAAATTTCACACCAAAAATGATTTCTCGTCGAAGATAATTTCTCGCCAACTTCATCATTCAGTAATCTATAAATAGCTACTCTAAAATGTCATATGTATTTATCTACTAAATAATATAGCTAATAACATATGTCATCATCGACCAAATAATATAACTAACCAAACTTGTAATCTCTTCGATGTTAGTTGAACTATCCAAAAAGACAGTCAATTGTTACAAACCGTCAATTATATGAAAAGAACAAGGTGGGATGAGACTACCGATGAGTTTATTTTGATGAAGTTGTGTTTATAATGTACTACATGTATGTGAGTAATTCTGCTACCTTTTTTCCTTCATAAAGATGTGAAGAAGTCTCTATGAGACTCAATTATTTTGAATCGACCTCTGGTACGAATTCATGCAAGAGGCGTGCAAGAAGTTTAGTTTAAAAATTAGTCATTTTTTCACAAAAGATATGGTAGGTTATGTAGAAGAGGTCCTCACCAAAAAAAAACATACGCCTTAAGGAATTGCACACTCGTTGATAGATGTGAATCTAACGATGTTGATAAATAGTTCCAAAAAGAGTGCATCTAATATTAAACAAATTGTTTAAATCGGTCATTTCGGGATTGTTGACATGAGTCTTACGAATTTCAATCTCTTGATATATTTTGTAACGAGTTATAGTCAGATATATCTCAAACGTCTGCTAATGGGCTACGCCATATAATACAATAAGGAATTACTCATGCATAACTTTGTAATTCATAATAGAAACCTATATAAACAAATAAAAACAAATGAGGATGTAATGACAGATTATTTAAACAAAAATTTCAAATATAAACATGAAATATTTACATGGACGAAATGGTTGTTATTAATAAAACCAAACTTGATTTTGTCCGTTTGACAATCGTAAGGGGTGCACATCATAATGGTAGAAAATTGAAACTCATATTCATTACCTCCGGTTGTGCTACAAAATGGATGATGCAGTTAAAGTTTGATGTGATCGCGATCTCCAACTCCGATATTGTCATCCATTTCACTATACATGCCGTATCTTCAATATTAGTGTATACGTACGCTAAACTTTCTATTATTGAGAGCGTCACAACAACTTATTATAATACCCAACTTGTGTTCTTTTCTGGTCTTCTTAATACACTTATAAAATATTTCTTGCATATAATATTATGTTATAAAAATATACATCATTATATCCATAATAAAATCCATTGTATCTCAATTTGTATCGTTTTATTCATGATATTCTAAATTACATATAAATGAAATAAAAAAACCAAAAACTAATATGTGAAGAAAGGTAGGAAGTTGCATCTCCATTATTGTGGCAATATATCGGCGGTGTTGAACCACCATATCATCGCTAAAATGTTATGCACCATTGGTGCCACTACTTACGCAATGGTGGTACAAAATGGAATGACCGACTAATTTTTTTAAAACAATTGAGTTCAAATTTTTATTTTAGCTCATTTTTTGTCGCTTGTACCTCCTCATCTAATGTTGCCACCTTCTCATCTAGAGCTTTTATATTTTTCGATAAATGCATGTCCTCCGTAATCTTTTTATTTAAAGTTAAAAATATCTTTTTTGGAAAAATCTATTTTAAATAAGGTTATATTTTTTAAAATGAATTTTAATTTTGTTATGTTGTTGACAAAAATCTTTTAGATATTAATGGATAAGTTTAGTAGGTTTTTTTTTTCATGTAATGACCTAATTGTATTAAAATGAGAAAGATTGGACATATTAGGTTGGAGAAAAGTCAATATTTGGTCAAAAGAAAATTTTGGATGGTGATATCATAGACCTAATGTCAAATAGCTTAACCCAAACAAATAACTAATTTTAGTTCTTACAAAATATGTACAAAATTTTAAGATATATTATATAATAATTTAATAAAAAAAAATTGGTAACATTTACAAACACCGCCATGGTGGCATTTATCTCGACCTCTTTGAATATTCTCTAATTTTATATTTTTTTGTCTAAATATCTCTTCTTTATTTTTCTTTTACCTAACGTTTTTGGGTAGTAAAGTTAAAATCTCCCATCGCTTCGATAACGACAGTATGGACAACCAAAATGGTTGTCAATTTGTTTGAATTCTAAAAGTATCTTGTAGTCCTTAACAAATTGATAGAGAGGAGTCTGGTGTCACAATCCAACATGATGAGGTTTCATAGAAAGTTTTGAACCACTTATTTTTATAATCGTAGATATTCATTTTGATCGTTTAGGTCCACTTAGTTTGGTTTGGTGACCTTTTGGTCATTGAGATAGTTTCTCGTAGCTTTAAAGATTGTATGGAGTAACACACAACATGTTGTCAATGATATAACTGCTTCAGCATTTGTGACAACGTTGAAAGGTTAGAGCCCTATCGTCGTCATTGAGGAAAGAATGCAGATGAATTTAGCTCGACTAATCTAGAACATAGTATTGAACAGAAAGTAAACTTACTGGGAATTCAAAGCTCTACCAAACCCGAGGGAAGAGTAAGACATTCTTGTCGGTGTTTTGGTTTGACTACCAAAATTTAAAAAGATACCGATTAGGGAGATATCATTTGATGTACTCATAATGAGGTAAACTTATTTAAGTATACGTTCAATTTTGAGGCTTGGTTGCTCCTACACCCTAAATTACTTCTATTTTTAACTCATTAATATTTGGCATACAAAGCTAACACCCAATAAGTATAGGTTATTTATTGTCTTACTAAGGACGTCTTGTATGACATATTACTTGTTTAAGATGAATCAATTCATCTCTTTGGATAGGCTTAGTTCAACGAGCAAAAACTCATCCTTCTATATGTTCCTTACAAACCTTTATAAATTCGTTATTAGCCTTCCCGATTCAAGATAATTATGACATGATTTATTTATATTCCTTAGCAGCCATTGGGAGACATGTCACTCGCTTGATCATCTCATAATACCTCGATGTTGGTTATACATAATTTTAGGAAAATGGTTTCCTTAATTTTAGTTCTGTGGGTTGTTGTGGTATTTATAGTTGATAATTATTTGTGTTTGTATGCGCATGCAAAGTTTCTTCATCAGTTTTATAAAATAATAAAAATGGCCAATGAGGCATTTACTATGCTCAGAAACTTCTTTAAAGAAAGCTCATGGAACCAACATCATTTTCTGCTAACTCTTGAGAATTTTTTCTGTTTTGACTATTGAGAACAATAGATTATGCACGACCAAGGACATGTGATTGTGGTCTTAGTGGATCTTTTTGAACAGCTATGTCAAATCTTATATACTTTGATTGTATTATTAGTACATATCAGTGGAAGGACTGAAGTGCACAGTTTTCCAAAGTTGATATTATAGACTCTCTTCTACCAGTTTTCCAAAAAATAACCGTGACTCTGGTTACGGAGAAAAGCAAGAAGAATGTGGAAGAAAGGTGTTTTTGCGCACAAAAAAAGAAAATAAACTATGGCTTACAAACATATATATGTCTTATGAGTGGCCAACGGATTGAAAGAAAAACTAACCAGAGAGAGCATTAAGCTCGAATCCAAAAGAATAATTTACGTTACCCAAGTGTAGGCTCGATGTGAAATATATTGAATAAGGTGTAAACATATGCATGGTTCAAAGAACTATGACATGGTCATCCAATATGCTTTTCAAAGCATTATTTTTAGCTATATCTTGATGCATAAGATATGTAAACCAAACGTACAACCACAATCATGGTGACCAACCCTGTAAAAATGACCAAAGAGCAAGTATATGTGATAGGAGTTACTCTGAATGAATGCCATGGGCTTATTGAGAAAATATAAAAATACCAAGGTTGTCACTTTGGCTCACACCCGATCCGTAGTTGTTAATCCGTAATTGATATAACTTGTTGGTCGATAGGTTGAAATTGGTGTAAATATAATTATTAAAACTTGTTAAACACATAAGTATTTTCCATATTTTTACTTTGTTTATAGATTTTCATAAATTATCCTTGTTGTTTATGTATTGACCATGTTTAACGTTTTTTTATTGATGCGTAATATCTTGTAAAATAATACTTTTGTCTTGTTTAACTTCAAACACCTACTTAGATATGGTGGTTGAGTCTTTCGATTTAAGCAACAAAATTGAGGCCAATTGTGAGATAGTTGCGGAGACAAATCTAGGTGAAGAGGCTGCAGCAAAATTACATTTCATGGAAGAATCCTATACAGGTTTAGAAAATTCTGTAGTCGACTCAATGGTTGCCGATGGGGTGAAAGAAGTTATACGAAGGTTATGTCGTTATGTTTTCCATTAGAGACCTATATAATCATAACGTTTGGCATGTCACAAGAGAAAAAATAAAAGAAAAAGATAATAACCATGAGGTTCAACTAGTAGAATCAGAAAAGGTAGAAAGAATATGGCTCGGGAGACTGACCAAAATTTGGAGGCCAATCTAGTTTTTAGAATTCATAAAATATTTTCCAATCTAGAGTTGGACTGGTTTTAACCTTATTTCTCTCCATCTTGGTGATCCGAGGGAGTTTCATGATTGAAGAAAAAGTCGACAATAAAGAAAAATGAGAAGAAGAAGAAAATATTATCCACAAAATTAAGTACAAAAACCAAACGCATAATTATACTTCAAAAACAATTTATGGACGAAACCATGAGGTTATGCTTTTTCATATTGTTATAAGAACCTAGTCCTTGTACGACCAAATTTTTCACTCATTTTTATTACTATAATTGTGCTTGCATTATTTAAGACTATTTAAAATTAAATTAATTGTTAGTATGACTAATTTAACTTATCTAATCATAAATTTGAACATGTCCTTTCTCACGGACGACGTGATAACACTTTGGGTTCAGTTAGTTATTTGATATTTTGAGTCTCATATGATAAAATTTGCAGGATAGGATCCAACTAATAGTTCAGGATGCGAATTGATTTTTATGAAGTTTTTTTTTGTTTGTAATTTCTCATAAGTGAAGAATTTTATCTATAACCCCTAGAAGTTTCAAAGAATTAAGTCATCCTCTCTAACTTTAGGTAGGTTATATAGGAAGATGTAAAGTACTGCATGGTTCAGCCAGACATAAATCGATTATATGTTTCAAGTTTGTGTGACTTGTTTGGTATGTTTTCTATGTTTTTGCACCCCATTAGCGAGCATGACTGACCCTCTATAGACATGGGGGTTCCTATTAATGGGTTGATAAATTATGAAGGTATAAGGTAGATTTTAGAGCCCATGGCTCAGTAAAAGCTTAAGATTTATTATTAGAAATCATTATCCAAAAGAATATGCAAATGAAAAAATAATTTTTATTGAAGACAAGTCTCTTTTTAAAACCTTCTCTCACTGTCAGGGTAGGAAAATATGCACATTAGTCATAAAAAAACTACAACGATGATATGAACCGAAATTTCATTAAACATTTATAAATTTAATAACTTCAAGTTTTTTATGTTTTATGGATGAGGAAATGGTAAAGCTTATTCATCAAACAATTTATAAGTTTATGGCTTGACCTTCACCAAGATTATGCATGGTGCTTTCTAGTTTGGAGATAGTTTTCTAAGAGTTTTATCTTTGGTGTGAAGAAAGATGCGTCTAACTCTATTTGAAAGCTATATAAGCAGATTCCAGATTCATATACTATTCTTATTGGTTTTTTAATTACTTCATATGTACGTGATTCTTTAACTATTTTTTTAATTTAGTCAAGTTTGGACCTATAATCCTTGACATTTGTTTCGTCATCAAAAGTAGATATTCGGAAAAAAATTAATATTATTTCTACTAGAACTAAAACTCTAATTCAAAAACCAAAGGGAATGGTATTTTAGTGTTATACGGCGTAAAGCGGTATCGTATGCCCATGAAACGTCTGTAAGAACATATGACCACTTTTGAGCCGTAAATTCAAGAACGTATCATATGTAATCTGAGGTGGTTATGTTTGTAATATCATTTATTTGTGTGCTTGGAGATGGAACTGTTCCGAGAAATGTTATCTTATATCATTAGTTTGGGAAAAAAAGTTAAACATGTGTTTTTAAATTTTATCCTGTACATCAAATATATATTTATCTTGAGAAAATTGGGGACTTTGTTAACCGTAATGTGAACAAATGTTTTTTTTTCAATCCATTTATATAAATAATCTCCCACTACCATTAGGTACCACTGACCACCGAAAATATTTGGTAATGATCCAACCAAGTCCAAACCACACATGTCAAAACAGACAACCTATGGTATTAACTTGAAGGAAATTACTGGGATTTATATTATGTTGGAAAACTATTTACAAACTCGTAACATCTAACAAAAGTTTTGTTGTCTATATAATATTTTTCTAGAATTACCTTCTAAAATGACTCACAAATTTTATATTTTATAGCCAGATTGTGCACCACCTTCACCTTAATGATATTTTTCTAGAATAAAGGTTGATTTGGATCCAAATATCACTAGAGGTTTTGGTGAGATTATGTTTGTGTCATGTCCGTGCCAACCAAACATACCTTGCAGAATGGATTTTGATGCTTAAGGCTTCAACTTTATGCTCTCGTAAGATCTTTTTTATTAGGTAGGTCCATATAGCATATCTTTAGTATGTGTATTATTTGATGACCATCAATTTATATGTTATTTATGTTCAATAGATTTCATCATGATGTAATGGCTATTGGGTTTTCCTGTAGTATCACCCATGGTATTGAATCAGCACAACCTAAGGAAACAAGGATGTATGCTAAAGTGTTACTTGGTGAGAAATTAAGTTGTAATGAGTGAATTAAGAAAAGAGAATCCACAGTGAGAATATCAAATAGTGAAAAGTACCTCTGAATATTTCATAGGTCAAAATAACTCCTTCAGCCTCTTTAAATAGGCAAGGTGAGTTAGTTAAAGAAACGGTTACATATTGTCATATTTACAATTTAACCCCTAGGTTTCTCCTAAAGCTTAATTTAATCCTATAATTACAGAATTTGTCATTTTAGTCCCTAAAGAATACCTTTCCTTATCAGTAGCCCCCCTAGTTCTTATACATTAATGTATAGGAACTATTAGCTCTTCGAATTCTTCCTCGGATCAGCGTTATTTTACATCTTTATTATGATTGAATTCAATAAATTAGGACTCTCTTCGAATTCATGAGTAGGTGCAAACGAATTCTCAACTGCCTCGAATTTAACTCCTCGTCGAATT
Organism: Limnanthes douglasii subsp. nivea; assembly: GCA_036936605.1. Lineage (NCBI taxonomy): Eukaryota > Viridiplantae > Streptophyta > Magnoliopsida > Brassicales > Limnanthaceae > Limnanthes > Limnanthes douglasii. The sequence continues at coordinate 144,820,588 of JAUPFV010000004.1, forward strand.
TGACTTCTTGTGGAACTACTTTGCCTTTGGTTTCCAAACATTATTACTTCACACATAGTTTAATAACACTTCGAAATCTCTGAACCCTACTTGATGGACTGATTAGACCCCTAGTAATAGACCCATGACATCACTAGCTTCCTTTTCGTTTCATATTCCATCCAATAACAACAGATCACTTGTTCCACACTTTCACATTCTCGACGTTACTCTTTACCCTATAAATACTCAGCTATTCATTCAATTAAAAGCTTTTTAGAGAATCCACCTTTGAAACATCTTCAGATTGTTCTTCATCTTCAACCTACTCATCTTCAACTTGTTCATCTTCAACCTGCTCATCTTCAACCTGCTCATCTTCAACCTGTTCATCTTCTCTTGTTCATCTTCAACCTGTTCATCTTCTCTTGTCTTACCAAGCAACCTCTCATACCAAAAACCATTGTATGAGAAGATACCCTAGATACAATAGATTTAAACCCAGAAGACCAGTAAGATCAAAGAAAAATCTTTTTCCTGGTTCCAGTAACCAAGTATTTGGGGCCTACGATTATCTTTGTATTTCTCGAAGAGCCAAAGAATACAAAGCTGCTGGGTTGATCTATAACGGTCCTCACTCTTCCTGCACCACTTTTAAATATGGCAACTTTAATCCAAACCTTGCCACTTCGTCTTCACCTCTAGCTTCTAACCCAGAAAGTAGCTCAACGACCTCTTCTCTCCAAAATCCAGCCAAACCTTCACTACTAAGACCTCATCGGAAACCTAAAGTAGTTACTTTAGACAAACCACCCACTTATAACAAATCACAACTCAAATCACCTGTCCTTCAATTCGAAGAGACAAAAAACCCTCAAACCAAAACACTTCCTCCTCAATTCGAGGCTATTAGAGCTAAACGTTCCAAAAAATCATCTTTCTTAGTAATGGGTGAAGAAACAAAAACCTCTTCCACTCCTCAACACTCTCCTCCTCCCCCACAAGAAGTGGATGATACTACACCAGAGTGTAGTCAGCCAATTCCTGTGACTCAACAAGAAACACAAACTCGAAGTCACTCCGAGGAAGGTCACAAAAAGGATGATTCAGAAGCTACTGAATCTGATGCCGAGGAGGAATCCGAGGCTGAAGGCGTAGCTCCTCCAAAGAAACCTCGAGGGAAAAAAGCTCTTATTACTCTTCCTGATAAGGTTGCCTCCTTAGTTCAAGAAAATCTCAAGCCTCTTTCTGCCTGGTACATTCTTGCTTTGAAGAATGTATCTTACAGCTACTACCTCGAATCAGAGAAGGAGCAACTCAGAAAACTATGGGGGTTAACTGACAACATGACTCTTCGATTACCAGTTGAAGGAGAGACACCCTTAAGCTGTCAAAAAGATGAGCTAGTAGTATACCCTGAGCTCTTCAACTGGGGACTTCGGTTTCCCCTTGATCCGATGATAGTAAAGTTCTTCGAAATCCACCAACTGTGCCCAACCCAGGTTACTCTGAACTTGCTCTTCACTTTATTTTCAGCAATCATGGTATCAAGACTTGGAGGCATCCCCCTCGAAATTGAGGACTTCATTTCAGTAACCAAAATTTCAAATGGCCCAGTTCTGCCATTTTATTACCTAACCCTTGAAGACAATTTAAAAATCATTGACGACCTCCTCGAAGCTGATAAGATCTGGAAACAAAGGTTCGTCTTCCTGTCAGGTGCCTGGGAAAATGGCAAAGATATTTCCGATGCCAACCCTTCTAAACTTACCCTCACCTGGAGGGACAATAGTAAGTGATGTTTTTCTTTATTTATGTGGTTGCTTTTGAATCAATTTATCTGGCTAACTATTTATCTCTCTTCAGAAATTCCGAGGCGATTTAAAAGTCGTCGAAAAGAGGCCAAACTTATCTTCCAGAAAATGGCTGAGTGGGCTGAAAAGGCTTGGGGAAATGGCTTCCATTCAGCATTTGATCCTATTAACTTCGTTAATAGCCATCTTTGGCGAATATCATTGGGGGCTGACTTCCCTGAAGATCCGATGACGCCACCAGATCCTCTTCTAGCAGTTCAAAGGATACTTGCACCAGATGGGAAGTGCTATCTCCCACTTCGGAATCGAAGTGACAGCCATCTTCCTTTAAAGAAAAAAGGAAAGAAGAAACCCAGCACCAGCAAAACTAAACCTCCTACTACTTCGAAGAGAGTAGGGAAGAGAAAAACGTCTGCACCTTCGCTTCCCACCATATCCGAAGAAGACCAGCCTATCCTGAAAAGGACAAAGAAAAAAGACACTTCTCCAAAAAAGAAGGGTAGTAAGTCTAACAAGCCCAATGAGAAGAATGAGGCTGATATATTAGAGGCTGTGCTAGCTTCCGAGGCACGAGGTAAAACTTTTGTCGAGGAAAATCCTGAAGGAGGTATAACCCTTGGAGATAAACAGATAGATGACTATCTAAACTTTGATGACTTCAATTCAAGTGGAGATTTCGTACTTTCTGGCTCTCAACCTGCCAACGTTGTTCCACCAATTTCTACCGAGGCTGCTACAGCTTCTACATCTAACCCTTTTGCTCCTGTTCATCAGCCATTAGTCTTTCCTCACTCAGAGAAATCCGATGAGGTAATTTCGATTCTTCAACCTTTCCCAAATCTAATTACTGCAGTAACAAAATTATACGAAGAGGTGAGCAAATCTCAAAGCCAATTGGAGCGTCCTGCCCAAGAATTAGTTAGAAGCAGAAAAGAAACAGAGTCTGAAAAGACTTCGAAAAATGAAGCACTCCAAAAATTCGAAGCTGAAAAAGAACAGCTTCTTAAAAAACACAAGGAGGAAGTCGAAGCGCTTAAAACTACTCATCTGGAAGCTCTTGAAAGTCTGAAAGCTGAACATTCTACTGCCATCTCCGATGCTACTGCACTTATTAAGGAAACAAAAGATAAACTGGAAAAAAGCCAAAGTGAGATTACTACACTTCGAACAGGATTCGAAGAAGAAAAGAAGGCTGCAGTCAAACAGGCTGAAACTAAGGTTAGCTCTGTGATGCTCGAAGGCATGAAGAAAACTCAAATTGATACATCTATTCAGCTTCTTCGAGAAGTTCATGCTGCTTGTCCAAGACTAGATTTATCAGACCTTTGGAAACGAGTTCCAGAAGATCAACGTCCCAAGGAGGCTTTCGAAGCGCCACCAAGCTCCTCCTCAGAAGATGCAAATAGTTCCGAAGAGGAATCATCAGAAGGAGAAGAAGATGATGCTTAATGGGCTAAGCCACTTGTTTTTGTTTTTTGTGTATGTGATCAAGTACTCCCTCCTTTTCTTTTTGTAAACTTCGCATTTTATTCCACGAGGAAATCACTTATCTTTTTTTTTTATATCTTAAATTTCTGGTGTACTTGTTTAAACTGGTTATTCTTAAACATAAATGCTTAAGTCATGACACTTCGAAAAATAGATGCACTCATAAGACGTGGCACCTCGAAAAATAGATGCACTCATAAGACGTGGCACCTCGAAAAATAGATGCACTCATAAGACGTGGCACCTCGAAAAATAGATGCACTCATAAGACGTGGCACCTCGTAAAATAGATGCACTCATAAGACGTGGCACCTCGAAAAAATTTGGTTGTTTCTTCAAAGCTGTCGCTTCGGAACATTATTCTTGGTCAACTTTCAAAGATGATCAATCCTTGCCAAATTACCAAAATAATAAATCACACATCATAACAAACAACCAATGACCAAAAGAAATTTTATTAAAAAATTCAATATTAATCAGACACCTCGTTAAAACCTTTCTGGGCCAACAGATAAGGAAAGAGTATGTCTGTTTTACAAAAATTCGAAGTTCAGTTTTACTCACAGTACAATTTCAAGTGCTCTATGTTCCAAGGATGCTTGAGCATTCTCCCTTCTCGGTCTGATAACTTGTAAGAACCTGGTTTGACCCTCATTTTAACTTCGTAAGGACCTTCCCAATTCGGAGCCAATTTTCCGAGGTGTTTATCCTTAGTGTGAAGGAATACTTTTCGCAACACTAGATCGCCAATTTTGAATTCCCTTCTCTTAACTTTGGCATCATACCTGCTTCTCATTAACGTTTGATAATGGATCACATTTAAATGTGCCTTGACCCTTTTTTCTTCCAACAAATCAAGTTCCACTCTTCTAGCCTCATCATTATCTGCATCGGAATATTGTAATAGTCTATAAGAGGGCAACGTAGATTCAGCAGGGCACACAGCGTCCATCCCATATACTAAAGAAAAAGGGGTCTCTTTTGTAGCCTCTCTAGGAGTTGTTCTATATGCCCATAATACTTCTTGAAGGAAATTTGGCCATTTCCCTGCTGCTCCTGCCAAATTTTTATTCAAGCCATCCAAAATAGATCTATTTGTAACCTCTACCTGTCCATTTGCCTGAGGATGAAAAGGAGTGGAAAAACATTGCTGTATCCCTTTCGAAGAGCAAAAAGAGTCCATTTCCTTGTTATTAAATTGAGGACCATTATCAGTTGTTATTTTCCGAGGTACTCCAAAACGGTAGCAAATGTTGCTTTGAATAAACTTGATTACATCCTTAGCTTTTGTCCCAGCTAAGGGTTCTGCTTCTGCCCACTTCGAAAAATAATCAACCGCAACAATAATCATTTGTCTTCCTCCAGAAGCCATAGGTAATGGTCCCACCAAATCAATTCCCCACCTATCAAAAGGAACCGCCTCTGAAATTGTCATTAGGGGTACTGCTGGTTTGTGTATTAAATTTGCATACCTTTGGCAAGTGTCACAACTTCGAACTAATGACTTGGCATCTTGCAAAATGGTAGGCCAATAATATCCTGCCAACAATACTCTACGCGTTAAAGCTCTAAACCCACAATGAGCTGATCCATCTCCATCATGCAGTTCGGACAAAACATTCTGAGACTCATCCTTGCCTAAACATCGTAGTAAAGGTTTCGAAGCAGACCTTTTGTACAGCACCCCATCCAGTACCACATAGCCAAGGGATTTGTACTTTATTTTCTTGAGCAAGTGTTTATCCATAGGTAATATTCCATTTGAAATAAAGTTTAACAAGTCAAACCTCCAATCTCCTCGAGCGCACGTCGGATTATTTACCACCTCATCAACAACTTCACATTGCTCAGAATTCGATCTGATCGAAGGCGATGGTTGGATTACAATCCATGGATATTCTTCTGAATAAGCCATCGTTGCCAAAGAATCAGCCATAGTATTGTTTCCTCTTCGAATATGCTCCACTTCGACATTTTCAAACTGCGCCATCATCCCCCGAAGTTCTTGTAGGTACAAAACCAAACGCTCCTTTTTAGCTTCTGATACCCCTTTAACATGGTTAACTACCAACTGTGAATCTGTTTCCAAGCGCACAAACATTGCTCCACAAATCTTCGCTAACCGCAACCCTGCTAGCACAGCCTCATATTCAGCTTCGTTATTTGAAGCATGAAAGCCAAATTTTATAGCTTGAAACATAAATTCCCCTGTTGGTGCCACCAATTCTACTCCTGCACTTGACCCTTTACTACTGGATCACCCATCAGTTCGTATTGTCCACGTCGGATTCTCATTCACCTTTTCTGCATCTTTCTCTTCGGATCTGCTTGAGTGAAACTCCACCAAAAAATCTGCTAAAGCTTGAGCTTTGATAGCTGTTCGAGGAGAAAATAGCACATCGAAATCTCCCAGTTCCACAGACCACTTGGTCATTCTCCCTGAAATATCTGGTTTTTGCAAAACATTTTTTAACGGATATGAAGTTCGAACTACAATTGTATGTGCCTGGAAGTAAGGGCGCATTTTTCTTGCTGCCACTACTACACACAGTGCCAATTTTTCGAGCTTCAAGTAGCGTTTCTCAGCATCAACCAAACTTTTGCTAACATAGTAAACTGGCTTCGAAATTTTTGTGTCCTCACTGATCAAAACTGCGCTTACTGCATAATCTGACACTGCTATATACAAAAATAACTGCTCACCTTTCCGAGGCTTTGTTAATATTTCAGGAGAGGACAAAAGATTTTTTATCTTCAAAAAGGCTTCTTCACAATCCGAAGTCCACTCAAAATTATTGGGTTTACGCAGCACCTGGAAAAAAGGCAAGCACTTATCTGAAAAACGAGAAATGAATCTGTTCAGAGCTGCTAACCTGCCTGTTAACATTTGCACTTCTTTGATATTCCGAGGTGAAGACATCGATATCAAAGCCTTCAACTGTTCTGGATCCACCTCGATTCCTCTTTCACTAATCATATACCCCAAAAATTTGCCAGATCGGACTCCAAATGTGCATTTTTCTGGGTTCAACTTCAATTGGATGGCTCTAAGATTCAAAAACGTCTCTTCTAAATCATCAATATGCTCATCATCACTTTTGCTTTTAACAAGCATGTCATCGATGTACACTTCGATATTTCTCCCAATCTGTGAAGCGAACGCCTTATTCATCAGCCTCTGATATGTTGACCCAGCATTTTTTAATCCGAACGGCATTACTTTATAGCAGTGCAGGCCTCTATCAGTAATAAAAGTTGTGCTTTCTTCATCATCTGGATTCATTCGAATCTGATTATATCCCGAAAAAGCATCCATGAAAGTCAAGATTTTATTTCCCGAAGTTGAATCCACTAACTGATCAATTCGAGGCACCGGGAAAGGATCTTTTGGACAGGCTCTATTCAAATCCGTGAAGTCCACGCACATTCGCCATTTTCCATTTTTCTTTTTTACTACCACCGGATTAGCCGTCCACCTCGGATAATTAGCCTTCCTAATGTGCCCCATCTTGTATAACCGATCCACTTCGGCAACTATGGCCTCAGATTTCTCCAATGAAAAAGCCCTTCTTTTTTGGATAATTGGTTTGACCTTCGGATCAACCGCTAGGCTATGACATATGATATTGCTTGGGACCCCTACCACATCTTCAGATCTCCAGGCAAACACATCCAAGTTTTCAGACAAAAAATTCAACAACTTTTCCTGCATCGACAAAGATAACAGAGTGCCAATTCGAAGTACCCTGCCATTATCAAAAATAAATTCCTCTATTTCTTCATTGACCACTACAGAACTCGGGGTTGACCTCGGATCATCAATTCCCTCGTCCGTTTCACCACAAGACAACCCCCCAAACTGCTAACTCTCCATGAGATCATCAGAACTTTTACCACGTAACCTAAATGCAGCAGCATAACATTCTCTTGCCACCTTTTGGTCACTTCGGACTACACCAACTCTGTCCTCGACCACATACTTCAGACACTGATGAACTGTAGAAACTACAGCGTACATTTTGGCCAACCATGATCTCCCAAGAATAGCGTTGTAACTTGATGGACAATCCACCACCACAAAAAGTACCTGCACTTTCTTCTTGAAAGGCCCTTTCCCCAAGGAAATTTCACCTTCGAATTCACCTATCACAATTGCTGATGCGCCAGTAAACCCAATGATAGTCCTCTCTGATTTTTCTATTCGAGGTGGTGCAGTTAACCTATCATACGTTGACTTAAAAAGCACATTAGCAGAGCTTCCTGTATCGATCAACACTCGTCGAATCTCCACCCCGCATACTTCTGCTCCAATGACCACTGCATCCTCATGTGGCCCCGTGATGCCCCTCAAATCATCTCCGTCGAATATTATAAAAGGCACATCCTTTCTGCTGCTTAGCTGTGCCAATGCACCTCCCTCAATTTGTCGTGTTAAGTTTACTATATGCCTCTTCCTCGAATTATTGGTGTTGTTGGTCATCGAATCCCCTCCAAATATGGTTAATGATTCAAAAAAGGCACACAGATCTCGAACACGTCCCTGACGCATCGGCTCATCTATCGACATTAACAAAAGTCGGCTGGGGTCTGGTTCGACATATTCCGAGGCTACATCGAAACCATCTGCCTCACCTGCAACATCTAAAATCATTAACGCAGTTTCCTGCTTGGAATTGGGATTACCTCCTTTAGGAGCTGTTGTCTTGGCATTCTTCCTGACATACTCCAACAGCTTTCCATTTTCGATCAGAACTTGCATCTCCTTCTTCAGAGCAATGCAATCATTTGTATCATGGCCGATGTCCTCATGATACCTACAAAATTTATTATTGCGCTCCTCCCTCGGCCTGTTGATAGCTGGTGGCTTTCTAAAATTGATTGTTCCTCTTGTTTTTTCATATATTGAAGCCACACTCTCAGTTAAATCTGCATAGTAATCCGGCCTCACCCACACATTCGACCTGGACCTATACTGCTGCTGGTTATTAGAATTATGCTGATTATATCCCCCTTGATACGAGTTCGAGGTTCCTCGGTTAGGAACATTTGGGTTGTTCTTCGGACGCGAGGGATTGTTGTTTGAGACGTTAGATTGTCCACTCCCCTTTTGAACAATACTAGCGCCTCCTCGAACCCTTGTTGATTCTTCGACCTTAATCTGGTCCTCTACCTGAGCCATAAGAGCTCCAAACGTTAACGCTCTGCGCCTCGTAGTCTCATCGGCTAAATCCCCAGGCAACAGCCCCTGCCTGAACGCTGCCATAGCCACACTTTCCTCACAGTCATCCAGCTCAGCCTTTGTTGACACAAACCTCTTGGTATAATCCTTCAACTTCTCTCCCACAGCCTGCTTGCACTGTATTATCGTGTCCCCATTGGCTCTCATCTCCTTGCTTCCCACAAATTGTCTGCGAAAAGCAGTGTAGAAACTTCTAAAATTTGCAATCGATTCCTTAGGAATCTTATTAAACCATTTTAGCGCAGTTCCCTTAAACGTTTGAGAAAAAGCTCTACACACCAATCTATCATCATCTTCAAAATTAGTCATGTAGTTTTTAAATTGTTCTATGTGGTCATCGGGATCTTGAGTCCCATCGAACTTTTCAACTTTGGAAATATCAAACCGCCTCGGTAGCGGTACAGATCTGATCTCCCTGACCAGTGGTGAGTCCCTCCAATCAACCCCCTGGACATACTGGTCCTCATTTCTCATCCCCACAGTTGCATACAAGCTGGACTCACCTTCATATTTCCGAGGCGAACACCTCCGAGGCGAGTATTTCCGAGGTGAGTAAACTCGCCTCTCTTTCTTCTTCCTTCCCTCCTTAAACGACTTAGCTGGCCGGAACTCACGCTCTGTTCCTCTTGAACGGCCTCGAGAACGTTCGTACCTCGGTGTTTCATCAGATTCGGAATCTTCAAAATCCTTCTCATCACTAGAGTTTTCATACAGTCGCCTTTGTAACTTTTCCTTCCTCTTCTTTATCCCGCTATACTCTTTTTTTTGCTCAGACCGTGCCCTACGCAGCTCATAGTGATCATCACCCTCATCCATCGACTGATCAGACTGATCATTACGATCGCCTCCTGCTATCTTAGACCTAAGCCTAGCACCATTATTATCTCCTTTCTTTTTTACCAATTCGTCAAGCTCAGCCACCTTCCTAATCATTTCATTCATTTTTCCTTCAAAGTCAAATTGGACTGATTGAATTGGAACAGATTTACTTGCCTCTTGCAAATCGGATTTCAGCGTCTCTATCGCCTTGCGAACAGATGGATTGTCACCTTCCTCTGGATTCATCTTCAAACAGCGAAAAATCAAACGAAATATGAAAATTCGAACGAAAAACTTAAAAAACGAGAACTCGAACGTTGATTTTTGATCTGTTGATCAAGGTATCCTCGCCCCTCTTTCTAGCGCCAATTTGGTGAGAAATTAAGTTGTAATGAGTGAATTAAGAAAAGAGAATCCACAGTGAGAATATCAAATAGTGAAAAGTACCTCTGAATATTTCATAGGTCAAAATAACTCCTTCAGCCTCTTTAAATAGGCAAGGTGAGTTAGTTAAAGAAACGGTTACATATTGTCATATTTACAATTTAACCCCTAGGTTTCTCCTAAAGCTTAATTTAATCCTATAATTACAGAATTTGTCATTTTAGTCCCTAAAGAATACCTTTCCTTATCAGTTGAATCATGGTACTTATTCATACACGACATGTTCAAACATCATATTATGGAAATATAACTATATCATTTTTTGAAAAAAACTGTCATTTTTTTTCTTTAACTTGGCCTAAGGCATTATTGATAATAAGACACGAGTTAGTTGTGAGCTCTGTATGTCTGATTAAGTTACAGATTCGTTCTGCCCCTCATCATAAAAGGTTTAGAAACTAAACTTGATTGCTTTGCACAGTTTAAAACTATTTGTATTGATGCACTCGAGCCTACACTCTTGGATCCATCATCCATTCGAACCACCCATGTTGGTTCAGAGTTCTCAACCAAAGCTAGTTGTCTCTCTGTCGGGAAATTTGTTAATGCATGATTTGAACTTCAAATTGTAATCCTCAAATTCCATTTACCGCCTTGGTAGAAGACCACATATCTCATTTTTCTATATTACATGTTTCAAAGAAAAATGTGTTTGGAAAATAATAGTATGTATAAAAAACATACGACCTCGTATTTTTTGGCATAATGACTAATGTTATGGTGACTTTTCTAGTCATCAGTAGCGAATTTCAGCCTATAAGAGATTTTCTTACATAATATATTGATCTTGAGTTAGATGATTCTTTTTTAACTAAGCATGTGTTAACTACGTGATTCGATAAAAATATATATAATTAAATGGGCTCATTTGCCTTTTGTGAGGCTGTGATCCTCTTAATTTTAAATAATATTGCGTCATTTGAGATTGTATTCAATTTTCTGATGTTTCTGAGAATTTGTAAGTATGATAAGTATCTATGTGAGGATCGAGAAATGAATATATTAAGTATGACAAGGCTTTTAGTCAACATTTAGACATTGTATGTGAAGGCTCTAAGGTCTCATGTTTGGCGAGGTGAGTATAATATGCTTTGATTTTCTTCTTCTTGACAAAGTAACCTAAAATATACCCTAACCGGATATCAAACATACACTTCTCTAAGTTAAGCTTCAAATCTTATGATCAGTGATTCGCGAAGGTTTATATGAGATGGGCTTGATGGTTAGCATATTGGTTGCATATACCCATAATATATCCTTAATATAAATTTTCAGCTTGCATCCAAGATGGCTTTAAAAGATCTTATTTACCAATAGTCAATAAAAGCCTAATGTGTTATTTGTGATTAATGACATGATTTTATAGCAGTAGAGATCGAGCTCTATTATACAAGAGTTATGATTTTGATCATCCACATGTATTGGATTTGATTACAATCAAAATACATGTCCATGAAATATAATTTACAATTTCACGAGGTAACATCTACTAACTAGTCTATGTAAGGGATTATAAATAATTCATTCAAACATACTTTGTTGAGTTAGATAAAGTCCACGCACATGCTTTATTTACCCATTTTTTACTCAGAATGGTTTGGCAGTCTAAACAAGATAAAATGCTTCTCATATATGACCAAACTTTCTAAACTGATCAACTGAGTTACAATTGTTTCAATGTATTCTTAGGAAAATATGCAAGGTTTTTGTTAATGGGTCACAACTTGTTTGCTATTGACAATTTATGGAAGATTACTATAGCCTTTACACCAATGAAATCATGTGTGGACTATTAAACATACCATGTATAAACGATATAATAATGGTTAATATATTAACTTATATGTCTCTATCGATGAAAATAATTTGGTATTTTTTATTTTTATATTTTCATCTCTTTTATGTTTCTACCAAATGAAAAGCTTCTCTCGGGTCATCGATATCGTCTAGAATGATTGAATCCCCAGTTGGTTGTTATTTATTATGTACCAAAGAAGCATAGTAATATTTTTTATATATTCGTTGGTTTTTATGTATTACACTGATCAGACTATTCACTACATATTAGACACATTGAAATATTATGGATTTGATCATAGGAATCTATTCAAACTATGGTCTACCAAAAATTACATTGTATGATGAAAGGACATCAATAACCATGAGAACTATATTGTATGTGATTTATATATTCTTGCCAACCCAAAACCACTTCTAATTTTAATCTGCCAGTAACTTTTGTGTATGTCCTTACGAACGTGGTCATAACTATTATTGATGGTCTTAGGGTGCACACCATTCATTTTACCATAGGTTATTTTGAAAATAATGTTGGTTAAAATTCTTGTATTCGTCGTGATTTTCCAAAATTTTATCCAACAATGATAACTACATCCTCATGTTGTACGACAACTCTTTTAAGGAAGTCGTCATCAAAACTGATTTGTTATATTATTGAGCTCTTATTTTTAATATAAGATTTAATCATTGTCATCCCATATGCATTTGATGCATACAAGATGGTTTCAAAACTGTCCCATAGCATTTTGAAATTTTGTTTAAAGCGTCACGATCATTGGTTTATCTAGGAAAGATAATGGCGTCAAATGTTATCGAAAAGACATGACAATGTAGCTTGGTATATCTCCTAGAGTGAAGCATCTCATTTCAAAAATCCTCAATACGATACTTCGAGTTTTCACTTCGATTGTACTTGTCCATCTTGTATTGATTGAACTTTGGTACCCAGTCACCTTGGAGAACTTCAGGAGCTATAGAGGACAAAACGAGGTTGTACTTAGGTTTAATAGCAACATATCTAGGATAGCCAAGTTTTAGTAACATATCTTATATTTATCTGAGTCAGTAAACATAATAGCGTGTACCCATAACCAAAATGTTTGCTTCCTAGAATTTGAACTGTTGGTAGCAGGATTCGCTCAAATGGAAACGGATATGGGATTTTATTGACCAATATATAAAGGATCATACATCTCCACGTTTCATCATTATTAAAATCATAATTTAGGTCTATAGGTTCGAAAAGCTAGTTTGAAGACTAGTATTAACATTATGTCATTTGTTGGTGCCATTAAAACAACTAGTAATATGTAAAAATCAAATAACACCATTAAAAGAATAGGAGTATATAAAATCCTTAATCACCAACAAGCAACCACCAATGCAACTTTTCGATACAGTTATCAAATAGATGAGTGCGTTGATTGGATTTGAAACTTCAATCGAATTGCATAAGAAGAAGTTTGTTTGAAAGATGAGAGATGAGTACCATAGGAGAGGTGTATTTATAACAAAGATCAAGAGAGGAAGTAGAAATTAAAAAACAAATAGTCTTAGCCAGGTACCCCGCTACAAAAACTTTTATAAAAAATATATTAGTTGGCGTAGCCGGAACCTGCTATGGCTATTTATTTTTAAAATTCTACTCTTTTAATCGTCTTTATAAATATAACTATAGTATTTTATCCACTACCTATACCTTATCTCTCAAACTCATCTTATCTCAATGTTATCTCAAGCAAACTACTCTCTCCTCCAATAATCTCTTAAATTTTATATATTCAATAAATACACCACTAATCTCTCCTCTCTTTCCTCTACCGCTCCACCATTAACCTCTCAACCAAACTATCTTTCTTCTATTAATATATATACTCCATCCTATGCACTAATCTTTCGTTTCCCTTTCATCCATTAATATCTCAACCAAACAACTGTTTTTATAGTCAAAAACTTTTTAAAATGACTTCAAAAAAGTCATCATCAGAAGAAATAATGCATGGTGATGAGTAGTACGGACCCACCATTTAAATATGAGTGATGACGCGATATTTTCTGGATTTTATTTGGCCACCGGTGAAATTAGAGAAATTCCAAATACATAATTTATTATTGAATGCCTATATAATTTAGGTTGGTTGAGATTTGTTGAATGGTCATGCGTTTGGTATAATGGTTTAGTTGTATAACATCTAGTTGAAGAATTGTATTGTAGTTGTGAATACGATTTATCGAATAAAAATGATCATGTTATAAAGTTTGAAATTAAGAGTGTGTCTAGTATATTAATTCAACTGGCATAGAAAAACCATTTTGCATACTTATGCGTGATTTAAATGATGAATATCTTGGAGTAGAGTACTCTATTTTTGTGTGGGGTAAATATGAAACTTTGGTATAAGAACATTCAATCGACTTGCTGAATAACGGTAGAACTCATTCGTTTGCTAAAGGTAAGGATAGGGTGCTAACGGTAGAAAAAAAAAACACTAGCACCATAGGTGCTTAGTACAAAGTACCAATGGTTCAAAACACCAAGCATCTATGGTGCAGGCCATTATGCACGATAGGTGTTAAGTGCACATTACCAGTGATGCGGGCCTTATGCACCATCGGTACGAGGCTTACGCACCATAGGTGTTGTACACTTAGCACCTATGGTGCACAACACTGAGAAAGTTAGAATGGTTTAGGAAGAAATGTTGGAGAAAATAGGATGGATGTGGTTTAGTAGAAAAAAACTCTTTAAATACTCACAAAAGCGTATTTTGGTCCAAAAAAATGGTGCAATTATACCAAATATGGGTGAACTCAAAATTGGGTACAGTTAGATTTGTTTTTGGTATATATAGTGTTACCCTTAAATACTTTGTCAAAAAACTAATTTCATTATGTTTTCATTGTATTTTATATGTCAAGTATTTCATTTATGATAAATATTTTAGCATTCTCTCCCTTGACTAAATTTAATCATAAAAATTAATTTTTACAAAACATAAAAATATTTACATTTATAAAAGTTAAATAAATTAAATCAATCACGATAAAATTAAAATATATCGAATAAATTAAACCTAAATTAAACTAAATCGCAATGTAATTATGTTAAAACCGGTTAATATGAAACTAAACCATAATGACAACGAAACTAATTTAAACCGAATGAGATGGATACCAAGTAGTACAAAGAGATTTGTTTGCCATCTCTATGTACCTGGTTAGATTCTACTTTGTCGTATATTAATATAACTTTTACGTCGTATTTGATGTTTAGAAATTTTGCATAAACTGATTTTAGAGACAATATAACTTAGTTTTCTATAATATGTTTGAATTGATCTAAAATTTTATCTGACTCGATTTTATATTTCATTTCATTAGTTAAAAGAACACAATAAAATCTGATGAGGTTTACATTTTAGTAATTACATTGTAATGTATTGTCTGGTATCCGAGTATGATGTTTTGAGAATCCATTTTTGCTTGCTTTCAACGTAAATGTGAGATACGTATCACGTCTTGCATGTTCATCATCTGTATGACTGTGCATTGCATGTTTATTTAATCTAGAAACACATAATAAGTATCTCTAGAATTGTATAGTCTGTAGCACTAAAATCGTATGGTGTTTATTTTGCAGTAAAGTCGAATATTCAGTACCATTAATGTTATTTAATCAACCCGTGTCGCATGGTATTTTTACAAGAAAAAAAATCTCTTAAAGCTTGCTTTTACAGATCTGGTTTAGTTAGCATCCTGAACCTGATGAAAAAGAAGAATAATATTTTTATTATGGATCACATATAAGCTTTATTTTAGACGCCTTTCTATACAATATTGAAGGATTCTTATGAGCTCCTCAATGAGATTTTTTTGATAAAAAAGAATTATCAAATTATAACTGAGACTATAAAGACATACTCGATGAAAAAAGACGCTTTCAGAATTGGGTCCAAACTGGTCAAACTAACTACCAATAATCTGAATACTGTTTTTTTTTAATTGAAACATGGCAAATAGAAATTCCTTTAAACTCCGCAGAATGATTCAAATCTCATTACACCGATGGTCAGAAAACAAAGTCGAGGATCATGATTGGTGAGGATAATTATCGCATGAGGGTAGGCTTGTAATTTGTTTGGTGTTTAATAGTAGTATGTGAGTGTTTTAATTTTAGTGTAGAGAGTAGGGAGATAATTAAGCTGGGTGGTAGCAGTTAATTCTCATTACCCACACTTAATGCAGGTGGTTGGGTATTTATACCCTCATGTTTGGGCCCTTATGGGCTTTCGGGTCATGTTAAATGGACCCGGGTCATGTTCAAAGACCCATGAGCTCTTAAGTAGGAGAGCAAGTAGCTTAGTCAAGTAGTGTTTAGGTTTTTTAGTACTTTTGTCATAGTTCGAACAGTCCTTTGGGCTAAGTGTTCGAAGTGATCTGTCCGGTCCGGAGAGCTTGGACCGATCTGTCCTTGTCCGGGGAGCATGCAGGATTCGGACTCATCAATGATAACATACTTTATGGACGAAAATTCCAGAAAAGTTGGCCAAAATAAAACAAAACCAATATAAAATAATTTGATAAAACTACGACTTTATCATTGGAGTTTCTGTTTTTGTTACAATAGAAACACATTCTCAATACCATTGGAAACGTATAATGTTAGTTTATGTTAGAAATGCATGGTCAGTATCTGATGCAGACAGTTCGGTGAATTGACAGTTTGGAGCTCCGGTATCAGATTTTGACCCACAGCACCTTGTTTCGAAGGAAATGACGTCACGAACGCAAGTCACGAGCTTTGCTCGTGAGCTATGGTATTTTTTGGGCATTCGGGCTCATCTATCCTCTTGTTTTGCAATTTTAATACTTTAAGCTAATTTTGTAATTTTCATATTTTTAGTTTTAGGGTTTCGCTTGAACCCTTATATAAACCTATCTTCTATACACTGTTCGGGGAGTTGTTTTTGTTTAATAAAAAGTAGGGTTTTATTCCCTTATGGCTTCTCTTGCGTTTCACTCTGAGTCAGTATCACTAGGTATGCATGGTCGGTTTGATCAAAACTTGTATGGGTTTTCGATTCGGTTACAGTAGAAACGCATGCTGAGTAGCACTAGAAACGCATGCTCACTAGCACAAAAATTTGATGGTGTTTGTTTTTCAGTAAAAATGCATAGTCAATATCACTAGAGCCGCATGGTTTGTAGCATTAGAATCTCATGGTGTTTATTTTAAAGAAATTTCAAATAATTAGTAGTATTAATGTCCCATATTGTGTTATGTTTAATATGAATCAGTAGACAAATCCATAAAGTGGGGGAGGGGGGATAATGTTGTGAAATAAAGGTGAAGAGTAGAGAGAATTGAGTTGCTTCAGCTATTGTTTAAAGTCAGAAAGTGTGATTTTATATTAAATGAACCTCCTCATTAATTTCATAAACTATTTAAAGGCTAACTTTTAACCTTTGGTCTAATAAATCAAACCAAATTCATAGGCCAAGCCCGGAATCTAAAATCCTATGTGGCCTATAAATAATAATAAATAAATAAATAATTTAAAAAATAACTAAAAAAATGTATTGGTCTTTAGCCCGAAATATCATTCGAATATTTCTGACCTCATCAGATAGCCCCCTTAGTCCTCTCAAATAAATTTTGGAGGGAAAACTAGTAAATTATTCGAATATGGGTTCTTTCATCTCTCCAAACGAAACACTTTGGTATTCCTCTCAAATCTGTTAAGAAAAATATTAAAACCATATCCAATGGGATTATTCGGATACGATTGTCATCCATTTTCATGTTTGTTAAATGATTGTACTACGTGACACTTGTCATTACTTTATTAGACCCACGATCTTTCTCTACCATAGGTGAGGCAGACCAACGGTTAAAAACATTTTCATTCCGTTAGGAATTATAGTTGATGGTAACGTTTCCACTTCTCTAGAAGTGACCCAACGGTCTTCTACAGTCTTTTTGATAAATCATGCTTTCATTTTTTCTGTTCCGTAACTTTTAGAGAGAGAAAATTCACTTTCTAGAGAGAGAAGCTACACATTACCATCATTGTTAAGCTAATCTTCGAACATATTATCTTCTCTTCCACCACTTTCGCCACCAAAAATTCCAATATCAGTGACATCTTGGTGTTTGTATGTCCACCGCTAAAAATGCTTTAACCAAAAATGGTTGGCTGAATCTGTCTAAATAAGACAAAAAAATAGAGAGATAAGGTTGTTGTCGGGTTACCTTCCTCTGAAGGCACAATTATTGTTACTCAGTCAATCGATCATATAGGAGTTTTCCCATATAATAGAGCAACATCCCAGCGAAGCCTTATTCTACTGCTCAATCATTTCCTCTAAGGAACCGCTCGTGAAGGCCATCTTAGTCTAAAAGAGATATTAGGCATATACATCCTTCCACCTTCATAGCAATGAGGAACGATTTAGAAGAAAATTCACCTCGCAACTTGATCAGAGAATCTAAAGGTCGCACAAAACCTTCCGGGGAGCTAGGGGTAGTTCAACAGAAATAGCCTTCTAATGACCATTTGTCACAACATCCGATCAGAGAGGGGGATACTCTACCTCAACAAGAAGATTCATCCGAATTTGATCAAGCTCTCCCCCAACAACCAAAGATAAAAGGGACAACTTCTCAAAAAGTTGAGCCTTCATGATTTAGTCTGAAGATCATGGAGGGTGTTAGTGAGGAATCTTCCTTAAAGAGATATAGTCAAACTGGGGATAATGTTCAGACTTCAAAGGGTAAAGGCAGTAAATGTGGAAACGATAAAGGTAGTAAAGGTGGCAAAGGCAAATTCAAGGCCACCAAAACATAAACTGAAGTTCTCCCTCTGTTCTTGGCCGGACCCGTAGGTCAAATTTCCTAAAACTCAGCATCAAATATCTTTTGGCTCTTAATAAAATTTTCCATGTTTAAAATCAAGAGAATGAACTAGAGGTTATTCGTGAAAAATAAGGAGTCCCAGAAGAAGTTAAGGTTAGACTGCGTACACTAGGATATACCTAAATGAGCTATGGTCCGGAGGATTTTGTTGTCTATCCAAATATTCTAAACTAGGGCCTTCGGTTTCCCTTGGACCCCGAGGTCATGAGTTTTTAGTCTGAATTCTTGGTTTACCTTGATGTTATGTATCATGGAACCTATTATATCAAAAATTCTAATGTCGATGGAACAATTTGCTTCCATTACGGGACTGTCTTTAAACTCTCACATCCCATTTTACTTCTACACCATAAGGAATGATTACAAGGTGATAAATAATTTGTCGGAAGCTGGTAAGTTGTGGAAGATGCAATTTCTCTTTATCAGTGGCTGGTGGGAGAATGATAAGAAAATTACATATCCAGGTAATTCGAGTCGGCTTACTAGATTTTGAAAAGTAGATAGACAAGTGTTTCTTCCAACCAGAACCAGAGCCCCTAGTATCAAATAAAAAGGATAAGAAGAATACACAAGGCTAAGTTGGAGATGAAACTAAGCAACATCCATATGAGTATTTACCAGCTGGAATCAATGAATCTCTACTAGCTACAGTTGCTGCCAATGTAAAATAGGGTAACGCACCCATAAAGATTCTTATGTCAGATGAAAAATACACAGAAGAGAAGCAAAAATGGTAGCAACAAGAGGTAAAAGAAGTGGAAAAGAACAACTATTGTTCGGAGATCGTCCTCTATTCAGATATTTTCCCTCTTACAATCTCAGCTAGTGATCTTCTAAGGCTCCCAGTGTTTGTTCATTCTTCTACATTGCTCTCAAAACTTGAGAATAAAATATTTGGAGAAGGTAATCTAATGGGGCCCAATGAACGTTATGTTAACGTTTTAAGTCCTTAGCTCATGAAAGGATTTTTTTTATCTCGCCCAAATTTCACCAAACCCTTGATTAGTTCAACGAATTTTGTGATGTTAATTCAAATGTTTTTAAGCCCTTAACACAACTTAAGGAATTTTGTATCCTTATCTCGTTAATTGAAATTTACTTGCAATTCCATTTATTTCCTATTTATTTCGACCGTTCGAAGATGATCTATTCAAAAGCATATTAAATAAATACTATGACCATTCGAAGGTAATATATTCAAAGGTATATCATATAAATCCTCTGATCATTCAAAGGTAATCCGTTCGAGGCATATTAAATAAAAATTATAATCATTCGAAGGTAATCCATTCAAATACTTATTAAGTAAATACTCTGACCATTTGAAGGTAATCCATTCGAGGACATATTAAATAAATATTATGACCATTCGAATACAATATATTCGAAGGTATATAAAAAAAAAATACTCTGACCATTCGAAGGTAATTCATTCAAAGGTATATAAAAAAATACTCTGACCATTTGAAGTTATATAGAACAATTTAAGTAAAAAAATAGTATAAGAATTTGTTTAAAGCACATGTGATAGATTAAAATTGATTCGAATACCTCATTAAAACATCCACGTGCCACTAGGATAGGAAAGAGTATGTCCCCCAAATATTTACATGCATAAAAAACAATAAAAACATAATAAACATACTATACAACTACTCAAGATAAAGTGTTAAGTGTTCAAGATTCCATGGATGCATTAAAGATCTGCCTTCTTAAACAATCACTCTATACATTCCAAACCTAACCTTTTCACTCACAATATATGTCTCGTCCCAATTTGGTGCTAGATTTCCAAGTTTTCTATCTTTCGTGCGTAAAAATACTTTCCTCAAAACTTTGTCTCCCATTTCGAACTCTCTTTTATCGAATTTTACATGCATACATGCTTTTCATCAAGCTTGGATAATGCATATTTCTCAAGTGAGCTTTGATTCATTTTTCTTCAACCAAGTCTAGTTGAGCTCTTATAGATGCATCATTATCCTCTTCGAAGTAGTTTTGAATCCAAAAAGATAGGAGGGTAAATTCAATTGATGTTATTTTAGTCATCCAATAAACCAAAGTAAAATGAGATTATTGAGTGATAATTTAAGGGGTAGTTCGATAAGCCCACAATAGTTCTTGCAAGTAATTTGTCCATTCGCCTACTGCCCTTTCTAAATTATTTTTTAGTCCCATCAAAATAGTCCTATTAACATCATTCATCTGCTCATTGACTTGAGGGTCAAATGGTGAAGGAAACAAATGTCGAATTCCTGTGGAAGCACATAAAATTTCCATGTCCCTATTTTTAAAACTATGGACCATTATATGTCGTAATACTTCTAGGGATCCCAAACCTTCAACATATATTGGAGAGGATAAATTTGATGACTGCTTTAGACATAGTTTTGGAGAGAGCTGCAGCTTCTACCCACTTAGAAAAATAATCCACTACGAGTATAATAGTCTGACATCTCCCGGATGTCATAGGTAGAGGATCCATTAGATCAAGTCCCCATCTATTGAATGGTATCGCTTCTGCTATTGATTACATAGAATTTCCGGGCACACGTATCGCAATTCCAAACCTTTAGAATGGGTCATATCATTTAACTAACATTTTAGTATTTGTCATAATGGAAGGCCAATAATATCGTGCCTGAATAAAACCATTATGGTTAAAGTTTTATAGCCACAGTGGACAGAGCCCTCCATATCGTGAAATTAAGAAACAATTATATGAGACTCATCATACCCAAGACATCGCAACAGAGGCCTACTAAAGGACTTCTTGTATAGAACATATCTTAGGACTAAAAAACCATGCGCTCTAAATTTCAACTTCTTAGCTAATACCTTTTCAATAGGAAGACTTCCCTTAGTAATAAAATCCTTGATTTCAGTCCTCCAATATTAGTCTGTTATTGTTGATACTTGAAAGCTTTCCTCCATACTCATCCTTGCTTCAAGCCCTCTTATGATAGAAAGGTATTCTTGTATCACAACTCAGGGATACACTTCAAACTATTCAGTAGTAGCTAACGAATAAGCCATCACATTTTTCAATCCTTGACACATGTCCATATTCCACACACTTGAAGAAAGTAGATGTTTCTTTCAATACTTGCATATATTTAACCAACTTTTTTTCCTTGTTTCAGATTTTCCCCGACCTTGATGTATGAGTAACTGCGAGTCACTTATCAATTTGAATCTTTTGGCACCACCTATTTGGGAAAGTCTTAGCCTAACTACTGATGTCTCATGCTCATATTCATTGTTTGATTCTTTGAAACCAAAACATATTGCTTGGTACATCAAATCTCCAAACGGAGATAGAAACTAAATTCTTGCACCACAACCCAACATTCCAAAATTTCCATCTGTTCGAACTACCGATACTTTCATAGGCTTCTCAATGAAAGATTTTTCATATGTGGTCGTTCCGAATGGAGTTTCAACAAGGAAATTTATGACCAGGGTTGCACTTTGATCATCATTCGAGGAGCGAAATCAATATCATAATCCCCCAATTCTACAGACCACTTGGTTACCCAACTTGATATATCTGGTTTTTGCAACATATTTTATAAGTGAAAAAATGTTTGAACAGTAATTGCATGCGATTGAAAGTAGGGTCTTTTTTTTGGTTCTAACACAAGAGATAATGCTAAATTTTCCAACTTTAGATATATATTTTTAGCTCCATCAAACTCTAGCTAACATAATAAACGGGCCGAGGGTAATTATCAACTTCCCGAACTAAAACTGCACTTACTACATAGTCGGATACTGCTAAGTACACGTTAATCCTTTCTCCCATCATTGGCTTATATAAAGTTTGGGGTGAAAATCAATACCTATGGGTCTTAAGAAATGCCTCAACATAATTCGGAGACGGATCTAATTTCTTGGCATTTCTTAAAACATTGAAGAATGGTGCAAAATTATTTGTTGAGCTTGATATAAACCTGTTTAATGTTGCCATCCTTCCAGTCAATATATGGAATTTTTGTGTTGATCTGGGAGAGTCCATAGCAAGAGATGTATCTAGCTGCGCTCGACTTGAATACCTTTATCACTTATAACATACCCTTAAAAGTTTCCGGATTGTACCTCCAATGTGCACTTCTCCAGATTTAAATTTAAATTAATAGCTTCCAAGTTAGAGAAAACTTCTTTAAGATCAATCAAGTGACCCTCTTTCCTTAAATTCTTTAACATTATATCATCAATATAAACCTCGAATTTTATTCCAATCTAGTTAGCAAATGCTTTATTCACTAGAAACTTGTAGTATCCCCATCATTTTTAAACCATACAGCCCCTATCAGTGATCAGTGTAGTATGATCTCGATACTTCATATCCATTTATATTTGATTGTACCCAACTAACATATCCATAAAAGATAATAGCTTATTGTCAGAAGTATAATCTATACACTGATCTATTTGATGGATAAGGAATGAATCCTTTGGATAAGCCTTATTTAGGTCTGTGAAATCAATAAACATATGCCACTTACTGTTTTTTATTTTTCACAACTACCGGATTAGCTGTCCACAACGGATACTGAGATTCCCAAATATGCCCTACTGTCGGTTCTATTTGATTGGAGAATAATGGGTGAGTTTTTCAGCAATTTTCAAGTAGACAGAAATAGAATGTTAGTTGAGTTTCCAATATCAATTAAAATTCTTTGGATTTCTATTCCCTAAATTGTAGCTCCGATCACCACAATATCCTCATGCGGCCTAATAATATTTTTCAACTAATCATCATCGAGTACAATGAACATGGATGGATTCTGTTACAAATAAGTTGACATTTTCCTTCCAATTGTGCAGTCAAGCTAACCACATATTTCTTTTGAGAGAAACTCAAGGGAGTTGTAACAATATCTATTTCAAAAATGGTCAATGATTTCAAGAATTGACATAATTCAGAGAACTCTCCTTATTTTTCACATATTATATTTATCCAACCACGATTCAGATGGAGATCTAAATACTCTGAATATTCATCTAACTTGTTATACTTCTCGGCAATCACCATCATAATTTATTGCTTGGGTTCCACTTCTATAACTTCTCTTCAAATGCTAGATTGCCTTACTTGAGTTTCATTCACGTTTAATGTTGATCTATTTTTCACTTAGGACTTTCCAAATATGGTAATTTTTCTATTCTCAATTAGAGTCTCGATTTCTTACTTTAGGCCAACAAAATCCTTGGTATTATGTCTCACATAATTGTGGTGAGTACAAAAATTTGTGTTCCAATTATCTCTAGAAGTCAGAATAGGTGTTGGCCTTCGGAATTCGCACAAAATTTTTCATTTTATCGTAAATGGTTGTAACATTCTCAATCAACTCTACAGAATAAGCAGGTGAAACCCACTGATTCCCTCTAGGTCTAGATTCTTTCCCTTGGGGATGCTGGTTAGCCTTAGGCCAATGGGTATTTTTCGAAGACTCATTCGGACGATAGTTTGATGTTGTTTGTTATTGAAAAGACGATGAGCTACATGTAAAAGGATTTGGTAGCTTTAATATTTTTGTCTCTCCCACTATAATTTGTTTCCCAACCTACTTTGATAGACCGCCCTATGTCAAGTCGTTTTTATGAGTAACAATGTCAGTTAGATCCCTCGGCTTAAGCCCTTGCCTCAAAGCAACAATGGATACTTGCTCGAAGAAGTTGAGCAAACCATCTTTAGTTTCAAAAAAACACGTGATATATTCATTTATGGTCTCATCATTGAACTGTTGACATTATATTGTGGTGTCTTTATTTCCTCTAAGTTATTTACTTCCCACAAACTGTCTTCGGAAAAGTATCTAAAATATGCAAAGTTTTTTATTGACCACTGCGGGAGACGATTACACCACTTCAAAGAACTGTCTTTAAAAATTTGAGAGAAATCCCTACACACTAGCTTATCATTATCATTAAAGTTCGTCATAAAATTATTGAACTGCTCAAGGTGATTGTCCGGATCTTTGCTTCCATCAAACGTTTCTATTTTAGAATTATCAAACTGTCTAACTAAATGGTTGGACATAATTTCAGGAGACAAAGGTGGTTCCCTTCAATTATGCCTTTGGTTAAACTGGTGATCTTTGTTGAAGATGGAAATCAAACCTGTTCGGATTGAGTGGAAAAGTGATCATTCACCAAATAGTTTATACTATGATTTATGGAGCCATTCACCTTTTTTAGGCATCATTTTTTCTTCTCTTTATTATTTTGGTGCTTCTCTTCAACCGAAAAGTCTGGCTTACCTGACTTGTGATGCCAGCTCGAACACTTATTTGACTGAAACTTGATGTGGTGACTTTTTCTTTTCTTTCAACAGTGGTCACTACTCGAAGAAAACAATAACACTTCAGATTCATAGGTCGAGTCTTTACTAGATCCCGAAGAGCTAGAACTTTCCTTTCTTTTATGTTTTTATTGGAACGTCGATGCTTCTTTGGGCCATATAGGGGATCATCTTCTTGTATGTAGGATTTTTAGTTACCCGTTTGAACCTTGCCTTTAAGATTTCATTCAAATTCTCTTAGAGACCTGAGTGCCTCAATTTATCCCACCAACTGATCACGCTCGTCTTGCATGAGAACGTTGTCATGATTTTTATTATTTGTATGAGGCATTTGGAATTATTCTTCGATCCTGCCTCCCCCCCCCCTTCCAGAGTGAGATCTATATGTATCTCAGAATCCATGGTTCAGAGGGGTCCAAAGTTAAACTTTTTCGTTCTAGGTTTAGGACTTTGTTATCCGGATACCTTTCAGTGGACCTTCCATTGTGGTCGCCATTTTAATATCGTTAAATTTGATACGAAGGGTATCTAAGTTATCTAAAGAAATTAAATTAATTTAAGGTGGAGAGTATATAGATAATTGAGCTGCTTTAGTTAGTATTTAGAGTGAAAAAATTTGATTTTGTATTAAATAAACCTCCTTATTAATAATTTCTCAAAACTATTTATAGGCTAACTTTTAGCCTAATGGGCCTAATGGGACAAACCAAATTCATGGCACAAGCTCAAAGTCTGAAAAAACCAATATGGCCCATAAATAATTATCAAAATAAATTTAAACAAATAATTAATTTATTACATTAAAATAATTAAAACGAATAACAAAAAATATGTATTGATCTTTAGTCTAGAATGCCCTTCGACTATTTATGACCTTACCATGCTCTAACCTGTTCTATTCAGTATCAAAAGATATACTAGGTTGAAAATTGGTCTAATAAGTCAAAGATCTTGAAAAATAAACAACTATGATTGGTCTAGAGAAATAAAGGAGAATATGCTTAAGTCAACTAGAACTTGTTTCTCCGATAAACAAAATAGAGTTATCAGATGTGTTTCACTTTTAATGGTAATAATATTTCTACATAATTGAAAAGGTTTAAATTGATCTAATGGTGCTTACAACTGTTGCGCAAGCATAAACGAGGCCCATTATGATCCCAAAATGCTACAAATAATAACGATGTAAGTCAAAATCATCAACCCTGAACATGATTAAAAAGATAAACCAGCTCAAAGATGATGAGATATCATATATTTTAGTTGAAACTGTATTTTTAGTAGAAATACATGGTCAGAATCATTAGTCTTGCATGGTATTTATTTCTTTACTTTCCAAAGTCTATAACACAAAAATTGTATGGTCATTATTAGTAGCACTAGAATCTTATGGTTAATATCAATCGCATGGTCAGTATCAGTAAACTTAAATTGATCATTAACACTATAATCACATGATAAGTTGTATTAATCTCCCATATTTCCTTAAACTAGTCACATATATTTGATTGAGTTGTTTATAATTATATAGGTTTTGAAAGGTGAGTTAACACTCATAGTGCTTGAAAGAAGAGCATTTGGTGGGGATGAAGCTAATGGGAACCAAGATCATGTACAAGATAAAAGTCATAGGCATGGACCAAATCTGTAAGAACAAAACCAAGCATAAGGCTATCACATCCTAGACATCTATTAATCATCCCAACCCGAATACACCAGCCCACAACCAGCAACAAAACACAAATCTGGACATCCCCAACTAAAAAATGAAGGGTTCAAAGATGAATTTGATGTTGATTGCACCCTAAGTGATTTCATTCACCAACAAAAAAAAGACTCAAACGCCCTCTAATAAGACTATTCCCTCTCAAAGAGCGTTGCAGCCACCTCTAAGAACAATGCGACGACATCGATGGCTAAAAACAACATCAAAATGAAGAATATGACCACCATCAAGAGGAGTATATCTTTTACGTCGGATATTATAACGTGAAATAAAAATTAATAATTATAGGTTAACGATTGAGTTTTATCGTATGCAATTTTGGCTTGAAAAAGAAGAATAAAAAAGTAATTATATGTCTTTCCTCTAGTCTTGCTTGTTATATATGTCATATTTGTTCTCATACCAATATGTGTGGCATTTTCGTGATATGTTGAAGAACAAGCAAAAGTGATAGTTGAGTCACGTCGGGAGCTGGAACAACAATACCTTGAAGAACAATATCTCTACCTATTTATGATCCAAATTCAGCTGACTTAATAACACCACCAGCAGCATTCAACTAAAAACTCCCACCACAACCATCAGTTGATGAAGAATTCCCACTTGTAGCACAAGAACAACAAGGTGTACCAAATGAATTGCCGGTAAAAGAGGCATGTACTACACCATGGGTAAAATTTTGTAAAGAGGTATGTGGATCTTAAGGATATTAATATTCAACTTGAAATATATTTTTCATATACTATAGGGTTTTAAAGTCATATATTGTAGGGTTGTAAAATAATAGATTTTATGTTATCTATAACACGCCTCGCTTGTTTAATATACTTGGAATCTCATTTTTATTATACTTGGATATGATGATTTATTATACTTTGGTCTAATGGTCTAATGGTCTAGTATACAAGAAATCGCATGTTTAATATACTTGAAATTCTATTTTTTAATATAACTGAGATCGCATGTTTAATATACCCAGAATTACATGGTTTAATATACAAGAAATTGTATGTTTAATATACCTAGAATCGCATGTTTAATATACAATAAATCACATGTTTAATATACTTGTTCTTCATATTTTAATATAAAAAGGAATCACATCTTTAATATACAATAAATTACACGTTTAATATACCTAGAATTTCATGTTTTAATATAACTGAAATCTCATGTTTAGTATACCAGAAATTCCATGGTTTAATACAACTGGAATCAGATGTCAATATTGATAGGGTCTAATTATGTTGGAGGACCCAAGCAGTAAAGTAGGTCGGATTTCGCTTAGAAGGGAAGTTCAGACCTAATAGGTATATTAAATGAATAAGCAATATGCTTAGTGACTCAGCTAGGTTCTTACTACTTTTTTTATGGGCCTGAGGCTCGTGAGATTGACCCAAACATATGACCCGAGTTGAATGACCCATGGATCCATAAATAATATAAATAGTTCAACAAACAACATTAAATGGGTTGAAATTTTTCCCTTCTCTATTAAATACATGCAACTCATTTATCTATCTATCTCTTACTAAGAATTTAATACCACAAAAACTTAATAACTTCCAAAACTACCCTTAGATCTGATTTTACCAGCACCGGATAGGCGACCACAGTTCGAGTGTGAGTTGTCTGAATATCTATATTCAAAACTATAATTGCGGATTGTACTTTGGAGTTTTTTTAGGCATGGATCTGGACATGCAAATATTTGTCCCTTTTGATAATGAGGGGGTAAGAGGTAGTAATGAGCATGTTAATATATCTCATGTCAATCATAATACAGAATAAAGATAGTTCATGCAAGAAGAGCGTGATCAACTGAGGGCTGAAATTGAAGCTTTGAGAGCCCAAAGGCATGCTGAAAAATAATTAAAGAAAAGTTTGTTGTGGGATGTATTGTTACAGATGAACTTGATAACAACCACAAAGAGGATGAATGTGATCAATCCTCGAAGGCTCACACAGGTTCGAAAAAGAAAATCGGGCTCAACGGTTGATGAACACATTAGATTCTATTGGAAACTTAACCACAAAATCTGACTCATATACTTCTTCTTCCTCATCGAGTAGTGACCATTCCCATCATAAATAAAAATGAGAGGTTAACTAAAAAGAATTATAAGAAAATGGATAGAAATGGAAAAGGGAAAGAAAAGAAATATCAAGGGAAAAATAAAGGGATCGACAGATTATGGTTTTGATCATTTGTTAAGTGATCAATTTTCTATCCAGTTTTAACCAAGTATCTTTGCCACTCCTGATGAGGATCATATGTTTAGCCGAAGTCATAACTGAAGGCAGTCAACTTTGTTTTCAAAAATTATTTTTGGACATATACCAAGGCAGTTTGATACCTCTAAAATGGAGATATATGATGGAAGAAAAGATAATGATAATCACCATGAATAGTTCAAAAAATTCATGATGAATTTTAATGATAATAAACTATTATGTCGGTCATTCTCGCAGACTTTCAAGAGGTGTGCATTAAAATGGTATAACAGTTTACCACACAGATCTATTAAAAACTTTGATATGTTATGGATGACTTTCCAGAGGAATTTTAAATTATCATTCATTACACAGAAGAACCAAATCAGTCTTTAAAGGACTACACCAGCCGTTTTGCGAAAATAAAGAATGGATTGGATGATTATTTTGAGCAAGTAGTTTTCGCTTCTTTAAGGCAAGGTTTAATGTTAGGTGATTTGGTTGATTCCATAACTCTAAAAAAAGCAATTACCTGGGAAGGATTATTGAATCAAGTTTGAAAGGAAATCATAGTGGAGCAAACCAAAAAGTCTAGAGTACCGCGCTAATACAAGTTTATTCCTAAAATTTATATCCCACAAGCCAGTACTCAATCCCAAGCTACAGTCAATTACCAGCCTAAGAATTCCGGACAAGGTTTGCATCATCCTAGACAAAGCTAGTCAAATCAGGACAGTCTAGACCAAGGAGGACTCAATGGGTCCAACCGGAATGGTTTGTTGAATTAGGTGAAAATGAAGCCACCATTTATGACATAACCATGAATACTGTGCACTTCTGAAGCCCGACACCAATTAAATATCCTAGAGAAAATTGCAACACTCGCTTTTGTAGATACTGGTGAGGATATTTTATGATTAAAGGGTATTTTGGGAAGATTGTAAGTTGACTCTTATTTTTTGGGTAGTGATTAGTGATATTAAAGAGGTGTGTGCTTGTATTTAATATTTTCCAAAAAAAAGTCCAACCTATTAAATGAAGTTGGTTGGGGTATTTATACTATTTCTTTTACCCATGGGCCTTATGGATCAGATCCTGGATCTGGTTGAATGTTAGCACTCAGTTGAGTCACGTATGGTCTGTTCAGATTATTTCAAGTTTGCATTTTATCAAGTATACCCGAACTGCCCGTCTAGTCTTCACAGGATTGTCCTTCCAGAAGGTTATGATCCTATCAATAGCCCCTTTAAGTCTTTCAATTTTTTTGGAAGATCTAACTTATTTACTAACTGAAAATGGATCGGATCCGAAAGGGTTTAGTTTTTATAAATGAAAAATTAATGGTCAAAAAACTGAAAGTTGACACGTGTCACGTTTCGATTGAACTTCTGAGTCGTTTTTCTTTTTTGGTAGTTGTACCTATTCTCAAAAAGTGTTTAGGGTAGGCTTAATAGCCCCTAATCATTGTTCGAACCACTTAATCTTCCCATAAGAAACACTCAAATGCTTTTATTCTCTATTTAAACTTGTTTCACTGTTTCATTTCTTTATAGCCATAAATATTTTCTTAGAGAGAGAAAGCTTAAGGTTTTGATTTCCCTTTGTCTTTTAGAGGTTATATGTTCATTGCTAGAACAAATTTGATTAAAGGAGGTTGGTTGAATTTGTCAGACCTAGAGAGAGAAAAAATAAAATAAAATAAATGAGGTAAAAATCTCAGCCGGACTCCCCGTTTCTCCTGGTAGAGTATCTAGCCCAGCAGTTCCAGAACCTGATAAAAGCACATCTTCATCTCGAACATCTATATCACGAAAATCCTCTTTCATTTCTACCTTATCTACTTTAAAATCTGAACCCTCAGTTCAAGCGTCTCTAGATTCTTTTACTCAGAGAAAAACTGTTTATAGTGTTAAGAAACCATCATTTTTTATAGCCATGAGATCAGACACAGAAGAAATCATGCCCCGAAGAGTCACTGAACTTTCTAAATCTAAAAGCAACCCCTTTTTCATCCAAAAATGTTAGTTTGCATGCCTTAAAACCTACTTCCCAATCATCACTTAATCCGGACAACACGTTCATCCTTAAAGAGGCCACTCAAGTTTAAAAAGAGGTTACTCATGCTAAGTCAACAGATCAACCACAAACTATTATGGAAGAATCCGTGGATGACAGTGGGGAGGATACCCCATTGGAATGTCCGGACAGACTGAGAATCCCACACCAGTTCCATCCAGAAGAGGAAAGGCACGGATGCCTAACACTGAAACACTCCTGGAGTGTTTAGAAGGGAGAGTTTGGCCAAATCTTCGCAAGGTGACCGCGGAATATTTGTTGGCCATTCAAAAAATAAATTATGTGTACACACATACTGCTGAACTAGACCGGATACGGGTAAGATGGGGCTTCCCTGAGTCAATCAAAGTTAGGATTCTAGTCCATCCAGAGACTCCTCTAGACTGCAAAGTCAATGAACTGATGGTATACACCAACGTACTAAACTGGGGAATTCGTTTCCCCTTGGACCTTTCTAGTTGATTAGGCTTTTCCCTAGTCAACTTAGTCTGAATGCTTAGTACATCCTTTTAACTAGCATCATTGATTCTCGGCTATCTAAAAATCCATTGTCTATGGAGAAATTTGTTGTTGTCGCTGGCCTTTGCAGGAACCACCAGATCCTCTTCTCTCACTATAACATGGGGAATGATTACAAGGTGATGAATGACCTGCTAGAAGCTGAGAAACCATGGAGGACCCAATTCTTGTTCATCAGTGGAGCTTAGGAGAATGGAAAAAATATCAATTACCAAACCAATCCGAGTCTACTGACTAGGTATTGGTTGAGTTCAGGTAACACTTCTTTACTTTTTTCTTTTAATTATATTTAACTTTCTAATGTTTAGACCGAACTGACTATTGTCTCATCATGCAGTGCTTTCAAAGATGTTTCCTGAGCACTTAGAGGCTGGAAAAGCTACCCTTTCCAAATTAAATCAATGGGCAACAGAAAAATGGGGGCTTGGTTTCCACGATTGTTTCACTTCAAGAAACATGTTGAGATCCCATCTATGGACCTCCACCGGAAGCACAGACCTTACTTGGGAACAATTTACCACTCCCCCCCAGCAGATGTTATACTAAGGAGGGCATAGGCTAAGGATAGCAAGCTATGCGTACCAGCTCGGAGTAAAGCTCCTAGTCATCTTGACAAAATTAGGAGAAATAAGAAGGAAACGTCTAAAACGAACAACCTTCTCGATACCCCAAAACAGTCAGTTCGGAGAATCCTGAAGGGATAAATTCTGCCTTATTGGAGGTTGTGGCTGCAACAGTCAAGGAAACCTGGAAATCGGATCAACCCCTTCAGGCCAAGAAGAAAGGTTATAAAAGGCCCAAAAAAGGTGATGACCAAAGAGCAAGAAATAAAAGCAAGAGCAACATGAGTTCAAAGGTAATTCTCCAGCCTTTGGTTGATAATCCTACACTGCCACAAGATTCCCCTACACAAGTAGAGACACATGTTGATCCTCCTTCACCAATGCTTCATATGATTAACCAACCATCTATCAAGGGGGATGTTACTCTTGATGAGTTTCATAATTTTAACTTCAGTGACCTGTACAAAGATGACTTTGTATCCTTCCCTCAATCTACTATTCTGAACGTTGTTACTTATAATAGCGAATCTTTTGAGGTTTCAGCCGAACAAGACACCTTGGGTCATGCAGTTTTGGGCTTTATTAGGCCAATATTGGACTTAGAGAGACATGTGAGGGAACAAATTGTAACTATTGACACTATTACCACTTCAAATTGGAATGTGAATACTGAACTCACCACTGCTTTGAACAAGATTGAGGCTTTATAGAAAGAGAAATAGGGTTTGGCTACCAAACTTCGTCAGTCCAAGAGAGCTGAAAAAGATATTCAAACCCAAATACTCCATCTTAGAAAATAATTCTTCTAACAAAATCAAAGCCTTGAAGGAGTAACACACCACCATCACCAATACAATTACCACTTTAACCGAAGAAAAAAATAAGCTTGAAAAGATCTCTCCGAAAAAGAATAAGAAATCAAATCTCTAAAGGATAACAAGGCTCAAGAGGTAGTTGTTACCATAGAGAAGTACGCTATGAGGGTGGTGGATTCTCTACAAAAAGAAACGAGGGGGTCAAATCGGGCATGGTTTTACTATTCCATCAAACGTTTCCAAAGAGGACCCTTGGTCCTTTGTGGAAATATGTACCATACGAGGAGATTCATTTCCATACCATAAAAATGGCTATTCGAGTGGAGAAGATTTTGATGAAGAAACTGGTGAAAGTTCAAGCGCTGAACTCAAGAGTCCCAAGAAAGGTGAAGGTGATGAAGAAACCGAAGGGAAAAAGCCCTAAGGTTATAATTTTATTTTGTGTTTTAGAACTAAAGTATTTGAAGGGCTAAGGAATTTTGCTATGTTTTTTAATTCTTGTTTTGTGAACAAAATTCCTTGGATGGCGAAGGAATTTTCTGGATCGGACTTATTCCGATTAAGTTAAATATTAAATATTTCTTTTGTACGAACTCCGTTGTCTTCTTATAGCCAACGTTTTAAGTGGTTTTGAATATTTTCGACTTGTTTAATAGATGTTTAATAAGTGTTGAATGACTTCAATCACAATTTTTTAATGAATCTAATCAAGTGTTTAGTAAATCCGGTCAACTCAAAGATAATTCATTTGAGAGCCGGGGTGTTTAATAAGTATTTAATTTATGCGATCTCCTCATACTACTCACAATAATCTTGAAGAAGGCATAAGATATTATTAAAAAACCTAGACACCTGATTAAAACCTCCCCGCGCCACCAGGGTAGGAAAGAGTATGCCCCATAATATTTACACTAAGATATAAGAAGGTGAATATTTACTAAAGAGTTCTATTCTACATATAACCTGAGATGTTCAATATTCCATGGGTGATTCAATACTCTTATCTTTGTCTTGAAGTCTATATGTCCCTTGCTTGAATTTTTTACATACTACATAGGGACCCTCCTAGTTTGGAACAAGCTGTCCAAGCTGCTTTTCTTTAGTGTGCAAAAAGACATTTCTTAAGATTTTGTCCCCTAATTGAAAATATCTTCTTTTAACCTTGGATGCAAGTCTGCTTCTCATTAAACCTTGATAGTGTGGTGTTCTTAAATATGCTTTGATTCTTTTCTCTTCAATCAAATCTAATTGATTCCTAACTACCATATCATTTACCTGTTCTGAATAGTTTTGGATCGTGGAAGATGGTAAACCAGCTTCTATGGGCGTGATTGCATCCATCCCATAAACAAGGGAAAATGGGATTCTTGTGTAGCAGTCTGGGGAGTAGTTTGGTAAGCTCACAATACCTCTTGTAAATAACTTGGCCATTTTCTTGCACCACCCTGCAGATTCTTCTTTAATCCCGACAAGATCGTTCGATTAGCAACCTCAACTTGCTAATTAGCCTGAGGGTGGAAAAGAGAAGAAAAAAGTGTTAAATTCCTCCTGGAAGTGCAAAACATTTTCATGTATTTATTATCAAATTGTGGCCCATTATCTGTAGTGATTTTCTGAGGAACTCCAAATCTGCAACATATGTTGGATAAAATGAATTTTATAACCACCTTAGATTTGGTTCAAACTAAGGGTGTTGCTTCTATCCACTTGGATAAATAGTCAATTGCCACTATTATCGTTCGATATCCTCCAGATGCCATGGGAAGAGGTCCAACCAAATTCAATCCC
This sequence comes from Limnanthes douglasii subsp. nivea, assembly GCA_036936605.1. NCBI lineage: Eukaryota > Viridiplantae > Streptophyta > Magnoliopsida > Brassicales > Limnanthaceae > Limnanthes > Limnanthes douglasii. The sequence continues at coordinate 144,855,095 of JAUPFV010000004.1, forward strand.
ATCTATCAAAATGTATGAGTTCGTATATCGACTCCATAGGAACTGCTGGCACATTGATTTCATTTCCATATCTCTGGCAAGGATCACACCTCTTGACCATGTCTTTGGCATCTGCCCTTATTTTTAGCCAGTAGTATCCTGCTAACAAGACTATTCTGGTTAAAGCCTTATAGCCACAATGTTCAGACCCTTCTCCGTCGTGTAGTTCAGAGAGAATAATTTAGGAATCTTCAAATCCTAAGCAACGCAAGAGGGGTCTGCTGAAGGATTTCTTATAAATAACTTATCAAAATACCAGGAAACCACGAGCTTTATACTTGATTTTCTTAGCCAGGGCTTTATCCGGAGGTAAAATCCCATCGAAAATAAATTGAAAATGACATAGCTTCAGTCTTTGGGTTGAATGACAAATATACTCATACTTTCTTCATCTTCTTTACTCTTTTATTGGCTTGAACTAATTTATGGACACTCTAGCATCAGAATCCATGGGTAGAATTCAGAATAGGCTATGGTTGCTAGAAAGTCTGCCACAGTATTCTTCAATTTAGGGAGATGCTCATATTGAATATCTTTAAAGCCTGCAACAATTTCTCTTAACACCAGCAGATATTTTATCAATTGATCTTTTTTTGCTTCTGATAGCCGTTTTGCATGATGAATAAGCACTTGGGAGTCACTTATCAACCGGATTATTTTTGCCCCACATATAAGGGCTAGTCTAAGACCGGCTGTGGCTGTTTGATATTCTGATTCATTGTTAGAGGCCCTGAAACTAAAACATTAGTATCACTATAAAGGGAAGTTAAAAAAATTCTTGTCCCACATCCCATGGTATTGGACCCACCATCAGTTCGGACTATCCATTCTTTCTTAGACTGGTCATCTTGCTTGATATATCAGCCTTTTGGAGAACATTCTTCAAAGGGAAAGATGTTTTGGAAATAATTGGATGTGCTTGGAAGTACGCATTTTGCTGGATGTTATCACCAATGTTAAGCCCAACTTCTCTAACTTTAAATATCTTTTTTAGCATCTAGCAAACTTTTTCTAACATAATAAACTGGACGTGGGTAATTATCCACCTCTCTTACTAACACATCACTTACTTCATATTTCGATACAGCTAAGTAGATATAGAGTTTCCTCCCCCCTCCCCCCCCCGAATAGGTTTGAATAGAGTTTTAGGCGAAGACAAATGCTTCTTGATTTCAAGGAAAACGTGTTCACATTGTGGAGACCAGTTAAAGTCTTTAACATTTCTTAGTACCTGAAAAAACTGATCACACTTATCAGATGATCTTAAAATAAACCCGTTTAACGCAGCCAAACGTCTGATTAATCTCTGAACTTCTTTAGTACTCCAAGGAGGATCCATAGCTAATAGAGCATTTAGCTTATCCGGATCCATATGATGTAGGTTTGGAATTCCTAGGCATATTAGTACAGATAATGGTCCTCAATTTTACAACAAAGACATGGAAGTATTTTGTGCATCAAGAGGAATCGAACATTTTTTCTCTTCTTTTTTTCATCCTCGGGTCAATGGACAAGTTAAGGTAGCAAAGTGAATGATTTTAATGGGTTTAAAAAGAATTTGGAGGGAGCAGCTGGGACATGGCTGAGTTATCTACATGAAGTTTTATGGGCCTACCAAACTACTCCCCACACAGCTATCTAAGAGTCTTCATTCATTTTTGTTTATGGAATGGATGCAATTACACATATAGAAGCTACTTTTCCTAATTTCAGAATTCAAAATTATTCTAAATAAAATAATGAGATGACAGTAAGAGCATAGTTGGATTTGATTGAGGAAAGGATAATAAAAACTCACCTAATAACTATGCACTACCAAGGCTTGATGAGAATCATGTTTGAGTCTAGAGTTAGAAGAAGAGACTTTCAAATGGGAGATAAAGTTATAAAAAAATTAATTTTACACACCAAGGAAAAGAAGTTCGGAAAGCTAGCTCTGAACTGAGAGTGACCATACATTGTGTATGAAAAGATCAAGCAAGGAACATACAAGCTCGTAGACAAAGAAGGCAACCTTTTAAATTACCCATGAAATTTTGAGCATCTAAGGTTGTATTTAGAGTAAACTTATCTTGTAAATATATACTTTGTTCTAGCTCAATGTAAATATTAGGGGGCATACTTTTTCCTACCCTCGTGGCGTGGGGAGTTCTAATAAGATGTCCAAATCTTAATCAATCTATCATTTTTTCATTTAAAGAAAAGTGTATTCGGCTTGGTAGGATTAAATTTGTGTTACCTTCGAAAGGATGACCTTCGAATGGCTTGGTGGGATTAAAGTTGTGTTGCCTTCGAATGGATTAGCTTCAAATGGTTTGGTGGGATTAAATCTGTGTTCCTTTCGGATGGATTACCTTGGAATGGCTTGGTGGGATTAAAGTTGTGTTTCCTTCTAATGGATTACATTCGAATGGCTTGATGAGATTAAAATTGTGTTGCCTTAAAGTGGATTACCTTCGAATGGCTTGGTGGGATTAAAGTTGTGTTTCCTTCGAATAGATTACCTTCGAGGGCTTGGTGAGATTAAAGTTGTGTTGCCTTCGAATGGATTACCTTTGAATGTCTTGGTAGGATTAAAGTTGTGTTGCCCTCGAATGGATTACCTTCGAATGACTTGGTGGGATCAAAGTTGTGTTACCTCCGAATGGGTTACCTTCGAAGGATTGGTGGGATTAAATTTGTGTTGCTTTCGATCTCATCTCGGTTTCTTTTGCATGGGTTTTTTGCAGTGGAAACAAATGTTTAATTGAAGTAGAAACTTCTATGCATTTTACAACATAAATTTCATGTTTAATTACAGTAAAAACGCATATGTATTTTATAACAAGAACACATGTTCAATTACAGTAGAATACGCATGTTTAGTTTATGTATAAATGCATGTTTAGTTATATTAGAATTTCGTGTTTAGTTAAACTGGTCTCGCATGTTTAATTATAGTAGAAAGGCATGTATATTTTACAACAGGAATCTCTTTTTTAATTATAGTTGAAACGCATGTATATTTTACAGTAGGAACACATATTCAATAACAGTAGAAAACACATGTTTAGTTTAGGTAGAAATGCATGTTTAGTTACATTAGAACCTCATGTTTAGTTACAATGGTCTCGCATGTTTACTTACAGTGTAAACACATGTTTATTTTAGAATAGGAACACATGTTCCATTACAATGTATTTATTAGTAGGAGCGCATGTTCAATTATAGTAGAAAATGCATGTTTAGTTTACAGTAAGAATCTTATGTTCAATTACAGGTAGAAACACATGGAGTAGAATGTCATGTCAGGTTTAAGTGGGAACGTATGTTGGGTTTAATTAGAAACACATGTTTGGTTTAAACTGGAAAACAAATATTTCAAATATTTAAAAAAGTTCCTCACAAGTCCTTTTATTATGGCCAAACTTCAAAAAACGGACACACTTCATCTGCCTCGTTGTTTTTTCTCCTCTAGGAGGAATACACTTCTTTATAGGACTTTCAGTTCGTTTTTTCAGGTTGGAAGGCAGAATTTCTGGCAATTCATTAGAACATGATCATTCACCAAAATTTGTTAAAGCATGTATGCTAAAATAATATTGTTGCCAAGAACTACAAGAACATTTTAAATCCAGTAAATTGACACCCATAAAAGTTTCTAGAAAAAATTTCAAATATGGTTGCCAAATACTTACGAACTAGCTAATGATGACCTTCTTTAACATTGATCTTTAACTTATTTTCATACTCAAGGCATAATTTATTGCTCCAACTTATCTCTTTCGAATAAAGTTGTGAAATTTGAGTTATAGTAAGACTCGAATCTTGTCACTTAGTTCAAGAATGGGTAGACTGCACAATATTTTAGTATGATGGTTAAAATATTCGGCTTGAGAGTATGTCAGAACACCATATCGTTTACCTTGAATAAATGTTTGAGCATATTTATCCCGAGGTAAATAATCAAAAGTTTATAACTCTTTGACCTCATTCACTAATAAATGCTTCAAGTAGTTCATTAAATGTCTATAGTTAGAGCTTAAGCATATTGTCTAAAAATATAAATATTCTTAGATTTAAATTTTGCATTAGAACGACTGAGAGCATACCTCAAATTCTAAACAAGATGGAAAATACAATATGCATGATAGTAGTTTTGATACAAGATAGAAACAACATTAATGGTACCTAAATAAAGGTCTGAAATAAATATGATTTGAAGTTCCAACAAATGAGGTTTCAAACTCTCCAAAAACCATAGTTAATTTCCAGCATCTCCAGAACCAACAATACTAAATGCAACGGGAAATATACCTGAAAACAAAAGTAAACTGGTATTATATGTTTCACGTAGTATTTATTGGACTATAATCACATGGTTTGTATCAATATAATCATATGGCCAATATCTCTAGAATCACATGGTTAGTATACCAAATTCTTGCATAGTCATCAACACTAGAATTACATGCTGGGAAATAATACTATTACATATCGGTCTTGTATGACCATATGGTAACAAATCACATGTTATATGTATGAAATAAAAACCATAAATGCATGAAACTTACCATTGTTACGATATGGCAAGAGAAATACACCCTAATGATTGTCGGTTCAAACGTTCGATCGATTCATAAAAGCAGACGATATGAATGAAAACTTTGAAGACAGGAACTGAATACCATAAAACATCGCTTGAAGTTATTTCTCGGATTACATTCCAAATGTCAGTTAGTCGTAATATCACTACTCTTCAATCTTCTGAAGTATCCCTTGAGTAAATCAAATGAAGTACAATTATCACCGAAAACTCCTCTTTTAACTTTCTCTAAAGCATTCCATGAGAAATGGAAATAAATGTCCAAACCATAGTTCTGTTTAATATAAGATTTTACACTTTTTGATATTACGGAATTCAATGTCTTAATAGAATCATGAATTTACGTAGCAATCAACTCAGATGTCAAATGTGTCTGAGGTTGTTTGAAAAACCCAAGGCTGCAAGTATACACTTCAACAAATCGTTTAATGATCATGAAGTCGGTGGTGGAATCAAGTAATTTATAAAGTCTCCATTTACATCAAGTTGTGATTTTATTTTGACAATAACCAGTTATATTACATCTTGTATTATACATATATTTGAAACAAAAACCATACTCTACGGCATAACGACATCAAGATAACCTTAGAGTCGCAGCAGCTTGATCCAAAACTTGACTAACACATGTAATATTTATTTGTTTTTTATGATAAAAAAGAACTTAAACCATTACTATTCTCCCACTAATTAATTGAGTATTTAAGGCTTCAAACAAACTTATGGTAGACTTTTTACGCATTTGTTCATCAACTTTATCAACCACTTATTGTTCTATCTGAAAACTAACACTTTTTAAACGCTCAACATTGAGATATACTACCAAACCCACAAAATTTGTCTCATTTGTAAATAAACATTCTTATTATCATGGAAAAAGTATATAATATTTTACTTACCTCTACCCAACACATCTCATCTACTTTGAACATACTTTTGAATACTTTAGAAGTCTTCAAACTCGCTAAGAGAAATAATTGCAGTTTGACAATCATGTTTGAAAATGCACACTCGAGCTTTAAATATTGCTTACCTTCATTTTGAACAATTTAGAAATAGTTAGAAGCAATCAAAAGAATCACATAATAGTCATACCTAATCTCGCATTGATAACAGGTTAACGTCTTGCATATGTAAGACGTTTGATATATTCAAACGTCTCGCTTGTTATATACCAAATGACTCGTGTGTCCCAACAGTATTGTTTCCTGTTATGATCATATGTTCACATGCACATGGATTACATCTTGTTCTTTGGCCAACTCGCATCTTCAACAAAACATACCTCCAAACTCTAAAATAGACTCGGTATATTTATAAACCTAAACAAAATTACTAAATAAAGAAAATACATCATACAATCAGTTTATAACTTATTACAAAAGGAAAACAGATGAAAACATATTCTTATACAACTCACTTCTAATAACAATTTTAAAAACAGAAGAAAATAGAACATCACAAACGATGAAACAGGTTCTATACTCCCATGACGAACATAACATGTTATAACAACGATAACTAAAAAACAGCTCACCTGAAAATTTGCTACGATATTCCGATGAAATAGGTTCAATATTTCGATGAAAAGGTTAAATACTTTCGATGACGAATGATCGATATTTCGATAAAAATAGTTCGCTATGTACTGTTTAACTAAGAGTAAAATATAATTCGTATATTCTGATTTCCGATTTGTAGTGATTATACTTGTTTGGAATTGCTCTCGGCCAAAATCTGAGTTCGACTACGATGAAAAATGGAGGGTTTTTTCAGTTTCAAAATTTTAAAAAGTTTAACAAAAATAAAATTTCAAAAGTGAAAATAATCAATACAAAAATGGTTGAAAATATTTAAAATATTATATAAAAAGTTAATATTAAATGGGAGATAAATACATAAAATACTGGATATTAAATAACTATAACAATGGTTTGGGTTCTAAATGGTAATAAAATTTAATCACCGATACTTTTGGTGATAAATTAAAATTTTGTAAATTTATTATGGTAATTAAAACAGTACACAGGCAAACTAAAAAGATTGTAAGGTCCTTATCATGAATTATAGTATATAATCTACAAAACTTTCAATTCTTAAGTTTTACAATTATTAAAAGAAAATTAATGAAATTAAAATTTAAGAGTTTGATATGATAATTTAAAATAGTACTATGCTACAAAACTGAAAAGAACCGTGAGGTCTTTATCGTGATTTACTCATAAATAAATGCAGAATTAAATATGGGTCCCATCCTTTACTAGGTATCCCAAAAAGCCCTACGTGTAATATTATAAAAACACGTGGTCATGCCATCAACAGCCAGGCGAAGCCCAACCATTTATTATCTCCAAACTATTTCTCTTCCTTCTCTTCACTACTTAAAAATACAAACTTTATTTTTCTTTTCATCTGGTTCACTAAAAAAAACCTTAGCTTCATATAAACCTTTGCAAAGCATAGTGTTTATGATACGTACTTATATTTGATTTTGTTTCTGTCTTTTATATAAAGCAAAACAGAAGAGAACAAGAACAATGGTTGAAGGTGGCAGGAACCGAGCTTTTGATGTTTCTGCAGAAGCCGACTCGAAATGGTTTGATGATGATGGGCGTCTAAAGAGAACTGGTAACTATTTTCTTCTCTAATTTTGTGATGTTGAGTCACTTGCATGTTTGGGTTGCACCGCATGCATATATCAAAAAAAAATTAAAACTTTGATTTTTTTTTTATTATAAAATTATTCATTTTTTAAGCCAGAGATTAAAAAAATTACAATTTTGTTGTGGTTTTATTTACTTGAAATTAAAAAAAGGTAATTTGTATAAAACAATGAATGAAATTTGTTATTTTTATTTAAGTGAGAAGGAAATTAATGGTATTTATTTTGTTATGTGGGGTTGGTGGTCAGGTAATGTTTGGAGCGGAAGTGCTCACATAGTGACAGCGGTCATCGGTTCAGGAGTGTTGTCACTTGCATGGGCAGTAGCTCAGCTTGGATGGATAGCCGGTCCGATCGCTATGTTGTTGTTCTCGGTTGTTACTTATTACACGTCAACACTTCTCACTTCTTGTTACCGGACCGGTGATCCGGTTACCGGCAAGAGGAATTACTCTTACATGGAAGCTGTTAAATCCAATCTTGGTAAAAAAAAAATTACTTTTTTATATCAGTAATTTAATTTTTTTGTTGTTTTCCTAGAAAAATTGGAAGGGCTTGTATATTTATTAGTGTTGTTTTCTATAGAAAGAGTCCGTGTTCCTATTCGGTTCCGAAATAGTCTTTTGTTATGTTTTTACTATGAACAATGATCTTCATCCCACAGTTAAATTTTTAGATTACCCGATAAGAATAACTCTGATAATCTTCAATTGTAGATCTTTCAGATCCGGAGACTTTTTTCTTTTTATTTATAATTCTGACCCATAATTTCGCCTTAGTTTATAATTTTAAAGATTTTAGATATAAAAAATCCAATTGAAATAATTTTACTATTTTTTTATTATTCATTTAACATTTTATTTTATACTTTTTTAACTCTTAATTTTTAAAATATTAAAATATTATTTTATGTTTATTAATTTCATTAAGAAATAATTCAACAAAAATTTAAAATCCCATCCAATAATTTTACTATTTTTTATTATTTATTTCGTTTTTTATTTTTTATTATTTTTAACTCATTCAATTTTTAAAATTTTATATCTATTAATTTTATTATTAAATAATTTAACTAACGAGCAATTATTCGTTTAATAATGTATCAATTTTTCGTTTAATAAATGTATCAAGCTATTTATCGATTTTCATTTAACGACATAAAAAATCCGGAAAGTGACTGAACAACAGAAGTTCCAATTTCAATAGTGAAATTAATTGATTTTGTGTTTTCATTTGTACTTTTTTTGTATTTGTTTTGCATTTTAAATGTATATTTTTGAATTGTAGTTTTTTTATAAAATTTATTTTAAAATCTATATTTACTTTTTTATGATTTATAAATATTAAATTTATATTATAAATTAATATGTTATTTACAGTCTCAAAAAAAAAGTGGTTTTTTGGAAACTCTATTTTAATATTATTATCTTCCTTTTAAGTTTGTGTAATATTAATGCTAGTTAGTTTATGTCAAAAAAAAGTTATTAGTATTATAATTACATTTATGTTTATACTATAAATTAAATTTTTTTATTAATAATTTTATATTATAAATTGAGTTTTTATTGAGTATAATTAGTTTTAGTTAAATATAAATTTACAATTGAGTCCTTACATTTTTAAAGTTACGATTGACTCCTTATATTTTACTTTGCTTTTTATATTAGTTGTATTTTTACGGGGGTATGACCCTCCTCAATAATCCTCATCAAAAATAGATAAATAGTTATAAACTAGCAATTTTTTTTTTATAAATATCGGTTAATTTTGAAAATATATCTTAAAGAAAAAAGAGTTGGTAGAATTTTAAATATTTCTACCGGCTTGCTATTGTCCTCTTAACTAAAATTTAGAGAGTTGGATGTTCTTAACTTTTGATCTTATTACAAAACCTACTAATAAGTAGTGTTTAGCTACATATCTTTAGCGGTGCGGACACTGGCTGGCCGGAGCTCATAATAACTCTTCTCACATGGATTTGGATTTTAAACGTTTTTTTTAATTTAGATTTGTGTAGATGTTGTAAATTGATTCTCTTCGTGCTGTGACTGTGAGTTTTGTCTTGTTATTATTTTCAGGTGGCTACCAATACTATTTTTGTGGAGTAGTGCAGTACTTTAACATGATTGGGGTTGCTATTGGCTATACAATTGCATCAGCCATTAGTATGATGTAAGTTTTCTCTCATGTTCTATTCAACAAGTCCAACATAGTTTACTATTCGAAGCTTTGTTTAGATCTTTCATTAATTCGCGTCATGACCGCTTTAACCAACCGTATGTATGTCGTATACAACGGTCTTATATTTATTTTATAGTTAACATTGTAATAAACTGCGTGGATCGTAAACAGGGCGATAAAGCGATCGAATTGCTTCCACAAAAGTGGTGGCAAAGATCCGTGTCGATTAAACAGCAATCCTTACATGATCACATTCGGTATCATACAAATAATTTTCAGTCAGATTCCGGAGTTCCATCAGCTATGGTGGCTATCCACCCTCGCTGCTGTTATGTCCTTTACTTATTCTATAATTGGTCTTGTCCTTGGAGTTCTTCAAGTCGCAGGTGGACTCCAAACTTAAAACTCATTACTTCACATTTTGAAGAAAAAGTTTTGAAGTATGCAAGAATAAATTCGCTTATTTTGTTTTTGTCGATAAATTTGTAGAGAATGGAAAAATTAAAGGAAGTCTGACCGGAGTAAGCATAGGCCGTGTCACACGGGCTGGAAAAGTTTGGGGAACATTTCTAGCGCTTGGAGATATAGCTTTTGCCTATTCTTACTCCATCATCCTCATAGAGATTCAGGTAACTTCTTTCACAAGAGAACATGAAGGATAATCTTGTCGTAATCACCGAGCTTATATATTTTGTTAAACGGTATAAACAGGACACGATGAAATCTCCACCCACAGAAGCTGAAACAATGAATAAAGCATCACTTATAAGCGTAGGATTAACAACAACATTCTACATGCTTTGCGGCTTCATGGGGTACGCAGCTTTCGGTGATACAGCACCAGAAAATCTTCTAACTGGATTTGGGTTCTATAACCCTTACTGGCTCCTCGATATAGGGAACGCCGCGATCGTAATCCATCTAGTCGGTGCGTACCAGGTCTACTGCCAACCCTTCTTTGCCTTCATTGAAAAATATGCGGAGAAAAGATACCCGGAGAGCAAATTCATCACCAAAGATATAAGTATCCCATTTCCCGGGTATAAATCTTTTCGGATCAATGGTTTTAGATTGGTATGGAGGACATTGTTTGTGATCACCACGACGTTGGTTGCTATGCTTCTTCCGTTTTTCAATGATGTTCTCGGGTTTCTTGGAGCGTTAGCGTTTTGGCCATTGACTGTTTATTTTCCAGTTGAGATGTATATAAGGCAGCAGAAGATGGAAAGGTGGAGCCGGAAGTGGATTTGCTTACAGACACTAAGTGCTGTTTGTCTTGTTGTGAGTATTCTTGCGGCTGCAGGGTCAATTGCTGGGGTGGTTATTGATCTCAAGACTTATAGGCCTTTCAAGACTAATTACTGATATGTACCGATGATGACGAAAACAGGTTATGTATCACTTGTTTAGTAGTGTTTTGTAATGTTGCAACTTCGGAAACTGTGAACGACATGAAGTTTAAGTTTCAATGCAAGATTTGGCTAAAGCTTTATTTAAGGTTGTTAATGTCAGCAAAGCTAGCGTGAAACAAAATTAGCCAGAGACCTTTTCCTTAATAAAGACTTTAATATCATGAAGATTTTATTTTAGCATACCAAGTAATTCACAAAAATGTGTGTGGTAATAGAAACCCTTGTGTTAACAAACATGTATTAATGGAGGTGATTCAATTTGAGTATTTGGCTTGACCATTCTATATTGTATCATAATGAAAAGGCATAGAACTTTATTCCGGTATAGTATCTAATGAGAACTTATATAACTTTATGCCGTTCTGCTACGGTAGATAACCTGAATCTAGAGCTATTTGTGCCGAAGAAAGTGGAACTGCTCGACTATCAGGTGGTTTGGCTTAGTGGGCTAAACTAATGGATGTTTCGGACGAAAAAAGGAAAGTTCGAGTTGGCAAGCATATGTCTAGATGATCGCATCCGCAAGGACCATGAAAATCTTTGAATCTTTCTCTAAATAAGTGGCGAAAGTCTCTCTATTCTTCTGCATATTTTTTTCTTTCTTAGTGTAGTCTTTTTTTTTCCAAATAAATGGTGAAAGTCTCATTTTTCGGCATATGTTTTTCTTTCTGGGTGTAGTTTGTTATCATTGGAATATATTTGTGAAATATATTATGGATCGATGATAATTTGAACCGACATGCTCTATATATATATATATATATATATTCATTCGGTCATTAAAGTAATCGAGTTAATTAAATTATGTAATTGATCTATGGCTAAAAAATATGTTATAAGTTTTTACAGAGTGGGTAATCGGGTTGGATTTGTGCAATCCAAATCTCTAACACTTAAGTTTAAGTTTGAACTACTAACTCAGGATGATCTCGTTCACGAGATAGTAAAACATATTGCGTTTTACAACTTTGGGTTTCAAGTTGTAAAGTTATATCAATAGGTATAATAAAAGGTTTAGGAGGATTAGGAATATTTTCATAATTCGTAAGAGCAAATAATGACGAATTTGGTGGAAGATTCGAACTCACAATTTCAGACAGAATAGACGCGACAACTTGATGAGAAATTTGTTCAAGTTGTTCTTGAATTTGTTGAACTTTAGGGTCCATATCCTTATAAAGATCTTCGATATCATCTTAATCAATACTCTCGTTATTGATGAAGTTATCATTTCCTTGGTGATCAGTTACCATAACTTTTGTTATCTCCTCGACCTTTGCATTTGAATTTGAGGGAGATACTTCGATGATTTTCTTTGTATTTTTTAGAGGAGTTTTCGAGGAGCTTTTCTTCTTTTTGGAAGCGATAGTATTTTTTATTTTTGGAGAAGGTTCAGTCTCGGATCCTTCTTTAATGGTTGGAAGATTTATTTCACTTGTTTTCTTTTTTTGTTTGTTTTGTCTTCTCTGTGGCTTCAGATTAGAGGAGGAGCTGACATCTGTTTTTTTATTTTTTTTTATTTTTTCTTTGAGATTAAGTGGAAAACTTGAAGAATGACTTTCGCATCAAGTGCTAATAGTATCTTAATAACATCATATGGGTTTGGGGGCTCCGTTAGCTCTTCGTCTAAAACGATAACATCCAGAGAGATCCTCCATTAGTGGCTGTTAACAAAATTTATGGGAATGAAGTAATTATGTAATTCGTTGCCCCATGAAATTTATGCCCAGTTAAACAGTTTGGCAAAAATATTGTTGGCTGTCTTCTTACGAGCTTTGTACCGGCTCGAAATTTCTATATGCAATAATAATACATAGACAAAAAACTAGTTGAAATATAAGAAACAAAAAGTGAAAGATATTATTTAACTTATTAGTACTTCTCCAAACAAGGTTGAGCTTTAACAGTTTCTCTTAAGAAATATCTTTGTCATTTTCCTAGGCTCTAGAAATAAAGAAAATTTTTGTTTCCATAACTTTTCAGCTTCTAGGAGATCGTCAATTATCTTGAAGTCATCTCCGAAGGCGAGATAGTAGAAGGGTATTAATGGATTTTTTGAATGACCGGTCATTGTAATAAAGTCTTTGATAAAGAGAAAACTTTTCCTAATCTGGAAGCCATGATGTCAGATAAAATGGTGAGCCATAAATTCGGGCTTGATTATGTTGGAAACATATCAAGAAATTCGAAGTATTCCACTATCATTGGGTCTAATGGGAATCGAAATACCTGGTTGATGATCTCCAGATAGACCACAAGTTAATTTAATCAAAAACACAGTGGAATATCTTCTTTATGTGATAAGCGAAACACGACATTGTCTGGCAGACCCCATTGCCTTTTTAGTTGTCCTGTGTGGGCTCGACTGTGATATTTATATGGTATGTTTTTCAATGCAATGATAAATTTGGGGAGGACTGGATTTAGGTTGACACTCAGAGTTACAACAATGTCTTTGGGTAGTTCTATAAACATTTTATTTTTCTTTTCCTTTTTCTCCGGAGCTGTTTTCATTGAAGCATTGTCTTCGAATTCTGAAGCAACACCACTTTCTGTAAATTAGATTACGTTTCTGTCCATGAATATGATTCAGTTTCTTCTTTAGCACTTCGTCTCGCATTTGAGATGAATCTTTGTCTTTGGTAGTATAATTTTGATTAAAAACCATCGTTGTGTTAGGTTGAGCGGTCTTCGAAGGAGTTGGTTGTGATTCTTTTTGAGTCACAACAATCTCCTGACAGAGAGAAGAAGATGTAGGATTATGTGGAGCATTGTTATCCTCGAAATCTCTCATGAATATAAATGGGCTTCTTTTAGGAGGATAAGTTTGGTAAGAGTAAGGCTTGGATTGAATTTTATATCTCTCTTTGCGAGAACTTCAAGGGGGTTTAATGTTAACTGTTGAAGATGATTATGATTCTTTCGAAGAAGATTTTCTTTCTAATTATTTTTAATTTATTTGAGGAAAAATAGATGTATTGCCAAAGAGTGTTGGTGAAAGATTTTAAAGTGGTGAAAGTGACTTTGGGGAGATTTTGGTGAGTAGGTATCAAGATTTGGTCGGAATGGATTTTAGAACCCAGAAAAATTCTGATCGGGAACAAAATTACCGTATAAAGTAATTTGAGTTAAAAAATTGGAGAATTGTCTATTACTCCTACTGCACGATACTCAACAACTCTCTCACTGATACACAGATAGTCGTATATACAAAGATGGGTTTTTTAGTAGATGGGGATATTTTCATAAACAAGAACAAAGAAGAACCTCCAAATTGATTTGAAGACATGATGAAGATAAATCAGGAAAGTTGAATTTCCCGGTGAAGATTAGTGGGGAAGAAAATGTTTTCAGGTGGTTCACTATTTCTCTCACTAGAAGTTGTATGTGAGGAAAAAATGACTAAGGGGGAATATTTATAGAATAATAGTGAAGCAGAAATTAGGTATTGAAGATAAAGCGTTGGTGATAACTATTAGATGGAAGAGGAACCGACAAATGGTTACCTACTACCAAGTAGGGTGACATCTGTTTATTGCCAGACCTAATGATATTCTGCATCTGCCTAGAGTTCTTTATGTTTCTAGGTGTCCGTAGAGGAAATTATTGAAAAAGCCACGTGTACATTTGAGACAAACATAAAGACGATTGATTTTGAATAGTATAAATAGAGAAAACAACTGTTCTGATATAAAATTGAGAAGAATACATGATGATTCGAGGAAGCTTCAAGTATAAAATTAGGAGGTCTTAATTTGAGGTGATTTTAAAGACATTTTTCGTTCGAAAAGGTTAAATGTTGGGATAAGCCATTTTAATGCAATAGTGACTGAATAATATTCGAAACAACCTAAAGTATGGTAATTTTTAGTTTGTATTTAACATGGCTTCAAAGATATCTAGTTTTTATTCGTTATTCTTCATAAGAACTAAGAAGGCTACTGATAAGGACATAAATTATCATGGACTTAAAATAATGATATTAAGGTTAATATCAATATATTGTAAAGTTATGAGAAACGATTTATATTATTTGTAAATATAAAGGACCACAAAACAATTGGTCCTTTTTATATAATAGAGTCACTTAGTCTTCTTGCGTGCCTATAAATAGAGTAGAAGACTTTGAATAAAGGGTTTGACTTTTATGATTTAACATAGACTTTGTTAATATTTCTCTGTCTATAATTTACAACTTTAATTTTCTCTTAATACCTACATCTTCTTTTCCACAGATGCACGTTTAATTTATTTAACTGATCGAGATTTATCTTATACTTGACATACTCTTATTGGTAAATTTGCTATTGGCAGACCTAAGATGCCATATTTTTAGAAATTATTTGACTATCTAAATTGTAAAGGTAAGGTGAGTCTTGTTTTTTGGGACAACATGCACTTGATAATTTAAATCGAACTGCTTGCAGATTTCAAAAAGATATGAAGACGAAGCGTATGGACTGTGGCCTAATCATCTATGAGAATCTTAAAGTGGTCTTTATCTTTTTATCTTAAAAAGGAATCTCATATCACCCCTATCTGAATCACTTTTCCTAAACTTCCTACGTTCATGTATTGTGAAGAAATCATCCTATCTTTAACAAAATTTATTGGCAACCCTCTTCAAAGATGGATTCCTCAAAATAAAGATATCTATAATTCTTGTACGGCTTGGGTGGAAAATGACTCTACAATAGAACCTATATCCAAGATTTGGATCAACATTGGACCTGATAATGAATTTTGGAAATTTGTGATCTATAGCCCTAGACCTTCTTACTGCACTCATTATTGACACATAGGTCATAAACCTGCATAATGCAGAAAACTCATAAAACCAAATTTATATTTGCGCTTCCAGCCTCCTAATCCTAAGGTCAAGTCAATAATTGTTCATAATCTGAATCAATGATTAATCCCCCAGATCTCTCTTTATCTCCAACCTCGAACCATGCTCCCTCTTCCTATGTAGCCTCCCCTGATCTGCAAAACAAATCAGATAATTGTCCACCTGTTTATTCCCAAAACTCAAGCTTTACCCAAAAGCATATCGTTACATTACCTTCAAACCAATTGAGCCCTCCAACCATTCTTCCTGTCCAGAGACCAAAAATCAATGTAGCCATTACCATCCTCAATATTGGAATCAACATCTATGATTCTCTTGTAGCTCATGATACCTTTGATCCTCCCTCTCCCAAAGTCAGAATCCCTTGTAGCCTCCCTTCAACTCAATCGACATCTGCAAAAGAATCAAACCCTATTTTAGAGCAATCTATCATACCTAATGCTACCAAAGCTTTATAATTTCCGGAGGCTGCCAGTCCTTCTTCTGGATCTCCCAAATGACAGTTAACCTCCTTTATTGAAATGTAAGAGAAATTATCATCAAGACAACTAGAAGGAGAATAAAATATATATGCATGTCCAAGTCCATCAAATTTATTGCTATTCAAGAGCCTATATCAGGGATCATCTCTTATGTTCAACTGCTAAGTTTCTAGAAATTCAACATACTCTCTCTAATATCACCAGCAAATTCTGGATCATATGGAGACACGATTATTATGTTCAGATTCTTCTTGACCATGACCAATTAATTTACCTACAAGTCACACATCTACCTCTTAATAAGTATGTCCTAACTACTATTGTCTATGCTAAATGCAATATGTATATAAGGAGTGAGCTTTGGAACTATCTAAGCTGTATTTTTAATAACTCTCTTGATTGGATTATGATGGGTGATCTTAACTCCATCACCAACCCTTATGAGTAGATTTCATGCTCTACTCTTTACCATAAGAGTATGTATGATTTTAATGAGGCTATTGTTGTCTGTAACCTAACTGATGCTGGCTATGTTGTCTCTACCTATACTTGGTCTAACTGTTATAAACAAAAGAGATTGGATATAATTTTATATAAGAACTCTTAGTCCAACTCTTTTACGAACAATACTATTAAACACTTAACCATAATTGAATCTGGCGACTCTCCTCTTCTAATTACTTGTTATAGTGATTCTCGTAGTAGTAGGAGAAAGACGAGGAGGCCATGCAGTGTTTTGACACAATATTTGATACCCTACATCGTTTGAGTGAGAAAGTACTCCAGAAGGGATCGATCAAGGACTTTGACGACTTGTGGGTCGCATTTAAGAATCGTTTTATAGGAAACAAAGAGCACAAGCACAAGGGCAATATGATCATGGACTTATACCAACAAAAGGGAGAAATATTGAAGAGTTAAGTACAAAGTTTTGTACAAGAAATGAACTCTCTCTCAGGATGTGCCGAAACGGTGGCTGTGGTGACATTCAAAAGAGGGTTGGATCAAAATGGCCCCCTCTTCACTGACCTTATAATGTTTCCAGTGAAAGCGATATGCAACATCCATGCCCACTTTTCAGCAGAAACTCCAGAAGTTTAAATCATCCAACACATAGATAAAACACTATAAGTAAGTTCCCAGGACGGACACATCTCGACCCCAAATAAGTTGGTTTCACCCCTCCTATTAAGAGAATCCTTCAAGGAAATTCTCGCACCTGACGGAGAACATAACCACTATCTACGAGAAGACCAAAACGAGAGCCAAATATCAGGCGTCAAGGGGTATGCTAGCAGTACCATATCGAAGACCATATTGTGATTTCTGTACATATCACAACAATCATGGGCACCCCACAGATGAATGTTGGAAGTTGAAATAGGAAATTCAAAGGTTTATCGATAGTGGGGACCTCGTCCAGTTCTTCAAGAAAAGAGAGAGCACAGTAATAGAAGAATGATGAGCCAACGCAACGCCTACTGAGGCACCTGAAAGACCTGGTGAAAAACAACAATGGTTATGTACTACCTTTGGAGGGGACACCCTGTTAGGAACTGAACGAGTAGCACATAAACGATATCGGAAGGACCCAAATATTCATTTAATTTCAGCTCTTTGTATCACAATTTCTGGGAACGAGTAACATACCTCACTTTCAATGATGATGATTTAAGGGGTATTATCACCCCCCATGAAAACTCTCTAACAATCAACGCTAACATTTTAAGGATTGTGATGACAAAAATACTGGTGAACAATGGTAGTTTGGACAACGTTATCTTCAAGGTTGAGCTATGAGTATATGCTGGGAGTACCTTCATTCAAGATAACATATATGCAACTAGTCAGCTATGAAGGGAAATCGACTAATTGTGCGGGGAAGTTGAACTTTTGGTCACAATAGACTATGGAAACACCAAAAAAATAATTCAAACTTTGTTCATGATCGTCGAGGCCCCCAACTCCTACCACGCTATAATGAGAACCATTGTTACAAAAGCTCGAGGCCATTGCATGCTCATCAGACAATGTATCAAATATCATATTGGGTTTTTAATGGGAATAATAAGACGTAATCATTGGACAGCAAGGCAATGCTATGCCATAACGTTGGATCTTTATAAAGCAACCCAATAACAATTAACTAGCTCTAGTGTATGGGACCACCGTGGACCAATTTATTAAAACAACTTAAAAGTGGATGACCCTAGAGAGGATGAAAATGAGGATGGCCTCCTACGTGAAGAAATAAGTGTCACATTAGAAGATTGCAAAGTCGTCAGAATTAGTAATAAACTTGAACAATATTTTAAATTACTTTGATAGCTTTGCTGCAGAAAAAGAAGGATGTGTTTGCATGGAATGCGGAAAAAGTAACATGAGTAAATCCAAGTGTCATTTATCATTCATTAGCCGTTTATAGTAGTGTTCGACCAATATGACAAAAGCGGTGAACCTTCTCTCCGGAGAAGTCGGAGGTAATATTCAGGGGGGTCTATAAGTTAGTTAAGCTGGGCTATATCAAGCAAGCTCAATACCTGATATGAATAACAAACCTAGTGTTAGTAAAAAAACAAAACGGGCGATGGTGCATGTGTGTCAATTTTACTGATCTCATCCGAGCATGCTCGAAATACTCATTTCTTCTCCTAAGATTTGACCAACTAGTCGATGTCGCCTCCGGTAATGAATTTCTATCATTCATAGATGCGTACATTAGATAATACATGATACACATGAACCCAACGGATGAGGAGCATACTACATTCCGAAATGAGCGAGGCCTTTACTGTTACAAATTTATGCCATTTGGACTAAATACACCAGGTCAACATATCAAAAGTTGATCAACAAGATATTCGAATGAAAATTGGGTCAACATATGAAAGCTTACATCGATGATATGATTGTGAAAACTAATTATGGAGAAAAACAAATCGAATTTCTAGGGAAAGTCTTTCAAACGTTGCGGAGGACTTATTTAAAACTCAACCCTTTTAAATGTTGTTTTGTTGTACGTAATGAAAATGTTTTAGGTTTTATCGTTAGTAAGAAGGAGATAGAATCTGACCCCTCTCAGCTAAAGATAATATTAAATATGGAGCCTCCAAAAAACTCAAAAGAGGTGTAATAACTAAGAGAGCCCTTGGCCGCTCTCTCCCGCTTCATCTCTTAAGGATCATGTAAAGGCCAACCCTTTTTCAAAATACTAAAGGGAGTTAAAAACTTCAATTGGATGGACGAATGCAGCGATGAATTTAGAGAATTAAAAGGATATTTGACGGATGAATGCAGCGACGCATTTCAAGCATTAGAAGTGTTAACGGCACCAGACCCGAGAATGAATATTTACCTATACCTCTCGGTGTCAATCTATGCAGTGAGAGGTTTGCTCGTATGAGAAAAAATAGACATACAATGGCCATTGTATTATTCTAGTAAAGGACATAAACCATGTATCTTGATCTACAAAAATGGCCCTCGATTTAGTGGTCGCAGCTAGGAAATTGCGCCGGTAATTTCAGAGTCACACCATGATCATGTGCACCTCATTCCCGTTACATAACGTACTTATAAAGCCATAAATTTCAAAAAGATTAACCAGGAGGTCAGTTGAATTGGGAGGTTACGATATTGTCTATGAGCCAAGAACATCGATAAAATACCAAGCAACATATATATTGAAAACTATTATAACAAAATTTGATACAATTTTGGTTTATTAATGAAAAGATTTAAGTAGATTAAAACTAATAAAAGTTCGGTTTTTTCAAAAATAAATTGAAAATTCCATATAATTAAAATTAACAACAACATAAGGACAGATTTTAGTGATTTTTTCATGTTCATGATTAATTTAAACCCAAACGTGAACCTTCTAGAGGACTGGTAACATTTGATTTAAATTAATCCCGAACCTTTCGAAGTTTAGGATCCATAAGAAAATTAATTTCAACATTCCGGAGGGCCAATTAAATTAATTTCTTAGTTTCACACAATGGTCTACGAAACGTTAGTCATGCATCATCATTTAATCATTCAAGCATATAGAATTTAATTCACAAATCATCATACAACAATTAGCATGCCAAACACATCATATTTGTGAAATAAATCATGTCATACATTTTAAAATTAATTAATAAAATTCGGTGAATAATATTTTCGATGTTCACACTATTCATATTCCAAAAAACATTGTTCACAACACTTGTACTGTTGTCATCGCGACAACAGTGAATTGCGAATTACCTAGCAGGTTGCAGTATTCGTGCACAACGTCAGCAGTTCGTTGGTCATTTTTAACATCGTCAGACAACCTTCAATCAACATTAACATCAAGGGTAAATCGTCGATGAGCCGCTGCCCCACTAGTTTAAATTTATTGAAAATAAAAAAACATATAATCACATATCATGATCGAATAAATCACAACCCATGCTTCTCACACAGTTCCTAAATCCATGCCCTAACAAGATCAATCAACACATAAGCCTAATGGTATGGATTTTTTTATAGTGAAGAAAAAATATGCACATATATATATATATATATATATATATATATATATATATATCAACATACGAATCAATTATTCTAAAGAAGCCAAAAAGACGTTTTGCATGCTCTGAAACCAATTGTTATATTTTAATTAAAATTGCATAAAATGAATATAACAAAAGCGGAAAATAAATAAACAATTAATTAAGATTCACCTAATAAATAAACAAAAAAGATATTATTCACGGATTTGCTTGCATCTATCCATCTTGTGTTTTGTACCTTTTCATTCCTTAGCGATTTTGTAGATGAACTTGAAAAAACCCGCGAAACCAAGTTGAAAAAGAAAAAAGTATGCTTTCCTGACACTGTAACAAGTGGTAAATTTGTTTTTAGGCTTTAGGATGATGAAATTCCTAAAACTAACCCCTTTTTATATCATTTACAACGTGAAGCCCGATATTGTAAAGCCCGTCTTATTATACTTACTTGTGTTCAGAAACCATAACCCGATAAATTGGACAAATTCAATTTATATCTCTGATTTATTAATTCAGGCTTAAGTATTGAAATTTGGGCTCTCTTCATCATAGTGCTCAAATTCAATCCCGTTACCACACTTGAGCACATAACTCTTTATCACCATAGGTCCAATTTAGTTAATTAAATAATTAACTCCATTACTTTTAATTTGGACTTCCTTAAGACAATGACCGAATATGTTTATTTATCATGTCGGTCCATAAATATATTTCCACAATCTCCCACTTGGACCGCCACATGCTATTCAAGAATACATATTCAACTTTAATGAGATCCATATATTCATTTTTAATGGGAAAAAGGTACAATCTCATACATGAATGATAACAATAAATGACTAACGACCTCTTTCTTGTAATGTGAATAATCGGATGCAACAGTAATCATATTACCATTATCAATAAATTAATTGGGCCAATTATGGAGCGTGGCCTAAGAGTAATATGGCTTGTAATCTTATTACAATAGAGTACAAATATCAATAAATATTTCCAAGCATATATATATATATATATTTCAATAAACTTTAATGTGCACAATACTGCAAAATATAATATCGATATCTAGTACAAACTCTCCCACGGAAACTAACAATCCTTTAAATAAACTAAACCCATAATAATGGTGTGTCCCTAGAAAAAATTAGGCCAAACCGTCTTTGTTAGAGGATCTGCAATCATAGAGTTTGTGTCGATGTGCTCTATACTTATCTGACCCATTTGTACTCTTTCTTTAACAGACAAAAACTTTATGTTTATGTGTTTGGATTTAGACGAGCTCATGTTGTTGTTAGATTACTGCACTGCGGAATTGTTATCGCAATATGATATCATGAGACCTTCTATATCTTGTACAATACGTAATCCAGTGACAAAATTCTGCAGCCACAGTGCCTGGTTCGATGCCTCAAAGCACGCAATAAATTCTGCCATGGTGGATGATGCAATATGTGTTTGCTTCACACTTTTCTAGGATATTGCACCTCCAACCAATAAGAATATGTTGCTTGATGTACTCTTGAATGTGTTTACCCATCCACCAAAATATGAGTCAAAATACCCAATGATCTCCAGTTTATCCAACTTCTCATATGTCAGCATGTGCCTATTTATTCCTTGCAGGTATCAGAGTACCCTTTTAACTCCTTTCCAGTGATCCATGTTTGGGTTACTAACATATATCCCCAACATATTTACATCAAATAAAGTATATGTGATAGTAAAAACTTGAGCATACATTAAACTCCCAACTGTTGAACTATAATGGATTGTTTTCATTTCTTCAATCTCAAGTATTATCTTAGGACATTGACCCATACTAAATTTGTCACCCTTTGCTATAAGGGTACTTAGAGGTTTGTAATCTTCCAATCCATAACGTTATATCACACATTCAATGTATGCGTTTTGTGATAATCCAAGAATATCGCGAGAGCGATCCTGATGTATCCGGATTCCTAACACAACACTGGCATCACCAAGATTCTTCCTATTAAACTTATTTATAGAATTCTTTTTGTAGTGTGTAACAATTCCTTATTGTTCTAGGAAAGCCATATGTCATCCAGATATAATATAAAAAATATGAAATTACTCCCACTCAACTTATGATACACACAATCCTCAATCGAGTTGATCTCAAATTCATAACCGACTATCATCTAAGGAATTTGTGATACCATTCACGAGAGACCTGTTTAAGCCCATAAATGGATTTTTTAAGCCTGTAAACCAAATATTTTGAGTTACTTTAAAGTTTTCTCGTTGCACCATATGGATCGTTTCCTCAATATTACCATTGAGAAAAGCGGTCTTAACATCCATCTAATGAATCTCAAGGTCAAATGTGCAACTAATGCCACGATTGTTCTAAATGAATCTTTCATCGATACCGGAGCAAAGGTTTATTTAAAATCAATCCCTTCATGTTGAGTATAAAATTTCTCAATACTAAGTGTTTTATGTTTTTCCACATTATCTAGAGAATCGCGTTTGGTTTTGTAAACCCATTTACAACCAATTTTTTTTTCCTTTCAGTCCACTTCGAAGAGTCAAAGTTTTCTCAACACTAAGTGTATTAATTTATATTCTTCCTTCATAGCATCAGTCCACTTTGAAGAGTCAAAGTTTTCCATGAACTGTTATAGGATGAGGGATCATCTACAGTTCCAACACATAAATCATCATGCTCCTGAAGATATGATATCAATTCTGGGCCTATAATAATCTTATTTTCTCGCATGGACCTTCTTAAGGGCACTATTTCCTTTTGTTGCACTTCTTGAAGAGGTAGAGTTTGATCATTATGAACGATGTCATTTTGATTCCCTTATGGAATATTATCTTGAGGTTCCTCTTGTTCTACCTGGACCATATATGTATCTTAGTTATAACCCTCAAGTGGAGCATCAATGTTAATTTTGAGGATTGCCTTGTTCTAATGGGACCGAAATGATTGGCATTACAACCCAATCTTCTGATACCTGAGTATCACCATTAAAACCTTCATGAATCTCTATGGATTCTTCCAGAAAATTAAAATTTGTTCCCATATTCTTCCCTCAAACTCAACATCTTCTAGAAACTTGGTTGTTCCTGTCTTAAATATTGTACCGGTGAGAGAATCATAAAACTTAAACCCTCTAAAATGTTCGGAATAACCTATGAAAAAACAACTAACTGGTTTTTGGTCCAGTTTATTGTTTTGAGGTTAGTGAGGCCTCACATCCGCTGGACAACCCCACACATAAAAATACTTTAAATTGGATCTACACCCATTCCAAATATCACATGAGGTCCTAACATTAGCCTTAGTGGGTACTCGGTTGAGTATATAAGCGACGCATTTGATGACTTTCCAGATAGAGATAATGATAGAGATGAGTGACTAATCATGCTTCTAACGATATCTTCGAGTGTTCAGTTCTATCTCTCAAATACATCATTCATGTGAGGTGAACCCGGTATTGTGTACTAAGGGACTATTCCACTTTTTTCTAGGTACTGTGCAAAGGGTCCTGTACGTTGTTCACATGGTCCGTCATATCTACCATAGTATTTACCACAACGGTCAGATCTAACGGTCTTAATGATTTTACCGAGTTGTATATCAACCTCGGTCCCAAAAACCATGAACTTTTTCAGGCCCCGGATTTTTCATAAAACATATAGAGGTAATCAAAACGACAGTATTCTTCGATCAATGATATAAAGTACCACTTCCCATTCCACGATTCCTGTGGAAACATTCCACATATATCAGTATGTATCAACTCTAGGACTTGGCTCTCTCTATATGCCCCTAAAGTTTTAACTTTGGTTTGTTTACTATTGATAAAATCGACACATATATTGAAGTTAGAGTAATCAAGGGGACCCAATAAACCTTTAACAAATATCTTGCAAGTGGGATCATACATTACATTCTCTAAAAATAATGCGTTGCCAGTGGAAAGTTGTAAGGAAAAGTCACAAATATCTAAAACATCACACGAGCTCCCGTGTGTCTTAAAAATAAATCTTGCATCTTCATTTAGCATCATGTTCTTTGACATAACATGCAAAGAAACACATACATGGGTTGTTGCAGCCAACTCAACCCACCAAGTATTTTTTTCACATAAACTATATTACTTTCTAAAACAACCAAAGATGTGGGAATACCTTTGCTTAATATGTAAGCACGAAGTTTCTCACAATCCTTCTTTTGGTGTCATTTATCCTTGCAGAAAAAGCATCGACCAATAGTCGATCCCTTAGGTTTTTTTGTTTTAATTGGACCTTGACCTGGTCATTTTCCATCAGTCTTCCACTTAGGCCTTATCCCTTTTGCAGATGTAATCACATTAACATCAAGTGTTATACCTTTCATTTCTCCTCCTCTTGTGCAACGTGAGAAATCAACTCATTAATATTCCATTTTCCCGCATAAAGTTATAAGTGGATTGGAAATACTTAAACCTGTGTGGCAGCCAAAGAAATATGAACCCCACTATGTGTTCCTCAAGAAAGTCTAAACTGATTGTCTTTAACTTTTGACCAATCATCGACATTCCCAGATTTTGCTCCCAAATTTTACCTTTACCAGTATACTTTTTGGTAGCTAGCTCTGATGAGTCCGAATTCTGCATGCTCCCCGGACAAGGACAGATCGGTCCAAGGCCTCCGGACCGGACAGACCACTTCAGACACTCAGACCATAGGACTGTTCGAACTATGACAAAAGTACTAAAAAACCTAAACACTTCTTGACTAAGCTACTTGCTCTCTTACTTAGAGCTCATGGGTCTTTGAACATGACCCGGGTCCATTAAACATGACTTGAAAGCCCATAAGGGCCCAAACATCAGGGTATAAATACCCAACCACCTGCATTAAGTGTGGGTAATGAGAATTAACTGCTACCAGCCAGCTTAATTATCTCTCTACTCTCTACTCTAAACACATAACACCCACACACTACTATAAAACACCAACCAAATTATAAGCCTACCCTCAGGCAATTATTATCCACACCAAGCTCGATGAGGAGACACTGCATTTTTACCTTCTCATTTTTTGCAAAGGTTTTCTCTACCTCCGCGAGAAAGACCAAAGCATTGGTAACACCTTTAGGGACAACCCCACGCAATGATACTTGAATTCCTTGTAATAAGAGCACAATACACAACTTATTTGATTTCTCTCACTTTTCATCTGCATTAGTTTCCTCAGGTGTACTTAAGGGGGGGTGGTTTAGGAGTTGAAAACGCATGGTTATAATCATGTACATACAAGAACATCAACATATCTTCCTTTTGCAATTGGAAGTCTGAACAATCCAACATGGGTGGAAAATTCCTCAATAGATGGAAACTGTTGGACACTATAATAGGGACAAACAACACACAAAACACATTTAGCATCTTGACATAAAAATACATGTAAAATATAAAATTCCTTGATAATACATACCAGAGGGAAAATCATACCAATATGCAATTTTATGAGTTTGAGAAAAATACAATGATCGTTCTTTTAATTTTCTAAGTACCAATGAGACCTTCTAGAGGGCCGATGCTATTTAATTAAATTAAAATAACCTTAGTTTGAATTGCAATTTTGAATTTAATTTATCTGAAGTACCGATGAAATCTTCCGAAGGGATGATTTCATCTACTTACAATAAAAAACAACACAAAGACCATTTTCAGTGATTTTTTCATGTTCACGATTAATTTAAACTCAAACGTGAACCTTCTAGAGGGCCGGCAATATTTGAATTTAAATTAATCCCCGAACCTTTCAAAGCTTAAGATCCATAACAAAATTAATTTTAACCTTCCGGAGGGCCGATTAGATTAATTTTTTAGTTTCACCTAACGGTCTTCGTAACCATAGTCATGCATCACCATTTAATTACTCAACCATATACAATTTAATTCACAAATAAATATACAACAATTAGCATGCCAAGCACATCATTTTTTGAACTAAATCATGTCATATATTTTAAATTAATGAAAATATATAATAAAAAAAACAGTGAATAGTGTTTCCAATGCATAATGTTTTTTTAAAGATTATTATTTATCCTTCAAAAATACTATTCACACATTGTTCATATTCTGAAAAAATAGTGTTCACAACACTTCTACTGTTGTCATCGCTGATAGGAGTAGATTTTTCGGGATGTACATTACAGTAAAGTGGTCCAGATTTTATCTAGAGTGGTAATTCGGACCTGATAACCAAAATTTGATGAATAATCAGTAAGTTAGGTAAGTTTGATGACTTATATATGTGTCTAGTACATTGAATTATGGGATTTATGGCTCATGAAGTTGACCTGAATAGAATATCTAACCCGAATGACCCATGCATCTCAAAAAGAGTATAAATAACTCAACTAACAACATTAAATGGGTTGAACTTTTTCCTAAAATATTAAATACAAGCACCTTATTTCTCTTCCTACTCTCTATAAAAAAATTAATACCAAATAACCTAAAGATCTTCCAAATTTACCCCTAAATTAGATTTTATCATCACCGGGACCACAGTGGGAGGTGTAAGGTGCATGAATATCTTTATTCAAAACCATAGTTGCGGATCGTACCTCGGTGGTGGATTCCTCTTTGAAATTATTTGATACATGGATCTCGATATGCAAGAAATTCCCCCTCTTGACAATGAGGGGACACGAGGCGAAAATGAGCATGCTCTTATTCCACATGTCAATAATAATACAGAGGAAATACAGTTCATCCAAGACGAATGTGATCAGCTGAGGGCTTAAATTGATGGTTTAAGGGCCCAAAAAAAATCTAAAATATAATTAAAAGTTAAATTCGTTATGGGATGTGTTATGATAGAAGAGCCGGGTAACAACCCCAAACACCATGAAAGTGATCAATCTCTGAAGGCTTACATAAGTTCAAAGAAAGAACATCGGGCTAAGCAGTTAATAAAAACATCAAATTATGTTGAAGATTCTGCCACATAGTCTGATTCAGATAGTTCCACTTATTCTTCTAGTAGTGACCACAACTGTCAAAATAAGAAAGAAAGATGAACCAAGAAATATTCTAAGAAGAGGGATAAGAAAGGCAAAGGCAAAAACAAAAAAAATACCAAGGAAAAGTAAATAGGTCAGCATCCCACAAAATTGATCATCTGTTAAGTGATCAGTTTGCTATCTAATCCAAACCAGGTATATTTGGAACTCCTAATGAAGATAATATGTTTAGTCGTAGCTATAACTGGAGACAATCACCTTTGTTTTCCAAGATTCTCTCTGGATATTTTCCCATGCGGTTTGATAGTTCTTAAATGGAGAAATACGATGGTAGGAAAGACCTTGATAATCACATTGAGCAGTTCAATAATTTCATGATGAACTTTGACGATGATGATAAGTTTTTATGCCGGGTCTTCTCTCAAACTTGTAAATAGATTACTTTAAAATGGTATAACAGTTTACCACAAGGTTCTATTAAAAGCTTCGATGTATCTTGGATGGTTTTCAAGAGGTAAATTGTGGGAAGTAAAGAGCTTAAAGGGAATGGTGACACTATAATTCACTCTTCACAAGAACCACATGAATCTTTAAAAGACTACATCATTCTTTTTGTAAATATGAAGAATGGATTGGCTGATTGTTTCGAGCAAGTAACCATTGTTTCATTGATGCAAGGTTTAATGTCTGCTGAGTTGGCTGATTTGGGAACTCGGAAGAAAGCTATGAACTAGGGAGGATTATTGGACCAGGTTGGAAAGAAAATCACAATGGAAGAAAGAAAAGATTCTAGAATACCGTGCCAGAATAGGTCTACTCCAACATCTTCAATCCCATGCCACAATCAATTATCGACATAAAGATTCTAGAAAGGTTCACATCGACCTAGAAAAAATATATCAGATTAAGAAGTTAGTATGCCTAACCTGAATGGTTTTCTAAACTAAATGAAAATATGTCCACAATTTATGATAGAACTAAGAATGTTGTGCATTTCCGAAGGTTAACACAAATTCAATCCCTACGGGAAAATCAGAATACTCATTTCTGTAAATATCATAACAATGTGGGTCATGATACTCAAGATTGCATTACCCTGAAACAAGAAGTACAAAAATTTGATTGAAAGAAGATGCTATGATGATTCTGGAGAGATGATGTAGACGTGGAATATAAAGAATCTGATCCAGACCAGAACCAAGTTGAGGTGATAGTGAAGAAAACAATGACAATATTCGATCTATGCAACTTCTTTGAATCTTTAACCATTTTTAGAGAGATACCATGACTGCACCATCAAGTTGCTCAAGAAAAAGGCATATAAACCGCATAACTATTCGGTGAGAAGAGAAAATTTCTACACATCTTTAGCATGGGCCAACTCCATTCATTATCTTTGATGAAGATGGCCTGAAAAATATTGTAGGCCCACATGAAGATGTTGTGTTAATAGGAGAATCCATTGAAAATAATGATATACGTCGAATCTTGATTGATACAGACAGTTCAGAAAATATTATATTTCTATCAACCTATAAGCAAATAAAGAATCCTACAATCATCCAACGTTCAAATTGGACCATTGTACGATTTACTGGTAACTTGACCGATGTGATTGGGGAGTTTGAATGAGAGGTCTTATTGGAAATAGGGTCATTTAAGAAGTTAATAAGAGTTTTGTTTGTAGTAGTTGATTGTCCGACGTCTTACAATGCTATACTTGGTAGGTCTTCTCTATCTAGGATTCATGCAGTAACATCCACAGTCCACCAGTGTTTAAAATATGATGTGGGAGGCCAAGTAGGCATCGTCCGAAGTAGTCAAAAGATAGCCCGGGAATGTTATGTCACAACGGTTTCTTCAAAATTGTTAGAAGCAATGAAAGTTGACAAAGAATAACAGTTAATGGAGTCTTCTGCCAAATAAAATGAGATAGATGATCCAATGGAGGCTCCTTTGTGGAGTAATGTCCATTGAAGAATTTAAAATTCATCGTTTGGCAGAAGGTAAAAGTGTCGGGGTAGGATCTAAATTACCATTAAAGTTAAAAGAAAAATTATTGTCCTTTTTATCTAACAATCTGCATGTATTTCCGTGGTCTAACGAGGATGTAACTGGAGTGCCACCCAACATGATTAATCACAAACTATATGTTCGATCCGATGTTGGGCCAATGGTACACAACATAAGAACCTTTTTCTGAAAAAAAAAATCTGAAGCAATAGTCCAAGAAGTAAATCAGCTAACCAATGTAGGACATATTAAAGAATCTCAATACCTTCTTTGGAAAACTAACTCAGTCCTAGTCCAGAAGAAAAATGGAAAATGGCGTATGTGTATTGACGTCACAGATCTCAATAGATCTTGCCCTAAGGATACGTTTCCAGTACCCTAAATAGATCAACTAGTAGATTATACATCAAGGAACAAGTTGTTGTCGTTTATGGATGTTTTTTTCTGGGTATAATTAGATACAAATGGATCAAAATGATCAACATCGCACTACTTTTATCACTGATAAGGGGCTTCATTATTATAAGGTATTGCTTTT
Organism: Limnanthes douglasii subsp. nivea; assembly: GCA_036936605.1. Classification (NCBI taxonomy): domain Eukaryota; kingdom Viridiplantae; phylum Streptophyta; class Magnoliopsida; order Brassicales; family Limnanthaceae; genus Limnanthes; species Limnanthes douglasii. Next base: position 144,885,397 of record JAUPFV010000004.1, read on the forward strand.
TGGGTTGAAGAATGTTGGATCCACTTATCAACGATTAGTGAATAAAACATTTGCTAATCAGATATGAAGAAATGTAAGGAGGAAGATCACATATCCGACCTCCAAAAAATATTTTCTAACTTGGAAGCCATTAATTTGAAATTAAATCCTAATAAATGTAACTTTGGCATCTGATCTAGAAAATGTTTGGGTTATATTATAAGTGAAAAAAAGGATTCAAGCTGACCCAGATCAGTTAAATGTTTTGCTGGCCATAAATCCACCTCAGAATACTAAAGAAATTCATACATTAACCGGAAGATTGGCAGCATTAAACTAATTTATTTCAAGCTCATCAGAAAAATGTGCTCAGTTTTTCCATGTCTTAAAAAATGCTAAAGACTTTAATTGGTATTCTAATTGTGATCAAGCTTTTCCTTGAAATCAAGTGACATTTATCCTCTCCCAAAACGTTATTCAAACCTGTTGATGGGAAAGACTTTATATATAAATCTTCACTTCCATCAACTATTATCCCAATTTTGTTGGATCACCAAACTGATTACCAAGGTTATCTTCCTTAATATGAGGAAGCTCAGTAGAAAAAGCTATTGGAAGATTCGTAATGATTTTTTCCCTCTCAATTGGTTTTTGCTGGAAGATATTTTTGGTATTACTAGAAACCTCTGATGGTTTCTCCATTTCTTTCTCCAATGTAGAAGGCTTGTTTTTAGCCTTAGAGAGTCTGATAAGCATACGAGGAGTATTTTCTCCGATATCCGACCCCATAGCAGTGAAAATTGATAAAGTTTTACGATTGCTAACAACGTTTCTTGAGGGAGTCTCAGTTGATTGATTTGATTGGTTAAGTACAAGACAAAGAACTTCTATTTGTTTCTAGAATTTGAATCCCCAGTGAAGCGGGTAATACAACAACAATTCTCGCTTGATTTTTTTTCATCCTCCAACTCTGACAAATTGAGCCAACCTCCTCTAATTATTAGAATTGTCGTTGTAAACATACAAAATTTAAAAGAAACGAGAAGAACGAGAGAGAAATACGGGTGAAATTTGGAGCTTTTTATCTATCTAGAACTATAAAAATTAATGTGTTTTTTACTCTAGAAATGGAAACAGTAGAAATTACCCTTATATATGAGTAAAGAAGACGCACTTGAGTGTTTTACTAGGGAGGAGAAATTAATGGTGATAATTAGAAGAGTCTATTAAATGTAGCCGTTTGTTTCCTCTTTTAGCAATAAATACCGTTTCTAAGAAATAAATCGTTTGGTTTCCAATGACTACATGACACGTGTCATGGGGAAACTAATTGTTTAAAGTTGTGACCTTTCAGTAAAAATGGATTTAATAACCCTCTTCGGATGTGGTTCAAATATCTTTTACAATATTAGCGCTCCCGGAATACTTTAGAAAGATCAAATTATTGTAGATGTCCATTACAGTAAAATGGTTCGGATTTTATCTAGAGGGGTAATTTGGACCCGATAGCCAAAACTTGATGAATAAGCAGTAAGCTAAGTAAGCTTGATCACTTAGCTATGTGCATAGTACCTTGAATTATGGGCTTGGGGGCTCATGAAGTTGACTCGAATTAAAGATCCGACCCGAATAGCCCATGGATCTCAAAAAGAGTATAAATAACTCAACTAACACCATGAAATGGGTTAAAATTTTTCCTAAAATATTAAATACAAGAACCTTATTTCTCTCCCTACTATCTATCAAAATCTTAATACCAACTAACCTAAAGATCTTCCATATTTACCCTTAAATTAGATTTTATCATCACCAATCACGACAACAATGGATCGTGAATTACCTCGCAATTTGTGGTGTTCGTTTAAAGTCCATGTAAATATTAGGGGGCATACTCTTTCCTACCCTGGTGGGGCGGGGAGGTTTTAATGAGGTGTATGGTTTTTTTAATAAAATAATGATGCCTTCTTAAAATATTCGGAGCGATTTGATTACAATTCCTTTCAAGTCTTCAATTTTACTAAGGATCTCTGACAGATCAGATTAATTTGGTTGAATGATGACCATTAAACACATGTCATCGGAGATTTTAAACTCTCTCATCTTATAAATTTAAGGGCTCTTTAAACATTAGCCATTAAAATTAAAAGAAAGTATGAAACAAAGCAAAAATTGAGTAAGATAAACCCGTCCGGGTAAAAATTGGATGATGATATTAGAAGATAGAATATTCCTTGCCCATCCAAGGACATTCAGTTTTGAAACAGGCTTAACCGGACACGATTACAAAAATGCCTTGGTCATCCAAGGACTTTAATAGTTCACAAGATTAAGAAAACAAAAAAAATAGTTAAAAACCTCAGGGCTTATTCCTTTCGGATGTTCCTGCGCCATCTCCTTTCTTAGGGTTTTTTAGCTCAGCACTTGAACTCTCCCCGGTTCTTTCTTCATCATCAGTAGTGTCATCAATTCCACTAGAGTAGTTCTTTTTACACCATCTACCAATCGTATGGAAGGGGATCTTCATACTCTACCTATTACCACAAGATACCAAGCGTCATCTTCGGAAACGTTTGGTGGAATAGCGGTACCATGTCAGACTTCACTTCGGCAAACCTTTTTTCTAGGGAATCTATCACCCGATTGGTGTATTCACCAACGCGGGCCCGAATTCTCTAATCCTGTTCTTTCACCAAGTCTTATTTCTCATTGGTTGCCTTGGACACAGCCTCTTCAAGGGAAGTCTTGTCACCGGACAAGGTCTGAATGACATCATCTTTGGTCTTCACATCTTCCTTCAGGGTGGAGAGATCTTTCTCCAAACCGGAGCATTTAGTTTGGAGCTCTGTGTTAGCTTTCTCCGAAGTGGCCAGCTTGGTTGAAAGATCTTCCTTTTCCTTCTTCAACTCTTCAAGCTCCTTCTTCAGTGCCTCAATGATCTGGTTAGCGTTGAGAAGATTAGTTGACAAAGTCTCCTTGTCTGTGTTGAGGGTGTTGATGAAGGTTGACTTATTTTTTACTTGCCTTTCAAAGTTGAGTATTGGTTGAATATGAACCAGAAGAGAATGAGCCACCACATCGTTCTCCCCTGAGACAGTATAAGATTTCCATTGTAAGTCACCATATTAGAAGAGCTTGAAGGACGGTAGGGGCCAGCGAAGTCGTCTTTCTCAAAATCATTGAAATAAAGATCAATGTCTTGGAAGGCACTGATGTCTACTCCATCAATCTCCCCTCCGGTACCTTCTACGGATTGCATTACGGTGGAAATCTTCTCTGCTAAGGTGGGATCAGTTGGGTCTGATGGAGGAAGAGGCTCTGAAGGGCGAAGAATTACTTCTTCCTTTAAGGTGACATTTTTCTTCTTAGCAATCCTCTCATCGCTGATTGCTTCCTTCTTTCGGTCCTTTTTAGGGGGCCTTGGTGGATTTCGCGATGCACCTGCCTCCTTAACAGTTTCATCTTCAACTACCTTGAGCAAAGTAGCATCGATCCCTCCTGTGTTCCCCGGAGCCGTCTCTTCTCTCATGACCCACTGATAAATAGGAACTGAGTTTTCTAGTTCTTCTCTGATTCCAACAAATCATCCACCACTTTGAAGTTGTCTCCCATATTATGGTGATAGAATGGGATGTGATGATTTTTGCACAGGCTGGCCACAGCGGCGAATTGCTCTATAGGGAGAAGGATGCCAGACAACCTCGATGCCATTATGCAGGCAATGAGGGTATACCAAGCGTTTGGGCTTAACTGGCTTGGGCAAAGCTTAATCAGGTGAAAATATCTCATGATCTCTGGGTCTAAGGGGAGTCTGAGCCCCCTAGTTGAACAGCTCGGTGTAGATGACAATTTCATTGAGTTTGCAGTCCGTCAGAGTCTCCGGTGTGACTGGTATCCTCACCTTCACTGATTCTGGGATCCCCCACTTAGTCCGGATCCGGCCCAGCTCGGCAGTATGAGTATAAACGTAGTCAATGTTCTAGATGGCCAACAAATACTTCACATTGAACTTATGGAAGCAAGGTCCTACCTTGCCCTCCAAGCACTCCGGAAGCTCCGGATGAGCAAAATAAACCTTCACTTTGCCTTTCTCTTTTCTGTCAGAGGCAGCATCCCCAGTTTGCCCAGAGGCTTCCGTTTGAATGGGGCCTCTTTGATACTATCTTCCATCACTTCTTCCATTATTGTGGAAGGTTTATCAGTTGTTGAGGATCGAATATTATTAGCTTCTGGCTCGATGGTCTGTCCAGATGGTTGAGCACCAGTTTCTTTTAGAGGTCTGGTGTCCGGTTGGGGCTCAGCTCTGAAATACTTTTCTAGAGAAGCTATTTTGGATGCCTCTGATCCGGAGGACTTATTTCGAGGAGCTCTTATAGAAATCTCCGATCCGGAGTGTTTGTCTTTGGTTGCAGACTTAGAGGCCCCCGGTTTGGAGGACTTTGATTGTGAACGAGTCGCTTGGGCTTTCAGCAAGCGTGTTGTCCGGCGTGGATTGGTTTTCTCTGGGGATTTTTTGATATTAGATCCCATAGCTATAAACGGGGAGGGTTTTCTAACGCTTTATAATGCTTTTTCTTGGGCAGTAGAAGGTTTGGACTCTTGAACAGAGGAGCCTGATGACATTGGCGAAGGGTTTGGCTTGAATAGACGTTTAGGTTTTGGATTTATGGTAGAAGATGATCCCTGATCAGCTTCTAAAGATAGTTTATCAGACTTGTCGCCTGGAGAGACTGGAAGACCAGCAGCAATGCATCTCTCTTGTTCAACTTTCTTTGCCTTCTCTAATTCCGAAAGATTCAACTAGCCGCCTTTTAGAAGAGCGTTTCTAGCTGTGAACATAAAAATACCCAAGAAAAGTTGTGAAAGAAAAGGTGAAAGCTCTGTAAAAGATTTGTAGACTGGTGAAGATGGTGAAACAGTAAAAGAAAGTGGTTTATATATTAGTGAGGAAAAAATCAACTGATACCTAGGAGAAGACGAAAAGATACGAGCAATGATTGAAGACGACGCTGACGTAGGAAATATTAAATGTAGAGGTTACATTTTAGACTTATTGGGAGCGTCGTTCTAGGTAAAAACGGCTGGTAGGTCAAATCAAGATGCGACACGTGTCCCACGATCTAAAGATAAACTCTTAGAATTTTAAGAAGAAATCAGTCCGGACAAACCTTGAACCAAGCACGCGAACGGGCCGGAAAAAATATTGTTACTGACTAAGTGAGTTTTTTAGTCCTGCCAACGATTTTTGACAAAGCGTAAAAAAGGGGCTACTGATGAGTCCGGACAAATTCACCACTACTCACTGACAAATCCAGACAGCGGTAATTTGGATAATAAGTGCCCACTGAACTATCCGGACAGGACAAAAGTATTAAATAACTAAATACCTTTTGACTAAGCTAGGTGCTAATCAGCTTATTAAGTAAGCGGGTCCTTAAACTTGACCCGATTTCATAACTTGACCCGAAAGCCCATGGGTCCATAATTAAGGGTATAAATACCCAACTACTTTCATTAATGAGGGTAATGAACATTTAATACAACCAGGGAGCTTAAATCTCTCACTACAAAACACCAAAACATTTAATACTCTTAAAACTCTCCAAAACACTTGACAAAATTACCATCAGCTTAAAATAAACCACACTAGATACGTGTAAGGATTTTGCGTAAATATGAAGGATATAATTGCGTAAACAATATTTTTGTTGCAAAATAAGTCTAGAAAAAATAACTATGTTCCCGTTGCGTAATTATGTTTTATTTGATTGTTAAATTATAACTATGTTCTAGTTGCATAATTCAGTGTAATTTGGTTGGTATAATAAGAAAGAAAAAACAAAAATATCTCAAAGTTAATAATTCATGAACTTTTGTTTAGTTGGTCTTTAAAAAATAGAAACATATGTACTTTTATAATTATTTTTTAGACTATGGCATAGTTATCACGTGGCGGCCGTAGTGAGGCGAGGCGAGGCAATATCGCCTCAGGGTGGGGCGTGGCGAGGCCCTTAGCGTGACGCTCATCATGGCGGTCGTGGAGATCGTGGCGGCTGTGGCGCTCGTCGTGGCAAGGCGATAAGCCTGGTATTTTTTTTCTGAACTAAAAAAGTAAAAACCTAAAACTAGGTTTTAGAAAGATGAAGATGTTTTGGAAGGAGTTGATGTTGGAGTTGTTGAGGTTGATAAAGTAAACTACAAACTCTGGTATAAGAATTTATCATCTTCAACGGATCGCATAAGAGATCGGAGGCTTGTTGATGAAGACTCTGAAGAAGAAGACACTTTATTATGGGATATAAATAGAGAACATGACGGAGATGATAGGTGTGAAGATGTTGTCTTGGACGATGATGTATTTTAGTCTATGTTTGTCATTTGACTCAGATATTTTACGAATTATGTGATTGATTATAATTGGATTTTTTAGTCTATGTATTTGTCATTTGACTTGGATGTTCTAAGAATTATGTAAGTGGATGTTTAAGTTGTTTGTTAGTTTAAATGTCTAACTAGTACTATTTAAATTACATTTATGTGCTATAAAAATATTGTTCAGGTAATGGATCGCCGCATGTCATGTGGCTATCGCCTCTCCGCTCGCCTCACCGCTGTGGCTTTTTTAGCCCTCTTCCCCACGGACCGCCGCACGCCACTGATAACTATGGACTATGGTTTGAAAAATATGAAGTTTTGAAGGTTAAAATAATTAATGATAACAAGTGTAAATAATTGGGGTTTTCATAAATATTGTTGGAAACATTTCGCTTGCATTTTAAATAAACTTTAAAAACTAATAGTTATTAGTAATCTTAATTTATCGTAAATAGTTTTTTTTTAAAACAAAGATTGTTTTATCAAGAAAGAGATAATACAAATAAAATACCAAGAGGCATAATCTTAAGTAATTCCAAGAATTATTCCTAAAACTAGATGTTTACAGGGAAATGCAATGAAATTTTATATTGTTGGCGCCTAACTTTTATAACAAAAGAACAAATGCAAAAAACACCACTCTCACTATATAATTAATTCATCTTCAGCAAAGGATTTCCAAATTATAATCCAGCTTGATTTCTTCGAACTCCTATCCAGATGTTGCAATCAACTAAGATTCCAAAGATAATTTATAGATTTCCGCAATAGAGAGAAAAAGAATGGACGTGTCAAATAATAGCTTGAATCTAGAGGATTAAAGAAGAAGAAGAATACTAAAGAATTAAGAAGAAATGAAGAATATATGAAGATTTCAATGAAAAAACATAATTATTAAAGGGTAAATAAAAAGCACCAGAGATAGAAACTGGGAATCGAAAATGATGGCAGATACAAAAGGTGATTTAAAAATACTACTCTGAAAACCCTAGATATTTGAAAGAGGCATTAATTAAGGATAAAGCTCTCGATAGACAAGAAAAGCTATACAGATTGGGGAAAATCAAATTTCGAATTGTAAATTGACTAATATGATAAAAAAAAAAAAGATGAACATTGAAGACTTATCTTTATAAATTAGGCATGATGATTGAAGCTTCACGGAGAATTAGAGGAATTCAAGCATTGAATGATCCTACAAAAGAAGGCAAGGAAACTGTAAAACTAGACATCACCTCAGCTCAATTAAAGCCAGATTAGTAATGATCTAAATAAATATATAATCAGCAAAATAAAGAAGGTGGGTTTAAGAAACCCATCTTACATAACCCTAGCCAATATTTTCAAGAAGAGTAATCGCACTAAGCTGATTTTGAGCCTCAAAATTGTTGAGTTCAATCTTTATTTTTCACTTTAGAGTCCATTTAGCAAGCCAGTGTCTGCTTTATTTTGGTCTTTAAATATGTGCATAATCTTCATAGTATGATAAATTAGCTTCCTGTAATATGTTAGAATTGGATATAGAGGGTATGGATAAATACCTTTGAATAGACAGTTTATCAGTATTTTAAAATATAACTTAATGTAATTTTCGTTAAATTGTTTCTTTTGCATGCTTGAAGACCATCAAGTAGTGTCATAAGCCGAGCACTATATTAGCATTGATGTCTTTGATGATTGCTCCATCACTTGATTCACCGTTGGCAAGACAAGAAGCATCTTTATAGGGCATGAGTTTGTCAGAGCGTGGAAGAGACCATATAAGTAAGGTATGCTTATGCTTATTTCTTAATTGATTGTAGCATCCTAGCTCATAAGATGCATTAATATCTTTAGACCAGTGCTTAGTGTTCAAAAGGTCAGAATGATCAATGTTAGATAATATATGCATTATATATTTAATAGTAAATCCAGAAGTGATAAGAGTGTTTTTAAACTTTGGTTTGTTTCTGCCCTGCCAAATGGCCCACCAAATGATAGAGGGCAGGATAGAGCTAATGTGATTTTTTTGATTAGTAGACCAAAACTATGTTCCAGTCATGTGGGAAATAATCATGTGTCTCCCAATTAAGATCTTAAAAATAGTTTCAAAATAAGACCATATAGACCAGGAGTATCGGCAATCAACAAATATATGATTAATATATTCATAGCTATTATGTAATTGGGATTTAAAAGCCAATAAAATACGATTTTTTGAATATTAGTATCAACATAAACCCAATTGTGAAGGACTCTCCAGTGAAAGAAAGAGCACTTAGTATGGGTTATTTTGTTCCAAAGTTTATTAAAAGTACTAGAGTAATTATGCTTGACTCTAAGAAAACTCTAGATTTTTTTAATATTGAATTTGCCATCTTTAGAGGGGAACCAATTCAAAATGTCATCCTTCTGATCATTAATTGATAGTTTTTGAATTTTTTGGATTTCATTTAAAAATAAAGAACCATTGAGCATGTTTTAATTCCATGAATTGTTTACCCAAAATGAATTCACCTTAACAAACCTGTACTAAGAATTATCAATACTAGGATCAAGAATAATAAGAGGTGAGTTTTTATACCAATTGTCCAGCCGAAAATACATATCTCCCCTGCCTATATTCCATTTTAGATTAGCTTCAGCTATATTTTTTATCTCCCTAGTATTTTCCAGATTTGAGAGCCCTTAGAAGAGTAGTTAATTTGAAGAGGATGAATATTTTTGCAATAAATACTACCCAATACACTTATTCTCTCTAAATCCGAGCTATAGTTTGCAAGAGAGAGTATTTTGAATGTCAATTAGCTGTCTTATATTAAAATCCCCTTTTACCATCGGGCTTGCAAACTTTAGCCCAATTTGACCAATGAATACTTTGAGTACCCTGCATTGAGCTTCATAGAAATTTGTTAAACATTTTTTCTATTCCGAAAATAATACCTTTAGAAAAGGTATCACATTCAATCCAATATATAATATTAAACATTAAAACAAATCTAGTAAGAGTAAGCCTCTCCTCAAAGGAAATGTTTTTACCATCCCACTCTTTAATCTTATTACTAATTTTAGTTAGATTAAGATCAAAGCTATTGTTTCTATAATTGGTATTAAGGGTTATACCTAAGTAAGTAATAGAAATAACACTATTTTTAAAGCCAGACAAATTGACTATAGTTGAAATTTTAGAGAAATAAAGATTAGAAGAAGTAATAATCTTTGTTTTCTCCTCATTAATGGCTTGGCCAGAGATATCCTCGTATCTTTGGAGAAAATTACATAGGTTAATGATACTATAACTCATACCATTAGTAAAAATAAGAATGTCATCCGCAAATGATAATCATGGGATAATAATATTGCTTCCAGAGGAGAAATTCATAGTTTTGTAAGTAAAAAGTAACTTACTGAGGCCCCTAATTAAGACATATCTTCCGCAATTATAAAGAGACTAGATGACAGATGGTCCCCTTGTCTAATCCTTCTGTTAAATATTAAAATAGCCTTTGGAATCACCATACAAGAGAATGTAGACATATACATTGTTATCCATCTTATCAATTATGTTAATGAAATTAGAGCATAAATCAACTACCTGAAGAACTCTAAATATGAAGCTATGAGACATCCTGTCAAAAGCCTTGGACATGTCCACCTTAACCACGATGTTTCCAGCTTTAGTTTTCATGATTAAGCCTTGTATGAGCTCCTTAACAATAAGAATATTGTCTTGAATATACATATCAGCTACATAAGATCCCTAAGTATCAGTTATAATTTTAGGGAAAAGAGTTACCAACATGTCGTTGATGATTTTTGACACTATTCAGTTAATTTGAGTACATAAATTGACAGGTCTATAATCCTTCCAGGTTGTTGAGCTGCAAAACTTTGGAATAAGGCAAATACCAGTGGAGATGATCCAAAAGGGATGTTATGGCCCTGAAGATAAGATACCATGGCTTTGCAAAAATATGCTTTAATGATGTGCCAACAAGTGAGATAGAAAAAACTTTTAAAGCCATCAATACTAGCACCTGATGAAATGTTAAGGCCTTTGATGACAGAGAAGATTTCATCCTTAGTTGGGGAAGCCATGAGTAATTTGTTATCTTCACCAGTGATTAACTTAGGGATAGAACTGAAAATATTATCATTTATTTTTTTATTCTATTCATCTTTGTTAGGGAAGGGAGATTGTGATATGATGTTTTAAAATTAATTTTCAACTAATAAACTCAATATGTGACTATCAGTGATCCAATCTCCGCCTTCTTTTATACTTTGTATGTTATTTCTCTTTCTTCTATTTTTGTCAAAATCATGGTAGGTTTTAGTATTCTTATCACCATCCTTAATCTAGCTAGAGTAACATTTTTGCTGTCGAAATGAATCTTCAAGAGATAAGGCCTAGAGATAGAGAGAAATAGCTTTAGACACATTAGTTATGTTTTCCATACTATCATTCTCTAAAGCTGATTATCAAGTCTTTTGACAGTGTCTTCTGCTTCCAAAATATTTTAAAAAATATTACCAAATAAATTTCTATTCTAAGTTTTGAGAACATTTTTGAGTCTTTTTAGCTTGTTCCAAAATATATAAAGGTTATTCCTCCATGCTCTTATTCCAGTCATCCTCAACAATGCTTAAGAAGGAATTATTTAGAGACCACATATTTAAGAACTTGAAACAATGATTATTAATCTTCATATTCAGAGTTAGAGGTGCATAAAGAAGTATGGTCATAAACAAGTTCAGACCATATGCACTTTAGTATTGTAAAAGTAGTCAAATCAGACACTATTTTATAAAACATAATCTAAGTGTTTCCGTTTTGTTTTGTTAGACCATGTAAATCTAGTACTAACATAACCCGGGTTCTCTAAAAAGAAGTTACTAATAACATCATTAAAATCTTATATACTGTTGTTGCAAAAAGTAGTACATCACAGTTGATCATCAGGAGATGTGACAACATTGAAATCACACAAAATCATCCATTTTTTAGTAGTAGCAGAAATAGTTCTAAGCAAATTCGAAAGCTTAAACCTGTACTTAAGCTAACATTTTGCATAAACAGAGGTTAGTATAAAATTTTATCACAAGAGAAGTGCTTAAAATTAACATGGACTAGTTGTTGATGATCTTGCAAAATATATATTTCAAAGTCATCATGCCAAAAGAGCCAAATTTTGTTATTCAGCTTATCATAGAATTTGTTAAAACCCAATTTGATAGTAATACTGTCTTGGAGGTTAGTTTTGATGAGAGGTGTTTGGATGACAAGAAACTTGATCTTTTCTTTGGAGACGATAGATTTAAGCCTTCTAATTGAGGCTTTATTTCCAATTCCACGAATTTTCCAGCAAATTATTCTAATCATTATTTTGATTTTTGTTTGTAGGTTTACTAGTTCCAAAGAGAGACTTAATAACCAGGTTGCCATTCTTCCTCCTTAAGTTTCTTATTCTGTAAAACTTGAAACTCTAATTCCACTTCTCTTTTCTTGAGCACATGACTAGGGGGAGACTTCTAGTGTTTTCCTGCAAGGGTGTGTGAGTTTTTGAAGCTAAGTTATCGTAATCAATAGAGGAAAATAAAACATAACCATCTTCAAGAGTTTTAATAGCTTCAAATCTTAGCCTCTTCATAATAGTTTTTATCATCTTTGAAAGTATGTTTATTGTTTATAGTGTAATCCCTTTTACTAGTTTCTTGGAAATGAACTCTCTTAATTATGAGATTGTTTTTGTTCAATTTAATAGTATTTGTAGAAGAATTAGTCTTCTCTTGTTGTTGTGGTTTAACTATTATAGATTTCATTATTGGTTGATCAGGTTTGCTAGTGATTCTTTCATTGTAACTAATATATTCATCTTTCTTTTCCTTTTCAATTGATAGAGCTTTAGGTTGACTTTTTTTACAACTGTCTTGAGAATGACATATGTGATGACATATTATGCAATAGTTATGCAAATCCTTATAGCCTATATCAATTCAACAACCGTTATTACTTCCAAAACCTACTCAAACACTATATGGAATCTTTTTAATCATGTCAATCTCCACCCGAACATAATATTCATTGTAACCCTGTTTTTTCATGACACTCAAATCTTGAGTGGTTGACCAATGGAGGAAGCAATAATGTTCATAATATCTTCATTATAAATATATTTTGGAACATTTGATAATCTTATCCTCCCCAACGGTTACAAACTCTCATTAAAAATCTTCCAATGTCCATATATTTTGAAGCCAAAACTTACACATATATTTAACTTTACCCATTAGCTATCAAATTTATTATTTAATTGAAAATATTAAGAGTTAAAAAGTTATTAGTATTATGTATAGTAAAATTATTTTCTAAAATAAATTTGCAAAAATGAATTCGATAAAAATAATGCCCACTTTTATTCAGACTGCATGACTCTGGTGAGATGTATCAACTCTGAAGCTTCATCTCTTGTTCCTGGCATTGACATCTGCAAAGCTTTGATCCTCCCCACAATGAAGATCTGCCACATTTCCAGATCGGAAAATGTGGCAGCCGATTGGGTTTCGAGGTGGGCATTATCGGAGAAGAGGAGCCATGTATTTGATGCTAGCGACATGCCAAATTCACTTCGAGCTATTGTAGTGCTTGATTGCATAGGGGTTGGCCATATTGATACTGGCTAGGGTTTTGTAAACATACTGTGAGGAGTTGAAAGAGAGAAGGAAGGGGAAAAAAGAACTTAGGGTTTCAAACGGGATCGACTGATTTAGGGTTCTTTTCCCCTTCTTCAGATTAACATAGATGGGCCGCTATTTTGTTTTAGGGTCATACCCAATTGGGCCAGCTTCTTGGTTGAATTGGGTCTTCAGTTGTAACATTTCTATAATTTCAATAATAGTATTATTTTGCCAAAAAAAAAAAAAAAAAAAAAAAACTTTTATCTTTTACGACTAAAACTTAAAAGTCGATTTCATCATGGTTATATCAAACTACACCCCGAGTATCCAAGGGATTTTATAATTATGAAAGTGAATAAATATTGCCGTGGACCCAAAATAAAGCGAAAATATAAAGAACGAAAATGACCTAGAGAGGAGAGAGACTTGTCACCTTACTTTCTGCGATCCAAATTTTCTCTTTCAAATTCCCGGAAAATTTTCTCTATCCGATAATTCCTTCATCAGCCAATTCCCGCCACTTTGTCTCAATCTTCGCCCAATCGATAACCAAAATTCACAACATTTCTGCTGTTAGCTAACATCATCGATATTCATCGCATTTGAGGTATTGATTTGACGGTTCTTGAATGTTTATAGATCCGTAACATCCATTTTCTGCGAATAAATTCATACTATCGATCATAATCATCCATAAGTATGGACGAATTCGGTGTATTGACGGAGCGGTATGGGCTAAAACCTCAAGGAAAATCGTCTCCCATGGCTGCATCAAAGAGTGCTTCCAGCTTGTTCACCAAAAACAATGGCCAAACCCGGAATTCTGGGTCCAATCAGGGTACGAATGCGAAATCCTCTTTGTATTCTTCGAATTCTTTGCAGAGCCCAAATTCGGTTAATAGCGATTACTTTGATGACGGTGAGATTGTTTTCCAATCCGCTACGAATCATAACCCTAAGACTTCTGGCGGATTTGATGATTTCGATGTTTTCGGAGGCTTACAAAGCTCTGGAAAGCAATCAAACGGTGGTAGTAACAAGTTGTCGTCGGAATACGATTCGATATTCTCAGGTTCGCGTAATTCTGATCGAAACTCTGCTCCAACGATGAAAGGTTTTATGGATGATGACATGTTTGCCGGTATGCCTGGGATTAGTAAACCGAATAATGTCAGTAATGATGATTTGTTTGGATCATTTGTTTCTGTGAAGAAGCAAAATGCTGATGCTAATGATTTGTTGGGAGATTTCGGTGTTTTCGGGTCCAAATCTAAGAGTTCAATTCCAGATATATCTGCCGATTCTGATGATTTGATACCTGGTTTTGGTGGAAGCAGTCAACCAATTCACAGGTACGTCATTGTTTCACATTTCAATTTGTCACTTCTAGAAAAATTAGTGGTCGAATGCTGATTTGTTTTCTATTTGGTATGGCAAAATGAAATTGAATGAGTAACTAAGAATTATCTGCAATGATAAGTTTTAACCGTGAAATGTATTTTTGTGCTCGAATGAATGTCTAGAAGAACCAAACTAGATATTTACTTGGTAAATAAATGTCATGTAGTTGCCTATAATGGTTCTCGTTTCTGGTGCACCCATGTAATCAAATCTAGATGTTTATATGTACCTTACTCAGCCATCTTCTAGAGTCTCATTACTATAAGCTTAAAAGGTATTAGAAACTTGAAGAGAAAATGGCTGCTAACTTTACTGAATCGAGGTGGCGCTTGTTTTACTTTAGTAATGCTATAGTTGTTTCCCACTAGGAAACACAAGATCTTCATCACTTCCAGATTCTGTAAACCTTAACCATAAATAATCCATCCTTTGCTGCCCAGTATAGCTGATATTTTGTGTGGCTATCTAAGTCTAGATTAGTCTTCTCACATGACAATGTCTTTCTTGATAGTCAAATGTGCATATATATTCCGGTATGGTCTTGGTTCTTTGGCTTACACTTGTGTCTATACAGTTAACTTGAGGCTGTCCGAGTGGCTCATAGCTTGGGCCACACCTTGCTCATTAGTTTTCAATGTCTTGATGTCTATTCATTTGTGTTTCTGTTTGAATTCAAGGCAAAAGTTTGTGACTTAAGTTGATGCCATGGAGACAATGTGTAGATTATGTCTTGCTTATAACTGTTTCTAAAGGGGTAGAATCATTAATTTGATCATCACCTTAGAATAATTATCTTCATATTAATAACTATTATCTCTGCTGTTCTTGTATAATTTTAATTTTACTTTTTTATTTGGGACTGGATGGAATTAAGGATGAATAATCTTATCTTGCAAGATGAAAGTTAAGGATACGATTTGTGAAGAAAATCTTGAACATACAAAAGAACTGAAATCTATAACCAATGCAGACTTAAAAGACCGTCTCAAGGAATAGAGATTAGATGTACTTTTTTCTCCTATATTTCCACCAAATGCATGTTTACCGTGCCCTCCCAATTTACTCGTATAATTTGACTTTCAGTATCTGATTGCTAACTAAAAATCAGGGCTAAGATGGAGACGAGTAAATCCGCATACATTTCGGCAGAAGACCCTTTTGGAGTACTAGAATCAACTTCAACCTCAGCATATGATTCTTCAAATCAATTTAACGATCCACTTGATGAACTCAGTAAGCTAAGCAGTCCTCAAAGCACAAAACCCGGTAGTTCATCTCACACTTCAACAAGATTGAGGCCTCCCCCTAATCCAGGACAGGTTTTGAAAGCAGATAAAGGTTTGCATTCTTTCCTCCTGAACCAGCACATGCGTGTTTTTGACTTCCTTCATTTTCCTCATTGTTTTAATAGTCACCGTATGGTTTTTATGCAGTCAAGACTTCAGATGTGTCCTCGATAGATGAACTTGAGGACTTTGCTATGGGTAGAATGCAAAAGAATTTTGATGGACACAGAGAAGCACAGGAGACACAAAGTACAAAAGGCAATAGATATAAAGAAGCCGAAGACATCAAACTGGACACACATCAAAATGGTGTAGATGATTTGGAGTCTATTTTCGGCATGGGCTCTCGATCAAGCAGTGTACCAAGGTCACGGTCTACAACTCTGGTAAGAGCTGAGCTATTAACAAAAAGTACGACCATTTCTCAGTAGCATTGTGGATTTATTATTATCTGTTTGGCTGCTTCTCAGGATCCTATTTTTGACACCAGTATATTTAACAATGGAGGGCATGAAGCAACCAAAAAGACATCTTCTGTGGCCTCATCAGGTGCCAAAGTGGTTTCTTCTCCTATGAATTTGGTTGATGACCTTACTTCAGTTTTCGGAGGTAACTTATAGCTGAAGTTTGGTTTTCTATCTAGTAATTAGTTTTCTTCCGGGCCTACCTGTTATTGACATTAACTATTTCTGTCTGATTGCGTTTTGTGCAAAAGCTGCCTCAGTCGAAGAATTTAAGGAAGTCGAAGGAGAAAGTGATGAAAGAAGAAGAGCTAGATTGGCACGTCACAAGAGGGCCCAAGACCGAATTGTGCGTTTGCTTATAAATTTTTTATTGAATTTTGCTGCAGCTGATGCAACTACATTATACTATTTGATGACTTTTAGTCTCTTGATTCATTGTTTTATGCTTTGAATGCCTAATATTTAATGTAAAGCTGGACAAATAGATATAGACCTATAAACTGACAAATTCTAAGAAGCATGAAGTAGTGTATCTTTAAGTGAAAAATATTCATGCTCAACAGATTTATTGTACCGAATTGATAAACGAGCATCAGGGTTCAACCGATAGCTATAATTCCTGCCCAAGGCCATAGCTATAATTCCTGCCCAAGGCATATGGCCGTTTTAGAAGCTATCACTAGTCCTTTCTGAGCTGACTAACATTCATATCCCGAGCTTATAATCCTTCATAGGTATTGGTAAATAATACCCATCGCACTCCATGACTTGGTTACCTATCATCATTTCATTCCTCGTCTTGTGCAGTCTTGTAGTTTTTACTTTTTGATGACACTATCATTGAATATCAACTTGTGTTTATTTATCTTTAAATAAAACCTATGCAGGCAAAAGCTGTTGATGATATGAACCAGCGTGACCTCCAAGCTCAGCGTGAGCAAGAAGACAGGCATGTAAGTGGTTCTATGAGGCAGTAAATTTTTGATGATATTTATAATTCTATAACTTCAGGAGTTCAGGGGTTGATGCTGACTTACACAAAACTTTCCTGCGTTCTCCGGATTTCCTAGTCCTATCTGAATACTTAATAATGTCCCATATGAGTTTTAGCTTACTTAATTCTTGTTAAATGGCTATGTAAACATGATTTTCAGAGGATTGCTGAGACGCTCGATGCTGATATAAAGCGCTGGGCTTTAGGAAAAGAAGGCAACATGCGTGCATTATTATCTTCATTGCATCTGGTGCGTATAATGCGTTATATATTATTGTTTATGTCAATATTGTACTTGATTTTAATTTTCTGAACTGTTATTCTACATCAATTATCATTCCACTTGTACGAATACACATATATCAAAAGAAATATCAGCCAAATATAGTAAAAAACTGGATTATAAAATTTCCAGTCATGGTTAGTTCCTGGTTATGTAAATTATAACCTGCTTGATACATGCTTCGTTTCAGATGCCTAAGGAGATCCCAGATATACAACTAACTAAGAGTGTAGAACCTTTTTTAACCTACGCATTATGTACCTAGCTTACTTTCCTTCCCTATGTATATAGTGCCACCTACTCTAAATTTCTAACCAAGTTCATATTCCTTTCGGCACCAAATTAAGTTTGCATTACTAGACCTGAATATCAAGTAAATCTGATTTAGTTGTGAAATGAGTGAACAGGTGCTTTGGCCGGGAAGTGGTTGGGTGCCAGTTTCGCTGACAGATCTAATTACTTCTGCCTCGGTAAAAAAAGTCTATAAAAAGGCAACCTTATGCGTCCATCCTGATAAGGTTCAACAGAAAGGTGCCACACTGGAACAAAAGTATACTGCTGAGAAGGTCTTTGATATCCTTAAGGTACCATTTTATAATCTCAACCAATCATTGAAGTTGGAATACGAAATAGTAGACAAGAATATTATTTGTTTATATCAATTAAGAAAAAGAGAGAAGCTTCTGGAGAAATTTATCAAAAGAGGAAGTTTGATTATTTTATATTACAGCAGGTGCGACATTATAGTTTGTGATTTCATTATCTTTTTATTACAACAGGAAGCTTCGGTTAAATTCAATGCCCAGGAGTTATCTTAGAAAACTGCTACCCTTAATTTACGATCTATTTAGCTACATTTTGCATGAATATTACAGTACCGAAGTTTAGGTGATGCAAGATGGAACACTGATCTCTCTATTCCGAGCAGACTAGGTCACATATTGACCTTAAAGACAAGGTTTATAGTTTGTGTAAGTCAGGTGTAAATTAGTATGAAATTCTTTTTTTTTTTTGTACGGATTTGATTTTACAAAGTTTGGTAAACAAAATATGTACTAGTTATGGATCGACAAAGTTTGGTAAATTTAGCAGCTATATTGCATTCCACTAGCTTGTAAGAGCATCTACTAGAGAGATTGTTACTCAGAAATGAGTTGGGTAAAATTTGAGATACAGGTGAAATTCGTAACATTAGCTGTGAACTGAAGTATATAGATGTAAACCAAAACTGATTCTCGAATTCTTTTCACACTCCTGTCGAGTCGCGTTGAGTTACTGCAGAAGAACTGCAAAATGAGATCCAATGATGCCTTTGTATATCATCACTTGATACAAAATAAGAGTCTCTCCAATAAAATTGCAGACTTTAATCCAATAAATCCATTGATTTCAACCTGCCGTGGCACAAAATAAAAAAGTCTCAATTCGTAAAATGGTTGACTGTTTACTTTCACATACCCAGCATATCCAGGCGCAAACAAAATAATACGGAACACCGCATAAATTGTTTGTAGTTCAAAAAGAAATGAGTCCAAAGACTACCATCTAAGTGATGAATCGTCCGTTACCATCGGAAAAACATATTTTTCTTTTAATTTTCTATTGAATAAACAAAATATAAAACGAAGAATTTGCTGTTTGTTTTGATCTTTTCGTTATCCAGTTTTTCTGAAAATTTATGCAAATTTCGGCTTTGCTTTTAGTCCACTTTCAAAAGGCCTCAATAATGGAGATTTATTCTTAACTTATATGCTGTTCTTTCTTCCCATGTTTAACTGATGTAAGATGTAGGACTTTGGTCGCACCTAACAATCCTCCTCTCGAACAAAGTACCACTTTAGCCTCCTCTCAATTGACTTCCATCCGCCTACTCTAGGCGGGTGGAGAGAAACTTGAACTCTAGAGCTTTAGGGCGGATCTATCTGCTCACTATCAGATAACACTCCTTGATCAAGGAGGTACATCATCACAATTCACCACACTAGTCTGCTTGATGAGCCATCTGACACTCCATCTTTAGATGAATCCTCTCCTTGATCAAGGAGGTACATCATCACAATTCACCACACTAGTCTGCTTGATGAGCCATCTGACACTCCATCTTTAGATGAATCCTCTCCTTGATCAAGGAGGTACATCATCTTCACCACATCGCGTTCTGTCTTCAACTCCGATCTCCACACTAGTGTGATATTGTTCGCTTTGGGCCCACTGACCCGCACGACTTTGCTTTTGGTCCACTTCCAAAAGGCCTCACACTAATGGAGATGTATTCTTAACTTATATACTGATCTTTCTTCCCATGTTTAACCGATGTGGGATGTAGGACTATGGCCGCACCTAACAACTTTAACTTTCAAAAATATCAGAAGAACATGAAAGAGAAAAAAGAAAGAAAGACGGGTATTCCAATAACGGAGATAGCGATTGATTTTGGTGGTTTTGATCAAAGAAATGTTAAAACCTAGGCTATATATATAGTCTTACAATTTGAAGCCCAAAGTTGTAAAGCTCAATATGTTTTACTATCCCATGATCGGAGAATACAACCCAGTAAATAGACAAATTCATGAATTATTTAGTTCAAGTTTAAGTGTTGAGATTTGACATTCTTCTTTATAGTTTCCAAATTAACCATGTTACAATATTTGAACCCATAACATATTTTTCACCCATAAGTCCAATTAAGTTAATTACATAATTTAATAGACTCGATTACTTCTATTATTAGACTTTCTTAAAACAATGACCGAATATATATATATGTATAACATGTAAGTCTGAATCATCGCTCGTTCATAAATATATTTCACAAATATATTCCAACGTCCCACTTGGGCGCTACATGCTACTTAAGAATACAATCCCGTGCATAACTAATAACAATAAAAGACTAAAGACCTCTTTCTCGTAATGTCAACAATGTGATGCAACAATAATCACGTTATTTCTACAAATCAGTTAGTTGGAACAATTATAGAGTATAGCATAAGAGTAATATGACTTGTAATCGAACATATTTACTCTTAAATGCTTCATACCTTTAGAGATCCAATACCGTCCATGCAAAAATATCCAAATTTTGTTGTAACAAATGAACTAGAGAATTTCTAAAAACAGAATCTAAACTTGTACCTACGCGCAGTTTACTCCTTTCAGCTACCAATTCATCCGAAGCATCCTCGGGAATGTCATCCGACTATGCACCTTCCCTGGAATCATCCATTGGATCGAGCAAGGGGGTATAGCGTTTTAGTTGAGCCGACTCTCCATCGCCGATTAATTGTTATCGCATTGGTTTGCTAGGGTCAACTGACACCGAGTAGCAGGTCCGGATAATTCTTTGGCTTTCCCTTATGATCCCCACAGAAAGAGTAGCCTCCATCCGATGCAGCCATAATTGTCTAATTATGACATGATAGAATCTTGAGGTGTCAGAAATCATGAAGAGTGTCTTGATATATATTTTCGTAACACCATGTCCCACTTTTACCATGAGTTTGACCTCGCCAACACACTGTGAGATTTTCCCTCCAATCCCATCAAAGTGCACTGTTTGTACTGGTAGGATGGTACTTCCAACAATTGATCATAACTTACTTTAAAGATGATATTGGACGAGCTTCCCCCGTTGACTAAGACCCTTATTACCATGACGCTTCCTATATCCAGGTTAATTGTCAAGGCATCTTTGTAAGGAGTGACGATCCCTCTCAAGTTATCTTCATTAAAAGTGAGATCAACTATTGGTTCTCAGTAGGTAATGTAGGGGGATCCTTTGACTGAATGTATCTCATGGTCAGCTTGTATCCGTTTTCTGGACTGCTGATCCCCCTGTCAGGGTTCCTCCTCCAGAGATCGTAAAAAGCCATTGTTGCTTTCCTGTGCGATCCTTTTTTCCTCCAAACAGTTTCATGATTGTTCTGACGCGACTCTTTTTTTTTCCGTTTTGGCGATGCTGCTCCAGTTGCTTAACGAATCGAACAAGCTCACCATTGTCCACTAGCCTAGGGATTTCTTCTTTCAGCTGCCAACAGTCGTCTATTGCATGACCATGGTCGTTGTGGTAGGATAATATATGCTTGGTTGATCATTTGTAGCTGGGCGCGGTCATGATACAGAGAGATTGGTATCACATCCAA
The DNA here is from genome assembly GCA_036936605.1 of Limnanthes douglasii subsp. nivea. NCBI lineage: Eukaryota > Viridiplantae > Streptophyta > Magnoliopsida > Brassicales > Limnanthaceae > Limnanthes > Limnanthes douglasii. Next base: position 144,906,975 of record JAUPFV010000004.1, read on the forward strand.
TATTTAGTCCTATCGTGCATGGCAAATATGGTCTCTTTCAGCGGAGTAAAGCATCTGGCTGAGTTTTTGTATGCCACGGGCCGTTGGTTATTGATACTCCTCACTATTTCTCGCCGAGGACCCTCGCTAGCTTTTTTTTGTCAAAAATCCATCTCTTGCACTCTGGTATAGCTCTTTCAGGGGAGTCTCCTTTCGTCGCATCTTCCACCTTGATAAACTGGTCTGCTCGAGCAAGGAGGCCCTCTATTTTTTCAACAGAAAATTGTACCATATGAGTGTACAGCTTAACCTGCCTGTCGGGCCCTCTTTTTAGTGAAGCACCGATCATGTTTTCTACAAGATCCGGGAGAATGTTCATGGTATGGATAAATCGCTTGACGTAACTCTTCAATGACTCCCCTCTTCTCTAGTAAAGGTCCATAATGGAGTCGCTCTCTCGCCTCAGCTCATTTTTGCTGATGAATCTGTTTCCAAACGCACTCCATAGTTATGCAAAATCGTGGATAGAGCCCTTAAGTAAGCTACTAAACTAGTCAATGACATTACCTTTCAGCTTCATTGATGAGGCCCAACAGAGCATGGCTTCATCTGAATAAATGCCATCATCAGATTTCTAAATTGCTCTAGTGCATCTCAGGGTCGTCTGAACCATCGTAGGCCTCCATGCGAAAGGGATCAAATTTTTGTGGGAGCTCGGCTGCAATAATTTTCTCTATGAACAGAGATTCTTTGAGCACATATACGGCTAATTTTGGGTGTATCTGATCATATTGATGTGCCTCATCTTCCTTGGTCATTTTGGGAGTGGATTGCTTGTCCTCTTAATGGTGCTATTTCCCTTTTAAATGTTTCTGATCACTGCTTTTTCCAGTCCCCTCTTTGTTTTTATCGCGTTTAGAGAATCCTTCCCTTCTAGGTGCTTAAATGACCTCGACTCGAGACCGTGGTCGACCATGGCCTCCGCTATGAAGTTTGGCCGCCAATGCATGGAGAGCGTTGTTCATCTCTGGCCTGGATACTTAAGCTGCATGATCCTTAACCTCCTGATCGCGAGAAGCCTTCTGCATAAGTTGGATCTGCTGCTCTAATCTTTGAATTCATGTGGCTTCAGCGGGGTTATTGGTTCCGGTAGGTGGATCAATAAGATCTGTAATTAATCCGCCATGAGTAAGGCGACTTCAGGATCAATCGGTACAACGTGCCCACTAGAGCCTCAATTACTTCCAGAGTATGATTTTCTTCGGGGTTGCAGCATGTGGTGGGACGTTTCTTTGCCCGACAGCTTGTTCCAGCATTGAAGTCTAGTTTGTCAACAACGAAACCGTTTATCATACATTAAACTCCAAATTTCTTAAGCATAATAGACCATTTTCATTGCCTCAATCTCAAGTTTTATCTTAAGACATTGACCAAAACTAAGTGTGTCACCCTTTGCTATACGGGTATTCAGGGTTTTGCAATTAGCCAAACCGTAATGTTGTAACACACTTTCAATATAAGCTTTTTGTGATAATCCAAGAATACCACAGGAGTGATCCCGATGTATATGATTCCTAACAGAAACTAGCATCACCGAGATTTTTCATATCAAACTTTTATGATAGAAATCTCATTGTAGTGTGTAACAATTCCTTATTGTTTGAGGCAAAAAATATGCCATCCACATATAGTATAAAAAATGTGAAATTACTCCCAGTGAACTTGTGATACACATAATCCTAACTGAGTTGCCTTCAAAATCAAAAGATACTACCACCTTAAAGAATTCGTGGTACCACTGACTAGAGGTCTGTTTGAGGCTATAAATGGATTTCTTAAGCCTACAAAACAAATCATTTGAGTTTCTTACTATAAAGTGTTCTATTTGCACCATATATTTGTTTTCTTAATGTTACCATTGAGAAAAACGGTCTTAACATCCATCTGATGGAACTCAAGTTTAAAGTGTGCAACAAATTCCATGATTGTTTAAATAAGTCCTTCATTAATACCAGAGCAAGGGTTTATTTAAAATTAATCCCTTCACGCTGAGTATAATATTTTGTTACAAAAAGTGCTTTATGTCTTTCCACATTACCGAGGGATTTGCGTTTTGTTATGTAAACCCACTTTCAACCAATTTCCTTTTTCCCTTCAAGTAATGGGACAAGATCCCATATCGCATTGTCCTACATTTATTTACACTTTTCCTGCATAGTGTTGACCCACTTCCAAGAGTTAGAGTTTGCCATGGTTTGTTTATAGGATAATGGGTCATCTACAGTTCCAGCATATGACTCATTATGCTCCTGAAGATATACCATTCATTATGGGTCTATATGACTCTTCATTTCTCTCGTGGAACTTCGTAAGGGCATTATTTCATTTTATTGTACTTCTTAAGGAAGTAGAGTTTGATGTTCGTAAAATATATCATTTTGATATTCTTGTGGAATATTATCTTGAAGTTTATCTTGTTTTAAACGAAAATTTATGTATCCAGGTTAGAACCCTCATGTGGAACTTTAGTATTAAAATGAGTATTAACTTGTTATAACGGAACCATAATGATTGATGTTAAAATCCAATATTTTGATACTTGAGTATCCCCGTTAAAACTTTCATGAATCTCTATAGAATATTCTTCAAAATCAACATATGTTCCCTTATTATTCCCCCCAAACTCAACATCTTCGAGAAATGTTTTTGTTTCCGTTTCAAATACAGTACCAGTGAGAGAATCACAAAAGTTAAACACCCTAGATTTTTTGGGATAACCTAGAAAGAAACAACTGACTTTTTTTTGGTCTAGTTTATTTTCCTAAGGTTCGTAAGCTCTAAACTCAACCGAAAATCCATTTTGAAGATGTTATCACATTCGTTTTAGGTATTGTCACCTTTTTGTAACGTGGGAAATCAACTCATTGATATTATACTTTTTCTCGTATAAAGTTATGTGTGGACTGAAAACACTTAGACCTCTCCGATGATGACTGAAATGTAAATCCCACCACATAACATGTTCACGGATTTTCCCTCTGCCATTGTACTTTTGGTTAGAAAGCTCGTTTATAAGACGACATTTCTGTAGTTTTTAGTTTTTGGCAAAGGCTTTCTTGACCTCCACGAAAAAGACTGTATATGTGGTAACATCCTTCGGGATAGCCTCACGAAGTGCTACTGTGATACTTGGTAACATACGACCATGCATAACTTAGTTGAATACTCCCATATCTCAAGCTTCTTAGTTTCCTCTGGTGTACTTTTCGGGCTAAGAGCAGACGGTCTATGGTGGATCATAGCTTAGTCGTATGCATGCCCAAATAAATTCAACAATGTATCTTTTTTCGTAAATTAAAATCATAATAATCTAGCATGGTGGAAGATTCCCTAAACGATTGTAACTCACGTGCGCTATAAATGGAACAAACAACACACAAAGCACATTTGAAAACATGACATATAACCTAATAACATGTATGAATATGGCAGATACATGTAAAACATAAAATATTCTGAAAATATATACAAGAGAGAAAATCATACTTGATGAGTTCGGATACTTCAGTCACAACCCACCACTTAATCCGGACATGGGTAATTCTAGTCATATCACTCTACTGAAATTTCCGAACATGACAAATGTAAAACACCTTTTGACTAAGCTATTTGCTAATCTACTTAAAAACTAATGAGTCCTTAAACTTGACCCGTTTTCACAACTTGACCCGATAAGCCCATGTGTAATTAATTAAAGAGTATAAATACCCCAACCACTCTCATTAATGAGGGTGATCAACATTTAATACAAGCATGTTGCTTAATTATCTCACTACTCCTCACACTAAACACAAAATACCTCAAACTTACCAATTTTTTTTACCAAACTACCCCAAGCCCATAATAAACCAAACCAAATTGGCGACCACAGTAGGAGCATGAAGGTGCCTGAATTTTACATTCAAAACCCATAAGAAAACCAGTTCGGATGGATCCGAACGAGCAAGGTATTCCACCTCCCGTGGTGGAAATGGTCGGAGAAAACAAGGAATATACCATTGAGGAGGGAGACAAGTTGAGAGCAGAGATATAGACACTAAGGGCCATAAAACAAGTAGAGAAGGAAATCAGTGGCGTCAGATATTCATCATACTGACAATCCTAGGGAGAATGATCCATCGATAAAGACTCATATGAGTTCAAAAAAGACTCATCTCAGCTCTAAGAAGACACATCGGTCTAAGCCTGTTGAAAGTTCAGATTCTGAGTCCTCCAGTAGCTCTTCGAATGAGGATGAGCTTGAGGAATATTTGTCATCGAGCAGTGATGAAGGGAGATCTAGAAAAAATATGAAGTTACTCAAAAAGTATTCAAGAAAGAGGGATAGACATGGTAGGCTTAAAAGACATCTGGGCAGAAGGTCATCCCACAGGCATGCTGATCAGTTGCTGATAAATCCTTTCACTTTTCAGACTGAACCAGGTATTTTCGTAACACCTAATGAAGATACAGTCTTTAGTCATAATAAGATCTGGAGACAGTCACCTTTGTCTGTCAAAATACTTTCTGGAAACCTACCCAAAATATTTGACAGCTCCAAAATAGAGAAGTATGATGGAAGTCGAGATCCGGACAACCATCTGGAGCAATTCAAGTATTTCATGATAAATTTTGATGATGATGACAAAATTTTGTGCAGAGCATTCTCTCAAAATTTTATGGGAAGTGCTCTTAAGTTTTATAATAGCTTACCCCCAAGGATGTATTAGAAACTTTGATACATTATGGGTTGCCTTCCGAAGGAAATTTCTTGGAAGTAAAGAGGTGAAGGGAAATAGATATACCATTATCCATTGTGCCCAAGAACTAAACGAGTCTTTAAAGGACTACATAATTCGATTTGTGGATATAAAGAATGGATTAGTAGATTGCTTCGAACAAGTGGCAATTGCTTTTTTGAGACATGGGTTGAATCCTGGGAACCTGACTGATTTGGTGACCAGGTAGAAAGCTATGACCTGGGGTGGCCTGTTGAATAAAGTGGGAAAATATATTAATGTGGAAGAAACCAAGAAAACCAGGGTGCATTGTCAAGTGAGGTTCACCACAACAGCTCATCCGGCTACTAACCAGTCCGGATACAAGGCTAAGGACACCGGACAAGGATCCAACCGGACTAAACAAACTCAGTCCAACCAGAATCAGGCTCAGAGCCAAAAGTGAAGAGGTAAAAGAGGTCCTTGGATTCAACCAGAGTGGTTTTCATTGTTAAGGGAGAATGTGGCCACAATCTATGATAAGACTAAGGACGAAGTCCATTTTCGAAAAGCGACAGCCTTGCAGTCTCCCAGGGAAAACCGAAATACTTGTTTTTTCCAATATCACAATGATATAGGTCATAACACTCAAGACTGCATAGAATTAAAACAGGAAGTGCAGAACCTTATTGAAAGAGGAAAACTGGAACCTTATGTCAAAAGAAGAAATGGAAACAGGATTGACAATGCTACTCGGACGGGCCCTACTGACAATGCTGGAACATGTGTTCAATAAGGGGAAATGATGATTCTTGAAAGATTCGATGTTGATTTTGAGTACCTGGATCCCGCTCCAACTCGGAATAAGGTGGGGGTCATAACAGAACAAACTAGGACGGTGTCCGGAGTGATCAGTTTCTTTGAATCACTGACCATCTTTGGAGGAGATACTATGACGGCTATCACCCCTTCATCAAGAAAGAGGCATGTACACAGTTTGGCCACTCAATATGAGGGGGGAATGTCTTCCCATATGTGCCAAACCCCTTTCCCATTTATAGTTTTTGATGAGGATGATTTGAGGAATATTGTTTGGCCTCATGAGGATGCGATGGTTATAGGAGCATCTATAAAAGGGCAATGATATACGTCAGATTTTGATACTTAAGCTCCTATAAACGAATGAGGAATCCAGCCGTTATTCAACGCTCAAACACAACTATTGTGGGCTTCATATAGAGCTCTGCGGATATAATTGGGGAATTTGAAGAAGAAATGTTGTTAGGCAAGGGGCCTTTTAAAAAATGGTGAGGGTACTATTCGTTGTGGTAGATTTCCCCACATCATACAATGCAATTTTTAGGAGGTCTTGGCTATCTAGAATTCATGTTGTGGCCTCAAAAGTCCATCAATGTTTAAAGTATGCAGTTCAAGGGAAAGTATGTGTTATCCAACGTAGTTAGAAGATAGCCAGGGAGTGCTATGCAACTGCTCTTGCTCTCAAGACTTTGGGGGCAGTTCGGATTAATGAAGATTATCACTTACTGGAGCCTTCTGAGGGGGAGAGTGAGATTGATGACCCCAAAGAGGCTCCTAGTGTTATAATACCAGTTGAAGAATTTGAAACTCACTCCCTTGCAGAGGGTAGAAATATCAAGATTGGTTCTAAAATGACACCAGAGTTGAAATTGAAATTGTTGTCCTTTTTGCTAAACAATCAGCATGTCTTCGCTTGGTGAAATAGTGATATAACCGGAGTACCCGCAAGCATTATCTCACACAAGTTGTCCATCCGGAGTGATGTTGCACCTGTTATACAGAAAAGAAGAGCTTTTTCTAAGGAAAAAGCTGATGTAACAGTCCAAGAGGTTGATCAGCTTACCAAGATGGGACACATAAAAGAATCCCAATATCCTTTATGGACTGCCAACCTGGTGTTAGTCAAGAAAAAGAACAGAAATGACGTATGTGCATTGATTTCACTGACCTTAACAGAGCTTGCCCAAAAGATATGGAAACAAGTTGTTGCCCTTCATGGATGCTTCCTCTGGGTACAACTAGATAGAGATGGATCTGAAGGATCAAGATCACACTACCTTTATAACAGACATAGGTCTCCATTGTTACAAGGTGATGCCCTTTGGGTTAAAGAATGTTGGGGCTACTTATCAGAGGTTGGTGAACAAAACATTCGTCGATCAGATTGGCAGAAATATGGAAGTATACATAAATGACATGATGCTTAAAATCCTGGAGGAGGATTTGCACATAATTGATCTTTAAGAAACATTTGCTAGTTTAGCAAGTGTGAATTTGAAATTAAGTCCAGAAAAAATGTGTGTTTGGTGTCCGATCTGGAAAGTTTCTGGGTTATGTGATAAGTGAGAAAGGTATCCAACCCGATCCGGATCATCTTAATGCCCTATTGGAAATGGATCCTCCTCAGAATATTAAAGAAGTCCAAAGGCTTACTGGAAGGTTGGCTTCCTTAAACTGGTTTATTTCAAGATCTTCGGATAAATGTGCTCCGTTTTTCCAAACCTTGAAGAATGCTAAAGACTTTTATTGGTCTCCTCAATGTAACCAAGATTTTGTTGAAATAAAGAAACATTTATCCTCACCAAAGACTCTTTTCAAACCTGTTCAAGGAGAAACGCTCTATGTATACTTGGCTGTGTCAGAAAGTTCCATAAATGCAGTACTGGTAAGAGAAGTTGACAATTAACCTCGTCCGATATACTACATCAGCAAAAGTTTAATAGATGTTGAGAAGAGGTATTTGAAGCTTGAAAATTTGGCACTAGCCTTGGTGATTGCAGCAAGAAAGATGAGTATGTATTTTCAATCCCATTGCATTGTTTTATGGACATCTTTCCCACTGAAGAATGTTCTTCAAAAGAAATATATATCAAGCAGGATGACCAAGTGCTAATTTGGCACTAGCTTTGTGTTCAGGGCCTCTAACGATGAGTCCGAATATGAAGTATCCATAGCTGGTCTTAAATTGGCTTTCCTGTGTGGGGATAAGAGAGTTCGGTTGATGAGTGGCTCTCAACTGCTCATCCATCACACTTAAGGTCAGTCTGAGGCTAAGAAGGAGTAACTGATCAAGTACTTGCTCGTTTTGAAAGCAGACTTCAAAAGTGTTTGTTATGAGCATATTCCCAGATCGGAGAATACGTTGGCAGATTCTTTGGCAACTATAGCATATTCTGAGTCCTACCCTTGGATTCACATACAAGAATGCCCATCCATACAACCAAGTCAAAACAAAGAAGATGAGGAAAGTATAAGCATACAGGTAATTCAATCTAAAGACTGGAGGTATACCCTCTTTCAATATATTTCTGATGGGGTTTTGCCTTCGGACAAAGCTATGGTGAGAAAGATTAAACACAAGACGCGTGGTTTTTTGATGATAAGGGGAGTTCCCTATAAAAAATCTTTCAGTAGACCTCTCCTACGTTGTTTGGGGGTTGAATAATCTCAAGTCATTTTATCCGATCTACACGATAGGGAAGGCTCAGCACATTGTGGGTACAAGGTGCTAACCCGGAGAGTCCCATTAGCTTGATACTACTGGCCATCCATAATGGCAGATGCTAAAGAAATGATAAAGAAATACGATCCATGTCAAAGGTATCGCAATGAAATTCATGTACCAGCGGTACCTATGGAGTCTATTTCTGATCCAATACCTTTTGCCCGATGGGGAATGGACTTAGTTGGACCTCTACCCATGGAATCCGGGAGTGCAAAACTATTATAGTTTCCATTGATTATTTCTCAAAATAGACAGAGGAAGCTCCCTTGGCAAGGACCACTTCGAAGGCTGTCATTAAATTTATCTTATCCAATATATGCTACAGAGTTAGGGTCCCTCAAAAGATTACTAAAGACAATGGGCCACAGTTTGATAACAAAGATATGGATAATGTTTGTGCTTCTTAAGGTATTCAACATTGTTTTTCTTCTCCTTTCCATCCACAAGAAAACAGCTAGGTTGAAGTTGCCAACAAAACTATTCTGTCTGGATTAAAAAATAATTTAAAAGGTGTTGCGGGGAAGTTGCCAAGTTATTTGCAAGAAGTGTTAAAGCTCACTTAAGAACATCTCACTACCAAGGGGGAAGCTCACTTATTTGCAAACGGACTATGGCCGTACCTAACAACTTTAACTTTCAAAAATATCAGAAGAACATGAAAGAGAAAAAAGAAAGAAAGACGGGTATTCCAATAACGGAGATAGCGATTGATTTTGGTGGTTTTGATCAAAGAAATGTTAAAACCTAGGCTATATATATAGTCTTACAATTTGAAGCCTAAAGTTGTAAAGCTCAATATGTTTTACTATCCCATGATCGGAGAATACAACCCAGTAAATAGACAAATTCATGAATTATTTAGTTCAAGTTTAAGTGTTGAGATTTGACATTCTTCTTTATAGTTTCCAAATTAACCATGTTACAATATTTGAACCCATAACATATTTTTCACCCATAAGTCCAATTAAGTTAATTACATAATTTAATTGACTCGATTACTTCTATTATTAGACTTTCTTAAAACAATGACCGAATATATATATATATATATATGTATAACATGTAAGTCTGAATCATCGCTCGTTCATAAATATATTTCACAAATATATTACAACGTCCCACTTGGGCGCTACATGCTACTTAAGAATACAATCCCGTGCATAACTGATAACAATAAAAGACTAAAGACCTCTTTCTCGTAATGTCAACAATGTGATGCAACAATAATCACGTTATTTCTACAAATCAGTTAGTTGGAACAATTATAGAGTATAGCATAAGAGTAATATGACTTGTAATCGAACATATTTACTCTTAAATGCTTCATACCTTTAGAGATCCAATACCGTCCATGCAAAAATATCCAAATTTTGTTGTAACAAATGAACTAGAGAATTTCTAAAAACAGAATCTAAACTTGTACCTACGCGCAGTTTACTCCTTTCTGCTACCAATTCATCCGAAGCATCCTCGGGAATGTCATCCGACTATGCACCTTCCCTGGAATCATCCATTGGATCGAGCAAGGGGGTATAGCGTTTTAGTTGAGCCGACTCTCCATCGTCGATTAATTGTTATCGCATTGGTTTTCTAGGGTCAACCGACACCGAGTAGCAGGTCCGGATAATTCTTTGGCTTTCCCTTATGATCCCCACAGAAAGAGTAGCCTCCATCCGATGCAGCCATAATTGTCTAATTATGACATGATAGAATCTTGAGGTGTCAGAAATCATGAAGAGTGTCTTGATATATATTTTCGTAACACCATGTCCCACTTTTACCATGAGTTTGACCTCGCCAACACACTGTGAGATTTTCCCTCCAATCCCATCAAAGTGCACTGTTTGTACTGGTAGGATGGTACTTCCAACAATTGATCATAACTTACTTTAAAGATGATATTGGACGAGCTTCCCCCGTTGACTAAGACCCTTATTACCATGACGCCTCCTATATCCAGGTTAATTGTTAAGGCATCTTTGTAAGGAGTGACGATCCCTCTCAAGTTATCTTCATTAAAAGTGAGATCAACTATTGGTTCTCAGTAGGTAATGTAGGGGGATCCTTTGACTGAATGTATCTCATGGTCAGCTTGTATCCGTTTTCTGGACTGCTGATCCCCCTGTCAGGGTTCCTCCTCCAGAGATCGTAAAAAGCCATTGTTGCTTTCCTGTGCGATCCTTTTTTCTTCCAAACAGTTTCATGATTGTTCTAACGCGACTCTTTTTTTTTCCGTTTTGGCGATGCTGCTCCAGTTGCTTAACGAATCGAACAAGCTCACCATTGTCCACAAGCCTAGGGATTTCTTCTTTCAGCTGCCAACAGTCGTCTATTGCATGACCATGGTCGTTGTGGTAGGATAATATATGCTTGGTTGATCATTTGTAGCTGGACGCGGTCATGATACAGAGAGATTGGTATCACATCCAATATTTAGTCCTATCGTGCATGGCAAATATGGTCTCTTTCAGCGGAGTAAAGCATCTGGCTGAGTTTTTGTATGCCACGGGCCGTTGGTTATTGATGCTCCTCATTATTTCTCGCCGAGGACCCTCGCTAGCTTTTTTTTGTCAAAAATCCATCTCTTGCACTCTGGTATAGCTCTTTCAGGGGAGTCTCCTTTCGTCGCATCTTCCACCTTGATAAACTGGTCTGCTCGAGCAAGGAGGCCCTCTATTTTTTCAACAGAAAATTGTACCATATGAGTGTACAGCTTAACCTGCCTGTCGGGCCCTCTTTTTAGTGAAGCACCGATCATGTTTTCTGCAAGATCCGGGAGAATGTTCATGGTATGGATAAATCGCTTGACGTAACTCTTCAATGATTCCCCTCTTCTCTAGTAAAGGTCCATAATGCAGTCGCTCTCTCGCCTCAGCTCATTTTTGCTGATGAATCTGTTTCCAAACGCACTCCATAGTTATGCAAAATCGTGGATAGAGCCCTTAAGTAAGCTACTAAACTAGTCAATGACATTACCTTTCAGCTTCATGGATAGAGCCCAACAGAGCATGGCTTCATCTGAATAAATGCCATCATCAGATTTCTAAATTGCTCTAGTGCATCTCAGGGTCGTCTGAACCATCGTAGGCCTCCATGCGAAAGGGATCAAATTTTTGTGGGAGCTCGGCTGCAATAATTTTCTCTATGAACAGAGATTCATTGAGCACATATACAGCTAATTTTGGGTGTATCTGATCATATTGATGTGCCTCATCTTCCTTGGTCATTTTGGGAGTGGATTGCTTGTCCTCTCAATGGTGCTATTTCCCTTTTAAATGTTTCTGATCACTGCTTTTTCCAGTCCCCTCTTTGTTTTTATCGCGTTTAGAGAATCCTTCTCTTCTAGGTGCTTAAATGACCTCGACTCGAGACCGTGGTCGACCATGGCCTCCGCTATGAAGTTTGGCCGCCAATGCATGGAGAGCGTTGTTCATCTCTGGCCAGGCTACTTAAGCTGCATGATCCTTAACCTCCTGATCGCGAGAAGCCTTCTGCATAAGTTGGATCTGCTGCTCTAATCTTTGAATTCATGTGGCTTCAGCGGGGTTATTGGTTCCGGTAGGTGGATCAATAAGATCTGTAATTAATCCGCCATGAGTGAGGCGACTTCAGGATCAATCGGTACAGCGTGCCCACTAGAGCCTCAATTACTTCCAGAGTATGATTTTCTTGGGGGTTGCAGCATGTGGTGGGACGTTTCTTGGCCCGACAGCTTGTTCCAGCATTGAAGTCTAGTTTGTCAACAACGAAACCGTTTATCATACATTTAACTCCAAATTTCTTAAGCATAATAGACCATTTTTATTGCCTCAATCTCAAGTTTTATCTTAAGACATTGACCAAAACTAAGTGTGTCACCCTTTGCTATACGGGTATTCAGGGTTTTGCAATTAGCAAAACCGTAATGTTGTAACACACTTTCAATATAAGCTTTTTGTGATAATCCAAGAATACCACAGGAGTGATCCCGATGTATATGATTCCTAACAGAAACTAGCATCACCGAGATTTTTCATATCAAACTTTTATGATAGAAATCTCTTTGTAGTGTGTAACAATTCCTTATTGTTTGAGGCAAAAAATATGCCATCCACATATAGTATAAAAATGTGAAATTACTCCCAGTGAACTTGTGATACACATAATCCTAACTGAGTTGCCTTCAAAATCAAAAGATACTACCACCTTAAAGAATTCGTGGTACCACTGACTAGAGGTCTGTTTGAGGCTATAAATGGATTTCTTAAGCCTACAAAACAAATCATTTGAGTTTCTTACTATAAAGTGTTCTATTTGCACCATATATTTGTTTTCTTAATGTTACCATTGAGAAAAACGGTCTTCACATCCATCTGATGGAACTCAAGTTTAAAGTGTGCAACAAATTCCATGATTGTTTAAATAAGTCCTTCATTAATACCAGAGCAAGGGTTTATTTAAAATTCATCCCTTCACGCTGAGTACAATATTTTGTTACAAAAAGTGCTTTATGTCTTTCCACATTACCGAGGGATTTGCGTTTTGTTATGTAAACCCACTTCCAACCAATTTCCTTTTTCCCTTCAGGTAATGGGACAAGATCCCATATCGCATTGTCCTACATTTATTTACACTTTTCCTGCATAGTGTTGACCCACTTCCAAGAGTTAGAGTTTGCCATGGTTTGTTTATAGGATAATGGGTCATCTACAGTTCCAGCATATGACTCATTATGCTCCTGAAGATATACCATTCATTATGGGTCTATATGACTCTTCATTTCTCTCGTGGAACTTCGTAAGGGCATTATTTCATTTTATTGTACTTCTTAAGGAAGTAGAGTTTGATGTTCGTAAAATATATCATTTTGATATTCTTGTGGAATATTATCTTGAAGTTTATCTTGTTTTAAACGAAAATTTATGTATCCAGGTTAGAACCCTCATGTGGAACTTTAGTATTAAAATGAGTATTAACTTGTTATAACGGAACCATAATGATTGATGTTAAAATCCAATATTTTGATACTTGAGTATCCCCGTTAAAACTTTCATGAATCTCTGTAGAATATTCTTCAAAATCAACATATGTTCCCTTATTATTCCCCCCAAACTCAACATCTTCGAGAAATGTTTTTGTTTCCGTTTCAAATACAGTACCAGTGAGAGAATCACAAAAGTTAAACACCCTAGATTTTTTGGGATAACCTAGAAAGAAACACCTGACTTTTTTTTGGTCTAGTTTATTTTCCTAAGGTTCGTAAGCTCTAAACTCAACCGAAAATCCATTTTGAAGATGTTATCACATTCGTTTTAGGTATTGTCACCTTTTTGTAACGTGGGAAATCAACTCATTGATATTATAATTTTCTCGTATAAAGTTATGTGTGGACTGAAAACACTTAGACCTCTCTGATGATGACTGAAATGTAAATCCCACCACATAACATGTTCACGGATTTTCCCTCTGCCATTGTACTTTTGGTTAGAAAGCTCGTTTATAAGACGACATTTCTCTAGTTTTTAGTTTTTGGCAAAGGCTTTCTTGACCTCCACGAAAAAGACTGTATATGTGGTAACATCCTTCGGGATAGCCTCACGAAGTGCTACTGTGATACTTGGTAACATACGACCATGCATAACTTAGTTGAATACTCCCATATCTCAAGCTTCTTAGTTTCCTCTGGTGTACTTTTCGGGCTAAGAGCAGACGGTCTATGGTGGATCATAGCTTAGTCGTATGCATGCCCAAATAAATTCAACAATGTATCTTTTTTCGTAAATTAAAATCATAATAATCTAGCATGGTGGAAGATTCCGTAAACGATTGTAACTCACGTGCGCTATAAATGGAACAAACAACACACAAAGCACATTTGGAAACATGACATATAACCTAATAACATGTATGAATATGGCAGATACATGTAAAACATAAAATATTCTGAAAATATATACAAGAGAGAAAATCATACTTGATGAGTTCGGATACTTCAGTCACAACCCACCACTTAATCCGGACATGGGTAATTCTAGTCATATCACTCTACTGAAATTTCCGAACATGACAAATGTAAAACACCTTTTGACTAAGCTATTTGCTAATCTACTTAAAAACTAATGAGTCCTTAAACTTGGCCCGTTTTCACAACTTGACCCGATAAGCCCATGTGTAATTAATTAAAGAGTATAAATACCCCAACCACTCTCATTAATGAGGGTGATCAACATTTAATACAAGCATGTTGCTTAATTATCTCACTACTCCTCACACTAAACACAAAATACCTCAAACTTACCAATTTTTTTTACCAAACTACCCCAAGCCCATAATAAACCAAACCAAATTGGCGACCACAGTAGGAGCATGAAGGTGCCTGAATTTTACATTCAAAACCCATAAGAAAACCAGTTCGGATGGATCCGAACGAGCAAGGTATTCCACCTCCCGTGGTGGAAATGGTCGGAGAAAACAAGGAATATACCATTGAGGAGGGAGACAAGTTGAGAGCAGAGATATAGACACTAAGGGCCATAAAACAAGTAGAGAAGGAAATCAGTGGCGTCAGATATTCATCATACTGACAATCCTGGGGAGAATGATCCATCGATAAAGACTCATATGAGTTCAAAAAAGACTCATCTCAGCTCTAAGAAGACACATCGGTCTAAGCCTGTTGAAAGTTCAGATTCTGAGTCCTCCAGTAGCTCTTCGAATGAGGATGAGCTTGAGGAATATTTGTCATCGAGCAGTGATGAAGGGAGATCTAGAAAAAATATGAAGTTACTCAAAAAGTATTCAAGAAAGAGGGATAGACATGGTAGGCTTAAAAGACATCTGGGCAGAAGGTCATCCCACATGCATGCTGATCAGTTGCTGATAAATCCTTTCACTTTTCAGACTGAACCAGGTATTTTCGTAACACCTAATGAAGATACAGTCTTTAGTCATAATAAGATCTGGAGACAGTCACCTTTGTCTGTCAAACTACTTTCTGGAAACCTACCCAAAATATTTGACAGCTCCAAAATAGAGAAGTATGATGGAAGTCGAGATCCGGACAACCATCTGGAGCAATTCAAGTATTTCATGATAAATTTTGATGATGATGACAAAATTTTGTGCAGAGCATTCTCTCAAAATTTTATGGGAAGTGCTCTTAAGTTTTATAATAGCTTACCCCCAAGGATGTATTAGAAACTTTGATACATTATGGGTTGCCTTCCGAAGGAAATTTCTTGGAAGTAAAGAGGTGAAGGGAAATAGATATACCATTATCCATTGTGCCCAAGAACTAAACGAGTCTTTAAAGGACTACATAATTCGATTTGTGGATATAAAGAATGGATTAGTAGATTGCTTCGAACAAGTGGCAATTGCTTTTTTGAGACATGGGTTGAATCCTGGGAACCTGACTGATTTGGTGACCAGGTAGAAAGCTATGACCTGGGGTGGCCTGTTGAATAAAGTGGGAAAATAGATTAATGTGGAAGAAACCAAGAAAACCAGGGTGCATTGTCAAGTGAGGTTAACCACAACAGCTCATCCGGCTACTAACCAGTCCGGATACAAGGCTAAGGACACCGGACAAGGATCCAACCGGACTAAACAAACTCAGTCCAACCAGAATCAGGCTCAGAGCCAAAAGCAAAGAGGTAAAAGAGGTCCTTGGATTCAACCAGAGTGGTTTTCATTGTTAAGGGAGAATGTGGCCACAATCTATGATAAGACTAAGGACGAAGTCCATTTTCGAAAAGCGACAGCCTTGCAGTCTCCTAGGGAAAACCGAAATACTTGTTTTTTCCAATATCACAATGATATAGGTCATAACACTCAAGACTGCATAGAATTAAAACAGGAAGTGCAGAACCTTATTGAAAGAGGAAAACTGGAACCTTATGTCAAAAGAAGAAATGGAAACAGGATTGACAATGCTACTCGGACGGGCCCTACTGACAATGCTGGAACATGTGTTCAATAAGGGGAAATGATGATTCTTGAAAGATTCGATGTTGATTTTGAGTACCTGGATCCCGCTCCAACTCGGAATAAGGTGGGGGTCATAACAGAACAAACTAGGACGGTGTCCGGAGTGATCAGTTTCTTTGAATCACTGACCATCTTTGGAGGAGATACTATGACGGCTATCACCCCTTCATCAAGAAAGAGGCATGTACACAGTTTGGCCACTCAATATGAGGGGGGAATGTCTTCCCATATGTGCCAAACCCCTTTCCCATTTATAGTTTTTGATGAGGATGATTTGAGGAATATTGTTTGGCCTCATGAGGATGCGATGGTTATAGGAGCATCTATAAAAGGGCAATGATATACGTCAGATTTTGATACTTAAGCTCCTATAAACGAATGAGGAATCCAGCCGTTATTCAACGCTCAAACACAACTATTGTGGGCTTCATATAGAGCTCTGCGGATGTAATTGGGGAATTTGAAGAAGAAATGTTGTTAGGCAAGGGGCCTTTTAAAAAATGGTGAGGGTACTATTCGTTGTGGTAGATTTCCCCACATCATACAATGCAATTTTTAGGAGGTCTTGGCTATCTAGAATTCATGTTGTGGCCTCAAAAGTCCATCAATGTTTAAAGTATGCAGTTCAAGGGAAAGTATGTGTTATCCAACGTAGTTAGAAGATAGACATGGAGTGCTATGCAACTGCTCTTGCTCTCAAGACTTTGGGGGCAGTTCGGATTAATGAAGATTATCACTTACTGGAGCCTTCTGAGGGGGAGAGTGAGATTGATGACCCCAAAGAGGCTCCTAGTGTTATAATACCAGTTGAAGAATTTGAAACTCACTCCCTTGCAGAGGGTAGAAATATCAAGATTGGTTCTAAAATGACACCAGAGTTGAAATTGAAATTGTTGTCCTTTTTGCTAAACAATCAGCATGTCTTCGCTTGGTGAAATAGTGATATAACCGGAGTACCCGCAAGCATTATCTCACACAAGTTGTCCATCCGGAGTGATGTTGCACCTGTTATACAGAAAAGAAGAGCTTTTTCTAAGGAAAAAGCTGATGTAACAGTCCAAGAGGTTGATCAGCTTACCAAGATGGGACACATAAAAGAATCCCAATATCCTTTATGGACTGCCAACCTGGTGTTAGTCAAGAAAAAGAACAGAAATGACGTATGTGCATTGATTTCACTGACCTTAACAGAGCTTGCCCAAAAGATATGGAAACAAGTTGTTGCCCTTCATGGATGCTTCCTCTGGGTACAACTAGATAGAGATGGATCTGAAGGATCAAGATCACACTACCTTTATAACAGACATAGGTCTCCATTGTTACAAGGTGATGCCCTTTGGGTTAAAGAATGTTGGGGCTACTTATCAGAGGTTGGTGAACAAAACATTCGTCGATCAGATTGGTAGAAATATGGAAGTATACATAAATGACATGATGCTAAAATCCTGGAGGAGGATTTGCACATAATTGATCTTTAAGAAACATTTGCTAGTTTAGCAAGTGTGAATTTGAAATTAAGTCCAGAAAAAATGTGTGTTTGGTGTCCGATCTGGAAAGTTTCTGGGTTATGTGATAAGTGAGAAAGGTATCCAACCCGATCCGGATCATCTTAATGCCCTATTGGAAATGGATCCTCCTCAGAATATTAAAGAAGTCCAAAGGCTTACTGGAAGGTTGGCTTCCTTAAACTGGTTTATTTCAAGGTCTTCGGATAAATGTGCTCCGTTTTTCCAAACCTTGAAGAATGATAAAGACTTTTATTGGTCTCCTCAATGTAACCAAGATTTTGTTGAAATAAAGAAACACTTATCCTCACCAAAGACTCTTTTCAAACCTGTTCAAGGAGAAACGCTCTATGTATACTTGGCTGTGTCAGAAAGTTCCATAAATGCAGTACAGGTAAGAGAAGTTGACAATTACCCTCGTCCGATATACTACATCAGTAAAAGTTTAATAGATTTTGAGAAAAGGTATTTGAAGCTTGAAAATTTGGCACTAGCCTTGGTGATTGCAGCAAGAAAGATGAGTATGTATTTTCAATCCCATTGCATTGTTTTATGGACATCTTTCCCACTGAAGAATGTTCTTCAAAAGAAATATATATCAAGCAGGATGACCAAGTGTTAATTTCGCACTAGCTTTGTGTTCAGGGCCTCTAACAATGAGTCCGAATATGAAGTATCCATAGCTGGTCTTAAATTGGCTTTCCTGTGTGGGGATAAGAGAGTTCGGTTGATGAGTGGCCCTCAACTGCTCATCCATCACACTTAAGGCCAGTCTGAGGCTAAGAAGGAGTAACTGATCAAGTACTTGCTCGTTTTGAAAGCAGACTTCAAAAGTGTTTGTTATGAGCATATTCCCAGATCGGAGAATACGTTGGCAGATTCTTTGGCAACTATAGCATATTCTGAGTCCTACCCTTGGATTCACATACAAGAATGCCCATCCATACAACCAAGTCAAAACAAAGAAGATGAGGAAAGTATAAGCATACAGGTAATTCAATCTAAAGACAGGAGGTATACCATCTTTCAATATATTTCTGATGGGGTTTTGCCTTCGGACAAAGCTATGGTGAGAAAGATTAAACACAAGGCGCGTGGTTTTTTGATGATAAGGGGAGTTCCCTATAAAAAAATCTTTCAGTAGACCTCTCCTACGTTGTTTGGGGGTTGAATAATCTCAAGTCATTTTATCCGATCTACACGATAGGGAAGGCTCAGCACATTGTGGGTACAAGGTGCTAACCCGGAGAGTCCCATTAGCTTGATACTACTGGCCATCCATAATGGAAGATGCTAAAGAAATGATAAAGAAATATGATCCATGTCAAACGTATCGCAATGAAATTCATGTACCAGCGGTACCTATGGAGTCTATTTCTGATCCAATACCTTTTGCCCGATGGGGAATGGACTTAGTTGGACCTCTACCCATGGAATCCGGGAGTGCAAAACTATTATAGTTTCCATTGATTATTTCTCAAAATGGACAGAGGAAGCTCCCTTGGTAGGGACCACTTCGAAGGCTGTCATTAAATTTATCTTATCCAATATATGCTACAGAGTTAGGGTCCCTCAAAAGATTACTAAAGACAATGGGCCACAGTTTGATAACAAAGATATGGATAATGTTTGTGCTTCTTAAGGTATTCAACATTGTTTTTCTTCTCCTTTCCATCCACAAGAAAACGACCAGGTTGAAGTTGCCAACAAAACTATTCTGTCTGGATTAAAAAATAATTTAAAAGGTGTTGCGGGGAAGTGGCCAAGTTATTTGCAAGAAGTGTTAAAGCTCACTTAAGAACATCTCACTACCAAGGTTTGATGAGGATAAGATTTGCCTTTAAGGTCAAAAGAAGAGATTTTCAACCAGGAGATAAAGTGTTAAGAAACGTTTTCTTACACACCAAGGAGAAGCAGTTCGTTAAGTTGGTTCCAAAATGGGAAGGCCCCTACGAGGTCTGTGAAAAGCACAAACCTGGGACATATAGACTTCAAGACAAATAAGGGAGAGTTTTGAAGCACCCATGGAATATTGAACATCTCAGGTTATATTTAGAGTAAAGTTTTTGTGTAAATATTTACTTGTTAAATATCAATGTAAATATTATGGGGCATACTCTTTTCTACCCTGGTGGCGCGGGGAGGTTTTAATGAGGAGTCCAGTGTTTTATTCAATAATACATGATGCCTTCTTAAAAAATTCGAAGTGATTTTACTACAATTCAATTCAAGTATAAATCACTTGTTTAATACCTTGGGTCTTTAGTGGATCGGATAAACTTTGTGGTGGGTGATGACTATTAAATACATGTTATTGGAGATATTAAACAGTCTCACTTTAATACTTCTGAAATGCTAGGGGCTACTTAAGCATTAGCCATGAAAAAATTTAAAAAAATGTATTAAACAAAAAGAAAGTTTGATAAATTAAACCTGTTCGGACTTGAACCAAATAATAAAACAAAGCATGCCTTGGCCATCCAAGCATTCCTTGGCCATCCAAGGACTTTGATTGTTCAAAAAAAACAAAAAGATAATATATGATAAAACCTTAGGGTTTGTTCCCTTCGGACGTTCCTTCACCACCATCATCATCTTTTTTAAGACTTTTGAGTTCGGCACTTGACTCTCACCTGTTCCTTCTTTATCATCGGTCATGGAATCTATTCCACTGGAATAGTTGCGCTTGTCACCATCTGCTAGAGTAGGAAATGAGATGTCCTCGTAATCCACATACTTCCATAGGGGACCAAGGGTCCTCTTAGGTCTCATGGAACAACAACACCATGTCAGATTTGACCCCATTATCTCTTTATTCTAAGGAGTCTATTACTTCATTGGCATACTCCTCAATACCTGCTTTGATAGCCTGCTCCTGTTCGCTCTTTAGGACCTCTTTTTCTTTGGTCATCTACGAAACAATTCTCTCTAATTTAGTCTTCTCATTGGTTAGGGTTTGAATGGCATCATCCTTGGCTTTCAACTCGTTCTTCTTCTTGGCAGCTTTATCATCACTGATGGCCCTGCGTTTCCTGTCTTTCTTAAGGGGGGTTGGTGGGTTCTGTGACCCTCCAGCTTCCCTTACTGTTTCAACCTCTACTGCTTTGAGCAGACCTGCATCAATACCCCCCATGTTCCCCGAACCAGTCCCTTCGGTAGTTGTTTGAGCCAGCTATGTTGTAGTCTTCCTCTTTTTATTCTTCATTTTGTTGGGAGCCTTAGCCCTGGAAGGTAAGAACAGATTGCCATCTTTGGCTTCTGTCCTTTTGAGAATCACGTCATGAGATGGAAGGGTAGATAGCTCTTCCCATGAAAAGTCTCTCCGGCCTGTGGTGTTCCACAGGTGAGACCTCACAAAATTTCCCGATGTAAAGCAATTGTGGAAGGCATTCCCCCAGTGTTCCAAAGCCCATGCATTAAGTTTTGCACAAGTCTTTTGCCCCTCCTCCAGATGACAAGTGAACTCCTTCGGTAGAACTAAAGAGGAGTAACAAACTAATCAGAATAAGAAAGCTTATAATTTAAGAAGAGAAACTTGTAGGACAAGGAGAGGAAATTAAATTACCAGTACTTTTCCACCTACTAGTCAGCAAGATGGGGTTGGTATTGGTTTTAATCTTCCTGCCATTTTCCCATGTTCCACTGAAAAATAGGAACTGTGTCCTCCAAGTTTTCTCGGACTCTAACATATCATCCACCACCTTAAAGTTATTCCCCATGTTGTAGTGGTAGAATGGAATCTGATGGTTCTTACACAAGCTTGCTACAGCAGCAAACTGCTCCATCGGAAGAGGGATCTTTGATAACCTTGATACCATGATACATGCAAGGAGTGTGTACCAGACGTTGGGGCTTAATTGGTTGGGACAGATTTTGACTAAATGAAAGTACCTAACAATTTGGGGGTGTAGTAGGAACCAGAGTCCCCATTATAGCACTTCGGTGTACAGTACCACCTCATTCAGTTTGCAATCCATAGGGGTCTCTAGAGTAATCGGGATCCTTACCTTTACAGATTCCAGAATTCCTCATTTGGTTTGGATTTTACCCAACTCAACAGTATGGGTGTAGATGTAGTTGATGTTTTGCAAGGCCAACAACTATTTGACGCTGACTTGTTTGAAACAAGGGCCCACCTTACCCTCTAAGCATTCCGAAAGTGAGTCTGGATGAGTCATACCGACTTTTACCTTACTCTTGCCTTTCTTATCAGAAGCAGCATCTCCTGTTTGAACTGATGCCTCGGTCTTGAAAGTGGCATCCTCGATATTGTCTTCCATAATCTCTTCCATCACTATGGAAGGTTTGTCAGTTTCCTTAGAAGAAGGTAGTTCAGTTTCTTACGTTGAAAGTTGTTCGGGTGGTTGAGAACTTGCTGCCCTGAAGGCCTAGTGCCCGGTAGAGGATGTGATCCGGAGGGCTTGGCCCGCGGAGCTGCTTTAGCTACCTCCGATCCGGAGGGTTCTGACAGTGATGGTGTGGACTGGGTTTTGGTTTGGCGAGTCGTCCGGCGAGGGGTTATCTTCTCCAGAGACTTTTCTGTGTCAGAATCGATAGATATAAATAGAGAGTGTTTTTTGATACTTGAAACGGATTTTTCCTTAGACAGAGAAGGTTGAGACTCTTGAACAGAAGAACCAGAAGAGAGAGGTGAAAGGTTTAGTCTGAATGAAAGTTGTTTGGGTCTGGGGTTTTTGGAAGAGGATGAACCTTGATCGACGTCCTGAGTTGGCTGACTGGTTTTCTCCCCTGGAGAAACTGGGAGGCCGACGACGATACAGTTCTCTCTTTCTACCTTCCTTGCTCTCTATAATTCTGACAAATTCAACTAGCCACCTTTATCTAAAGCGTTTCTGGCTGTGAACATGGAATCTCTCAAGAACAATTTGAAAGTAAAAATGAATTTCTCTCTACGAAAGCTTTGAGTGTGGAAGACAATGAAATAGTAAAAATGTATTTATATAACAGTAAAAACCAGTAGTTACCAAAGAGAAGTTGAAAGAGGGTTTTTTGCAATGATTAAAGACTGCCCAAACGTGTGAAAAAATTAGAATCTAGGTAACTTTCTAGACCTAGTGGGTGCGCCGATCTAGGAAGAATAACGGCTGGTAAGTCGAACCAAATGCTGACACGTGTCCCACGATCCAAGAAGAAACTCTTAGAATTCTGGGAAGAGAAACCAATCCTGACAAAATTCGAACTGGGTTGGTGTTAAAAATAAACTTCTTAGTTCCGACAACACGAGCAGATCGGATGAAGTTGATATTGACTTGGTAGATTTTTTAGCCCTACCAAAGATATTTTGCAAGGCCTAAAAAAGGGGTTACTGATGAGTTCAGATACTTCAGTCACAGCCCACCCCTTAATCCAGACATAAATTATTTGGACCATATCACTCCACTGAAATTTCCAAACATAACAAATGTAAAACACCTTTTGACTAAGCTATTTGCTAATCTACTTAAAAACTAACGAGTCCTTAAACTTGACCCATTTTCACAACTTGACCTGGTAAGCCCATGAGTCATTAATTAAAGAGTATAAATATCCCAACCATTCTCATTAATGAGGGTGATCAACATTTAATACAACCAGACTGCTTAATTATCTCAGTACTCATCACACTAAACACAAAATACCTCAAACTTACCAAAACACTTTACCAAACTACCCACAACCCAAAATAAACCAAACCCATACTAACAGACATTTTATAAGTTTGGAAAATATATCATGATCATTATTTTAATTTTCAAAGTACTAGTGAAACCCTATGGAGGGCTGATTTCACTTACTTATATTCAAATAACCATAATCTAATTTTCATAAGTACCGGAGAACCCTTCTTGAAGACCAATTTTACCTATGTTAAAAATTTGCAAGGATGAACTTAATTTTTCTGAGTACATGTAAAACCTTTCGGAGGCACAATAATCATTTTTAATAAATCTCTCCACTCTATGATAAATTTAAAACCAGATGTTAACCTTCCGGAAGACTGATAATATCTGAAATTAAATTAATTCTGAAACCTTTCGAAACTTAGGATCTCTAAGGAGATTAATTTAACCTTTTGGAGGACCGATTAGACTAATTTCGTACTTCAACTACCGGTCTAGGCAACGCTAGTCATGCATCAATCATTTAACATTCAAGCATATTATAATTTATTTTATAAATACACATACAACATATAGCATGCCCAAACACATAACATTTGTAAAAAAAACAATAGAGTGCAATTTTAATTATTATTTTTTTCAAAAGTTAAAAAAAAAATCTACATATTGTTGCTGTCACTGGACCAACCACCCAACCAACATGTCATTTCGTAACGTGCAGCAGGTGCTGCTGTAAGTCCCGGGCCACGCCCAACCTGCTGCAACTTGTAGCAGTTGATGCTGAAAGTCTTGGGTCACACCCAACCTGCACAGCGTGCAGTGTGCTAATGCAGCTATTGGGTCGCGCCTAGTTTGCAGCAGCATGTTGCAATTTGCTCCAGGTGTTGGGCGTCCAAGGCGTCCAAACCGCATCAACGCTATTATCATTGAGAGTTTGCCCATCCAGCAACCATATTGTTGTCATCGTGAAAATAGTATGTTTTCAAACCTTCGCTAGTTGCGGTGTTCAACCACATCGCTAGCAGTTCGTTGGCCATGGTGAAAATCGCTTGACAACCTTCGATCAACGCCAACATCAGGGGTTAAGCCATCGATGAGTCGTTGACCAAATAGTTTGAATTGATCATGAAATTAGGGTTGATTTTATGCTAATTTTGAGTAAATTGTTCGAGAAATCAAACCGAATCCTAAGTCCATCAAACGATCCCAAACTATTACAAACACAAATTTATTTAAAACGATAAAATACACATAATCACCATATCATAGTTTTAATCAAGAACGAATCATCATATTATGCTTTTCAAATAGTTTATAAATCCACACCCTAACTTGCTCAATCAAACACATAAACTCAATGACATGGATTCTAATAGTAAGAAACATGCATAATAAAATAAACATGCTTTTCGATTATTTTATTAGTCACAATGGGTTTTACTAGCTCTAATACCAATTGCGCCGATAACATAAAATCCTTTGTGATTTTCTATTGAATAAACGAAAAGTAAAACGAAAAAGTTTATAAGTTTGCTTTGAGTTCTTCATTATCTAGTATCTGCTGAATTCTACTATAAGCTTTTAACCTTCACCAATGCATGTTGAAGAACTTGAAAGACAAAAAGAGAAAAAAAGGCACAGGTCTTTCAATCACACAGGTAGACTAACGAGTGATTTTGGTTTCCACAGAAGAAATACCAAAACCTAAACCTATATATATATATATAGGAGCATTCTGAAAAAGTATCAAATATTCTTCAACCATTCTCAATCGTCGAAAAACCAGCAAAACACTTATGCACAAAAGTTACATCTGCTCGAAACAAACTAGAGATTATGGCTAGGAAAGAACCTTGATATAAAAGCTTACAAAGAACAAATGTGGGGAAGAAAACCACTTGCTCTTATCAGAAATGTCGAAGAGCAAAAAACAATCACTTTGGTCCGTAAATTCCACGCAGCATTCCCAATGGAAAATTTGTCATACTTTTGGAAACTAATCCCCTTAGAAAAGCGTCCAAGCAAAGCATTCAAATCTATACCGAATGACTCCTCTAAAGAAATTGAGTCAGAGGAAGATGAAGAAACCTCTGATCAGGAAAAAAGCTCCTAAGAAGGAAGCTCATACCACTCTCCTAACAAAAATCAAGAAGATTGATGGTTCTTTTTTCTTTTCTTTTTTATCTCTCATTAAATCACTAGTTGTTGTTAGTGATCTATATTTTGTAAGTGCTTAACCATTTGGTAATTTGAACTTATATATTGTAAGACTGAAAAATATACTTTACTTTTGTCCAAGGAAAAAAATTCCTTCTTTCTCTTTCAAATATTTGTCAGCTTTATTTTCCACCTTGAATAATTTTGTTACCAAAATAATTGTGTTCAAAACAAAGCCACAAAATAATTTTATTGATATCTTCGAATATGCACGTGGAACCTCATTAAAACCTTCGTAAGCCAACAAGATAGGAAAGAGTATGCCACTTATCCAAAAATCAATAAAATTATATAAAACGTCTGACAAAATAAAAAAATTACTCCCACTATATCTTTAACTGTTATATATTCCAAGGATGTTGAAGTAATCTGCCTTGTTCATTGTGGAGGTTATACGTACCCGGATGTACTCGCTCTACTACCACATAAGGACCGTCCCAATTCAAGGCCATCTTTCCAAGCCGCTTGTCCCTTGTATAGAGAAATACTTCCCTCAAAACTTTATTAACCATTTACCTTCGAATTATAACGACTCCTCATCAAAGTTTGATAATGAGTCGAATTCAATTACACTCTAGATATATTCTCTTCAATCAAGTAAAGGTTGTTCTTCTTGCCTCTTCATTTGAATCCTCAGAATAATGGATTACTCTATAAGAAGGAAACATAGATTCTATGGGGGCTTACATCATCCATACCATATACCAAAGCAAAAGGATTTTCTTGAGTAGCCTCTATAGGAGTCGTTCGATAAGCCCATAACAGCTCTTGCAAATAGTTAGGCCACTTCCCACAGCACTTGTTAAATATTTATTTAAATCCTCCAAAATAAACCTATTAGTTGATTCCACTTTATCATTTGCTTGTGGATAAAAAATTGTGGAAACAATTGTGCAATACCCTTCGAATTGCAAAAAGAAGCCATATATATGTTGTTAAATTGCGGGCCGTTATTTGTGGTAATTTTTTGAGGAAATCCAAAGTGATAACAAATATTATTCACAATGAATTTGATAACATTCTTGGCTCTTTTTCCGGATAAAGGTTCAGCCTCAGCCCACTTCGAAAAATAATCCACCACCACAATAATCATTTGACACCCTCCAGAAGCCATAGGTAGTGGATCTACTAAATATATTCCTCATTTATCAAAAGAAGTGGCTTCAGATATAGAAGTAAGTGGAACTGCGGGTTTGTGAATAGAATTGGTAAATTGTTGACAAACATCACAGCTTTGTAAATTTATTTTAGCATGACTCATAATCGAATGACAATAATAGCCTGGCAACAAAACCCTTCACGTCAAAGACTTGAACCCATAGTGACCTAAACCCTCACGGTCATTTAACTCAGATAAAATCTCTTGAGATTCTTGTTTATTCAAACACCGTAAAGATTGCCTACTTAAAGACTTCTTGTAAAAATTCCATCTAAAATAACATAATCATGAGCCTTGTATCGTAGCTTTTGAGCTAACTTCACATATTGAGGTAACATACCTCTAAGTAAAACGTGGAGGATATCAGATCGCCAATCGCCTTGAATTGTCTATGGAGTAACAACCACTTTCTCGACATATTTACATTGTTCTGATCGTGTCGATATCAAAGGACTTTCCTGTAATAATATCCATAGATACTCTTCTGTGTAAGAAATGGTTGCTAAAGAATTAAAAACTATATTATCTCATCGATTGATATGCTCAACAATTACTTTGTCAAATAAAATAGTTAAACTTCGAAGCTCATGAAGATACAGAATTAACTTGTCTTTCTTAGCCTCAGATATCTTTGTCATATGATTTGCCACTAGCTGTGAATTTTTCTCCAAACGAACTATTTTTGCTCCATAATGCTTGCAAGCCGTAACCGAGCCGATGCAGTTTCATATTCAACCTCGTTATTTGACGCACGAAACCCAAATCGAATGGACTGGTACACATAGCTTCTCCAGAGGGAGAAACTAATTGAATCCCTGCACTAGATCTGAATATGTTGGAACCACCATATGTTCGAACCACCCATGTTGAAACTTCTAGATGTGATTATTTAATTGTCCCCTCATCTGATCAATTTAAATGAAATTCAACATAAACTCTTTGTGTCTTTGTAAAACTTGGAAAAAAAGAACATTTATCAGAAAATCTATAAATAAATCGATTAAGAGCAGCTGACCTTCATGTCAAAATTTGCACATCCTTTATTGTGATGGTGATGTCATTGATACAAAATCCTTTAATTGTATAGGGGAAGTTTTTATCCCTTTTTTATTGATGATATACCTTAGAAAATTCCCTGACCTCGCGCTAAAAGTACAATTCTCAGGATTTAACTTTAGTCGAATAGCCCTTAAATTAAAAAATGTGTCCTCTAAATATCTCAAGTTTTCACCATCTGTTGGACTTTTAACAAGAATATCATCAATGTAAACTTCCATGTTTCTCCCAATCTGAGGAGCAAAAGCCTTATTCACCAATCTCTGATATGTTGCCACTGCATTCTTTAGATCAAATGGTATAACTCTATAAATAATGTAATCCTTGATCAGTTATAAATATAGTACTCTCCTGATCTTTTAGATTTATCTGAATCTGATTATACCCTACAAATGCATCCATAAAAAATGAATTTTATTTCCTGAAGTGGAATCAATTAACTGATATATTTGAGGAACAGAAAATGGATCTTTAGGACATACTCGATTAAAGTCTGTAAAATCAACACATATTCTCCATTTCCAATTCTTCTTTTTAACCAATATCGAGTTAGAAGTCCAAAGTGGGTTTTGCGCCTCCCGAATATGTCCAACCTTAGATAGTCGACCACTTCTGCCACAATAGCTTCAAATTATTCAACAGAGAAAGCTCGCCTCTTCTGAATAATAGGCGTGACCTTTGGATTTAGAGCTAATCTATGTCATATTACTTGTAGTGGAACTCCTACTACATCTTCTGTTTTCCAAGAAAAAACATCAAAATTATCACACATAAACTACAACAACTGAAAACGCAAAATTGGTAACAGTAGTGTCCCTATTCAAAGAGTTTTCTATTTGTAAACGTATATTATTGGATATTCTCACTTACTTCCAAAGGAACTGGGTTTCCCTCAGATCATCCACTCCATCTCTATCTTTATCTGAGGTGAAGCCCCATGATTGTTATTCTATCATCTGGCCATTGGAATTAGATATTCGAGAATGAAGGGTTGTTACATAACATTCTATGGCTACCTGTTGATCGCTTGGAACCACCCCAATACGATATTCAGTGACATACTTCACATAATGATAAATGGTGGATACTACAATATACATTTTTGATAGCCAAAATCTCCCAAAGATAGCATTATAACTTGTTGGGAATTTAACCACCATAAACAAAACTTGGACCCTCTTTTTAAAATGGCATTTTCCTAAATATACCTCTCCCTCGAATTCCTCAATCATTTGAGATGTTACTCATGTAAACCTAATTATAATACGCTTGGATCAAAGAATCTAATATGGATTATGCATCCTATCGTAGGTAAATTTAAACAAAACATTTGTTGCACTGCGTGTATCTATCAAAATATATCAAATTTTAACCCCTGCTATGTCTGCCCTTATAACCATTGCATTTTCATGAGGTGTTGTTATCCCCTAAAGATCGTCATCGTGAAACAAAATAAATGGTGTATTCAATTTTCCATACAAATGAGTAGATATTTTACCCTCTATTTGAGTAGCCAAACTCACTACATGTCTTTTTCTGGAGCTATTAGTGTTACCAGTCATAGTATCTCCACCAAATATTGCTAAAGACTAAAAAAATTCACACAAACTTTGAACCTGTCCTTGAATCAATGGCTCATTCACAGCTAACAAAATTAATCGATTCGGGTCTGCATCTAAATACTTTGTTGTTGCGTCAAACTGGTCACATTTAGAATCCAAAATCATTAATGAACTTTCCTGCTTTGAATTTTGATTAGCAATTTGTTGTGTTGATGTGACCGGATTTTTTTGACCCACTGATTTGGCCTTTGACAAAAGCTGTTAACTTGTCATTCTTTATCAAAATCTGTATTTCTTTCATTAACGCTATACAATCTGCAGTGTAATGTCCAACGTCATTGTGATACTTGCAATACCTATTGTTGCGCTCTTCCCTTGACCTGTTTATTGGTGTTGGCTTTCTAAAGTTCACTTGACATTTAGATTTCTCATAGATAGTTGCTATATTCTTAGTTAGCGATCAAAACTCCTCAAATTAAGCCATCAAAGCTCTAAATGTCAAAGCCCTTCTTTTAGTCATCTCATTTGCCAAATCCCGCAGAAGTAAGCCTTGTCTAAAATCTGCGGTAGCGACAAATGTTTCACAATCTCCTAAATCTGTTTTTGTTAACATAATTCTCCTGGTGTAATCTTTTAACTTTTCTCCCACATCTTGTTTACATTGTATAATTGTGTCGTCATTGGCTGGCATCTTCCAATGTTAAGTATAAAATAAATCTCTATGAGTTAAATGAATTAAACTTGCGTATGTGGAAAGAAGATATAAGTATTAAGAGAAAATTAAAGTGTGTAAATTCTAGAAAAATAAATAGTTTAACAAAGTTTATCACAAATCATAAAAATCGAACCCTTTGTTCAAAGTCTTATGCTCTATTTATTGGCACTAGGGGTGAGCAAAAACTGAAAAAACCTGAACCGACCGACCGAACCAAACCGAAAAAAGTCGGTTTGGTCGGTTTAAAAAAAATAAATTTCGGTTTCGGTTTTAATTTTCCAAACCGAACTAAGCTCGGTCGATTTTCGGTTTGTTTGTATGTAAAACCGAATTGAACCGAAACCGACCGAATCAATAGATAATTTACAAAGTATATTATAACATTGATCTGATGTTGGCCGAGTGGTTAACTCTATCAATTTAAATGCTTTCCACTAACCTGGATGCGGGTTCAAATATATAATTTTTACTGTCAACTTAAATTAATATATACTAATAACGTGTTTTGATTATATATGTTTTTTATATAATTTTTACTGTTAATGAAATTTATGAATTGGTTTTTAAATTTTATTATTAATATTATGTTATTATAAAAGGAAAAGATTAATTATTGGTTTAATGGATATATTATTAAAAAAAATTAAAAAATTTATTAAATTTTAAAAAAATTAACATGAACCGCACCGAACCGCACCGATGTTGAAACCGAAAAACCGAACCGAAACTGACCGAAACCGAACAAACCGAACCGAAACCGAAAAAAAACCGATTTTTTTTAATAAATCGGTTTAATAATTTATAAACCGAATTATTTAGGTTCGGATTAAATATTTATAAAAAAACCGACCGAACCGACCGAATCTCACCCCTAATTGGCACGCAAAAAGACTAACGAAATCTGTTATTTAAAAAAGACAATTTGTTTTATGATATTTTATATTTATAAGTAATATAAATCTCTTTAAATAATTTTATAATATATTAAAAGCACCCCTAAAATTATTATTTAAGTCTCTAATTTGTTTTGTGGTGAAAAGATATGTGATTTTAAAATATTATATATATTTTAGCATTACTCCATTTTTTAAAAAAATTTGTGGCTCAATAAAACCAACAAATTTATTATTATAAACTTATCTCAACGGATATCATAAAAAAAATTATTTGATTTTAATTTAAGTAAATCATACAAATCATCAACCATTTTGAATTTATTCTATCACAAAATAGTCTAACTATAACCTTAAATAATTTTATAGTCGTAACAAAAAAAATTAATTTTGAAGTCAAATTTTATTATGCGAATCAACCCATGTTTATTTTAGTGGAGGCTTTTGCTTAATTAGAATACAGGATTTTGGATTTTGGGCCGATGATATCTGCACTTTGATGAACCTCCGTTGATCTTTTTTCTTTTCAGTAAACATTATCCGTTTTCCATCTTTTAGTATTCACACCTCACACTATAATAATAAAAAATGTCAGCACAATACTAAATCAAATGTTAATATCTGAACAGTGTAAATTGGAAGATTCATTTATTTATACATTAACCTGATAGATATTTTTCATATTGTTATGCTTATAAAAAATAATATTTATCAAAGAAAATACAGAACTATACAATTGTTTTACAAAATAGTCTTATTTTTCTATACACCTTATTGAAATAAAAATAAAAATAAAAAACAAAATTTTGAAAACACATACTCTCTATTATTAAACTTTTAACTATCCAAATAAAATCCAAATCTAGTTTAAAACTAAAATTCGAATTCCCTGCATATATAGAATTAAATTACAAATTCTCTTAAAATTAATATGAATTAAATAATACATATATATATATATAGACTAACTTTTTATTAATACCAATTGAATTAAAGAATACAAACAATTATTTTTCCTCATAAATCCATTAACAAATAAAAAACTTTTTGTTAGGAGTATTTTTCTCATAAGTATAGCAAAGTCTCTTTTCGTTTTTAATACTTTATAAAATTTTGCACGATGGTTAAATGTTAATCCGTATATTTATATATTATTTTGGCAACTATCATAACGGATGGAAAGTGGGGCATAGAATTATGTATAATGTTCAATATAAATTCTAGAGGATTAAGCATTTATTGATTATTTTTAAATAGACTTGCCGGTCATAGATCGTTTAATAGTTCAACCGTAATTTACGTAGTTTTTTTTGTTAAATTTAATCATTATGTAATCTCAGATTCAGAGAATGCTTTGAAGTATTTGTAAATCTTATTTTATCATATATTTTATTACTTTTTATATAAACATAATATAAAATTTCTGACCATAGGGTATTATATAAAAAAAATCACTCTAAAAAAATCATCAACAAAGTATGGAGAAACAAACTATTGCAGAAATACAAAACGTATCTTGAAATCTTCATTGATTAGTTTTGGGCTAAAAACATATTATTTAATTTCGTCATCATCTCCGATTAAACACACTGTTTTCAACTATTTTACCGTCTTCAACTAAACATATATTGTTTTAAATTTCTTCATCTCTTTTACTACACATGTATACTCCTTTCAACTCCCTCAAAAACTTTTTCATAGTCTTCAACTAAAATATACTGCTTTCGAGTTTCTCATTGTCTTCAACTTAACATGCACTGCTTTCTACTTTCTCATCTAAACATGTACTGTTTTTTACTTCTTTATAGTGTTCGACTAAACACAAACTCAAATTGCTTTCAACTTTCTCGTCGTCTTCGACTAAAAATATCCTGCTTTTCTTCTTCTTATATCCTCCTTATCGTATTTGACTAAACATTTATTGTTTTTACTTATTCACTCTTCTTTCAATAAAAAAACTGAGTTCAACTTTCTCATCGTCTTCGACTAAACACATAATACTTTTGACTTCTTCATTGTCTTTACTAAACCCACAATATCTTCAATAAAACTATAAACTCTCTATATAATCATAATGATCATCAGTTTTTGTTTATTTATTTTATTGTTATTCATAAAAATATTTTAAAAAAAATTGTTCACTAACTTTTTTTATGATAACTTCGGGTTCAGATTCATACAGTCTCTTTAAATTTAATGTATTAATTGGTGGAGCATGCCAAAACAATAAAAAAATCAAAGTAAATGATACCCAATTCAAGAAAATAATTTGATGCGTCCATAGATAAAGAGTTGGAGATAGAGAACCTATTAATCTTTCATAATTTATAATCAAATCTGTGCAGCCGTGAATGAAGAGAAAGGAGAGAGTGTTAGTCCTAAATCGGTGAAGGAGGGCTTGGTGAACAGAACTTAGAAAAGGAAGATACCTTTCGACGTGTCTACGAGACTAATTTTAAAATTAATGTCCACCATCGGGATTATAATTTCTAAACCTGTATCCGACCCATTTTATGTGTAGGCCATATAAAACCCGATTGGGTCGTGTCATATCGTGTTGGGCCATACTGGACAAGACCCATATTGTAATCATTAAGTCGGGATACCTGCTTCCTCAGTCAGGATACAAGTAGTTCCCTCAGCATCAACCGAAATTTCATGAGATCCAAACATCCCAACCAATTCTCACGTGATTAACAAGTAGTCTCGGCCTCGCAGATAGAGGTCTCGCCCGGATATAACCAACCAAACTTACAAACGATCCCTGATAAGGATAAAATCTCAATCAGATATCCAAATCGTCTCGATATAAAAATAAAGAGAAAAATAGAGTGAGAAAAAATAAAAAGTATAATGATATTATTTTGTATCAAATCTGATATATACAAGATGTTTCGTTTCTCCTTATTTATTTATATTTGTTGTAGAATATAAATAACAAATATGCAATAATATAACATCTAATTAAATTATCAATATACTTTATTATCATTCGAATATTAAATACGGAATATTTTCTTATTAGGAATCTACGTATTCATTGAGTTAGAGTGTAGTGAAACTTAAGGACTATATATAATGGTCGCATATAATATGAGGATAGTGTAATCTTCTTGCTCTTCTTCGCATTTGAGGGAGCTTATTTGTTTTATTTGGTCAATTTTTGTAACTTTATCTTCATTTAATTTTTATGTTGAGGCGTTGTTGATCATGCTGAATAAATTATGTCAGCCATACTGGCTAGACTTCGAAATGTCTTAGGCCCTTGGTTATATTGATTTTCCTAGCCAAATTGTTATCGGAGACGTCTCCAACTTGGTTCATACTTAATTTCTCTTGCCTTTTTAAAAACCTTTGCCGTCCGAAACCTCCCTTGAGGATAAAAAGCTCTATTTACCAAAAGAAAGTTGTACATTAAAAATTAATTGCCTGCTATGATGTTGCGTGTTTCTTTGGAATGCTTTGATTCCTTGTTGGAGATAGATGATTGCCCCCCTTAGTATTTGTTTAGGGATGAAGTAAGGACTATATGTAGTTTTACTTATTTTTTGTGAGTATGTTACGTGGTAGATGTCACGATCCTTATGTTGGAGGATTTGCCGGATCTCGTAGATGATTGTGTATAGATTGTAAGCGTGTAGGCAACAAAATGGTGTTTGTTGTTCTTATCGTGGGGGTCGCTATATACGGATGACTTTAAGTAAACCTTATATTTCTTGTGAGTGATTTGGTTAACTTGTGTGTTGTGGGGCGAGTTAGCAAATTTTTGTGTTTGTTATACATTTGGTGACTTTGCGTGTCCTTATAAAACCGGGCTCCGTATACCCCATCGCGTAGCCTTAGTATGGCATGTCAATCGGCTAATTCACGGGAGTGACCGGTTCAGACAATTGTGTGGCCTTTATATGCTTGATTTATTACCAATTTGCTTATTAATACCAGTACAAAATATTGGGCTCAGTGTGGCCCCTAACGTAGCCTCGGTGGGCATGGCTAATTAGCCCGTTCGTATTATTGGACTCAATTGGTATGGGCTCAGTATGACCCCTTACGTAGCCCGTAAACGTGGTCAGTGACCCATTCATACTTTCTAAAGAGGGAGAAAGTATAATAAATAACATCTACGTAGCGTGGAGATGGAGATCACTTAGTGTATATCATGGAGATAACTAAGGTTAAAGCTTGCCTACCATGAAGATGGAGATGGTTTGGCCTACAACGTTTTTTTATTATGGAGATGGAGATCGCTTGGCTTATAGTCCTTTCTATTGTGGGGATGGAAATCATTTGGCTCATAACCTTTTCTACCGTGGAGATGATCTGGCGTATATTATGGAGATCACTTGGCGCATATCATTGATATCACAAAACCTAAAGCCTTCTACCACGGGGATTACTTGGTGTATAGTATGGAGATCAGTTGGTGCATATCATGGAGATGAAGATTACTTGGCATATAGTGTTTTTGAACGTGGAGATGAAAGTTATTTGGAGATCATATGGTGAATGGCTTGACAACTATATTGTACGTTGAATTTTTGAAGTTCGAGTTATAAAGCAAAACCATTGACGATGAATAAAGTTTTTTTGGAATATCCATTGGCGAAATCATATCAGATATTCACCTTGATGGCGAAGAGTTGCTACTATTTCGTTGTGAAGGTCTCTCGTTTGAAATTGTTACGTGTTTGAAGACTTGATTTTTTATGAATGCTTTACTGGAGACGAGTTGTTGAATGATGATCCGATCCGAGATTTTTGGGAACCCTTACCATCAATACTTTTTCTTAAAATGTATATTGGGGTTAAAAAATATAATTTTAATTTAGCAATAGAGTAGTTGCGTCATTTATTCATATTTTGAATAAAAAATTTATTAAAAAGATGAGAGTATTTAAATATTATTTTAATATTTAAATATTATTTGATACACAGTTTTAAATTATGGGCTAAATATGGTATCTGTAATCAAATATTTAATGCATATTTTGAAATATCTTTTTAAGTTTTTGTATTTATTTACTATAATTATCATTTATTTCAAATACATTCACCCATTCGTAAAATAATATTTTTGAAAGCGAAAATAAATAGATTGGTCATTTTAGTTAATTTTAAAATATATATATATATATATATATATTCAGTAAATTATCGAGAGTTATAGTCTTTTCAAATTATAAAAACAAAAATAAACACAGTATATTATACTTAAAATATGAAAATAATATATCAAAACGATTTAAAAAAATTAGACTTATATTTTTAATATATATATATATATATATATATATATATATATATATATATATATATTATAGAAACAATTATTAATAAATTAATAAGTAAAAATATCTTGAGTAATATATTAACTTGTAAATTAATATTTATATCACACATATAACATATATGCATTTATAACTTTGCAAAAGAAATTTTGCTTTGTTACATATATGCATTTATAACTTTGCAAAAGAAATTTTGCTTTGTTACATGATTTTTTCTCATACAGGTAGATTTAGAATTTATGAGGCAATTACTTAGAAGTACATCTAAGTACATTTTGTGCAGTAGTCCATCCAATTTAAAAGGATCCCATGATCCTGAACCAATAGTCCATCCAATTTAAAAGGATCCCATGATCCTGAACCAATCTTCATATCAAAATGAAATATAGTATTTTAATATATTTTTTCTTTTATTTCATGTATGTTGGTATTCCAAAAGTATTTTTTCGAAGCTCATACAAAATTTCGTGCATAATTGTATGGTCGGATATCAATTAAGCAATAATCACATATAAATATATGAACCTAATAATTTACTTGCAATTCGTTACCTTTAATACAAAAGTTAATTCACCTTTAAATTGAAAGAATCTGGATCTAGTTGAGATTGTTAGAGCTGAACTCTCTTAATAACTATGTTAAAACGGTTAGGGTTTGGGAAAATCCGTCTCTCTTCTCTTATTATTTTAATGGTTATATTTCGTGTTTTATTTTCTTTTGTTGGAGACGAACTTTTTGTTTAAGTGAGGAGTCATAGTGTTTATATTGAAAAAAACTGAATAAAACATGTTACAACATATTATAAAATGTAATTAAACACATAGGTATTTAAATTTTTTCTCGCAATAGTCGTGGTCCACATTCAAATATTAATAAAAATATATTAATAAATAAACAAGTTTCAATAACTATTGTAAATTAATTATTATTTATTAAATATTATTAAATAAATATTATATGGTAATTGTAACGTATATTATCATTCGAATATTAAATAAAAAAAAGTGTATTAATCATAGTAATTCATCAATACGAATATTATTAGAGTTAAGTATCAATTTAAGAACCAAAACTCTAAATATTATCTACTTAAAACCCATATTTTCATGTTTTTACGAAAAAGATCGGTTTTAGTCAAATATTTATCATTTAAGACCCACTTATAACTTTTATACCCCCACTCATTTATATA
This sequence comes from Limnanthes douglasii subsp. nivea, assembly GCA_036936605.1. NCBI lineage: Eukaryota > Viridiplantae > Streptophyta > Magnoliopsida > Brassicales > Limnanthaceae > Limnanthes > Limnanthes douglasii. The sequence continues at coordinate 144,944,431 of JAUPFV010000004.1, forward strand.
AAAGCTTTTAACACCATATCACCTTTTTCCATAATTTTTCGTGCTACGTGGACAGTGCCCTACCATATGTGATGGTCAATTATTGTTTTTCTTTTGTTTTCGTATGATTTTGATTGTGTTTTACTTAATTTCGAAGTTTGATTTTTGATATATGCGAAGATAGTCGATTTGTGTGTTTGGAAAGTCGAATTTTGAGTTTGAAACATCTGTTTTGGGTGAGATCTGTGTTCGTTCTTGACATAGTTTGGAAAGTCAAATTTCCAGTTAGTTTTTTAGTTCGAATTTTCTAATGTAGTTTATTTGTCGCATTCCGGTTAGTTTTTTCGTTGATTTTAGTATTTAGTATGTGTTTGTGAAATTTATGTGCGCGTAATACGATTATGGGTTTATCAATAGGAGATGTGAAATATATTTGTTTTGTACGTAGTGATAGTTACAAAACATGTATGTCTTCTGGAATGATAGATGCGAAACGTGTATGTTTTCTGGAATGGTAGATGCAAAACACGTTTTTGATAGATGCGAAACGTTATTTGTTCTTTAAAAATATATTTAAAAAAAATAAAAACATATCATGAGTGGTAGTAGTTTTGTTCTTCTTAATAAAATAAAACCAACGGTATTTTCGGATTTGTTTTCTGAGTTACGGTTTTAGACTTTTAAAAAAATTAAATTTATAAGGTAAACAAAGAAGATGCGAAACCTTCTTTGTTTTGATAGATGTGAATCCTTCTTTATTTTGATAGATACGAAACCTTTTTTGTTTTGCTAGATGCGAAACCTTTTTGTTTTGCTAGATGCAAAACCGTTTTTGTTTTGCTAAATGCGAAACCTTCTATATTTTGGTAGATGCGTAACATTTTTGTTTTGCTAGATGCAAAATCTGTCTAAATTGTGTATTGCTAGATGCGAATTCAGGGCCACTATGATAGATGTTAGATGCAAAACCATCCCACTAGGTGCGAAACAAACGTGTGTAAAATATATATTTTTAAAAAAAATTCAGAACATATTATGAGTGGTACTAGTTTTGTTTGTCTTAAAACATAACCAATAGTATTTTCGGATTATTTTTTTGAGTTAAGTTTTAAAAGATACGGACATTTAAACGTTAATATTTTAAAACAAAAAGTTTGTTACTGGATTTTAAATAAAAGAGTATTTAATGTATAAAATCTCTTAAAAGATATATGTTTTTATCCATAATAGGTTTATTGGATGGGTATTAAATGGTAAGTCTATAATATTATTATAATATTAAATATTATATTAAATATTAATTAATTAATATTTATTTAATAATATTTGTTATTAAATTCAATTTTAATGCATTATAAATTCATATATTTTATTTCTGTATAAATGTAAACTAATGCATTCGTTTATAACTAATAAACACATACAAATAAATTAATAACTAAGTAATATATGAATTACTATACATGTTTTTATATATATTTGCATATACCGTATAGATTAATATCTCATTATTGTAAAATAAATTCTCTCACCGTGATTTAAGTATATCTTAATGGTTTTGGATTTATTGTTGAAACTTAACCCGACACACATTAGGTTTTTGTCTTCGAGTTTGCTTATCTGTCAAGAACGTGATTCACTCATTGCACAACATCTGGCAAAAAATCTTTTGGTGCCTCATTCTCTAACAATACTGCTCTCAACATGTTCATGATTTTGCGGTTTTTTTTGTATTTAACAATACCATTTTACTGTAGCATGAAGACGGTGGTCAACTGTCTTTTGATTTCATGTTCTTTACAGTATTTTTTAAACTCATTTCGGTTGTATTCTCCTCCTCTACTTGTTTTTAGAAATTTGTTTAACAATCCAATTTGTTTCTCGAGATACGTTTTAAATGTCATGAACTGATAAAATGCTTCTGATTTTTCCAGCACAAAATATATACATGTCTTTCTCGAGAAATCGCCAATAAAGCTAATCAGGTACCTTATTTGACTGTTTGATGGTGGATTGATCGGACTATAGATATCCGAATGCATAACCTGCAATATTCTAGTGGCTCTCCATTTTCTTTGCTTTGGAAATAGAACGCGACGGTATTTCCCTTTAACATACTCCTCATAGGTCGTTTGAACATTTCCAAGTTCAGGTAAACCCACAACCCTCCTATTAGCACTCATAACATAGTCTATTATTTTTTCTTTGAGGGATGAAAGATGTTGCATGCTTTTAGGTCTCATCCTTCGAATTACATCTAAACTTTTTTAAAAAGGTTGTCTGACACTCAGTAGTTTTTCTTCAATTCCGGAATATAATACACATCGTTGACCAAATACTTTGTACTTAAACATTATCTTCACCAATCCTCTTCTACCAACCATTAGTTTGTGATTGTTTCCAAGCTTGACAATATGTGTGAAGCCAGTGTCCAAGTTTGAGAACGTACCTATTTCTCCACATATATGGTTTGAACGTTTAGAGTCCACGAATCATACATCTCCTCTTCTAGTAACTTTAAGTCCCACATATTACATGGAGAATAACTTCATTCTTTTTTTATTTCTGCAAAATGTGCTCCATTCTAATTTGGACATTCTTTTTGGAAATGGTTTGAACATTTAGAGTCCACGAACCACACATCTTTATCTTTTATGTGTTTTTTACTTCTCGATTAACACCACTACATATGTGAAGTTATTAGTTAAAGATCGAAGTATATTCTCAACAATCATTATATCTGATATATCTTTTATGTTGCTTCTCAAGCTAAGAAGTTTGGTTAGTCACCAAACTTTGTCATGTGCATCAAAAATGCCACTGATGTTTTTTTTGTATCAAAATAATCATTTTTGTCGGTTTCATTTTGCATAAGTAGTCAATTTTGTTTGTCTTGATTTGCATCCGCGGTCACCCGTGAGTGACCACGGATGTAACAAAAAACCAACAAAAGTGATCGTTTTGATACAAAAAAAATCAATGACATATTTGATACACATGACAAAGTCTGGTGACTAACCAAGATTTTTAGCCTTGCTTCTCATGTTGTTGGAGACAAACATTACTCTTCCAAAGTAATCGTCGATGCTCTCTTCATTCTTCATTTCAAGAACCTCAAAATATCTTTTTAGGGTTTAGAGAAGAGATTACTTCACCTTGTCGTTGCCTCCATACATTATCTTCATCAATTTCCAAATGATCTTGGATTTCTTCAAATACAACCCGTTTAATTGTTTGGCACATGTAGTGCTTCATTTTATGGTCTTTCATCTTGAGCTCCTAAAGATTCTTCTTTTGTACTGTAGTCACTTCGATTTCATATGTCCTTCGGTATAACCATCTTCTAGTAGATTTCAAAAACCATTGGAACATAAGAGGTTTTCCATCACTTCACTCTAATGGTCATAGTGACCATCAAACTGTGAAATCTTCGTGAGAGTTTAATCGTCACTAATCTGCTCTCTCTTGGATAACTTTGTTTTGCTCTGGCATTAATACAAATTTAAAGACATACAAATTTATCAAAATGATCTATATTTATTCATAGGCTTCAATGCCTATTTTAGAGAATACATGAAAATGAGACTCCACTAGCTCCAGTAATAACAAGAAATAGTTTAAACTGAAATTGGTTATTCTGTTCTAAGGGTGAAGAATAGGTAAAACTTACTCAATAATATGTATACAAAAGTTTACTATTTTGGATAAATTCATAAAGTGTAAAGCTTTACTTGAGAGAATTGTTTCAAAATTCCAAGCCCAGGAGTTCTTCCAAATTGTCATGTGTGATCGAATTCTATAGCATTTAGGTGTTAGCAAAATACTTGAAAATAATTATAAGCATGTTAGCATATGATCAATGTAAGCTTGTAGGTTTATGCATAATTGGTTTTAAAGATATTTTTCACCAATATTTGATAAGTAGATCTTGTACTTTTAAGCCGAATAAAATTCTCTTATAGCAGTAAAGGTCCCTTTTGATTAAACATTGTGTATGCTCCAAGTCATTCTCATGTATTTTTATCTTATCATAGTCTAAATAGAAAACCATGAAGGATAACACATGATTGTTAGATGTAGCATCTACTAATGGGTCAATTTAAGAAAATGGAAAATGATCTTTTGATCATGCTTTGTTGAGATATGTGAAGTCTACACACATCATCTATTTGTCATTTTTCATTTTTACTAAGACTGGATTTGTTTTCCAGATTGGGTAAGTGATCTCTCAAATGTGTCTAGTGGTAGTCAACTTATTCACCTCCAGTGTGGTTGTTTTTATTTTTTTCTTGAGAATAGGATTGCATGTTTGTTTGACTGTAAATAATTCTTTTTTATAGATATCTAATGGAATATAAATTTGGCCAAAACTCCTATACCTTCTTGGAAATTTCATGCGAACAAATCGAGGTTATTTTGTATAAGGTCGAGTAATTTATACCTAACGGTCGTATGAATGTCTTTGCCAAACCTTAGAATTTTTTCTTCTTTCGTTTGAACATATCTCATATCCTCTCTAGGCTATATTAGGTGGGGGCTCACGACATTCATCCATACCATCAAGAACAACTGAGCTCCCCGCAAATTTCTATTGTAATTATTTTTCGCTAACTAGAAAAAGGTTGCATAACACTTTCCAGTGGCCCTTCGATTTCCTCAAATCACTCCAATAGTGTCGTATATTGGGTATTTGAGCCACTGATGAACCATATAAATGATCGGATACATTTTTTCTAGCTAAGATCGTCCTACGATCACATTATATAATGGCAAAGAATTCCTTATTATAAGGAGGTAACCAATATTATTCTTGAATTCTTGTCTGCGTATGACCACTTTCTTGTTTAATTTTCCCAAAACTTATGTGCCTGCACTGTGAAGCATGTTTAAATATTTTTAGATGGATTAATTATGATACGCCATGATTTTTATTATATGTATTCTTGTATAAGATGTTAGTTGAGATTCTTGTGTCAATCATCACTGTAACTACATGAAATATCATCCAGGTGGGGCACACATAATGCCAATTAAGGACCTAAAATTCGATCCATGTATGCTTCAAAAATAGGAATGATCCTGTCTTGGCCAAATAGCAAAGAAAAGACCAACCTAACCTCATGTCCAAGTTTTTTATTCAAAATGGTTGCGCGCTGTAGCACGACCAGAAGTTTGGTATCATGTCAATTATTTCTATCACTCTTGGTCCCACCTATGGTCATTGATACGGCATGAATAAACCTAACGTAAACTAGCCAAACGAAAGACCAGAAAACATGTTCGTGTAATATCGCACGATAAAATATGAGTTATCCAATAAACCAAGTCTCAATGCACTTGGTTGCATGACACGGGTTTCGCAACCAGGGGCCTTAGCACCTCCCTGCGCACACTCGCATGACTAAAACGGTCATGGATGGATAACCAAGACCTGAGCAGCGACCCCAACACATGATCGTGCAAACTTGCACAACTAATGGCAACAAGACTTAACTAATAGTTAGTTGAGGTCATAATCCAGAAAATTTTATTCCCATGTGTCAAAGATGGCATTGTTGTCAAGCGCATTTGGCTCTTGATCTCTCTCTTGGACTTTATTTTCTCATCTTGTTAATAGGTCACTGTGAGCTTCATAACGGTTGTGCGTGGTGAGTTCGGAAATTTTAGCCACTCTACCATGACTAAATCTGAAGGGCAATTCGGACTAAACCACCACAATAAATATCCGAACATGACAAATGTACTATTATTGACTAAGTTAGTTGTTAATCAACTTAAAACTATATCTAATGGGTCCTTAAACTCGACCCCATTTCACAACTCGACTCAATAAGCCCATGGGTCAGTAATTAAATATAAATACCCCAACTACTTTCATTAATGAGGGTAATCAAAATTTATTACTAGTATGCAGCTTAATTATCTCTCTACTCCACACACTAAAAACAAAACACCAAAAAATTACCAAAACACTTTTAAAAACACTTTTCCATATTACCCTCGGACAGAATTAAACCACACCAAATTGGCGACCACAGTGGGAGGACGACAGTGGAAGGTGAAAGGGAAAATAAGGAGTATACCATCGAGGAGCGAGACTAGCTGATGGCTGAAATAGAGGCGTTAAGAGCCATAAAACAAGCAGAAAAAAGTATCAAAGAGAAAGAGAAATATGGAGCGGCAATACTTCACCACATTGACAATCCTGGGGAAAATGAACAATCTTTGAAGCTCACCTCAGCTTAAAGAAAACACACCGGTTTAAACATGTTGAGAATTTTGGATCTGAGTTCTCCAGTAGTTCATCAAATGAGGCAGGACTTGAAGAATCACTATCTTCAAGTAGTGATGAAGGGAGATCTAGAAAAAATATGAGGTTAACTAAAAAGCATTCGAGGAAGAGGGACAGACATGGTAGGCTCAAAAGGCACCAGGGTAAAGGATCATCTCACAAGCATGTTGACCAGTTGATGATTGATCCCTTTGCTTTTCAGTCCAAACCAGGTATTTTTGCAACCCCTAATGAAGATATTGTTTTCAGTCGTAGTAAGAATTGGAGGCAATCACTTTTGTCCAAAAAAATACTCTCCGAGCATCTTCCTAAAAGGTTTGATAGCTCCAAGATGGAGAAATACGATGGGAGTCGAGATCCGGACAACCATCTGGAACAATTCAAAAACTTCATGATGAACTTTGACGATAATGACAAGCTTTTGTGCAGAGGTTTCTCCCAAACTTTCACAGGGAGTGCTCTTAAATGGTATAACAGTTTACCTCAGGGTTGTATTAGAAATTTTGATACATTTTGGGTTGCCTTCCGGAGGAAATTTGTTGGGCGTAAAGAACTAAAAGGTAATGGGGACACTATTATCCATTGTGCTCAGGAACCGAATGAGTATTTGAAAGATTACATAAGTCGTTTTGTGAATACGAAGAATGGGCTAGTAGATTGCTTTGAGCAGGTTGTAGTTGCTTCCCTTAGGCAAGTTTTGAATCCAGGGAATTTAACTGATTCTATAACTCGAAAGAAGGATATGACCTGGGTTGGTTTATTGAACCAATTGGGAAAATAGATCAATGTGGAAGAAAAAAAGAAAACAAGGGTGCACCATCAGGTGAAGTCTATAACAACAGCTCCTTCAGCCACTAACCAGTCCGGTTACAGGGCAAATGAGGCTGGTCAACGGTCTAACTGGTCCAAGTAATCAATCCAACCAGGCTCAGAGCCAACAAACCAGAAGTAAGAGGGGTCCCTAAGTCCAGCCTAACTGGTTTGCTGAATTGGGGGAGAATGTAGCCACAATCTATGATATGACCAAAAATGAAGTGCACTTTCGAAAACCGACAGCACTGCAGTCCCCCAGAGAGAACTGGAACACTTATTTTTGCCAATATCACAATGATATAGGCCATAATACTCAGGATTTCATAGCATTGAAACAAGATGTCCAAAACCTTATTGAGAAGGGTAAGCTGGGAGCCTATCTTAAAAAACGAAGTGGAAACAGACCGGATAACACACAAAATATTGCTTCCCCGAACGGGTCCTTCAAACAATCCTGGGACATCTTCTCAAGAGGGTGCGATGGTGATCCTTGAAAGATTTGATGTAGACTCTGAGTATCTGGATCCAGATCCAGATCGAAATAAGGTAGGGGTGATAATAGAGAAAACTAAAATAGTTTCTAGACTGATCAGCTTCTTTGAATCATTAACCATTTTTGGAGGAGTTACTGTGATTGCACCTACCATTTCATCAAGGGAGAGGCGTGTCCACAATTTGGCCACCCAGTTAGAAGGTGGAATATATTTTCATCAGTGCCAATCCCCATTCATATTTATATTCTTTGATGAAGACGACCTGAGGGACATTGCAGGACCTCATGAGGATGCGGTGGTCAAAAGAGCTTCTATAGGGGAAATGATATACGCTGAATTCTGATTGATACATGCAGTTCGAAAAACATCATATTTTAAGCTCATACAAGTAAATGAGGAATCCGACAATTATTCAATATTCGAACAGAACCATTGTAGGCTTCACAGGGAGTTATGCAGATGTGATTGGGGAGTTCGAAGAGGAAGTGTTGTTGGGCAAGGGGCCCTTTAAAAAGATGGTAAGAGTACTATTTGTTGTGGTGGATTGCCCCACATCATACAATGCAATTTTTGAGAGGCCTAGATTTTTAGAATGCATGTTGTGGCCTATACAGTCTATCAGGGCTTGAAGTATACGGTTCATAGACAAGTAAACGTTATCCAGGGTAGTCAAAAGATAGTGAGGGAGTGCTATGCAACAGCTCTAGCTCCTAAAACGTTAGGGAAGTCATGATTAACAAGGATTGGAATTTACTGGAGCCTTCTACTGAGGAGAGTGAGATTGATGATCCCAGAGAGGCTCCCAGTGTTATAATACCTATTGAAGAGGTTGAAACTCACTCCCTTACAGAGGGAAAGAATGTTAGGATTGGTTCTACATTGGAGCCAGAATTGAAGCATGAATTGTTGTCATTTTTTATGAATAATCAACATGTGTTTGCATGGTGAAAAAATCATGTAACTGGAGTACCAACAGATGGTACTTCAAACAAATTGTCTATCTGGAGTGATGTTGCACCCATTGTACAAAAAATGAGAGCTTTTTCCAAGGAAATAGCAAATGTGATTGTTCAAGAATTTGACCGATTGACCAAGATGGGTCATATTAAAGAATCCCAATACACTTTGTGGACTGCCAATCCTGTTAGTCAAGAAAAAGAATGGCAAATGGTGTATGTGTATTGATTTCACTAACCTCAATAGGGCATGCCCTAAGGATCTTTATCTTGTTCCTCGGATAGATCACTTAGTGGATTCTACATCTGGAAACAAATTGTTGTCCTTCATGGATGCCTTCTCAGGATACAACAAGATATAAGTAGATCTTAAGGATCAAGATCACGCTACTTTCATCACAGACAGAGGTCTTCATTGTTACAAAGTGATGCCCTTGGGGTTAACAAATATTGGGGCTACTTATCAGAGTTGGTGAATAAAACCTTTGCTAATCAGATTGGCAGGAACATGGAAGTGTACATAGATGATATGATGGTTAAAATCTTGGAGGAAGATTCACACATATATGACCTTCAAGAGATATTTTCCAATTTAGAAGTTGTGAATTTAAAGTTAAACCCTAAGAAATGTGTGTTTTGGGGTCCGATCTGGAAAATTATTGGGTTACATAATAAGTGAAAATGGAATCCATCCTGATCCGGATCAACTTAATGATTTATTAGCAATGAACACTCCTCAGAATGTTAAGGAAGTCCAAAGGCTTACAGGAAGGTTGGCTGCTTTAAATAGGTGTATTTCAAGATCATCGAAAAAGTGTGCTCCATTTATAAGTATTGAAGAATGCTAAAGACTTGAATTGGTCCCCACAATGTGATAAGGCTTTTATTGAAATAAATAAACATTTATCATCTTCTAAAACTCTTTTCAAACCTGTTCGGGGAGAAAACATTTATGTGTATTTAGGTGTATCAGAATATGCTATAAGTGATATGCTAGTAAGGGAAGTGGACAATTATCCTCGTCTGGTGTACTACATCAGTAAGAACCTACTGGATGCTGAGAGACGATATTTGAGATTGGAAAAGTTGGCATTGGCCTTAGTAATTGCAGCAAAAAAATGAGACCCTACTTCCAAGCTTGTTCTATTATTGTCCGAACGTCTTTCCCTTTGAAAAATGTTCTTCAAAAAGCTGATGTATCAAACCGAATGACCAAGTGGTTAGTAGAATTGGGTAATTATGATCGGCTTCTTTGAATCATTAACCATTTTTGGAGTAGTTACTGTGATTGCACCTACCATTTCATCAAGGAAGAGGCGTATCCACAGTTTGGCCACCCAGTTAGAAGGTGGAATATATTCTCATCAGTGCCAATCCCCATTCCTATTCATATTCTTTGATGAAGACGGCCTGAGGGACATTGTAGGACCTCATGAGGATGCGGTGGTCAAAGGAGCTTCTATAGGGGGAAATGATATACGCTGAATTCGTATTGATACAAGCAGTTCGAAAAACATCTTATTTTTAAGCTCATACAAGTAAATGAAGAATCCGGCAGTTATTCAACATTCGAACAGAACCATTGTAGGCTTCACAGGGAGTTATACAGATGTAATTGGGGAGTTCGAAGAGGAAGTGTTGTTGGGCAAGGGGCCCTTTAAAAAGATGGTAAGAGTACTATTTGTTGTGGTGGATTGCCCCACATCATGCAATACAATTTTTGAGATGTCTAGCTTTTTAGAATGCATGTTGTGGCCTATACAGTCCATCAGTGCTTGAAGTATACGGTTCATGGATAAGTAAGCGTTGTCAAGGGTAGTCAAAAGATAGTGAGGGAGTGCTATGCAACAGCTCTAGCTCCTAAAACGTTATGGAAGTCATGATTAACAAGGATTAGCATTTACTGGAGCCTTCTACTGAGGAGAGTGAGATTGATGATCCCAGAGAGGCTCCCAGTGTTATAATACCTATTGAATAGGTTGAAACTCACTCCCTTACAGAGGGCAAGAATGTTAGGATTGGTTCTACATTGGAGCCAGAATTGAAGCATGAATTGTTGTCATTTTTTATGAATAATCAACATGTGTTTGCATGGTGAAAAAATCATGTAACTGGAGTACCAACAGATGGTACTTCAAACAAATTTTCTATCTGGAGTGATGTTGCACCCATTGTACAAAAAATGAGAGCTTTTTCCAAGAAAATAGCAAATGTGATTGTTCAAGAATTTGACCGATTGACCAAGATGGGTCATATTAAAGAATCCCAATACACTTTGTGGACTGCCAATCCTGTTAGTCAAGAAAAAGAATGGCAAATGGTGTATGTGTATTGATTTCACTAACCTCAATAGGGCATGCCCTAAGGATCTTTATCTTGTTCCTCGGATAAATCACTTAGTGGATTCTACATCTGGAAACAAATTGTTGTCCTTCATGGATGCCTTTTCAGGATACAACCAGATACAAGTAGATCTGAAGGATCAAGATCACGCTACTTTCATCACAGACAGAGGTCTTCATTGTTACAAAGTCATTCCTTTCAGGTTAAAAAATGTTGGGGCTACTTATCAGAGTTGGTGAATAAAGCCTTTGCTAATCAGATTGGCAGGAACATGGAAGTGTACATAGATGATATGATGGTTAAAATCTTGGAGGAAGATTCACACATATATGACCTTCAAGAGACATTTTCCAATTTAGAATTTGTGAATTTAAAGTTAAACCCTGAGAAATGTGTGTTTGGGGTCCGATCTGGAAAATTATTGGGTTACATAATAAGTGAAAAGGGAATCCAGCCTGATCCGGATCAGCTTAATGCTTTATTAGCAATGAACCCTCCTCAGAATGTTAAGGAAGTCCAAAGGCTTACAGGAAGGTTGGCTGCTTTAAATAGGTGTATTTCAAGGTCATCGAAAAAATGTGCTCCATTTTTCCAAGTATTAAGGAATGCTAAAGACTTCAATTGGTCCCCACGGTGTGATCAGGATTTTATTAAAATAAATAAACATTTATCATCTTCTAAAACTCTTTTCAAACCTGTTCTGGGAGAAAAGATTTATGTGTATTTAGTTGTATCAGAATATGCTATAAGTCATATGCTAGTAAGGGAAGTGGACAATTATCCTCATTCGGTGTACTACATCAGTAAGAACCTACTGGATGCTGAGAGAAGATATTTTAGAGTGGAAAAGTTGGCATTGGCCTTAGTAATTGCAGCAAAAAAATGAGACCCTACTTCCAAGCTTATTCTATTGTTGTCCGAACATCTTTCCCTTTGAAAAATGTTCTTCAAAAAGCTGATGTATCAAACTGAATGACCAAGTGGTTAGTAGAATTGGCTGATTATGATATTGAATTTGCCCCTCGAACAACAATAAAAGCCCAATCAGTGGTTGACTTCTTGGTAGAGTTTCATGCGGACAGATCCTCCGAAAAAGAGTCAGGAAATTGTTTTAAAAAGGAATGTGTAGTTCAAAATGATGGTGGATCAAGTACTATAGGCTGTGGAAATGGAATTTGCTTAACCTCCCCATATGATGATAAAATATATCAAGCTATATTCTTTGTGTTCGGAGCTTCCAAGAATGAGTCTGAGTATGAAGCAGCCATTGTCGGTCTTAAGCTGCCTCTCCTATGTGGGGCTAAGAGATTTTGGTTAACGAGTGATTCTCAATTACGTATCCACCTTGCTCAAGGGTAGTCTGAAGCCAAGAAAGAATAACTGGTCAAATACTTGCTCATGTTGAAAGAAGCGGCAGCCAACTTTAAAAATATTTGGTATGAGCATATTCTCAGATCGGAAAACACCTTTGCAGACTCCTTGGAAACTATAGCCTATTCTGAATCTTACCCCTGGATTCGTGTACAAGAATTTCCATCTATACAGATAGATCAGAAGAAAACATGAACATACTTGTTATTCAACCTAAAGATTGGAGATACGCTCTCCTTTAATACATTTCTGATGGGATTTTACCTTCATATAAAGTTGTAGCTAAAAAGATTAGGTACAAGACTCGTGGTTTCTTGATAATAAAAAGAAGTTCTTTATAAAAAATCTTTCAGCAGGCCTCTCCTACGTTGTTTGGGGTTTAAAGAATCCCACGTTGTATTATCCGAATTACACGATGGGGAAGGCTCAGCATACTGTGGCTATAGAGAACTGACCCGAAGAGTTTTGTTAGCCGGATACTACTGACCAACCATAATGGCAGATGCTAAAGAAATGGTGAAGAAATGTGATCCATGTCAAAAATATGGGAATGAAATTCATGTACCAGCAGTACTTATGGAGTCTCTTTTTGAACCACTACCCTTTGCCTGATGGGGGATGGATTTAGTTGGGCCTCTTCCTATGGCATCTGTTGGGTGTAAAACTATTATATTCGACATTGACTATAACTCTATCTGGATAGACGCAACTCCTTTGGCTGGAACCACTTCGAAAGTCGTTATAAAGTTTATCCTAGCCAACATCTGCTGTAGGTTTTGGGTTCCTCAGAAGATTACTACAGACAATGGCCACAGTTTGATAACAAAGACATTGAAGCTTTTGGTACCTCTAGAGGGATTCAACATTATTTTTCTTCTCCTTTTCACCCTCAAGCAAATGGCCAAGTTGAGGTTGCAAATAGAACCATCTTGTCTGGATTAAAGAAGAATTTTGAGGGAGCTACAGAAAATGGCCAAGTTATTTACAAAATGTATTGTGGGCCTACCGAACTACTCCTTGAACTGCCACACAAGAGTCGTTTTTTTCTTTGGTATATGGGATGGATGCAATTACCCCCATAGAGGCTACTTTGCCGTCACACAGAGTCCAACACTATTCAGAACAGGCTAATGATGTAGCATTTAGGAATCAGCTGGACTTAAGAGAATAAAAAAGGGTTAAAGCACACTTGAGAACATCACACCACCAAGGTTTGATGAGGAGCAGATTTGCTTCGAAAGTTAAAACAATATATTTTCAAGTAGGGGACAAAGTTTAAGAAAAGTCTTTTTACATACTAAGGAGAAGCAGTTCGATAAACTGGCTCCAAATTGGGAAGGCCCTTATATGGTCTTTGAAAAGGTCAAGCCAGGGACATATAGGCTTCAAGACAAAGAATGGAGATCTCTAAAGCATCCATGTAATGTTGAGCATCTCAGGGTATATTTAGAATAAAAATCTTTTGTAAATATTTACTTGTTAAATATCAATGTAAATATTAGGGGGGCATACTCTTTCCTACCCTAGTGGCGCGGGGAAGTTTTAATGAGGTGTCCGGATTTTTCAATAATATGTGATGCTTTCTTTAAAAGTCTGGTGTGATTTTGTTTCAATTTGGATATGAATTTCTTATTCAACACCCCGGCTCTCAAGTTTTCTTGAGTTGAACGGATATGTTTAGTACATGATCACAATTATTAAACAAATGTGATCGGAGATATTAGATACTTTTGTTCAACACTTCTGAAATATTAAGGGCTACTTAAACATTTGCCATGAAAGATTTAAACAAAGTATTAAGCAAAAGGGAAATTGAACAATTAAACCTGATCGGACTCAAACCGATCAATAGTACAAAAAATTCCTTGGCCATCCAAGGACTTTAATGTTTCAAAAAACAAAAATTACATAATAAAACCTTAGGGCTTGTTCCCTTCAGATTTTTATTCACCACCATCTTTTTGGGACTTTTGAGTTCAACACTTGAACTCTCACACGTTCATTCATCTTCATCAGTTGTAGAGTCCATTCCACTAGAGTAGTTGAGTTTGTCGTCATTTGCTAGAGTGTGGAATGTGATGTCCCATAATCTATACATTTCCATATGGGACCAAGGGTCCTCTTAGGAAAGGTTTCATGAAACAGCAAGACCATATCGGACTTGACCTCATCATCCCTCTTCTCTAAAGAGTCCACTACTTCATTGGCATACTTCTCTATACCTGCAGCTACGGCTTGTTTTTGTTGGCGTTCCAAGACCTCATTCTCTTTAATCTTCTCTTCAATAGTGCTCTCCAACTTGGTCTTCTCATCGGATAAAGTATGGATAACACCATCCTTAGTTTTCAATTTCTCCTTCAAGGCTGTGAGGTTTTGTGAAGAAGAGGTCTCCAGGTTGGAGTATTTGGTTTGAAGCTCCTTGTTGGCCGCCTCTAATGCGAGCAGTTTGGTAGCTAACTCTTCTTTATTATTCTTCAACACGTGTATGCTTTGTTGAGCACTGAGAAGATTATCTGACAAGTCTTTTTTGTCAGTGGTTAGAGAATTAATGGTGCTTGTTTGAGTTCCTACCTGCCTCTCCAAATCAAGTACTGGTCGGATGTAACCTAGGAGGGCATGACTCAAGGTGTCTTGCTCCCCGGATATAGAGTAGGACTTCCCGTTATAAGTAACCACATTGGAAGAACTGGGAGGGCAGTTAGGACCCACAAATTCATCTTTCTCTAGATCATTAAAATATATATTAATGTTTTGAAAGGCATCAAGGTCCACCTCATCATTGCCATCACCAGCGACCTGTCCGGAGTGATGATCAGTTGGAATTTCCTCAAGTAAAGTGGGATCGGTAGGAGCTAGGGGGAGGACTTCAGATGGGCAAAGGATTATCTTTGTTTCCAGAGTTACCTTATTTTTCTTGGCAGCCTTTTCATCGCTACTAGCCTTGCGTTTTTTATCTTTCTTAGGATGCCTTGGTGGGTTCTTCGACCCGGTAAGCCAATGCGTCAATAATAAAGTATAAATACCACAACCACTCTCATTAATGAGGGTGATCAGAATTTAATACTAGTGGGCTACTTAATTATCTCAATACTCCTCACACTAAACACAAAACACCCCAAACTTACTAAAACACTTTACAAAGCTACCTTCAGCCCAAAATAAACCAAACCACATACAACCACGGTTCAAAACAACAACAACAATCATAGGAAAAGATAATTTAAACTGAAACTAAAACTCTAAAAATCACTAAAAATGTCAAAGTAAATTCGAAACAAATTACATGAATACGTAGAGAAAACATACCGTAACGTACTTGCAAGATTGGTTTTAATTTTTTTTTGAAAAACTCATTTGAAAAATCTAAAGTTTTTGGAATAGATAAACTGGGAGATTTGGTAAATATATGGTATTTAGAGCAGTGACATTCTTATAAATATTACGGTCTCATTATAACCAAAACAGGTCTTCATTATAAAAAAAATGATCTCATTTTAAGCAAAACAGGTATCAATTTACCCTTGCTCAATCTTATAGTCTAAACCCCTTAAACCATTATCAATTGCATTTTATAATAATAAATTTAAAAAAAAATTAACATTAATAAAATATATTTTTCGAAACATATTTCTACGTCACTTTGATTTGTCTAAAAAAATAAACATAATGATCGGTTTTGTTAATTATGATTATAAAAATAATAAAAATAAAAATAAAACTCTTTTATTTTTAGAGACTACATAAAAAATAAAAAATATACGTCATAATATTTTCATCTGTTTGATATCATTAAATTTGATACCAAGTGAACATTTGGATCTTATTTTGATATTTATAAAAAAAAAATCACCTTTTATTTTATTTTTAATAAATATAATATATATTCTAAATATAAAAAATAAAATAAAAAAGGTTATACATATTTATACTTTTTATGTTTTTCAACTTAATAATAAGTTTGGTAGTAGAAATATGTGTATAATATTTTTTAAATATAAACTGTTTAAAATATTAAAGATAATAAGATCAATTAATTAAATATGTATATAATTATAGTTTTAATTAGTCTAACCATTTTAAAATCAATAAAATTAAAAATTAATAAATATTTATATCGATGTGTTTATATGCTCGTGTTGGTTGAGAATTATAAGTAAAGGCTATAGATGGGGTAGTCTCATAAGAAATAAATGGAACATGTCAAAATAGATACATGCAGAATATTAAGTTTATGTTGTACATGTTAAAATAGATACATGCAGAATATTAAGTTTATGTTGTAACATGTCAGTGTTGTAACGCTCCCAAGGGGGTAGCCGAGTTGGTTGAATATGCATTTTTATAACTAAAAGGTCATGATTTATATAAATCATATATTTTAATTTTAAATATTACAAAAAATATCATTATAATTTTATTATCACAATTTGAATATTATTATTACGATTTGGTTACAAATATAATTGTCGTTGTTATCACTTTATAAACCATAATTATACATTATAGTTTTAAGATATTACAAATTATATAATTATATTTTTATTATTACATTTTGATACTTATTATGATTTTATTATGATTTTAAAATTTTATAATGTATATAATTATAATTTTATTATTACAATTTGGTTAGTATTATTTTAATTTGGTTATTAATATTTTAAGTGTTGTTATTTTTTCATAAACTAAAACTATATTCATAATTTTATAATATTATAAGTTATATGATTGTAATTTTATTATTACATTTTGATACTTATTATTATTTGGTTATAGATATTACAAGTATTGTTATTATTTTATAAACCAAAAGCATATCTTATGATGTTAAAATTTTATAAGTTATATTGTTAAAATTTTATTATTAAATTTTGATATTTATTATTATAATTTGGTTATATATGTTATAAGTGTTGTTATTATTTTATAAACCAAAATCATATCTTATTGTGTTAGAATATCATAAGTTATATGGTTATAATTTTATTATTACATTTTGATTATTATTATGATTTGGTTATAAATATTACAAGTGTTGTTATTATTTTATAAACCAAAATCATATATTATCATGTTAAAATATTATAAATTATATGGTTATAATTTTATGATTACATTTTGATACTTATTATTATGATTTGGTTATTATTATTATTTTCCAAGAAATTGAATTTTTATTGATAGAAAACCGTTACAAATGTTAATACATTTTCATCCTTTTCTTGTATAGCTACAGGTTTCTAACTTGTATAGCTTTGCTATTCATTTAGTACAGATTAAATAAACTACATTTGTATAGTTTAGAGGCTTCTAACTTGTGAATCTTTATTCTTCATCCTCTCTTTCAAGCTTCTCTCCCTTTACATTTCCTTCTTTAGCAAGCCTCTTGGACCTTTCATCCCCTTGATGCCCTGTGTTGTAATCTGCTCCATCCTTGCTCCTGTCCTGCAAAAACAAAAACCATGAAAGGTCAAGTCTTTCAACTTGCCAACCAGTTAGTCAAAAAAATTAAAATAACCTAAGTTTAATGATTCCAACAAAGTAATTGCATTTAGTTCATTCAAAAAGTGTGATGATTCAACTATAAATCTAGACTGAATTTTTAATGCATACTTTGCTACCCAATTAGCAGCAGAGTTCTACTCTCTATATATGTGTTTTAAAGTCATTTATGGCTTAATAAGGGATCTACAATATTGAAGAATCTTGTCTATATACCAAGGATGTTTTCCAGTTGCAATCATATTGAATAAGCTAAGACAATCTGTCTCAATATCAACACATGTTAAATCATTATCATTGCAATACATTAAACCATTTACTAGAGCAAAAACTTCAGCAATGATAGCAGAACACTTGCCTATTAAGTCACATTTAGCTATTATAGTAGTTCCTAAGCTATTCCTAATGATAAAACCATAACTAGACTCACCACTATATAGAGAAGAACCATCACAATTTAATTTCAGTCTATTATTATCAGGCATAGACCAAACAACATACAGACTTGATTTAGAATTTTTAACATGATTAAAACATCGTAAATCTTCAGCTATATGCAGATCCTTTGACCAATGCTTCCTAGTTAAATGCCTACCTGAATCTAATGATGACAACCTGAATAATATGTGATTAACTATTCTTTTAGGTGATAGAACTTTATCATTATGTTTACAGCTATTTCTACTATACCATATAGAGTATACAATCAAAGAAGGTAAAATTGTTCTTATCTGTGTTCTTTTAGTTGTAGACATCAACCAAAGGTTAATAATGTTATTCATAGTCATATGCCTACCAATATTTATCCTAAACATAGCAGAGAAGTAAGACCAAATATACCAAGCAGTTTCACATGATACAAATACATGATTCAACGATTCTAAATTCTGGCAACTATAACACTTAGATGCTAAACAAAAACCAATTTGTTGAAGTTTACTATCTACACTTAATAAGTTATTCAGAACTCTCCAAAGGACAAAAGAACACTTCTTAGGTGAAACATTGTTCCAGATTCTACCTTTTACTTGAGATGTTATGTTTTTTATTCTTACTTCATTAACTGCTTTATTTAAGTTAAACTTTCCATCAACAGAAAGTTTCCAAATTATAGAATCAGATGTGTGTGCATTAAACTTTATCCTAATGATTTCATACACATATTTAGCAGGCAACATGCTTAAGAGTTTATCAATGTTCCACACATTATCAATCCAAGTATTCATTTATCTTAGTATGTGTATAATGACTAGAATTTAATGCTGTTAGAGTTATTAAAGGCTTAGTACTATACCACTGATCTAACCAGAAATCCAAGTTACCATCTCCTACCTTCCATCTTATATGTTTCTCAGCTCTATCTTTAACTTCATACATTCTTTTCCAGATTTTAGAATCTGATATTTTAAGAGTGGACTGCAAAGGATGAATATTAAAACAATATTTTGCATGCATCATATTTGGCCATAGAGTTTTATTTTCCCTAAAGTTAAACCATAATTTAAATGAATAAGCAGTTTGAATGTCTTTTATGTTCCTGATATTTAATCCATTTTCATTATATGGTTTACACAATTTATCCTAATTAGACCATATCATATGTTTATCAGTTTCATTAGACCCCCACAAAAACTTATTTAACAGCTTCTCAATCCTAGATATTGTTTTCAAAGGTAATTTAATTGATTGCAAATAGTATATTGAATATGACATTAGAACAGAGTTTATTAATGTTATTTTACCTCAAAATGATATGTTTTTAGAGTTCCAATCAGAAATTTTACATCTTATCTTATCAATAAGTTTCTCAAAATGAATTGAATGGTTATTTGAATGAATTGGAATTCCTAAGTAAGTAAAAGGAAGATCTGCGTGCCTAAAACCTAAAATGTTTTCTAAAGATGTTACTCTTGTTCTATTCATTCTTAAGGATGTAATAAAAGTAGTCTTTTGCTTGTTTATTTGCTGACCAGAAAGTGATTGATAACTATCTAAGAACTTAGTTAACTTCTTAATACTTGTTTGTGAACCATTTATAGACAAAATTATACCATCGGCATAAGCAAGACAATTAACTTTAACTAAGCTTTTCATATTATAAGACATAGAACTATGCTGATTTATTAAATTATTAACACCCCTAATTAAAAACTCCTCAGCTATAATGAAAAGACAGGGAGACAAAGGGTCTCCCTTCCTAAGACCATTGACAGACTTGAAAAAACCATAAGCATTACCATTAACTATGACTGAATACCAAACATTCTCAATACATTTCTTAATCAGTAAAATGACTTGATCACTAAAACCAAATGACAACATAACATCATAAATGAAATTAAAATCTAAGTTATCAAATGCTTTCGACATATCCAGGTTTATAATAACATTATGCCATCTGGTTTTTCTATTCAGATCCTTAACTAATTCCTGAGTTATTAAAATATTCTCTTGAATAGTCCTATGTTCTACATATGCACCTTGCTCCTTAGATATTATAATAGTCAGTATCTTAGCTATCCTAAAGTTTATAAGCTTAGATATGATAATGTTGAGAACACAACACAAACTTATAGGCCTAAAATGCATCCAGGTTTTAGGAGATTTGGTTTTAGGAATTAAACATATTAAAGTAGCAAACAATCCTTTTGGCAACATTACATCTAAAAAGAAATCTATCACAGCTTTCAAAAGATCTTCTTTTATTATTGACCAACAAGCAAGATAAAATCTGGAGTTGAATCCATCAACTCCAGAGGCACTGTCAAGGTTTAGACTTTTAATTACATCATGCAGTTCATCTAAAGTTGGCAACATTAATATATTATCATTATCTATAGCAGATATAATCCTAGGAATAACATTCCTAACTGAAACTAGGTCATTTTGTATTGGAGTCTTATTCAACAAGCTAGAGAAGTAATTTACAGCAGAAGATCATATCAAACTATCATCTTCAATCCAAATGTTGTTCTCCTGAATTCCCTTTATAACATTTTTAGACCTTCTTTTCTTAACATAGTTATGAAACATTTTAGAATTACTATCACCGTCTATAATCCAATTAGAATAGCTTTTTTGTTTCCAATAAGTTTCTTCTCTCTCAAGCAACATTGAATATGTGACATTTAAACTATCTAACTTAGCTCGATTTTCAAAACTATCATCCTCTTCTAATCTTAACTCAGCTACTTTTATTTCTTCTTTTGTTTTACTTAAGTAATCAAAAATGTTTCCAAACGTCTCCTTATTCCAGTTTATTAAATGTTTTTTAAGCCTCTTAAGTTTTTACCAAAAAACAAACATATTAGAAGAATCACTAATTTGCTTAGACCAGTTATCCTGAACAGTTTTAAAGAAATCCTCATGCTTAATCCACATATTCTGAAATCTAAATGATGGCTTTTTATATGAAGGGTTATCTGATACTGTAACTAATAATGGTGAATGGTCTGAATATGTTCTAGCTAAATGATTTATTTTAGTTATATTAAAATTCTCTCTTCATTTATCATTATGCAAAGTCCTATCTAATCTTTTCCACTTATGATTATTTGTCCACGTAAAATTAGATCCAATATATCCTGGGTCTTCTAACTTACAGTCTAAGATCATCAGATTAAATTCATTTATACCTCTAGAGCAAAGAGTACTGCAGGCCAATTGTTCACTTGTGTTGGAGATTGTGTTAAAATCTCCAACAACAAGCCAGGGAAGATTAGTGACTGAAATATTTCTTAACTGATCCCATAATAACATTCTATGAGCCCTATTAAACTTAGCATACACTATAGTAATTATAACTACTGACTTAGAAGCAGAATGACTCACCATAGAGTTTAAAAGTTGATCAGAATTATCTAAAACATTCATTTCATAACCATTTCTCCAAAATAACCAAATTTTATTATTAATATTTGCAAATTGTGAATCAAAACCAAGTTTTAAGAAGATAGAGACAATCTTATTTGCCGATATCATAGGCTCCTTAAGAGCTATGATATCAACAGCAAATTTTTTAACCAAATTCTATAACCTTCTTAATGTTTTATGATTACCAATTCCCCTTACATTCCAATTAAGCAATACAGTCATTTAAAGCTTTTATAAGAGGATCCTAATGACCTTTTAAAATTCCTTGTTCTAGATATTGTTTTATTTCTTGCAGATCTTCTCACATTAACATTAAAGGACTCTTTTAACAGTTTTCTTTGCTTAGGTGAATTAGGTTCACTTAGACTAGGCCTACCTAAGGATATATGTTCTTCTACAACACCTTCTACATCTTCTAACTCTTCATCAGACAAAGGATTAAATGGGTTAATCAATATTATATTTTCAATTTCATTAATTATATCTTCATTAGTGATTTCTACAGAGTCTTCCAACTGATTAAAAAAATTTACATTATTATTCTGATGCTCTAAAGAAACACTAGATATGTTCTTATTAGTACTATCTCTTAATTCTTTTAAATGACTATCAGCTTTATTATTTTGATATTCAAATGATCTATTATCTATCTCTGATCCATTAACCTTAATCTCATTAACATCATTTGTTTGTTCTATATCTTGATACTGTGATTTGTCCATATTAATTATGTTATTGCCAGCAACTTCAATAGATTCCTTTACTTGTTCTGTATTTACTTCTGTTACCTTAAATTGATGTAAATCAGTTTAACTTAGTACCATGATCTTCTCTAATCCATTTTACCATCTGTTAAAGTCTTATTTACATTTGTTTGAACTTGTTTTTTTTTTTGTTCACAATTCTCAACAATTTTCCCAATATTCATAACCTCTGTTTCTGCTTGTTTATTATTATTAATTCCAGTAGCTTTTGGCATCCAGACTTCTTTTGAGGGTAAGTTAGTTTTATTTTTTTGATAGTCTTTATTATTTCTATTTTTATTCAAATTTTGTTCTAATTCATCTTTTTTACAATGACTTTGATTATGTCCTATATGCTTACAAACTTTACAGTAAAAAGGTTTTCTCAAATACAGAATATCTTGCCAATAACCATCCTCTTCACCAAAGCATATCCAAATGCTTTGAGGAAGGGGCTTAGAAACATCAACCAACACCCAAGCTTTACAGTAATTATACATAGCTATATTATCCCTAGGGACCCAAACTTCTAAAGGCATAAAAATTCAGGCAATCTAGGTAGCGAAATCCATAGAGGAGTCACATGTGACTCCTTTTTAGGGTGAAATTCAAGAGACCACTTCAGAATTCTAAAGGACAATTTTCCTATCGATCTAACAGGTTTGCTCTAAAACTTTTTTACATCTTCTATTTGGACAAATTCTATGAAATAATGCCTATAGTCCCACCTAGAAACACTGAAAGAACCTAAAAACCCTAAATGCATCAATGTACGCTTTGAACTCGCTGAGAGTAGGACTCCCAAACGAGAACTTAGCGATTAATGTATGCTTAGAAAGATTAGTCAGAGAAGACTTATCTGAATGTCGAAAATGCACAGACTTGTAGTCCTCATGCTCCTCGTGCACAACTCCTTCGTGGATGAACTCCTTGTCTCTTCTTCCAATGAATTCAGCAAAGGATTTCTTCCCCTCCGAGCTTTCGAAATCGGATTCGTTACCATTGTCGGAGTAACAACACCTTTCAGACGAGGAAAGTCATCCTTCTTGCTCATCTTTCCTCAGATCTGAATCTTGAGACAGATTTCAGATCAAGAAACCAGCTTCTCAGCAAGAAGCAATTAAACACCAGCTTCAGATCCTTGATTCAAGAGATCGAATTAATTGATTCTGCTGATGGATTTTGTTTTATCGGTAGAGACAGATTAAATGAATCGACTGAAAAATTGGATTTTTTGTTGATGAAGGCTGTTTGAGTGAAACGAGAGACTAAGAGAGAGAGTGGATAGAATGAGTGGAGGAGAGTCGATCAATTTCCTCGAGAAGAGGACTGAGAAATGCCTAGGGAACCACTACCTTATGGGCTTTCTTGATAACCCGGTGACCAATCTTGGAGCGAACCCATCGACTCCCCTCTTACGATTTGGTTATTAATATTACAAATGCTGTTAATATTTTATAAACCAAATTCATATCGTATCATGTTAAAATATTATAAGTTATATGGTTATAGTTTTATGATTATATTTTGATACTTATTATTATGATTTGGTTATTAACATTACAAGTGTTGTTATTATTTTATATACCAAAATAATATTTCGTCACGTGAGAGAAGAATTTTCAATGTGAGGGGAGTTTCTAGAAATATCATCCATCGTATTGAGATTTACATTAGATGGTGGATGAACATTAGTATTTCTACATTTTGGAGTTATTTAAAAGCTTAAAACAATGTTGATTTTTTTTTAAATATGCAATAGAATACTAATCGGAACTAATATCGCAATTAATAAATAGTAAATTACTAAATTTAGACTATAGTAACTAATATCACAAATAAAAATAAACTATTTGGTTTTTTTTTATAAATAAAAATAAACAAATAACAACTAATATCTAAACTACTATAACAACCAAATAACTTAATAAATTATACAAAGCTATTATTTCATCTAGTACAATGTTACCACGATATTATTTAATTTTTTATCGAACAAAATCTAATAACAAAAAAGAAGTAACTATTCCAAAAATATAGTTAGTGTGATTTTGAAATTGTATTTCACATCTATTTTGAAAAGAAAAACACAAAAAATAATTAAAAAATAATAATTCGGACCCAATTTGATATCAAGATCAGTTAATAGGATATCTGAATTAAAAGTTCAATATACGAACTGAAATGCAACGAAACAAACGGCTAGTTACCGAAGACCCGTATGTTTTAAATAGTTAGCCGCTTTTTGTTTTAACCATTATCTCATTGTCTCAACTCATTATAATTATTGTTTTTTTTGTGAAAATAAACTTTAAATAAATGGAAATGGTTCATACAAGAGACCTGAGGCATACCCCGAGGAGACATTAATCGAAAGTGTGCTTGATTAAGAAATACAACATTAAGCATAGGAAATCATAAAAATCTCTGTCTGCTAACTTGACATAATCGAAGCTCGGACTTCGGACTGGATCCGATCGATTGGAGGATCTCTGGTAGTCTTGGAGCAAGGAAATCTTGCAAAGAAAAAGAGGAGTAAGCAGATGTAGTATAATATTTGCTATAGCCAGCTGATCTTGGTGCCCTGGAATCCGAATCGTAGATCTTCTACTATACGATGGAATGTTAAAGAATCCAGGGCTGGAGTGGAACAAAAAATTCTTGCATTCTGCTCTTTCCAAACGTGGTAAGTGACCGCGCCAAAGCAAGTACGCCAGATAAAATGGTCACGAGAGTTAGACCATTTTGACGCCTCGATAATCCAAGATTGCAAGCACGAAAATGAAAGCAGAAATCCTAGTTTAGAACTAGCAGAGGACCAAATATTCTGAGTGAATCTACACTCATAGAGAATATGGGAGATAGATTCATAATCAGAATTACAAAGGACACAGTCAGTGGGGGTGTTTAGACCCCAACCGAGAAGTTTGTCCCTAGTTGCAAGCTTGCCTAAAATAGCAAGCCAAAGAATAAAGGAGTGGCGAGGAATGTTATATTTGTGCCATACTAACCCGGCCCATCCCACTTCAGGATTGGGCGGCCGAATTGCGTTATACGTGTCCTTTATAGTGAATGTGGATTTTCCTGATTTTGCAGTCCAGAACGGAACATCGATGGAGGCGATGTTAGGGGGGAAGAGTTAGGATAAGGTTATTAATTTCTAGTAGATGTAGTCTACTTCGGGCTCTCGCTGGTCTGATATCAGTTGGCCAGTTTCAATTTCCATTGCGAATGATTTCCGATACCTTGAGGTTAGTTCCCAGACGATAGTCATTTATGATGTTTTCTCCATAATAAGAAGTCAGAGACTTTGAAAGAAGCCAAGAGTCATACCAGAAGGAAGATGACCTGATGATATTTTGCCATGAGGGCTCTCGCTTATAATTAGTAGTTTGTTTTTTGTTTTTGTTTTATTTATAATTTGTTTTTTGTTTTATTTATATATATATATATTTAAGTTTGAATTATAATATATACAAGTTGTAGTCATTTTTATTTATAATTATATATTATTGTTTATTTATAATATAAGATTAACTATTTATATATATTATTTAATATTTAAATTAAAATTATGTATAATTTTTTTAAAGATATATAAATAAAAACTATTCGATTGAAAAATAAATATAATTAGAAAAATATCAAAATAAGTATTACAATATTCTCTTTTACAATATACATATCTTAATTATTGAAATTTGAATTAATTAACGCATACAAAATATTATTTTATAAACATATAAACAATAATTTAAAAATATTGTGTTTAAAGATCTAAAAAATTACATATCTAAGTTCCACACACGTTTAAAACTGTTAAATGAGATATACACGACCTGTCAGCCCCGCACACATTTAAAACTGTTAAATGGAACTTGAGACTAATGGAACGTCGTATTTACCACCACTAGTCAAGAGTACCGAGGTAGGAGCGGAGAGTTATTCTTCATCCAAATACGATAAATAGGAAGAAGTGGAAGAAAATAAAAACATGGTAACAAGTTTACTTCTCATAAATGAGTGTGTTATTTGTATTTATTGATTATACAAGTGGTTTTTGAAATTTTTATTTTTTGGATCGTAATTATAAAATTATTTATATAATCTAGATTTTTTAAAATTCTATGATTATATTTTTAGACTGAGTGAATTAAAATCATACCATTTATACCTTATCGGTAACATGACATTTTTGTAAGAGAATCAAGATAGAATTATAAAATTGAAAAAAAAATGAACGACAATCAAAGCTTGTTTTAGTTTTCTGCCCATAATTTTTTTGTTATATTTCTCAAACATTATAAAATTCGAATTGCAAAAGCTCGTTCTTGAACTATTTGTCAATCCTTGTTTAAAACTGTGAGTTTTTATGTTTTGACCTATCTTTCTTTTGGTATTCTTTATGGACTTCTGATTTAATAAAAATGTATAGCTTGTACCACATATTATTTGTTGAGCCAAAATACCGAACTAATTATCGTTGGACTCTTACGAGTTTTGAGGTCTACCATTCTCATTATTGCTTTGTTAAAATCTTCTTTGACCAAAACATTTTTTGAGAAAAAAGTTTTATTTTATAGAGGGAAAAATAGTACAAGTGTATTTAGTATTTGTCCTATTTGTTTTATTTCATAGTAGTTGGAATCTCATAAGCTAAAGTTGTAATCGAGTTTGGATTTGAAGAAGCTTAAAAAGTATGTTTGAATTATTTTCATGTATGTATCAATTTTAGCACATTCCCTCTAGTGTTTAAATGTATGAAGAAGTATTAAAATAACTAAACAAAAGCTGAGAGTATGTATTGAGAATTTGGAGCGCTGATTTTTGCCACAATCGATCCAAAACACAAAAAGACTGAACCATTTAAGCTTGGAAGGCCACTGACGAGTTTTCAATCTCTAGATTCACCAAACTGTTTGAGGTTTGATGTATCACAAATTATCCATGTCGGCATTTTGAGTTGATGGACCATTCGAGTTCCAAATTTACATGGTTTAGTTATGTTAACATTTAGAATAACTGAACCATTCGGTGTTTGAAGTACCATAGAGAGGTCGAATAATTTCCAGATGAAATAGATCATTAGTTCTAAAGAGTGGTGTTCACACGAACTGGCTAAGTGACACTTTAGTTGTCATTTTCCCTTATTGTCGAGATCATCATGAATCTGGCAACACATGTAATAGATGTTTTAACTTTATCGTGCATGTCTATTAGTGAGACGCACTACTCAGTCATTCGATTTTGGAATATGGATAGACGTCATATGTATTATGCAAGAACAATCAAGATCATTCATTAGTTAACTGAATCAATGGGATATAATAACTTACCTTGCATATAAATAGGTAGGTGCCTCATTGTTACTTTTAGTTAAATACTCTGTTTTTGTTTCTTCTTATGTCTAAACTTCCACTCTCAACTTCTTTCTTTCATATTTCTTCTTTGTTAAGGCCTAACTTTTATATTTTCACCAAAAATGATTATTAAAGTTATGTGTATTACTCATAAATCTAATAATAAAGATGTTAATAGTCAAAATGACTGTCAATTTCTTTATTTGGGGAAGTGTCTCCAGTCCTCCAAGAATAGTTGAGGAAGAATTTGATGGTAATGCAATCACCAAAAAAGAGGTGCATATCTTGTCTACCAAGCCTAAATTTTTTACATTTTTTGTCATTTTGGCCTTTCAGATCTACAAGGTCTAGTTTGATGACCTTTGAGTTGTTTGTCCTTATTGGTGCTGCTCTAGAGCTTGTATGAAATGATTCATCGCCAGTTTTCGATGTTGTTATTCCATATGATCCTATTAGCATAAAGGTATCAGAAGATCCAAATAATGTTATGGAATGGCGTATATCAGATCTAAATGAACCTTTCTTTAACCATCCTCGATAGAGTGTTGAACAAACTTATACCTAATGGATATTTGAAGTTTTGTTAGACCTAAGAAAATAATTGGGTAATCATGTCGGTGTCATAGTTTGACTATCGAGGGTGAAAGAGATAATGACTGATGCACTAGCCCATGAGATAGTCTTATTTATGTGTTTGTTTGATATCATGGTTTGATTACCCTTACACCCTCGATTACTTGAGTTTTTTTTACTTACCTAAATGTATCACAAACAACTAGTGCCCAATAGGTGGAGGCCATTAGTTGTCTTTTAATTTTCCTTTTCTTGGTGAGTTGTTCATATATTCACTTTATACTAGTATTAATTTTATAAGTAAAAGCTCATATTTTTATCGGTCTTTGACGAATTACAAAAAATCATCACCAATTTTTCTGATTCTAAAAAATTATGGAAGTGTCTTTTTGTGTTCATAAACGAAAATTGGGCAAGTTCTTGATCATCATGTGATGCCTCAACGTTGGTATTTCAGAAGTAAGAATTTATATTCCTTACTTTATTTTCTAATGAGAACTATTATCAGACTTATGGTTAATAATTACTTCTCTTTGTATGTAAAACATAGTTATTCGTCATCTCATTAAGTTCTTAGAAATGGTAAAAGAAACACTTACTATACTCATTGATCCATCTAATATATACTGGGAGAAGAAACATCAGTTTTGGATGACCCCAGAAAACTTCATTCGCTCTGAGTACTGGTCAAGACGGATATAATCAAAGGGGACTGCAACCGCGATGAATCCTTCCAAACCAGGATTTGAGGCTTTACATACTTCAATCATATTGTGAGGGATAATTTTGTTACATGCTTTGATCAATTAGTATTTCATAAGAGGATCGTTATTTGGAAAGACAATCAAGAGGCTGCAAAACAACCAACTCGAGCTACGGTCAAGGGGTAGATTTGGCAAAGCTGGTTGTCATGGAAAAATCAGATTTTTTGGTCTACAAGAAAATTGATATAACTTAAAGGTTAACGAATAAGTAGAATAAATATTATGGTTCTTGTGAAATTTCTTTTTTTGTTTAGGATGTTCAAAATTTACATGTTCTAAACCTCCAAGAAGCAGCTTAAATTAGAGAGCCAATATCATAAGAAGAAACTACTATAGTTGGAAGAAGTAGGAAAAATGATGACTTGGGAGACCGAATGAAATTTATAGGCTAATTTGGTTCTCAGCATTCATGAAGTCTTTCAAATCTGGGATTATCTTTGTTTTGATCATATATTTGTCTAGCTCGGTGACCTGAGTAAGTTGTTTGCACCTTTAAAGTGTCGCTGACCAAAATTGATGATGAGGATAAAAGGGAATGAGATTGATGAGTCAATATTGTTTCTCAACGTGGGGAAGATGAATGTGTAGTCAAACTTTATGAAAATTATATGTATACGTCGAGCCCTAATAAAAGTTTTTTTATATATATTTATAATAAACATAACACCTCGTGCAATTGAAGAATTGTTTGAATTCAATGCTCTATTTATTTTTTTAAATAATATTCTTGCATTCTTCAAGACTTTTAAAAATTGATTAAGTGTTAGCCTCACTTAACTTACCTAATCTTATATCTAAACAAGATCTTTCTCACTTTTGGTGTGATAACATTTTAGGATTAATGATTAATTGTTTCCTATTTTGATACTCGTGTGACACGGTTTGCACTCTAGGATATAATTAATGGTTTGAAGGAAAAATTTCTTGGGATGAATTTTTTTCAAATTAAACAAATAATTTTAGATATTTATCTCTCAGAGTTGTAACAAATTGAGCTATCACCCCCACCTCTAGTTAGGTTTTAAAAGAAGAAGCAAAGTATTATTTGTTTGGCCTAACCAAAAGGTATCGTATGCTGCAAATTTATATTAGTTGCTTAGTATGTGTTTACATGCTTGTAAACGATAACATGTAGATATATCTTTGTTTATATTTGAATTTCATTCCTAATAGAGTTATTAGTTTCAAATATAAAGATCTAATTGGGAGCTTGGAAGCTTAATGCATAATTTGATGCGGAATATTGGAAGCTCAATGCATAGTTTGGTGCAACAGCTAGAGGGCTATATGCACAGTTCAAAAAAATTATTTTTAAAAGTTAATATCCAAACACATAGATAAATAAAAATATTTTTATATGACCCATTATATGTTTGGACCAGTCATGTTGGTTTAAGGTTATCGGACAAAAGTAAAGTTTTTTTATAAAACTCGTTAAAAAATCAATGCACAACCTATGATGATAATATGAAATTAGAACTTAATATCAAAGTTCCGTGGTCATACTAACCATATGTAAGTTTACCATATATATTTAGTTTCTGCATTACGTTTTTAGGGGAAAACATATTTGGACAATAATGATATGCACCTAAAAATAAGGCTTCATCTTTTTTACCGCAACGATTAATATCAGAGCTAACTTTTTCAACTGCTAGTAGCGATTTTCAACATCTAGTAAAGGTGTTAATATTCTTGATAGGCCACAATTTGTTATATATTGACAGTTTGTGGTAGATCAGTTTGGCAGACACATTAGTGACTTCTTGTGCATAGCATGCGAAGACATCCAAATTCCCAAGCATAAACGATAAAACAAATTGGTTCATACATTACTTTGTAGGTCTCTATCGATACAAAGGACTTTTAGATTTATTGTTTATCTTCTTCTCCATCTTGACCAAGTGGAGAGAGAGAGAGAGAGAGAGAGAGAGAGAGAGAGAGAGAGAGAGAGAGAGAGAGAGAGAGAGAGAGAGAGAGAGAGAGAGAGAGAGAGAGAGACCTTGTAGGTCTTCCATATCGTTTAAGTTAACTGAAACCTTTGTTGGGTTTTTTTGTCAGAGAAAAAGAGTAACCTTCTTTGGCCAGTCTTTGATTGTTGTGGATATCGTCAATCCAGTCAGCGACCATATAATGAAGGAATTGTTGGAATATTGATACAATTGTAGATATATGATCATTTCTAGATCTATCAAATATTATGTTGTATGATGAAGAAATCTATAACAATGATCATACATTGAACTTATATCTTCTACTCTTTGTGGTCTAGAACTACGTCTAATTTTAGTACAATGAAGACCGGTATACATGTCCATATGAATCCCTATTTGATCCTTTTTATGGTGTCAACTTTGTCATGTCGTATATTTTAGCATAGCTTATTTTGAATAGGACGTTTCTCACAATCCCTTTATCCAACATAAAACCTCTAGCTCAATGATTTTGGAAACAGTGATGATTATATCCTCATGTAGTACAACAACTCGTTGTAGATCGTCATCATAAAAAATGATTAATAGATAAGGTTTCAGTAGAGGTGCACCAAATTTTATCTTTGGCATTGTATATCACGATATATTATATGATATTTAGGAGAGTATTACGGTCAAGGTATTCGCCAAGCCTATCCATTACGGGCAGTGATTCAAATGCCCTAAGTGGTTCGCTTGCAGCTGCAATTCAGAAAGGTTATTATTGAGCCAATTGTTATGGTTCAACCGCGACCCCTTTTAATTCAGCCTGATAGTTTTCTTTAACAAATTTTATTAGCCTGATAGTTTTTTTAATAATTTTATCATCCTTCCATCATTAATAAGGTTTTAAACCTCATATTTGAGTTCTTTAGGAGTCTCATGTTAGATTTCATGTATTATTGTGATATTTACAGAACATGTTCAGATCACGATATTTTTTGGAAGTGAACATCTTCTTAAGCTTATGATAATGAACAAAGTCCTTACTTTTATGAAATATTACATTATCGTTCTCATTTAGCTCTATAAACATCCATCATTACCTCGTTTTGTCTTCCATTTATTGGTTATGCCCTATTTTTGTTATCCTGATTTGGTTGTTTAGTTTATGTTGAGGGTGCAACCAAAGGCTTGAATGCCTAGATGAGAGTTATTTAGTTGTATGGTGGTAAGAAATATAGGAATTTGGAAGCCCCGTAAAATCCACACATGCGTTATTTCATCAACGTTCATGTGTGCCTCGACCTAAGCTAACACACCGTCCAATGTTAGGTCTTTTTCTTCATAGTATCTTCCTCTTAGAGTCCCCGTAAAATATATTTCCTATAAGTCACGCATGAAAATATTTCATGACAGTTCTCTAATTTGTTTTTGTAAGGATAAATTTTTGGGTACTCTCATAGGATTTTGTTGGGCTCGTGCTTGTAGTCGACGAATTATTCACCATCATCTTTGATGATTTTTCCGCTTCTGAACTAGTATCAAAAGGTCAACCTTAACATTTCAAAATTACTTATGCAACACGGTGGTAGCTGGTTAAACCATGTGAAGTCATTACCTCAAAATATCATGAAAAATATGACAGAGCAACATGTCATCTCTCTAAAAAACCGAGCATTTCATTTTAAAAATTGGTCGCGTAGTCTCAGATTCTATCGTACTTGTACATCTTATATTGATTGAATTTTGGTGGAAAATCTATTTAGATTATTTCATAGCCTAATAATAACAACGCATTGTTATATTTATATTTGGTTGAATGGATGTGGGATAGGCTAATGAGTTGGATCATTAAAGTTAGTAGTCCTTCGTGAGGGCTGACTAGACCATGGTTGGTTATAAATATGAAAGGAGAATTTTGTGAGATAGACTATATGTAGGTTTATGAACCTAGAGGTGGTTTGAACCGACGTGTTAAGGCTTTGGTGGATCCATATGTGGTTGGATAATTTTGGTGGTTTGGCTCAGTGTGTTGAGGTCAGATGAAGCTTGACAATATGCACCTTTTTTCTCCCAATGATGATAAGAATAACGGGTTCAGTTTCTTCTGCCATTTGGGAAGCGATCACAACAACATAAAAACCACCACCATAACATTACCCAGATTCACTACAGGCACCAAGAGTATATAGTTAGAGACAAATATGGAAAGATTATTTTTGGGTATAGCCGAGTCTATGGTAAAGGAAGCCCTATTATTGCTGAAACCAGAGCTATGTGGGACGGCCTTCACATCTGTTTCGCTAATGGTATCAACATGCTTGATATTGAAACAGATTCTCGAATCCTGTCTGAAATGATACTTTCTGGAAGATCTCCATGGTACCTTAAAGCCTCAATAAGCTGTTGTTACACACTGATCTCATCAATTATGAAACTAATTCATATTTTCAGAGATGAGAATGAAGCAGCGGATTAGTTAGCTAAATCTACTCTCAAATATAACAAAAACTTGGATTTTGAAGAAAATTGAGCTCCTGTTAGAAGGAGAGCAATTGCTTTTCTTGAAGGATTGGGGTTGTGTCATCTCAGAATCAACCCGAATTCTTAGCAATTGAAGTCATCCAGATAGGTGGAATGTAAATCTTACCTGTATTTGACGCTTCCTCTGCAAATTGTGCGCTCCCGCTCTACTAGATTTGTTCTCTAGCCGAGTATCGCTACTTTTGGTTATTTGAGGATGGTTTTTGGTTGATTAAAGAAGCATTATGTTGAATTTGGGTAAAATGCTTAAACAAGCTATAGAGTCTTCAAAGATTTGGCTGGTTTGGTTTTGTACACATAATAGAGGAAAAGGCTGACTAAAGAGAAGATGAGTATTTAGGGTTTTCTGTATTTGAGGATTTTCTCTTTGTTGAGTATCGAGCTGTTTACCATGTGTATTTTATCTCTAAATGAATAATGAAAGTCTCAAATTTGAATAATAATAATAATAAAAGGTAAATTAAATTTGTAAAATGTATAATGATGTAGCCCAGAAAGTCCAAACAAAAGTCTTTTTAATTTTATTTTATTTTATTCAAATATCTTATATATTTAAATCAAATCTAATTATATTACGAGTTGATTTTATTTTATTTTATTTTATTTTAAAATATTTATTTTATTTCCTTGTATTATAATTAAGGTTTTGAGGAGCTCTTATATAAAGCCTCATATGCCTTAAGTTATTTTAAGTTTTTGGAATAATATATTTTTTATCTCTGAAAATTTCAATCTTTGTTACCCTTCGATTAGGGTTTCATCATGTTACCCTTGAATTAGGTTTTCATCTATCGTTGCTTCTTCTTCTATTTCTGTCGCGTCATCAATTTGGTATCAGAGCCTCAGTCCTGCTATGGGGAAGCATGTTTCTAAAGCCTGACTATTCTAATTCAAGGTTTAACGAAAAGAACAACATGCATGATCATGAAGATCGGGAAGATCGTCTGAGTATGAGGGGACATACAAGCCGTTTCAATGACGATCATATTGACCGGTTACTAATGGAGTTTAAATTGGCTACCAATCGACGAATCAAGGTAAAATTTGCTTATCGAGATGTTGTCTCATGCTATGAAAAAGTTTTCAAAACCATCTTTTTTTCATCAACTGGACATGGGGATGTTGTCTTCAGTCTATGAAAAGGTTTTCGAAATTATTGTTTTTCATCAACCAGATGGCTTCAGTGTTACTTTGAATAAGGAACACTCGAGAAGAATTTATCTTATTCCGATAAGGTCAACAATTATAATTCCCAATGTAATGATTGAGTAAAATAAAATAAGTAATTTAGGGTTCTTGATGGTGATGGTGATGGTGCTGTGAATTCGAGGACGAATTCTTGTCAACCAGGAGAGGATGATGTAGCCCAGAAAGTCCAAACAAAAGCTTTTTTAATTTTATTTTATTTTATTCAAATGTCTTATATATTTAAATCAAATCTAATTATATTAAGAGTTGATTTGATTTTATTTGATTTTATTTTATTTTAAAATTTTTATTTTATTTTATTTTAAAATATTTATTTTATTTCCTTGTATTATAATTTAAAGTTTTGAGGAGCTCTTATATAAAGTCTTATGCTTAAGTTATTTTAAATTTTTGGAATAATATATTTTTTATCTCTGAAAATTTCAATTTTTATTACCCTTCGATTACGGTTTCATCATGTTACCCTTGAATTAGGGTTTCATCTATCGTTGCTTCTTCTTCTATTTCCGCCGCGTCATCATATAACCCTCCTACTTGTGTTACATATCTAATACATATATTTATAGATGTGTGTTACATATCTAATACTTATATTTATAGACACATCGAAGATGTATAACCCTCGTGACAATGCTACTTGTATTACATATCTAATACTTATATTTATAGAGGCATCGAACGTTTGTAAACTTCGGATCGTAAAATTCAAGATTCGATTGTAATGTATTTATGGCTGAAATCTCCCTTATTACGATTTTTGACCGACTATGCTATTCCTTTATCGTATATATCTTTACTAAACTGAACATGTATATATCGGCTTACTTTTTTTTTAAAGCGATATAAGTCCAAGCTATATATACCCAATTCTGGTTTAAGTATACCCAATTTTGAGTATACCCAAAGGTGATCTAAGTATACCCAATTTGTTTCAAAAATACCCTTTTCTACGTATATAATTCAAAAAAAAAATTACTAACTTCCATCCACAACATTTTTCCCTACACTTTCTCTCACTTCTCTCACTTCTCTCTAAGCTCTCAAACTCTCTTCTCTCAAACACTCTCACCTCTCTCTCAAATTTTCCGGCGAGCCACCACCACTCCTCCTCCTCCTCCTCCATCATGGTAAAGAACAAAAACCCACCACCACCACCTACGTAAGTTCCCTAATCTAATATTGTTAATTAATTTAGTTAGTTTTAGGTATGAATTTAGGATTTAGGTTAGATTAAGTTATGAATTTAGGGTTTAAGTATAGATTTAGGGTAGAAATTAGGCTACAATTAGGTTTTAAGGGCCATTTTCCAGCCCGGTTACCGGCTGGAAAATGGTCGGCAACTCGCATCGGTGGTGCGCCTAGGGCAGCACCATCGGTGCGAGTGGTTGTATCGCTCGGCACAGCCCCTCTATGCCAAGCGACACAACTACTATGTACCGAGCGGCACAAGCACCTGTGCCACTCGGTACGGGCTGCTGTGCACCGATGGTGCACAGCCGAATTTTAAAAAAAAATGCAAAAAGATATATTTAAAAAATTACTTTTACATTTTTTTTTAAAAAATGAATTTTTTAAGAAATTACTTTCAATAGGAAGTTAGATTGCGAATTGTAGTGTTGTTTTTTTTAATTTTGCGGGTTATATCATATGTTATTGTTATTAATTTCGTAAATTTGTTTGTATTATTGTAGGTCAGACGCCGTTGAGGAGCGACGTCTTCCTCACTCTAGGGGGTATCTCCCGGGATCGCGGGCGCCACACCCGGGGAAGAATCTAAAGACGGTACGGGCCATCAAAGATGAGCGGGTCCGCGATGCCAAGCGCGGACGAGATTCAGCTGAGGACCCTGAGACTATTCGTCTTTGGGAGGAGGAGGAGAGGATAAGGACTGATCGGTCTTTGCGTCGAATCAACCATGGAAAAAGGAAAGAAAAAGCCTTAGAGATTGCAGTGGATGATAGTAGAGACAGAGGCTTCTCACGATATGAGACGTCTTCATCACACCGATCACCACCTCCCACTATTAGTGATCCACCACCTCCCGCTCCCGCTCGCAGTGCTCCATCCCCTGCGCATACTTATACACATCCACCACCTGTTAGTGACAGGTTGCATGCCACTGGGGACCCTAAGCAGGACACCATCGATGAGGATCATATCGATGCGATCCACACAAAGGAGCAGCGAAAGTCGTTTGCATTTCTGAAATGCAACAAGATACATCTGTATCCAGACTACAAGGAGCACGAGGCGTATCACGTCTTCATAGGACGGGTAAGTACCAAATTATTAAACGTCTAGTCTAAGGTATTACTATTATTAATTTCGGACTTAGTTTTTTATTTACAGGGTCGCACTACATTAGGCATACAGGCACATTATAATGTGCTTCGTATGTGGGACCTCAGTGCTCAGCCAGAGGTGCAGCAACATTTGGCGCGGACTCCTTTCGGTCCTCTTATAGCCCACTTACCTCAGTACTTCATGCACTCAGTACTTGATGAGGTATTCGTTGAGTGTTTGCATCAAGAGACCAACACGTTCTATTTCTCATTTGGGGAGATGACGATTACCCTCGACGATGTCAGCTGCATTACAGGTCTCCCTGTAGTTGGCCGGACCTTGGATGTAGTCACGGCTCCACGTGATGAGGCATACAGCTACTATGCTAGTATGTTAGGTTTGACAATGGATGAGGTCCTGTAGACATACCGTTCACTAGAGGCGTTGGCTTCAAGATCAAGTGGCTACGGGAGACTTTCACCAGGGGTCGCTACATCGAGCAGACTGATGCTGAGACTATCCGCCAGGTATCACGAGCATACCTGATGTTCTTATTTGGTTGCACTATTTTTGCGGATACTAGTCAGAAAAGCGTCAAGGCTGACTACTTGTACGGGTTGGCGAATGTGGATTCTGGTTTGTGGGACATAGTGTGGGGTACGAGTGCATTGGCATTCATGTTCCGTGGTTTGGGTGATGCTTCGAAATCATCAAAGCATAACCTGTATAGATTTGTAGTCATGCTTGATTGCTGCATTTATGGTCATTTCCCGCATTTAGAGCCTCCGAGAACGCGGACCACGTAGCAAGGCAACCTAGGATTGTGAAGTGGCTACCAAAGCGGATTGTTGGGCAAAACATCCACCCCAAATCGGTTGTTCGTACGAGGATATCAGAGTCCCGTTCCCTGTGCAGGAGATCCGCACCATCGTTTATCTTTTATGGATGATGAGCACGGTCGAGGGTTACATGCCTGATCGGGTTATGCGCCAGTTCGGACGGGTTCATGATGAGCCCGAACTCCCACTTGTACTCCGACCGAGTTACAAGAAGGGAGATTTGGCGAGGTACACATGGCGAGAGAGCGCATGGCTAGATTGGCGTCAGCACTTGCTTTCTGAGGATCGGTTGACCGTTACCATTGCCACATATAGACAGTCTGCAACGAACACCTACTGGAGGTACCTGGCTAAGTATGGTTGGCATACTATTAGTCCACCACCACGCACTACGGACGACAGATTGCTAGACGATGTTCGGTCGATTGTTACATTGTCTGTTGGTCGTGGGGAAGAGGGTGCGCTTAGGTGGAGAGATCAAGTCATGCAGCTCTTCTCTCCTTGGTTGTTTGTCCTCATTATTGGACTTGTTTTAGCTTTGTTATGATCTATCTTTTTCATTCACGTTGATGTTGTTTATCCATTTGTAGGATTTGTTAAACTATCGTCTTTTGTATTATGACATCTACTTATTTATTTCCATCGTTTCCTTTAGATTTGTTAAACCTTCTTTGAATGCTTATTTATAATTTAGAATCCGTTAAATGCTTAATTTGTACCATTGTAACCATCCAACTTGCTTGTACGTAGGTAACGATTTTGGTTAGAATGAGCACTCTCGACGCGGTTAGTCGTGCAATGTCCCAAATGCAAGTTATTATTCGTCTTCCAAACAACGAATTTGTCTATGTATTTATCGAGCCACGATTTTTCAGTGTATTATATTGCAAGAGGGTAGTCTTTGTACTCCAATAGCATGTCTCGTCGGGCGTGATCAAATTCAATCTATGATGCTGCATACACAATCTTCTTCCAAGCATAAACAAATTTCAAATGATCACTTTTCTCGGGGAAGTATTTTCTTGTTTGCCCCTGAACATTCTGTGATATGTGCCATCGACATAATATATGCGTTGTCTCTAGGAATACCACTTCTATGGCGTTCATCAACGCTAAATCTCTATCGGTCAGGATGACACGAGGTTCTTGAATTCCGTGAACGGAAATCAACGACTTCAAACACTCTAACACCCATTTGAAGTTGTTTAACTTCTCACCGGATATGAAGGCAAATGTCGCACAGAAAGTCAATCCGGTACACGTCACACCCACTATCTCAAACAATGGCATACCATATCGTATGACTTTATACGTACTATCCATGATCAAAACTGTTGAAAATGTCCGCAAAAGGTCAACACTGACTGGATGGGCGAAAAACAAATCTGTAATGACTTGTCCATCGTCTTCACTAGATTTATGCCATTCATAATAATTATGTGACTTAAGTTCCCCCAACAAGAACTGGAGTTGTGACCTACCCGCCTTTTTTAAAACACTACTTTTCTGTCGTGCATTGTAGATGGTGCGTATGGTAGAAACATTATCTTCGTTCCGCTTCTTAACACCATTCAGTATATCTATGGGGTTAGTACAAATGTAGGTCGCTCGTTCAACATATTCCATCTCTTCATCATTCAAACGGCCAGCAAAAGAATGACCGTCTAGATGTTTTGAACTCTCGTGGTTATGAATACCACATTTCACTTCTAACTTCCATTGATCTGGTTCCACCATTAACCCGAGAAGCTTAAATGGGCAGTCAATCTTT
This sequence comes from Limnanthes douglasii subsp. nivea, assembly GCA_036936605.1. NCBI lineage: Eukaryota > Viridiplantae > Streptophyta > Magnoliopsida > Brassicales > Limnanthaceae > Limnanthes > Limnanthes douglasii. The sequence goes on from JAUPFV010000004.1 coordinate 144,984,056, forward strand.
TTCGTTCCGGTAGACTTCCGTTTACGGTCTTTTTCTGCTACTCTTGGAGTATATTTTCCCGACCTCTCACACTGGAAATACATCCTAGGACGTTTTCTATTGTTTACTTTGTCGCGCCGACTTATGTTGATAACCATACCATGGAGTTTTCTTGTCTTCGTAACCAATTTAATCAACGCGTCGTGTGTATAGAACTCGGTAGTGAAGAACAAATGACTGTAGTTAGTAGCGAAAGGTTCCTCAATCCCATTTGCGACATCCGTCCCCTGTTACACAACAACAAACCACAATAAGCAATCAGGTATAATTAAAAACGAAAAAAACCTTGATTTTTTACGAAAAATTTGCGCGAACTGGAGTTTTTAAGAGGCCTAGATCGGTGGTTCTAGGCCTCAGAACCGGTTGTACACGACCAAGTGCACCACCGGTTCTATGGCCTTGAACCAGTGGTGAAGGGCCTCAAAACCGAGCGGACTGAGGCCCCTGCACTACCGGACAGTGGCCTCAGCACCATCGGTTCCTGGCCATGGAACTGGTGGTGCGTAGGTCACGCACGGCCGGTTTTAAGGTCGAGAACCGGTCGTGCGTGACCTACGCACCACCGGTTCCATGGCCAGGAACCGATGATGCTGAGGCCACCGGTCAAAATTTTACCTTTTCCGGCGATGGCTGCTTCTCCGGCGACGGTGGCTGCTTCTCTGGCGACTCCGACTCCTTTTTCGGCGACATTCCATCAGCCCTTATCTCCGGCGACATCAACTCCTCCACGCTAATCCCTAGTTCTGGTTGAGTCATGATCGATTTTGTGTTTTTCTCTACAATGAGGTTGGATGTTCTTGATTTTATTTTGAAGTTTGAACTTGGTTTCAAAGATTTTAATAAAACTAGACTATTTGGACGATAAATTCACTAAAGAAGAATGTTTGTTTGGACATAAATAGCGAAATAGGTTATTTGGTGAACTGATATACTTAGGATACACTTAGTAGTTTTTTTAATGGCAGTTTCGAGATTAAATTTATTGTCGAAGATAATTTGGTCAAAAGAAATCAAACTAAAGTCAAAAAAGAATTTTGAATGTACTTAAACCGGAATTTGATATATATATATATTACTAGTCTTCGGTAGGAAAACAAATTACTCAATCAGGACAAAGATTTTGAGATTCTAATTGTGGGATTTTCTGTTTCTTTTTCTGCAAGGTGGATACTTAAAAAAAAAAAACAAGCAACTCACTTTTTCACCAGAACTGAAATTTTGGTAAGATTGTCCTGGTTTGAGAATAAGATGGTATTTCTTGAGTGTATAAATTACCATAGAGAAAACTAGAGTTACATCTTCGATCCTCATAGACACCTAGAACTAGAGACTAATCACAGAAAAGTATCCCCTTTCAAGTCCAGTCTTTTACAATGTCTAACATTTTGTAAGTACGAAACTAAGATAGAATCTCAATACAGGTAACGATACAAATCGATATCAAGATTCAATGCCTCTTGGTATGAGATTCTTTTTTCAAAAGCACAATCCCAGAAATCTGGTTGATCTCGTACAAGAGTCCTGCTGAGAACAAGAAACTGCATCCAACCAGATAGAAACAGAGCAATGTTATTGGCAAATAAAGTAATATTGAATCACAAATTTGGTAAGAGAGACTTGATCCGAGAATAGATAATGACACCAAGATCTAATAAACCCCATAATCACTACAACAAGACAATATATCAACTCGAACAAACCATGTTGCCATATTTAATAAACTTGTTATAAAAAAAATAGCGTAAACCAGGAACCAAATATCACAAAGGCCAAAATCACCAAACGTACTAGAAATCCATAGAATTGCCTTTTACTCAAAGGGTAGGTAACTTAGCTGGTTAATTTACTCGAGGCAATTCGATAGCTAAAATTAGCATAGGCAATAGAGAATTCCGATTGCCTAATACCTCAAACGGCATATCGTTTATGTTTGTTCATGTCAAGTACATGATAATATAATAAGGGTACGTTTTTTAACTTTGGCAAGATAATTAACAAGAATATATAAAAAACACTCAAACACTAATGTGGACGAGCACTATATCTTATTTGCATCTGTTATCAGCAGTTACTGTACTTAACAAGGTTCCATCTCACTCCCACCCGAAGAAGCAAGAAAATGTAGTAATTCTTTAAAGGCACTGTCTAGTAAAACACTTCGATATATAAAATTAAAAGCGAAAACAAAGTACAATTAAAAACTCAGGCTGCAAAAGATATACAAGTATATTTTGGAAGATTGTTTGAACTTCAAAAATAAACTAAAAGTAATTGTATTTCAATGAATTACCATGTGGTGATGCAAACTCGATGGACAGTACTAGCAGCAATTAGAGCAACTGCCTCGGCCACTATAACTGCCAAGAAAGAGAAGTAAAGCCGACTGAGAAAATTATGACATTGCAGCATTTTAATATTTATTTAAGGTGGAAGTACTAATAGCCTTCATGACAAAACTCTAACTACAAGCCAGACATCACGTGCACTCACTTGTTCAATGATTCTATCCTGTTACACAACTTACCAATGCATTAAAAGTCAAACATATAACAAGACACAAGCACAAAACATAATAAGAATGACGTAAAACCAAAGCGTTAGGGCATATTTTGCTATCTAACTACCTTAGATATAACTCCACACGATAAGAAAACCATGAATGTGCTATAATTAACTACAGAGTTGATTAGCAGACAAGCATAAGATGACACTGATATTGATTCAATAAGGGTTGTTTAGCAAGCAGAAGAACCCTTAATATATACCAATACGGCATAGAGGCAATTTTCAACGAATTACGAAGTATGATTCTTTCGCTCTTAAAACTATGAAATACTGCAGCGCTATACAAATAACAGTTGAATACATACACATAAAAAGTTCCAAAATGTACTCACCAGCACCCCATCCAGTCTTAACGCCGCATGTTTCCTGAAAGTTTCCAATGAACTGCAACAAAATTGAAATTCAGGTGATTCATTACTGGTAACAAAGCACCATTAATCTCCTTTCTGCTTCTGATTCAAATCTGCTTGACATTGTTAGGTTAGCTACAGATTAACAATTCTACCAAATTGCTTACTAAAAATGAGAATGAAAAGCACTCTAACCAGCAGGCTTGGTAATCTAAACATAATTATGAAGAAACCAAAAGGACTTCAAAAACTCACTGTCAGTGACACGAGAAACAAGAGTGAGCTGATGAAACCTCCCAATATAGTGAACAATTCCGAAGACGCTAATTTCCCTCGGTACATTTCTTGTAGAGAGAGAATGACAGTGAACAGAAGAAACGAATAAAGCATAGAACTACCAGCTCCTGCCATTTGATCTAATCTGCCATAAACATCGGCACATCCCAGTTTCAGTACGATTTCAAGCCAACAGAGAAAATAACTACATAGATCTAGGTCATCCAAAACAATAGCAGTTGATATTGATGTAAAAAATTACAGGAATTTGTAAAGAAGCAAGAGAAAAATAAGGACAATAAATCGTTTTCTTCCGACGAGTTTTCTCGAGAATCAGTCAGAAAATAATTTAGCCAAACAGCTCGATCGGATAAGCAAATGAAGAGTACAAAGAGAAAGTGATAAGAGTACCTGAAAAACCTTGACTACGAGGATCTCCTTACGATACCGATACCTCGATCGTTAGAGTAAATCCGTAACTACAAGAGAAACTTTGGGTCCCTGATATATAGATTTTAGGTCAATTTTATTTATATTTGAAAAAAAAAAAAGTGTACTATTTTAGAAAATATATCCGGTAAAATACATATAAATATTTAAAATCTAATTTTTTTTTGAAAAATGACAAAGTATCTATTAGCCAAACATATTAATATGGAGTACCAAAAATGGGTTAATGCTCACTTAATACTCACTTTAATAAAATAATTTTTTTTGAATTTTTTTTTTTAATATCACAATTACCCTCAACCTAATATATAAGTCTAATTTGTGGAAAAGAGGTATTTTGGGATATGCAAAATTTGATATTTGAATTTATGACACTCTCTCTCATCTCTCCTAACCTAACAAACATCTCGTTTTCCAAGAAGGGTATGTTGGCTTGAAATTTTCTTGTCGTGATCAGTTTCTTGCCGACAACCACCGTTAGCCACCGACGATTCTACCCAAATACCGTTCATCTTTGAAACCACCGTTCCCCGGCCATTTCCAATCACCGGTGAACAAAAACCGTCGACGAAACTGAGCTTTTCGGCTTCTGTCAATCAGCTTCTTCACTTCTCGAACTAGGAAATCCCGTCGTGAACCTGACTCTCGACTCAAACCTGTGAACCAGTTCCTTCGTCAACCTCACGTCACTGTCGACTTCACCTGAAAATCATAACGAAGGTGAGATTAACCTGACTGCACATCGGCATTCTCCTGTTTCCGCTTTTCCAGCTTAACATGAGATTAACTAGTCGAAATCATGTATGTTAATGGCAAGAAAACGTTTAGATTTTGTTTATTTTATCGTTCTGGTCGATTAACGATCGATACATTGTTCAGTAACTTTCCGGTAAGCATTTACAGTTTTTCAGTCTGATCGAACAGGATGCGTTTGTTGTCTGTTTAGTCGGAGAGATGATAATGCGATTTATTTGTTGTTTTTATACTGTCGTTGCTAGTTTGGTTGAGTCTTCTACTGTCGTTGCGTTTTATTTGTTGAATACTTACACTGCTAGATACAGGAACTATTACCTTTAGTCATTGCGTTTTTACCTGGCACTGATACATGTCTTTGCGATTTATGTATGAATATAGTGGTTACTAGATATCAGTATGAACATTGTGATTTGTGTTAGTTAGTGTGTGGTTTATCAGCATATTCTTGACACACATTGCGATTGTAAGTTAGAGACATTTCTAGATTTGTTTCCATAAATTGAGATTGTAGTTATGCAACATTGCTAGATGGGTTCAATTAACATTTAGATAGAAATTGTCTGTATCACATTCATGTTTTGTACGTTGCCCTACAACAAACTAACCCAAACTCCTACAATTGAGGGTAGTATATGTCGAAACCCAAAGTTCGTATTTTCAAATTTGGTCACGAAACAGTTATTGTTCCGTTGTCCGAATTTGAAAATTTTGACTCTCTGCAACAGTACGTTGAAAGCACATGGCAGGATCTTGTTAGAGGCAACTACATCATTAGTCATTCTTGTGGTGCTCAGAAGAATTGTTTGTTTAATAAGGAGACAGATTTTATTAGTTTGGAAGTATACCTTGATGTCGAGCGTCTCAAGAGTGTTAGTTTTGTTATCTAAGAACAGGTGGCTGATGAAGGCTCTACAGTTAAACATAAACAACTTGTTCAACTTTTTGAAGAAGCCTCCTATAACCAACGAACTAGTGGTGAAATTAGTAATTGTTTAGTTATTTCAACCCCGAAGAGAAGGCATCTTGTTACAATTGGATGGGCCAAAGTTATCGTTGGTGCTGGTCAGTCATTTGCTGATGGTGCTGCAGGTCTAAGTTTATCCTTATCCCGTTATGCATTATAGAACGGTTTTTCCTTTAAGTACATGCATAATACCTTTAGGAGGATCACCGTTTATTGTGTAAACAAGGATTTGGACGGGTGCAAATGGAGGCTCTACGCTTCAATGGATTTTAAAACCGGTTTAATGACCATAAAAAGATTTGTTAATACCCATACTTGCAGTCTCGTATTCACAAAAAAAGAAGAGCATGCATTTGTCATCTGATTTGATTACCGGTGAGATTCATGATTCTCTTAGGAACTGCCAAAGTGTAACAGCTAAGACTATACAGTCCTCTATCAAGCAAGACTACGGTTTAGACATTTCTTATCGTCTATCATGGAATGCTTTAGAAAAGGCAAGGTGTGTAGTATTTAGAGATAACAATACTTCTTTTGGATTTCTAAAAGGATACTTTAAGAGACTAAAGAGTCGTGATATCACAACAGATTGCCATTTGGATTTAGCGCCCGACAATATTTTTCAATGCTGTTTTATAGCGTTCGGCGCGTGCCTTCAGGGTTTCCATTCGTGCCGGCCTTTATTGTACGTTGACGGAACCCATCTAATAGGGAAGCATAGTGGTATGTTTCTCTCAGCAGTGGCAAAGGATGGCAACAACAGTCAGTCCATCTTTCAGTTTACATGTTGCTAGATATGTGCTTTTTGGTTTTGAAACATATATCATCAGCTAGGATTTCTAGATTTGTTATATTTAGATTGCGATTTATGCTTGTATGTTTTATTTCAAACACATATGATCACCGCTAGATTGGCAGATTTAGGTTGCTAGATAGGTTAGTCAAGTATTTGCGATTTACGGCTACTCTAGACTGCTAGATTGAAGATGCAACTGTTACAGTGGTGTTGCTAGATAAATGCTATCTATATTGCGATTTATGTTCATTCAATCTAACAAATTTAGTCTTGTTGTTTGTCTGCAACTTTTCTGTGTAACCATAGAAACAAATGTAATCTTACGTGTTGCTGCAGGTCTATTTCCCATTACTTTTGGTATTTTTGGTAGTGAAGACTCAGACAATTGGTTTTGGTTTATGCAAAGTGTAAAACCGCATTTGCTAAGGCGCCAAATAACTTTCATTTCAGACCGTCATGCTGGTATTATTAACGCTATAGCAACTATGTATCCTAATGAGTACCACGCATATTATATCTTCAATCTACACCAGAATGTGAATAAAGCTCTTGAACACACAAACAGAGTCCACAGAAAGAAAGCACTTATGTTCATTTTAGTGCTTTAAGATACTGTATTTTTTTTATGTTTCTTTGACTGCTTTAAGTTATTATGTTTGTTTATCTTCGCTTGAGTACTTTAAAACAACTATTACATAAACATCGAATGTATAGATATTAATACAGTTTAAGTAAGAGAAAAAAACTACTGCTACAAAAGAAATTGCATACAATAAACAAAACGTGAACAAAATAAACTATGATAAGTCTAATAAAAACTAATCGAATCTGAGTGAAAACCACAATTGTTACAAAATCAACAGCACAAGTAGATAGTGTTTACAAAATAAATAAGTTCAATCACGATGAACAAATATAACACCCTGAATCTTAAAACGAAATGACACCAAAATGTATAATACCAAACATCACACAAAAATGTCTAAAAACAAATATTACACCAAAGTGTTTAACCTAATCTCCTCTCGATAAAAAAATATTCTCATACGCCTCAGCGATCCGGTAGAGATCCTCGTGAAACTCTTAGAAATAATTAAATCTAACGCAACCAGACTGCAGATGTTGTATAACGACACCCTCAAGATATGCATGCCTGTAATCGTCTAATGGTTATATTGTTGTGTTTATGATATTGCACCTACTAAACGACCGATGGGCTATAAGATATTATACAGTATATAATATATTCATATCATATCTAACCATAGGGCCCCTCAATAAAGGATCTAGCGTATTCTATGACGAATGCTCACAATCGTAATCATCAACTTATAGGCAATAGACTTGGGGTTTTTTAGCGTTGTTTTGCATCTTGTACAACTGATACGGTAAACAACTCTGGATATGTCCCAACTTCCTCACAGGTTGATCGAGATAATATGCATGTGTATCCCCCATGACGGTAATCAATGGGAAATGATCGAAAAAAACTACAAAATAAAACAATAGAAATAATAACACAAATGAGATTTTATATTTATTACCATCTACCCCTCACAACCAACAACAAAAAGATATCAAACTTATTTGAATTTATATATTAATCATCATGTATTAGTAACGGCAAACAAATAATTTCATACTTGATATATCATAAACTATTATAATCAAACTATCAGCACATGTATTGGTAACCGCAAACAAAGAATTTCAACTAATCATACTTGATATGTCTTCCTGTAAATTGTTGAAAGTAATCCTCCAGTTCAATTTGGTCCAGGAATTACAAATGGACACACATGTATCTTATCGAACAATATTCGGCAACCACTTTATGTACTCACATGCATAACCGGACGAACTGAAATAAAATGATCATGTATTTACGTGTGCAAAAGAGCAATACACTCACTTATAGCCCTTCTTGCTTGCAGTGAGTCCTCTCCAATATGATGATAAAAATACACCAACCCCGCAATTCCCCAAGCGTAGCGCCTTACTTGCATGATCAAGTCTCGTAAGATAAATATATATATATATTCGAATTGATGTATGTGTTGCTCTTGTGAACAAACAGACTGCAATGGAACATACAAAGAATATAAGCACACATAGACTAATGGACCATATCGTCAGTGAGACAAGCATTGTTTTCGTGGTAGATCGCCCCGCTAAACATACTCCAAATAAAACTGAGGCCCAAGCCAATACTTTTGTGTAACTCAATCTGAGCTATAAGAATCTTATAATTAATACCTAACAGTAAGGTAGCCTCGTGCATGGCATGTGCGGTCATCTATGACCAAAAACGTAGTGACACACCTCAGACCTCCAGCCCCAATATTTTATGCACATCGTCGAGGGTGATAGTCATCTCACCAAAGCTAACATGGAAACTATTCATTTCCTTATGCCAACGGTGTAAGAAAACATTGGTAATAGCACTCTACGGATGCATACATGATAACGAATTGATTAGCCTACCGAAAAATATGGCATCCAACACAACAATAATATTACCTTGATGTCCCAAACTCAAGCTTATATGACTAGTGTAGTGGGCGTACAAACGCATCTTGTGCTTTCATAAATAATAACACGGTTTACAGTTAGTAAAATATACCGAATATATATATATATATATATATATATATATATATATATATATATATATATCAACAAAACGATAAAAATAAATCATGAAATTATATTTCTCTGTCAAATGAACATATTATGTGAAAATGTGTCATGAAATAGACTAGGTAATCGAGTAAGGGATGAAGCTCGAGGTGGACCTCAGCGAGGAGTAGTGGTCGTTGGCCGATGGAAGCGTTGGATAATGTAGAACCCGTAGGAGGTGTAAAGTCGTATGTAGGTGTTAATGAATATGTACAACCGGATAGAGTCATAAGCAAATCTATATGAACCATAGATAAGATTTCTTCGTGTATAAATAAAATCAATTTTTTTATACAAAAGATACCTAAAAAAATTATTATCTAATTTTTTAAAGGACACTATAGCAAAATAAAACAAAATCAAATCTATATTTAAAAGATATTTCAAATAATATATAAAAATAAAATCAAAAGATATATTTTTAAATATAAATAGAAATCAAATCAAATTTGTTGTATGAAAAAATATATGAAAATAAAATAAATTTTGTTTTGTAAACGATAAAATGTACTACTAAAGCAAAATCAATACTATTATTAAACATGGACTTAAATGTTATTTATCTCTCATGCATGTTACTTTTTTAACATCTAAATTTAAATGGTACGGTTGTACTTGCTCTAACAATAAGGATGCTATTTGTTAAGGATATATTATGTTGTGCATGTCTTACTAAATGGTTATTTTTAACATAATTAATTAAATACGATTTAACATATTTGGTTTGATGAATTTTTACCATCGATGGTCGAGAAGAGAAGAGTTTCATGCAAAAAAAACAATTTGTAGATGAGCCAAAGGAGAAATACATTTTTGTTCATGTCTCTGTGACGGTCAACCGTCTGCTAGCGATAAATGAGCCAAGAGAGTCACAACCATCATCACCGTACCCGCTTGTTACAAATAGGGTACTTAAGGCTGCAATTTATTGTTCTCCCTTTAAACTCATGGAAACTTTAACCTGAAACCAACTCCTAACCCATCCATTCATAGTTATCCATTTCAAACTTCTAAAATTTATTCCCCAAATATTAAGGCTAGTATTTTGTCTCATATGCCCGACCATGTAGACCTACTTCATCTAATCCTCCTCCTCATCCAATTATTGAAGAAGTGGACAGTGATGAAGCATATCAAAATTCTGAAGAGAAGTTGGAATAAGTAGATAAAGTATTAGATAATATTGATCTTGAAGACCAAGAGGGAATCAAGAAAGGTAAAGTTCGTGCGTATTCTTTACTGAGACAGAAGATTACTCTAGAGGACAGTTTGAAAGTGGCAATCCACAAGAACAGTAAGTTCCATTAATTACTATAAGAATTAAAAAAAATTGGTAACATTTTAAGACAAATTCCAAAACTAGTTATGTGTTGATAATTGTATATTTTTATTCAGATTGCGATCGTACAACATTTTATGGTGGTTCTTTCTCGAGATTAGGCTTCATATGTCAGTGATTTGGGAAACTTTTGAACAGGCCAGACATGGATTTAGGTCTGACATGTGGAAATATTTCAAGGTATCAATATTTAAGCATTGTAATAATTATTCTTCTTGATTTTATTTTTATAATTCCGTAATTAAAATTTTATTTTCTTTACAATAATGTTATACTATACCCGAATACCTTCATGATATTGTCCAAAAATTATTCTATGAGCAACTAAGTAGTTGTTACAAGAACATTGTTAATAGGATGAAGAGTAGTGCATTGAAAAGTGTCAATCTCCAACGTCCATCTTTTGAGTTAAACAATGTTCGGTTTTCTCTTCTAACCAATAAGTCAGTATTATGAAAAAAATAGATTGAGTATTGGTGCAGTCACAAGAAAATATTACATTCGAAAATTAACTAAAAAAACGTAAAGCGCTTAGTATGGGGTTGGGGACTCATGTTGATGGATCAATGAGTCATTCAAAATCTGTTAGTCAAATTGTAAGTGTTTAGAGTTTATTTTAGTTTACGATGTGTTTTTGTTTCAAATTTGATGATTTTTTATCATGTTATGTAGTTTAATTAAACTGATGAGAGATTTTTGGTAGCAAAATGGTTGAAGCTTCAGTACGACAAGAAGGATGAATCTGAAAAAGCTACATCATGCTTTATCAAACATGATACACATACATGTGTTAGAGAATACCCCTGAATTTTCCAATATTATAGAGTGTGTTTTTAAACTTTTATTTATAATAGTACTGCAACGGAGCTTGATGCACAACTCTATTTTTTATAACTATATCGTATATTTTATAGGTTTTATAATGCACAACTTATTGAATTGAATCATAATTCTACTTTAGCAAAGCTTGAGAAAAACTTTATAGAGAGCTTTGGTCATTGTCTATAAGAATATGTATACCACAATTGTGTTATTTTTATTTTTATTTAAAGTTTAGAAATCTTATTTATAATTTTCTTTGTACAGATTGCTAAAAATATTTACACTTTAACCAACATATTTCAACATTGGGCATCAATCTCATTTGCGAGATTCACAAATTTGAGGGATGATACACTAATGGTTACCTTTTTTACACCAACCGTGAAAGATGACACAAGACAAAGAATAGTGGCGCCATGGTTGAGGGGAAATATAATAATTTCAGTCTTCTAATTTTAGCACTCATATGGCTTAAAATATTTTAAATATCCCACAATTATTCTTTAGTCATTAATTTATCTATAAATACTAAAAGAATTATTTTTTTTGATTTTACAATCGCATATCTCTCAAACCTTAATATTCTTCTTGCTCTATATCTTAATATTTGTAGCTTATTTCGTTTTTCAAAATAATAATGTCTCCATCAATTTTGAAGATACTGAGGAAAACGATGATGATTCGATTGAGTATTAGTGATATGTTTGTTTTGTACTATAATTTGTGCATAAATTTGTAGTATATTTCTCTAGCTTATTTTTCTAAATTGCTTTTCGATCTTGTTATTTGATTGGTTTATTTGGTACTGTAATTGATGTAAGTATTGATACTAATTTCTTATGATGTAGATTTTTCTTTAATTATGGAAGGTTTGGTCTTTGTGATAATGACCAACATAGGAATCAAATAAACAATTTGTAGTAAGTATGAACAACATATTAATGTAAATATAGGTATTAGTACGTATATTAATTATAGTAATATTTGTTAATTTTATTGTATGTCTTGTTATCACAAGAGAAAATATGAGTATTAGATATAAAAAGTGATATGTAGATTTTTTTCACTCATGTAAATTATATATTGTTCAATTTAATCGTAACAAAGTTATAAAATTTTAGATTATAATATTTATTAATTGTAACATCTTTATTTTTAATACAACTATGGTAATATTTACTACGAAGGTACATTATACGAATTTATTTGGAAATTATAAATCTTTAGATGGTACTATTTTTTAATGAGGAAAGTACCCCTAAATACCCACTCAAGTATGAAATACCAAAATGGTACCCGCTTTTGGACTAGTTTCATAAAATACCTAGAGCCATATTTTGGACAAATATACCCTCTAGGGTATAAAAGGGGCTGTTTGGTTGAAACCCACTTTTTTGCACCTTCTAATCTGACTTTTGGGTTCCAAATCCTCCCACTTTCACATTTCTAAATTTGAAGAGAGAGAAACACGTATTTTCTCGAGAGAACCCAGAAGACGTTTTCGAACCCAAACCAGAACCTTTCAACCGACGACAAGTAATCGGCGACAAGTAACCGGCGTGCAGTTCCGATCAATGAACCGAACCGGAGACCATCGTTCAGCACCTACTCCGTCGAGCCTCATACTCCGTTGAACCGAAACGAAACTTCTACGACTGAACCGACTTCTGTAACCGTTCCGGCCACCCAAACCCGTCAAAGTTACGGAACGTTCTGGCCACCGTAACTGCATCGACAACACCATCATCCGCCTCCGTCTCCGTCGAACAGGTACGTTTTTTGTCGCCGTCTTCCCTACTCTATGTGCTTGATATTGGGTATTGTTTCCTTTCTGTAAACCCCATAAGGGATTTGAAGATCGAATCATGTCTCTGATCTAGCTTTACTTGAATCCTTAACCCGCATAAAAGATCTGGTTTTTGTCTGAACCTAGTCTTTTTGTGTAACCTGTAACATACAGTATGGTTTATTGTGCAATCATTTCCTAATAGAAACTGATTTAAGTATCTTGACCCCCTTTGTTATTAAGCACCTTGTAGTGATTTGAATTGAAAAATTGGGGTTGAATCTTGTTTGTATAGCTGCTTAAAGTTTAAAAAATGTCATGATGTTCCCTGTAATAACAGTTTCACTGCTTCATGTTTTGACAGGGCTTATACTTGTTACTGGAGTATCCTACATAATGACTTGCTTCCTTTTCTTATCGCGTAAAAGGGGCGATTCGACGATACGGGAATCTTCAGATTTTGAAGGAGGTTTACTCAGACTATTAGACTAGTATTCTCGTATCTATCAGACGTTTACTAAAGTACCTATCAGACCAGTATTCTCGTATCTAGCAATGTATATTCGTCTTATCTATCAGACTTATAATCAAGTATCTATCAATGTCTGTATTACAAATCTATCAGACTTATTATCGAGTATCTATCAATCTACATATGTCGTATATAGCAACTACAAAGTGTTGTATCTAGCAATGTCTGTATTACATATCTATCAGACTTATTATCGAGTATCCATCAATGTCCATATGTCATCCAGAGGATTCTGGTTAGGTTTAAAGAAGTTCATGCAATTTCCTTTCATTATGTTTTTTTGTTGTTGTTTGTAATGTTTTTTATGCTTCGATGGACTTATAACTTTCACCAACCCTCTGAGCAGTTTTTTTTTAGAGAGGGTTGGTGTATTTGGAAGATGTAATGCATTGACTGATGTTCTATTAATGTTATAGTTTTATTAGTATTTGTGTAGTTTTATCTTAAAATTTTTTGTTAAGATTTGAATGAAGCAGTTGAGTGAAGCAGTTGTAATGGAGGTTTGGATTCACAATCGCAATTTAGTTATAAATAATCTATTAAAACTAAATAAACCTTAAAATCGCAGACAAAACTTGTTGTATCTAGCAATGTTGGATATTGCTGATAGGAACTTCTAGTAACTGGAATGTAAATCAAACTTAACGCCTCAAATAAATCAATGCCAATCGCAACCACAACACAACATATCTAGCAATATCGATGTCATATATCTATCTTCAATCTACGAGGCTATAGTAGTTGTGAATCGCAGCCTCTAGTAAATTCTCAGATGAAACACTAAGGGGAGAATCTAAAGTACCTACGAAACTAAATATAACTAAGCTATCAGATGGATGTGAACCTTAAATCGCATACATAAATTGATGTATCTATCAGATGTATACTCCAGGATCTATCAATGTTATGTATCATGTCTATCAGACTATTGTTCACGTATCTAGCAATGTCAATATATCGTATCTATCAGATTTATACTCAAGTATCTATCAATGCAGATGTTTCGTGTCTATCAGACTATTGTTCACGTATCTATAAATTTTAATATATCGTATCTATCAGATTTATACTCAAGTATCAATTAATGCAGATGTTCCGTATCTATCAGACTATAATTCACATATCTAGCAATGTTAATATATCGTATCTATCAGATTTATACTCAAGTATCTATTAATGCAGATGTTCCGTATCTATCAGACTATAATTCACATATCTAGCAATGTCTTGCAAATAGATAACGAGTATCTAGCGTTGTAATCTCAGCGTATCAATCAATTTAGACATTATATACGATAAGAATCATCCAATCAAATAGACATGGTACATATCAATGTTAACAGTATACAAAAATATAAGTCGAAAGATAAGGAGTACTTATCTCTGAAAATCAAAATGTTACTAATAAATTGGGAACACAAGTTCAGAACGGAGCATCACATGACCTCCTATTACTAGACTAGCAATGTCAATATATTAGTATGCTCCTGTTAGGGTATTATAGACTAGCAATGTCTTCCTAAGTATCCATAACAATGTCTATAACATTGTATATGTTTTGAGTTGATGCTGCATCTGTCTAACAATGTGTCCCTTCATATCTAGCAAGGTGTTCCTTCATATCTAGCAACGTGTTCTTCATATCTAGCAACGTGTTCTTCATATCTATCAGGGTTAATAAAATCAACATCCTCCAAATGTAAACTGCAGTAATGAAGTAAATGCATCATCTGCTCCATGACGATGTTCACTATCTCATAGCAAACCCTGTCTTAAACGTAGTAGAAAGCAGGAAACGAAAACTGGAGTTATAAGTAGTCAAACTTTCAATTTGTCGAACAGGTGAAACGCGAGAAAGACTAACCATCCCATTCGAAGTCATTCCAGTAACTGTTATCGCCCCATGACCAAGATCTGATCCCAACCCGGGACACTTTCAAATCAAAAGCACCCAGTTTGACTTTATCTTCTTCTTCCTTTTTGGAAAACATTTATATAAAAAACATATATGAATATACTCCATAACCGAAGTTCTAATTCGAAAATAATAAAAATATAATAAAACTCATTACCTAAACAACATTCAAATCTCTCTATTTTTATTGTGTTGTGTCGTGTGTTGTGTTTGAATCAGTTTTTGTTTGCTTCACTTACTTTCTCCTCCAGCAAACTACCAGCTTCTTCATCAGCTTGCTCAGTCCTCCTCTGTACCTCTTTAGCTTTCAAAGCTTGAAGCTTAGAATGATTATAATACCCATCACCCAAAAACGCAAGACCATACCCAAACAGATTCAACAGAGTCACCGTATCCTTAATCGCCGACCACAAAAACGTAATCAACAACCAATCCTTAACAACACCAGCCACATTCATCGTCAAAGCAGAGGTTTTACCCACCAGCAAGAACACAGCAAGGTTCAAAGAGAAAGCGCACAGCGAATTCTTACTGAATATCACGAAATCAAAAGTGAAAGTAGATGTATCCCTTAGAATAGGAAGCTCCACAGAGATCCACGGGAAAAGCAAGAAGACAAAGCAACATGGAGCTACATAATAGAGAGATGTAATCGGGTTAAGTGTTATACCCTTCGCGTTAAACAAGATTTAAATCATGACCAACCGTGTGGCTTCGAACGCCACGGCACCAAGTTGTAAGATGACTCCCCATGTGTCGAATCTGGCTTCGCCGTATGCGGCGACTGCGACGCCGAACGAGATCGAGAGCATGTTCATCATGGTATCGGATTTAAAGGCGTCTTTCTTAAACAAAACGTCGATCGTTCCGGTGTTTGGGGAGGTCGAAGGTAGTTCTGATGTTTTGGGAGGGTTAAGAGAGAGAGAGGGTTAAGAGAGAGGGTTAAGAGAGAGAGTGTGGAGGCTGGTTCAAAATTCAAAATTCAAAATTGTTGGGCTGAAAATACTCATTAATTCTCAAAATAAGGCTTATATACTAGGTTAAAGGTAGTTATGGTATTAAAAAACAATTAGGTCTTGAAAGGGAATTGTTTTATTGAGATGGGTATTAAGTGAGATTTAACCCATTTTTGGGTACTAGATACTAATATGTTTGGCCAATAGGTACTTAGGGTGTCATTTCCCTTTTTTAATTGTAACATTTTTATATTTTTCAATATAAATATTGTAATATTTAATATTGACGTACATTATAGAAATTGTTTTTGGTAATATGTTTTATTTCGATTTTATGAGAGTCATAAATAGCTGCACTTGTAGTTATATTCATTTCGTTTGAAGTTTACAATGGATTATAAAAAAAATTGTATTTAGTTTAATTTATCAACGGAGTTAACATTTGTTTTTGTATTTTGAGTAATTTTAGTAAAGGATGTGTAATAGATTTGCAGCAATTATTTTTTTATTTCTATTAAATTTAGCAACATGTTTACAACATTTTTTTTATTTTTTACTAGACTTAGCAACAGATCTACAATCCAAATACTAAGTTACAAATTAGGTTTAACAAAAATATTCTTCATGTTACAACGACGTTCATTTTGTTGTAACAGTTCATAAATAAATTAGTTACGATCGTCAAATATGTACAACTAAATTTGATTATCTTAGTAACGATATTAAAATAACATTATTGACATGTATTTACAATGATTTGCTACGGCTTGACCCATTTTCAATCGAGTCAAATTAGCGACAAAAAATATAGATAATTCGTAGTAATTATATTTCGTTACAAATCGATCGCTATGCATTTCTGTTAGCGATCAAGTAGTGGTAACCAACGATGTTTGTTGTAATATGGATGTTAATAGCCAATAGAAACCAGTTATAGACTTTTTGAACATTTTTTATGTGTTGTAAAATGTTGTTTTTCCAATAGTGGAAACCTTATCCTTGAGAACTTTACATGCGTCAATAATGTAGTTATTGCTACAGGTAAAACTTGGTCTTATGGTATTTTTGGTAAGTGTTTAGTGCGGTATTAAATGTAAGGTGGAAGTTAGAGAGATAATTGAGGTGCTTGTATTAATGTTTGGAGAGATAAAATTCAACCCTGAGTATTTATAGATTAACTTTAGGTATATTGACCAACCAGGTCGGGTCATGAATATGGACCATACTCATTTGCCTCAAAGCCGATTAACTATTGTTTATTCTGTATTATTTATAAATATGTAGCTGTTACACAACTAAGTCAGTATGCTATTTATTTCGGGTCTAAATTGCCCCATCAAATAAATCTGATCCTCTAGCTGACTATCGCACTCAGATATCTGACCCTATCAGTTAAGGTCAAAGTAATAATTGGATCATGTGTTCTTGTTTTAGGTGATTATGTGTTTATTAGAAATTGTTCAATAAGAAGGTCTAGTTCTTTTAAATTCTTGAAAAGGTTAGCGTTGAAAATTGTAAGCATCGTGAAATAATTAAACTAGTAGGTTCAAACCAAACATCTTTCATCACTGTTTCTCTTGTGTGATATATTTTAGGATGATATTTATGTTTTTTTATACTCAATTCCTCATGTCCTCCGTGGTTGAGTTAAGTGTCGGCCTATTTTATGTGTCTGTATTTATGAACTCGTATCATGAGGTCTTTCATCATGAGAGACTCAAATTTCTAAATAAGTTATATAAGTGATATTATAGCAAAATGTATTGGCACAACGGACAATTTAAGATAGTTATGGCAGTATACCGCTTTGATACTTAAGTTTATATAACGTGAGAGATATTCTCATAAAGATTCCCATCTTCGTTGTTTTGTGGTCCAAATGTATCTCACTCAGATTTTTATCTCTTGTTGAAAGATGAGCATTTAATTAACATCTTTCCAAGTTGAGAACATGGATGGATAGACTTTTATACACCTAGTAAAACCATACGAAGGTGTCACATTAGAGGATAAGTAGGAACAAGATGCACATGATCACTCATTTGTATTGCGGATATCCTATATATTGCTAAAGTTGGTTTTTCAAGTCGTATAATTTTTGAAGTAATATAGTTTTATAATATCAATCTTCAGAAGGTATGTTTGGTGAGAATATGTGGTGACATTGCAAAGTTCCAAAACCGTTTGATACTAACAAATGCATGTATCTTCTTTAGTGTATTATTAGCCCTCATGATGGTGAGTCACCTCACGACATCTACATGCCAACTCTTTGGGTTTGGTTAGATCTTTATGTGAATTCACTAGACTTTATTTCCTGCGGAATGAGTGTTATTATACCATAACCGTGTCATGGTTTGACCATTCCAAGTTTTTATCAAGATAAAGCATTATTTTGGTGACGATGGAGGGAAATGGTAAAAATCTAGTATAACAAGGATATCCTTAAAGTGAAATAGGTTGATGAGTTGTTAATTGAGATGGTCTAAGCTCACGTTTTGCATATGGACCGTGGCTTCTTCTTCTTATGTAGCATGTCATATTATCCCTACATCTAAATGTCGATGTCATTTTTTTCCAAGTTTTCAATTTTTCGATGATTCTTTTGAAACCTCATAAATAATGAGGTGACTTGACTATCAAAAGTCATCCAAAACGTAGACTAATTTTGTGAGTTTTTTTATAAAAATTATTCAAATGAATATTTCCAACAATAAAACAAAAATAGTGAAATTAAATTTCTAACCTTATTATTTGTAAATTAGTAATTTGGTACCAAGTAATTTGGAGCCAAAGTATTTTTGGCTTAGATTTATCTTATGGGTCAACACAACTCTATACTGATCTAGTTTAACTTTTGGCTCCACGTTATTTTTTACCAAGTATTATATTTCTATTAAAAGATAACAAAATCTAGTGTTCCATTACGAATAAACTTTAAAAAAATATAAAAGTTTTTGTATTCCAGTCTCATGCAATAGAGACACGAGCTTATGGCATAGTAAATAGTAATACATGCTTATAGATTTAGCAACTATGAATCAGGAGTAAGGGCGTTTCGCCTCCATATGTTTCCGATAACCGATTCTCCTCTATATCTTCGAGTAATGTGGATTTCAGCCTCTTGTTATCGACGATTACCATCTTCACTAAACAAACATCAAAAAGATTATAAACTTTTGTTGCCAAACTATAAGTGTCGTGTGTGTGTATATATATTATTTTATTTTTTACTTTTATCAAAGAAAATTTTATCATTAAATTGAAAAAGTACAAAGATTCAGGTGTCTATTTAAAACAGAGAACAAAATAAAGGGTTTGAGGGCAAAATAACCCAATAAAGCCTTAGTCCCAAAATCAAGACCATTTCACGCACTTCGACACCACTCGAACTCCAAAAAACCATAATTCCTTCTCTTTCCTTTAAAATCCTCAAACACTGGAATAGATTTAATCCAAAAATTGATGGAAAGTTTGTGCTAATTTCCATCAATTGCCTCCATAAACCCATGCAAAACGATATTGTATCAGCTTTCTAGGTCTCTTCTTCCGAAATAATCCAATACGTTTCGATTCACTTCTCAGAAACCATTACCAGCTCTCCAAATTAGCCTCACGAACCACAAATTCACCAACCACGAACCAAATGCTCCCAATTGTACCTGCAATGAAGACAAAATTCGAACAGATTTCTGTGCAAAATTCAATCAGTAGATGCATAACCTAAACCTAGGTTTTCCAACAGCACAATGGCAAGCAAGGATTCAGGGCACTGAAATAAGAGAACGAAAGTTTCTCTTTGCATTTCAATGTCCACTTGGCGAGCCAATCCACAACTCTATTCTGAGTCCTAGGGATGTAAGAGATTGACATAGAAGAGAGAATAAGCTCTCTACAAATCGGATGAGAGATTTCAAGTAAATAGGATACTTTCGATTTTTAATCATATTGACGAGCATTAAACAATCGGTCTCGATATCAATATTAACCCATCTATTGATTTTCCAGATTAACAACCCTTCGATAAGCGCTCTGGTTTCAGCAACCAGAGACGTAATTTTACCGAAAAACTTGTTGGATCCAGAGACAATGGAACCCTCAAGATCATGGCTCCACAAGCTTCCCCATTGCTTAGACAAGAAGCATCCACGTTGAGTTTGATTCTTCCATCAGGAGGAGCCACCCAATTCAAATAGGTTATCGTGTTAATCTGTTTAATATATATATCAAATTATAGCTTTTCTTTTTTCTAAAAAAGAATAGGCAAAAAAACAATAAAATCCAAATGAATACCTACGAGAATGCATATAATAGTTGAATTACTATATTAAGGCACAAAAACAATAAAAAAATCCGACCTACCGGATTCGAACCAGTGACCTAAGGATATACTGTTATAAGCAACTACAGTCCTCCGCTCTACCAACTGAGCTAAGGTCGGACGTTGTTTATTGCTTGAAGTGTTATAGTAATATTCGATGAATAATCAGTCTCAGTGCTGGTTTGAAATATATTTTCATCTTCGAACAAAGTAACTGCTGTAAGATTATCCACCCACATCGATATAAATAAATTTTAAGAGAAATGAAATATTTGATATAGCAATTTGTCTTTTTAGCATAAATCATAGTAGAATAATATTGGTTTATTCAGGTAAAAAAACTAAATAAGCATTATGAAGTTATATATTATTTAATTACAAAATCATTGTAAATAAAAATTTAACATTTTATCTATTTGATAATAATACAACATATATTATATATTATATAGTTAATAAAAGAATCTGATCTATTGAATATAAATGAGATAGATGGACATAATTATATAAAAATATTATTTTTAATTAATATAGTTATCAAAAAATAAATTTAACTTTTTAAAAATAATTAATTTAATCGTAACTATATATTGAAGAGACGTTGATCAGATGAACTAGGACTTGTTATTTTAAGAGAAAAGTACCAGTAAATACCTTCTCGACTATGTAATTACCCAGTGATACCCGCTTTTTGGATAGTGTACCTCGAACTGAAATTTGGACAAAAATACCCCCGACCAAATATAGGCGCGCGCTGGTAAAATAAAATAAAATAAAAAACCTGGTACAATTCTCAGGATGCGAATTGCTTGCAAATTCTCAGGATGCGAATTGCTTGCAAACTCTTAGGATTTCTGAACGATTCTCATGATAAGATGCGAATTGCTTGCAACTCTCAGGATTTCTGAACGATTCTCATGATAAGATGCGAATTGCTTGCAACTCTCAGGATTTCTGAACGATTCTCATGATAAGATGCGAATTGCTTGCAACTCTCAGGATTTCTGAACGATTCTCATGATAAGATGCGAATTGCTTGCAACTCTCAGGATTTCTGAACGATTCTCATGATAAGATGCAAATTGTTTACAACTCTGGGTTTTCTGAACGATTCTCATGATAGGATGCGAATTGTTTGCAACTCTCAGGATTCCAGAACAATTCTCATGATAAGATGCGAATTGTTTGCAACTCTCAGGATTTTCTGAACAATTCTCATGATATGATGCGAATTGTTTGCAACTCTGGGTTTCCTGAAAAATTCTCATGATATGATGCGAATTGTTACTGGTGAAATTTTATTTTTTAAAAAAAAAAATCATCAATGGATCTAGTTTTGTTCATTTTTAAAAAACAAAAGTGATGGTACTTTTATTTATTTTTTTTCGAGCTCCGGTTCGAAAGATACGGATCTTTTAAAAATAAAATAAAAAGAAAAAGTAGGAAAGAGAAATTTTGGTTACGTGGCTGTTCATGAATGGTGAGGGTAGATAGGGTATTAAAATAAAGTTAGGTACTATGTGATAATTAGGTAGTTGAGTTGGGTATTAAGTGACAATTGATCAAACCTTGGGTACTAGATGACAATAAAATAGTTGAGTAGGTACCTTTGGTATAATTTCCCTTATTTTAATCAACTTAAACGTTTTTTTAGCTGTGTCAACTTTTATAAAGTATTCCTATTTATAAATAAGAGATTTAGTTTTTGTTTCTAGTTATATTTTACATGTGTCATTATTTAGTTATTATTCTAGTTATACATATTATGTTTAGTTGTTTTAATGTTTATTTGTTATTCTTATTTATGTATAAATATCGATGATGAACTTTTGGATCATGCAAAGCAAAATCAATTTGTATTGTTATATTAATTATTTGAGGTAATTAACTTTTAAGCATGGAACTCTTAGGGTTTTTTTCCTCTTCACTGAAAACATGATTTTGTTTTGATATAATTGCATCATTAATTTACTTAAAAAACTAATGTTAGTAAGCATTTATATATTTTCATTCTTAGTTACACATTTTTGTCTGCATGTTCATTAAGTATCATGAAACGGAGATTGCTTATTGTTATTTTGCAATTGTATCATAACCTCGAGTTTTGTATATCTTTTTGTTCAATATCTCTTAAAATGCATTTTACCTATGTAAAGTATTGTCACCGTGCTTTTTTAAAGGTTTTATTTTCTGCTTAATTTCCAGTATTCACTAACAATGGAAATGTTTTTTCTAGTTACACGAAGGTACAAAAATTGTGTACATATAAAATATATTATATATCTTGATGATAAAGACTATTCTAAAGGAAGTAATGTTTATGTTGGAAGTTAAAGTATCAATCTTTTGGATATAAAGTCTCAAGATCGTACTAATATATATTTTACTTATGTTACCTATAGGATAATTATATTGGTCGATATAATTTTATCAATTTAGAAGATATTTTGGTATAAATTTGTAGATAAATGATTAATATATTTGTTGTAGAACTGTATAAAATATCTACACGTTTAATTGGACTAATGCATATCAGATTATGAGAACAAAATTTATAATATTTGACAACCGACCACTTTACATCAGTGTGAAGCCTTCTAGTATGAGGGTTAGGTGTAAATTTGCAAGTAAGCAAATAAGTTCACAAATTCCAACATGCAATTCTAAAGTTAGTCATGTCTATTACAAGTTCAACATCTTAAAGTCGAGAGATCCAAGAATGATGGTTGTCTCACTTAAAATCAGCTCACTAGAAGATGAAACAATCAAAAATATAAAGATTGTGAAACTTACCAAAAAACCTGAGTTGGTTTATTCTGACTACATAATATTGAAAACTTGTAGTTGTTAGGGTAAACATTTAATTGTCATGTTATACGATTGACTGTCAATTTAAAAATTTAACAGTCGGTTATACATTTACATGTAAGGTTAGACTTTTAGGTGTCATATTAAACATTTACTTGTCATGTGAGATATTTTTGGGGTCAGGTTGGCTACGAAAGTAAACATTTAGTTGTCTTGTTTATAACAGTTAAAATATTGGTAAAAAATTATAATAATTTATTCTGTTATTTTGTTACTATATATTTTTTATTAGTGTAAATTTGATATGGACAACCTGTTTGAGCTGGAACAATTAGGTTATAGAAAATTAAGAAGTATTAATTATTGGAGAGTAAACAAAAATGTAATTTCTCAAGCATAACAGCCAAAGTTTGATCATGAGTTTTTTAGGTTCCATTTACAAGGTTTGATCATATAAAGCACCCATCCTTGAATCTCAAAGTAAGATTCATATCAATATTTTATTATAAATAGAAGTTTGAAAATATTATATTTTTGACTTAGTATTTCCTTGATTTTTTGAGGAATTATTTTTATTATAATTCAAACTTTTTTATAGATAGTATTGACATGTGTCACTAATTAACATTTTTGTATTGATTAAGGTTTGGTACTTTACATATTTGATCATTATCAGTAGCCATAACTTATGACGAAAATCAGAGAGGTGTATGAATCTATATTTGACAGTCCTTCTAGATCTGAATTGTTACTTTTAAGACTA
Organism: Limnanthes douglasii subsp. nivea; assembly: GCA_036936605.1. Lineage (NCBI taxonomy): Eukaryota > Viridiplantae > Streptophyta > Magnoliopsida > Brassicales > Limnanthaceae > Limnanthes > Limnanthes douglasii. The sequence goes on from JAUPFV010000004.1 coordinate 145,008,173, forward strand.
AGTTGTTTGATCCATGTTATCGACTAAGGTATATTTTGTATTTGTCAAACCCAAAGAGTTTGGTTTAACCGTAAATCCTTTGAATTTTGGATTATTTGATGTGAATAACTGATTCGTAGGGTTTTATGTATCATAGTAGCTGATCGTTAAGTTTTTGAACTTCATGATCTATGTGACCGATCTTGTGAGCTTCGATTTAAGTGGACATGCGAGTTTTCTTGCTTTTTTCCTTTTGTCAGAAGAATTACTTCTATTGAACTGTCGTGACTCCGAAGAGCTTGGTTTGATATATCCCTTACTCACGCCTCGTTAAAAGCTCTCCCAACAAAAACCTCATTTGAAGAAAAAAATTATATTTTACCAATGGAAAAAAATTAGGTAACTTTACCAAGGTGGTTAACCCTTATAGTATTTTATAATGTAAACAAAATGACTATTATTCGTAAGTAAATATAAAGATGGACATACCGGGATTTTGGGTTTACATCGAACTTATGTATAAAGTTTGATAGTTTGACGGACCCTATAAAGAAAAAAAATATAATTAGCGGATCATATGATTCTTGCATGTAATGATTCCTCCTAAAGAAGATAAAATATTGCAAGTTTATTCAACGACTATATAAAGCATGGTGAGATACGTGTCATATGTGTAGTAAAACCTTTTGAGATTCTTTCTTTTTACCACTGGGTATGTATGTCAGTCGTTAGATCAATTTATACATGGACGATTATGATGAGATATGGTTCACATCAATGATAATTTTACTTTACATTTTATTACATTTGCTTGTTATTTGTTAAAGTTGTTACTTTCTTTCTGATCCCCTTGGCAAATATATTGTTCTTTTTTGTTCTTTTATTTTTTAAGAAACGGATCCCAACGAGGTTGCTCGATTATATTTTTAGAGATTAGAGTGCGAAATATTGGTGCACATTTCCTCTAATGCTATTGTAAGTATTTTTGTGTTGGTTAAACGCTCTACATGCAACTCGTTATTTTAGTTTTTGAAAACATGACACCTTTGTTAGAATGTGCTATCGAACCTTATTGTATTTTTGGTTATAATGCATTAGCTAATGCAAATTTTATATCATGTGCTACCGTTGAAAGTGAGACTAGTGGTAGTTATTTTAGGACACAAAAATAAGGATCTTGTTAGTTCTTCTTAGGCTAGTTGTATAGTTGGTATTATGTAATGTTTATGCGATGCTGTTATAAAGTTTTAGAAAGCTCTTTGTATATTTTATATTGAAGTTGGATATGTTATTGATTATGTTTACAATTAAAAAAAATGTTTATAGTTATGTGTAAACTAAAATGTAACATAGGTTGTGATTGTAATAGAAATGTAGTCGTTATGTATACATCATAAAGTATGTAGATCGCCAATGATATGAAAATGTGTTTTTAGGATTTAATTGATAAACAATGTAAATTTAGGGACTTGATTGTAATTAGTGTAAGTTTGTCTTCAATTTCTGAATGGTGTAATTTTTAGGGAGCTATTGTGACTTTATCTAAATTGTAAGGGCTAAATAGCAATTAACCCATTTTTGTAACAGATTAAGTTATTCAACTAAGTCTTGGCTCCTCTATATAAAGAACCAGACAGATCTAATACAAAGGTTGAACACTTTTTACTTGAAACTGATTTTGTACTTGTGTTTTCTCTCTCTAAAAACTCTAAAGCACTTTCTCTCTCTAAGATTACTCTCTAGCAATTTACTTAAGCAAATCAAAACCTTATCGAATTAGCGACTCCACTGGGGACGTTTTTCTTCAAAAATCAGTAGCTTATTCGTTTGGTGATATTCTTTAACTCAAATTCGTAAGATGAATCCTGAAAATAATAATCCTACGCTTTAATCGGCTTTAAAAAAAAGTGAGACATGATTTGAAAAAGAATAGGACTGATAGGAATAGAACTGATGGATCGTCTCTGGTCCAAGTTCGATATGATGTTGAAACAAGAATGAATCAACTTCTTGATAAAATCAATGCTTTGAATGAGAAATATGAGCAAAGGGAACAAGAAATACTCTCTGCTAGGATCATATCTGAGGTTAGGCAGGAGTTAGAAAAGACCGATGATGAAGGTCAGTCAGATCGATCTTTTGATGATAGACATGCTAAGTTTGAGCATAAAAAAGCACGTTTTGTATCTCCTAAAGAGAGATATTCATCTCGAAAGGATAAAAAAGATAAGCAAAAGTTGATAAATTCCAGTGATAAGGAAGTAGAAAGCTCAGCTTCAGAATTTAAGAAGCCTAGAGGTTCTTCGAGGAGAATCGAAAAGAGATTACTCAAGGAGATATAAAAAGGAGAGCAAGTCTAAGAATGCTCCTTGGTCAACTTGGCATGAAGGAAACCCTTCGAATCAATATGCTGAGACCGACAGAAATTTGTATGTTACAATGGGGACCGATGATCAATTTGTTCAAGGTGTTGATTGGAGGAATTCTCCATTAACAGATGAAATTTTCTCTATGACACTTCCGAAGCGTTTTGGTATTTCGAAGGTTGAAAAGATCGATGGGATGCAAGATCCCGATGATCACATCGAACAATTAAAAAATTATATGATGAATTTTGAGGACAACGACCGGCTTGTGTGTCATGCTTTCTCTCAAACTTTCAAAGGAACAGGTCTCAAGTGGTACAACAGGATTCCGAGGGGATCCATTTCAAATTTCAGGGATTTTTATACTACTTTCCGAAGGCAGTTCGTTGGAAGCAAGGAAATGAGAGCTAATGGAGATACGATTATCCCGTGCAAGCAAGCACCATGAGAAAAATTGAAAGATTATACTAAGAATTTTATGTTAACCAAAGAAACCTTAGATAATTGTGAAGTGAATGCGGCAATAACCGCTTTTCTTCAGGGTTTTTTGTCATAGGATCTGGCTAATGAGACAACAAAAAGAAGGGTTTTGACTTTTGGAGCGCTGATGGCTCAAGTCGATGACCAAATTAAAGTTGAAGAATCTAGTAGAGTCTGAGAGGCTCCAGTTAATACTTCAAAGAATTTGGGACAGGCAGCCAATAATCAGGGGCAGCCCTCGAATGGAAATAACAATGGAAATGGGAATAATCAGCAATCGAGGCAGAAAAACAGCAATTTGCCTCCTCGGAGTGGTGAATATTCGAACCACACTCCATCTAACAATTACAACAGACCTAGGCCGAATACTTGGGTTAGGCCATAGTACTATGCTGATTTAACTGAGAGCCTTTCTGTTATTTGGGATAAAACTAAGAATTCAGTGAACTTTAGAAAACCAACTCCTATTAGCAGACAGAGGGAAGAAAGAAATAATAAATTTTGTAGGTATCATGATGATATTGGGCATGATACAAATGATTGTATTGCTTTGAAAAAATAAATCCAATATTTGATCGAGAATGGGAAGCTCTTGACTTATGTGAAGTCACATGGAAGTGCATCGAAGAATAATTGTGCATCAACTTCGAAGGCTGCGCACCCAGCTGAGAATTTGATGATTATGGATTCACAGGTTGAGTCATTCGATGCTTCTAATGAATATGTTGAGAAGGATCCGAACAGGTTGTTTCTGATGGCAGTCGAGGAGCCTGTTGAGGTTGTTTCTGTAGAAAAGAGACGTGTTCAGGAATTGTGCAAGTTTTTCGAATCGTTAGCAATTATTGGGGGCGATTCGATGACTGGAAATTCAGATAACTCAAGTAAAAGGCATGTTGTCAACTTGACAACTCAAATTGAAGGGAGAATGTCAACGCATTTGTATATGAAGAAAGATATTCCTTTCATTCTATTTGATGAAGATGATTTGAGAGGAACTAGATGACCACATGAAGATGCGGTGGTAATTGGAGCTGAAGTGGATGGCGTCGAAATTCGACGTGTATTGTTTGACAGTGGCAGTTCTGCCAATGTTCTTTTTAAGTCCACTTATGATAAGATGATAAACCTTCCTCGGATTACTCAATCCGATCATATAATTATTGGATTCACGGGTGTAACAGCTCATGTTGTTGGGGAATTCGAATGAGAAGTTAGTTTGGGGAAAGGACCATTCAAGAAGAAGGTTCAAGTGCTTTTTGTGGTGGTGGACTGTCCCACAAGTTATAATGCTATTTTTGGAAGGTCGTGGATTTCAAGAATGTATGGGGTGGTATCAACAGTCCATCAGTGTTTTAAGTACGTGGTTGGAGACAGAGTTGGAATACTTTGAGGCGATCAAAAGGTTGCCAGATAATGTTATGCCACTGCGCTTAGGATCCGAGGATCCAGCAGTGGAGATTTGATGTGAGAATAGCAGTTAGAAGAGGTTCCCTTGGAGTTCGAAGAAGGGGTTAACGATCCGAGGGAAACTCCGGGGTCTTTAACAATGAGTGAAGAAATATAAGAGTTTACTTTTTCAGAGGGAAAAATGCTTCGGATTGGAAATTTATTGACCCTTCGTCTATGACAACAACTGCTTAATTTTTTGTCTCCGAATTTGGACGTCTTTGCTTGGAAGATAGAAGATTTAACATGAGTACCCATCGAAGTAATTCAACATAACTTGGCTATAGATCCAAAGGTTAAGCCAGTAATTCAAAAAAGAAGAGCATTTTCATCAGAGAAAGCGGAAGCAATTGTTGTACAAGTGGATCGATTATCTAAAGTCGGGCACATAAGGTAATCTCAATATCCTTTGTGGACTGCGAATCCGGTAGTGGTTAAAAAAAAGAATGGGAAATGGAGGATGTGTGTGGATTTTACAGATTTAAATAGAGCCTGTCCTAAAGACCCGTTCCCAATTCCTCGCATTGACCAACTGATTGATTCTACTTCAGGCAATAAAATTTTGACTTTTATGGATGCTTTCGCAAGGTATAATCAGATCCAGATGGATCTGAAAGATCAAGAATGCATGACTTTTATAACTGATAGAGGCCTCCATTATTATAGGGTGATGCCCTTCGAATTGAAGAATGCTAGAGCCACTTATCAGAGGTTAATGAATAAAGCTTTTGCTACACAGATCGGAAAAAAATATGGAGGTATATATAGACGATATGGTAGTAAAACGTTCAAGGGATGAAGTGTATCTTGATGACCTAGAAGAGGATTTTTTGAATTTAAGGGCAATCAGACTGAAGCTAAATCCGGAGAAATGTACCTTCGGAGTTCGATCAGGGAAGTTTTTGGGTTTTATTATTAGTGAAAAAGGAATAGAAGGCAATTCAGAACAACTGAAGGCATTGGTAACAATGAATTCACCCCGATCAGTTAAAGAACTGCAAGTATTGACAGGAAGGTTAGCAACACTTAATCGATTTTATCACGATTTTCAGATAAATGCTTTCCTTTCTTTCAATTGTTGCAAGGACCTAACAGGTTCGAATGGGCGTCGGAATGCAAAGCAACATTCATAAGCATTAAAAATTTGTTGTCATCACCAGAAATATTAATAAAGCCTCGAAATAGGGAGAAACTATTCTTATACATTGCCGTATCGGATTTTGCACTCAGTGTAGTGCTAATTAGTGAAGATTCGGGTATTCCGAAGCCGGTTTATTACGTCAGTAAAATTTATGGTGGCAACAGAAAAAAGGTATATGAAGTTGGAGAAGTTGGCTTTAGCATTGGTGATTGCTGCTAGGAAGATGCGTCCATATTTTCAAGCTCATACTATAGAATAGAAGTCCAAACTTCATTCCCTTTGAAAAATGTATTGCAACGACCAGATATTTCATAGAGGATGACTAAATGGTCAGTGGAGTTGGGAGACTATAATATTTTATTTACACCTCGAACGACAATCAAGGCACATGCATTAGCTGATGTTTTTGTTGAATTTCACTCAAGTAGATCGGATGAGGAAGAAAGCTCAAACGTTTTGCCTACTAATTCGAGGTGGGTTGTTCGAACAGATGGAGGAGGGTCTAGTATTTCAGGGTGCAGTGCTGAAGTTCAATTGATAACTCTGACGGGGGAAACAATGGTCTAATCGATTAAATTTGGTTTTCATGCTTCAAACAATGAAGCTAAATACAAAGCTGCTTTGTCAGGATTGAGATTAGCAAAGATTTTTTGAGTGACTTTGGTACGTCTGGAAACGGATTCTCAATTATTGACAAATCAATTATCTGGGTTTTCCAAAGCAAGGAAGGATCGTTTGATTTTATATCTTCGGGGGCTTCAAAATTTAATGTTTATGGTTGACAATGTGGTTGTGGAATATATTGGGCGAGGAAGTAACATGGTGGCTGATTCTTTGGCAAATGTTGCTTACAAGGAAGAATATTCTTGGATTTTGCTACATGAGAATCCTTCAATTGTTGCTCAACCTGGCCAGTGTGAAATTATAGAGGAATATTTTTCCACTGATGAAAGCCAACGCGATTGGCAATCGAATATTATTAATTTTTTGACCCAAGGATTACTGCCAGATGATTCTCAACTGGCTAAAAAGTTAAGGGTAAAGCCTTTGGATATATAGTTCTGGATGGAATTTTATATAAAAATGCATTAAGCAGACCATTGCTACGATGCTTAGGCAAGCAAGAATCACAAGAGGTATTATCAGAGTTGCATGATGGATAAGGGTCAGCTCATTGTGGGTTTAAAGCTTTATCTCGCAGAGTTTTACTTGCAGGGTTTTACTGGCCTACAATCATGATCGATGCTAAAAATTTAGTCCAAAGTTGTGATACTTGTCAAAGATTTGCTAATTCTATTCACAGACCAGCAGTACCACTTATGTCTATATCTGAGGCGATACTGTTTGATAGATGGGGACTGGATCTAGTGGGACCTTTGCCTATGGCCTCTAGGGGAAGGCAAATGATAATTGTGGCTGTGGATTATTTTACAAAATAGGCAGAAGCAGAACCACTATCAGGAACAAAGGCAAAGGATGTTATCAAATTCATCGTGAATAATATATGTTGTCATTTTGGGGTTCCTCAGAGAATTACAACAGATAATGGCCCTCAATTTAACAATAGGGAAATGGCTGCATTTTGTACTTCTAAAGGGATTCAACAATGTTTTTCAACGCCCTTTCATCCTCAATCAAATGGACAAATCGAAGTAACAAATAGAACAATCTTAGATGGCTTAAAGAAGAATTTATCGGGGGCAGCAGGAAAATGGCCAAATTATTTGCAAGAGGTGCTTTGGGCTTATCGAACAACTCCAAGGGAGGCTACCAAAGAAACTCCTTTTGCTTTGGCATATGGTATGGATGCGGTTAGTCCTATTGAATCTACGATGTTATCTTTTATAATAACTTAATATTCTGAAAGATTTAACGATGAAATCGAAGGGCAAATGTGGATTTGATCGAAGAGAAAAGGGTCCGAGCTTATTTGAATACCATACATTATCAAACACTCATGAGGAGTAGATATGATTCGAAGCTGAGAAGAAGAGAATTTAAAAAGGGTGATAAAGTGTTGCGAAAAGTTTTTCTACACACAAAGAATAAGAGTTTTGGCGAAATAGCTCCAAATTGGGATGGGCCTTATACAGTGGTTGAAAGAGTGGAGCCAGGGTCTTATCGTCTTTGTGATTTCGAGGGGAGTATGCTATAGCACACATGGAATATTCAACATTTGAAGCTTTATTAGGAATAGACATGTGTTTATACTTTGGAATTTTTGTTTTTAATGGCGCACTCTTTCATACCCTCTTGGCCAATGAAGGTTTTAATGAGGCGTCATGTACTTGTACATATTCAACTTTATCAATAAAGTTCATTTTTTGGCCAATAGTTATTTTATGTTTATTTGGATACTATCTTAACAATCATCAAAGATTGATCACCTTTGAGATTAGTTAAGGGAAGTATATTCTGAAGTGTTTATAACACTTTTTGAAGAAATAACCATGTCTTACAACCATTTTACATTTGGAATTTTGAAGTGAATGTTTTAGAACTCGCTAAGAATTTTGATTAGTTAATCAAACTTAATAACACATTCATATCTTTTCGAAGAGGACAATACTTATTATTTTTTAAGATTTTGCATTTATTTAGCATCGAATAATATAGAGTCCAACAACATAAAAAGGAAGAACACTTTGTCATTCAGATCGAATTGTTACAATACAAAAAGAGATATTCTGATTAGACAATGACAAAAAAAGAAACTATATTAAAAGAGTAGCTAGTCAGAAGATTCTTCTTCGGACGATTCCTCCTCTGAAAATTTGTAAGGTCGATTTTTGGATAAGCAGCATGGAGTTCTCGAAGGAGAAGGATAGTTGCATCTTCTTTTCCCACCTGAATAGTTGTCTGCATATTCTTTGAGAGTTCAGCTTCGACAGTGGTTACAGCAGCAGTTTTTTCTGCTTCAAAATTCTTCTTCAAATTCTATATCTCATCGGATAACTCTTTATTTTTTGCTTCCAAAAGAGTTAGAGAATTTTGAAGAGTGGAAGAGTTGGATTTTTCAATGTTCAATTCAGCGATGTGTTCGGTTTTGAGCTTGTTTATTTTGTCTTTGTGAGACCTTGTCACCAATTCTGTGTCGACCATATGCTGGATCCGAAGATGATCTTTTATACAAAGAGCGCCTTTTATCAGCTCGGATCTAGCTATCTCATAGGCATAAAATTGTTCGGATACTTTGTTATGCAAAGTCTCTCTGAATTTCTTTTCAGCCTCATAAGCTTCCTTATAGTAAACCATATCCTTGGCCAGCTGCTTGAGATGGTATTGAGAGGCTTCAATTTGAGAAGCAAGAGCTTTTGCAGCAGCATCAAGATCGGAAAATGGTTGAAGAGCGGTAGCTATTGCAAGATTTGGAGGGGGACTGCGGTATTCGGAGGTGCTCGGTTTATCAATCATATCCAGAGATGTAATAGGTTCGAAGGTGCGAGGTGATCTTGGAATTTCTTTGAATGGAGTAGGCCTTGCAAAATCAAGCATGATATTCTGAATGACTTGAAGGGTAGGATCCTCTTCGCCAGCAAGTGCTTTTGTGTTTTCAAAATTAATGAACGCATTTGGGTCGAAGCTTGTGGGAAGATGATAAACAATAGGAGAAAAATTACCAATGACAATCACAGGATGTTCTTGCGAGGAATGATCTTCGGTTGGAGGATTTAGGGAGTGTTGTTGTTGTTGTTGGGTTTCAACAACATCGTCTTTAGGCTCATTGACTAATTTGTATGAAGTGATTTTTCTTTGCTTCTTTTTCTCCGAGTGAATCAGAATATTTTTTCTTTTTTTTCGAAGAATTCTCTTGATTTTCTCCCTCTTTGATGGGTGAAAGAGTTTGATTAGCAGTTTTGTATTTTTTATGCTTCGGGTTTGAGGATGTGGAAGGATTGGCACCAAATATGCTAACTGCCTTTTTTCCTTTCTTCTCTTTGATGATTTTTTCTTTTTTCTTTTTAGGAAGATAGTTGTCTGGTCTGTGTCAGATTGGAAGGAATACTTTACAATCAACATGTGGAGTTCGAAGGACAACCAGCTCCGGATCTGGCTCAGAAGATAAATCTTTGGGAGGCAGCCCACCTTCTATGATTGGAAACATGTGGCAATGAAGAAAGTTAATGGGCTGGAAGGCGCTATGGAAGGCGTTATTCCACTCTTTTTTCAGCCCATGCAGCCAATTTTGAAATATCACCTTAGCTGCTTTTTGACGAGTGGTGTAGCGCTTCCAAAATGTATGGTATAAGTAAACAAAATAAAGTGTTAAGTAAAGGAAATGAAAGACATATTAAAAAATTAAAATTGGGAAAGAAAGAAAATTTTAAGAGAACTTACGATTGCTTCTCCAGAACATTGTTAACCTCGAAGGATTGCCTTCGGAAATTGGTTTGTAATTCTCCCAAGCTCCAGAGATGAAAACAAACCTTTGTTTCCAGAACTTGTCAGCTTCCAAAAGATCGTCGATGATTTTAAGATCATCCATCAGTGTAAGATTATAGAACGCGAGTTTCGGACCTTTGGAGAGTTGTGTAAGTGAAATGAAGTCTTTAATACTGATCGGTATTTTGGAGAGGCAAGATTCCATGATCACTGGCATTAAGGTGAACCATTGGTTTGGAGTTACTTGGGTAGGGCACAAGCTGAGAGTTTCGAAGTACTCCACGATCATCGGATCTAGTGAAATTCAAAGACCCTAGTTGATGATTTCTGGATAAACCACCAACTCGTCATCCTTGCAGTCAAGGGGAGTTTCTCCTTCTTTTGCTAATCGAAGGGTGATATAATCTCTTATTCCCCATTGTTTCTTGAGAAATGAGGCTTGGCTTTCTTTATAATATATGTATCAAACCTTTTTCAAGGCGATAATATATTTGCTCTCAAGGTCTCTTAGATTCCTCCCAATCTTCACCATTCCCTCCTCGGAAACAGAACATAGATCGACTTCCTCTTGAGATTCGGCTTCAACATCAGATTTAGTAGCCTCTGAATCAACTTTATTGGCTTTCGAGGTGCCTTTTTGAGGATCTTGAGAAGAAGGGATGTTTGCTTCTAACAAAGGAATTGCGGGCTGAATTGCTTCTTCTGTTATTTCTCTTTGAGGAGGATCGGTGGTGGTGTTTTTTGAAGGAGATGGAGTTTGAATTATTGTTGATTCATCCCCCATTGCGATGAAGGTCTTTTTAGGTTATGACGATTAAGGTTTTTGTGAGGACGGGTTATTTGTTTTTAGTTTCAAAGGAGAAACTTTGCTTTGAGTTGAAGATGTTTGAGGGGTTTTAAGGCCAGAAATTTTAGATGATGATTTTTCTTTGATAATGGGAGTGGGAGAAACTTTTAGAACTTTGGTAGGATCGAAGTTACCGTAGTAAAATATCTCAGTGGGAGAAACTTTTAGAACTTTGGTAGGATCGAACTTGTTTGACGGTGAGAATTTTGGGAATAGGGGAGGAGCGGTTGAAGGTAGCCAAAAACGCTTTGACTTTTCTCTAGAGTGGTCGTGTCTAAAAAAAGTTGAAATGAAAAAAGAATGTTATTTATACAAAAGTAGGAGAAGACGTGTGAAGATGGACAGACCCATTTTATGATAGGTTGGAATACGAATCGCTGGGTGGGCTAGATGTTTGACAGTTGTCAGATTGACTTCACCGATTGAATGTAACCGTTATACATATAACCGTTACATTTGAAGGGGGAACACCTAAGCAATATGCTAAAGGAAATTTTTGCTTGGAAAGTATTCGAAGACAATTTGATAATTTTTGTTTGGAAGTTATTCGAAGTGATTACATCGAATCTTTTGGTGGCTATTCAAAGGTTATTTGACTATGGCTTCGAATATATCATTAAGATTGATTTGGTTTTAAGAGTTTATAATTTTGATATCATATATACGCTTCGAATTTTAATTCAACGTAATAGCTTCGAATATTTATTCTTATGGATATTCGAAGACATTAGCCTCAAATAGTTTGCTTGATTTGATTTATGGCAAGTTGATGATTCGAAGATAAATGACTTTTAAGATTTTTTATTTCTCATTCATTTACTGACATGAGAACTAGGGGGCTTCTGATATGGAAATGAGTTTTTAGGATTTAATTGATAAACAATGTAAATTTAGGAACTTGATTGTAATTAGTGTAAGTTTTGTCTTCAATTTCTGAATGGTGTAAGCTTTAGGGGATATTGCGAGTTTACCTAATTTGTAAGGACTAAATAGCAATTAACCCGTTTTTGTAACAGATTCAGTTATTCAACTAAGTCTTGGCTCCTCTTAGTCCTCTATATAAAGGACCAGACAGATCTAATGCAAATGTTAAACACTTTTGACTTGAAACTCATTTTGTACTTGTGTTTTCTCTCTCTCTAAAAACTCTAAAGCACTTTCTCTCTCTAAGATTACTCTCTAGCAATTTACTTAAGCAAATCAAAACCTTATCAAAGTACATGGTGCAACTTCTAAAGATAGAAATCAATGTATATTTTTATTATATCTAAGCATATTAATTAATTTGACATTATTGGTTATTCTAACTGGTTAATATGTAATGTTGAAGTTATTTTTTTTGTTTTTTTAATTGTTGTTAAAACTAAATATTTTATTTATAACTTTAATAGTTACACCAATAGTTTTTATATATATATATATATATTACAACTAAATTTGTAGTTTTACAATGTTATATTTTACTACAGCTAAATATTTGTTTTAGTTTTTAATTTATGTACTATGTTAAAGTTTGAGATTCATGTATGTTTTATTTTGGTTATTTGAATTGACATCTAAAGATTTAATATATTAGTGCTAAATTTTTCATGATTAAATCTAAATGTCAGTTTTAAATTTTAATATATGAGCAACAACTAAATTCTTCATGGTTGATCTAATATGTATGAATTTCACATTAGTTTTTACAATGAAAAGTTTTTTAGTGTTTTTTTTGTTTTATATGCATTTTCCTGTCTGCTTTCCCAATTTTTTTATTATCGAAAACACATCAAAATGGTTATACTGTAACATTTATATTTGGTGGGCACCCATGTATTATAAATTTTGCTGATGATTTGTTTTATAATTATTCATATTTATATTGTATGTTTCATATGTGTAATAATTTTATAGATTAAATTAAGGAGAAATTGAAGGATTCTGTGAGAAAATAATTAGTAAATTATGGAAGTGTACATTTTCTACAAATGATATAACTAATAAGGTTATATTTGATTCATTAGTTAATGAGTGTGGCAAAGTTGTTAAAGACTTGTTGGACAATTTACTTGTTGAATGTTTTTCAAATGCATATACTAAGGGTAATATGTCTAATGAGATAAGTTTAAATGTTGTTGAGCGTTTTAATTCTCAAATTAGATTTTATAAATGACTTCATATAGTTCAACTTATTGATAGTATTAGACTTAAGTTTATGGACCAAATTTCTAGCCGTTTGAGTATTTATGGGAAATGAACTTTATTTTTATGTCCGAAATTTGAAATGAAATATAAAGAAGTATATGAAATTACCATGAATTAGATGTCCACAGTTCTTTAAAATTTGTGTTATAAGAACATAGATGTGTGGTTGATATTGAATATTGTTCATTTTCTTGTGGTATTTGACAGCATAATAGTTTCTTTTGTTCCCACAAAGCATAATAGTGTAGAATCTAGTTTCAATGATACCATAAATGTCGATCTGTGAAAGTTTTTCAAGCTCGTTGTCCATCCTCTGCGTACCACCTGATCTACCCAGGAATTCAGTCGAGCATTGCCAGAATTCACAAGCTCGAAAAACTGTTATTCATCGCTTGTATATGAATGAGATGAAAAAATTACAGGATAATTTAGAGGATGAATTTGAGAGCTTATGTGATGAAACTCAAGAATTGTTAAACAAGGTTGAAAAACATAACGAGGAGAAAAGAAATCGTATTGTTGAACCTGGAGAAATTAAAACAAGATCTTTAAAGTACAACAGATATTGTAAAAAAAGTAAGAAACAAGACTTCAAGTTATCTCAGCTAAAGAGTAATAAATGGCTTAGATGGGATATAAACTCAACGTAGGCAAATCAACATAAACTTTGTGTCCATAAATCTTCTTTTCCGAATATTAGATTTGTCGTGGAATATTATTTTACGATGATTAGATTCTATTATGGTTCATTTTATAACTGAAGGAAATGTAAGTAAAGCTTGTGTCATGGAACCTCCTGTTATGAGGACGAATTCTGATATAGTTTTCGCCAGGTTTCATTAAAAAATGGTTTTTTGGCCACATATAAATGTTTAGCTTCTTGTATACTCTTACTTGTTTTTTTAATAGTTATGTTTTTAGTTACTTATTTTATAACTAAATTAATATACGAATGATATAAATGTAATAAAGTAACGAGAATATAGGAAAAAATAATTTGATGGATGTTTTAATCTGATAGATAAATATTTTATTAAAACATATCTTTATTTACTCATAGATAGTTAAAAAATGTAGATAAATGTTTATGTTCTAGACTACATGTAAATATTTTAATCAGTAATATAACAACAAATTCTTTTTAGATAATAGTTGCATAGTTGTTTTTGTAATTAAAAGTCATACATAATCCATGAGGATACATATACACAAGCATCTGACCGTTTATGTACATATAATTGCTTAACAATAAAAAAATTGTCAAAAGAAAAACTTGTTTATAAAATGATTAAGTATAATAAATGTTAAAATTTTGGTTAGTTGATGGTGAACTATATTACATGTTTTTTATACTTGATTTAATTGTTTTTAATAATTTATTTTGTTACTATTCATAGTTACGCGTAAATGGAATTCCTTACCTTATTATTTGTTGTATTAATGAAATTTGTTACATTTTTATGTTTAAGCTAAATGTAAATTAGTTGTTTATTTTTGTATTATAAAATATTAGAGTTGAATGTTAAGTTTATAAATGTATTTGGCTTTGTAGTTTGATAAGTAAATAGATATATTAATATCTAATTTTTATTATTTATTATTTATTGCTACATGTAATTATTTTGTCTCTTTTCTACACATTTACGTATTTTTTTTTCAATACGTATTTTTTAGCTACGGTTGTATTTAAAATAGTAAGTATTTTAAACGTGACTATATATATATATATAAAAATTATTTAATTATAAATAAATAACAACAATGTGCAAATAGATGTACAAACAACTTGATGGATGCTTTAATCCAACATTCAAATGTTTACCCAAACTTTTATCTTAACATATTCATACACATTCATCTAAATAGGTATCTAAATATATATTTTGACGCAACAAGTAAATATTTAGTTTCTTGTATACTTTTATTTATTTTTTCCAATGAATTTTTATCTATTGTTGTATTTAAAATAGTATATTATTTTAGACGTGACAACTAAATGTATATGTGTATGAGTTAAATGTAATTAAGTAACAACTGATAAAGGAAGGATGTTAGAGTGTCAACGTTAGAATCAATAATATATGGGCAGTGTTAAAATGTAAATGGGCTATTTAATATTAGTCTGTATATGGGCTAGGATTTCTGAAGGCTATGGTTCTGATACCATGATAAGAGAATTGTGAATGTGTATGAGACAAAAACAGTCCACAGCTTGAGTTGAGCGGGTAGGATCAAGAACTATGTTAATACAAAATCCCTCATCCTATAATTACAATAATAGTGTATATATATAGTGTGGCAGAAAGTAAACCCTAGCCCATATACAGACTAATATTAAATAGCCCATATACATTTTAACACTGCCCATATATTATTGATTCCAACGTTGACACTCCAATCAAATATGATGATAAATAAGCTTTGGTATAGCAAATACAATGGTCAAATAGGTGTAATTAATTTTCAAAGACTAATCTAATGCAAACATAAGGACTGAGGGGGTCAAATGTAATAACTAGTAAACTTGTTTATGAAAATTAAAGGAGTGGGATGAGAAATTCACTTTATGAATGATAATTATGTAATTTCATGATTCACCTCATGTACTATATAAAGGACATTCCCTTTTGGGGAAAAAGTCCAATGATTAGTCAATTATTACTAAATTTATTCCTTTTGTCTCTTTCTCTCTCTATTAAATATTGATTCTCTCTCTAAAAGCATCTAATACGAACATTTCTTAAACTGACACTCCGCTAAGAAATATTTTCACATCCGAATTTTTTACTAAGAAATAACTGAATTCATTAACAACAATGTTTAAATACACGTACAAAAAACTTTATGGGTGATTTTAATCAAATATATAAATATTTTATCAAAATATAAGCTTAATGTATTTATACATAATTAGAAAAATACGTATTCGAATGTTTTTTTCGGCAACATGTACAATTTTAGATTAGTAATATAACAATAAAATATTTTTGGATAATAGTTGAATATTTGTTTTCATAATTGAAAAGCCTACATACTTAATGTAAAATTATATATTAATTAACAACAATATGTAAATAAACGCACAATAAAAAAAGTTGGACAAACAGTTATATAATACTTAATTAAAAAACTAAAAATAGAAACGAACTTAAACAAGTCTTTAATCTCTACCATAGGAATTGTTGGTGGTACCAAATACTTGTTCACTGTCCTTATATTTCTCCATTCTTGTATATTATTGATTCTCCCTAACCTCGTCGAAATATGGTACAAAATGTCATATTTGTCTGAAGAATCAAATGGATTGAAGTAAGACATTTTCTCCCATCGTTAAATGTCTCTTCGTCTTTTGATGAATTATCTTCGTCTTAATCATCGTCATAAAAAACCATTATTAATCATGATATGGTTTATGTAGAACTTGATATGACTCATCTATGAAATTATTCATAATACACTTCTTTTTGAACTTTTACGTTTTTATTTTTTTAGGAGACATTTTTTGTTGAAATAAAAGAGTATTGTATGGTCTGATTAAAGAAATTTGAAAATAAATTGTATATTATAATTATTATTATTTTGATATATTTGATATGTTAATGACCTTTGATAGTAATTTTTAAATTTAATCAATAATTAACTAATTGGTTAATAGTTAATATTTATATATAAATGGTCAATCTATTTATTGAGCAATCAATATTATTTGAATATATTTTATTTATAATTTTTTCTCCTTAATAACTTAATTTTATTATGTAAAAATTATAATTTATAACTAATAATTATAAAAAAAAGTATACACATATCTAATTATCAATTGTTACATCGAAATTTTTACGAATACACTATGATTATTAATTGTTAAACTTATTTTTTATGCATTCATCATCATCAAATTTTACTCACACATAATTTTTTTTACAATTATTTCTGAATTTATTGAGATATTTATTTGAAAACAATAGTATGAAAGTAAAAGATTACATTAGTAGATTAACTCTATTAATGAGATCATTGTTTTTCAACAATTTGTATTTGTTATCTAACAACTTACTATTCGTGTATCTAAGAATGAACAATATATATTTAAATTAATTTAATTATAGATAGGGGATCTATGAATCCATAAAATAAAAACTAAATATTGTTGGAACATCTCAATGTTTTAAAATTATTTATAGCTAAATATTTTTATTATGACAAATTGATGTTTTTGTAAGAGCTAAATGTTTCAAGACATATAAATGTTATTATATTTGGTGATGTGAGGTAGTTTTTAATTGTTTTGAATACTTCACTGCACCGTGCATTTAAAGCAAACAAGTATCTCCTCAAAAGACCTTAAAGAAGGGATGGCTTATATCTGATACTCAGGAAATGAAACGCGAAAATACCGTTTGGCGCCCCTTAAGCGCTATACATCCTTAATGTTCTAGGGGGTTCCATCTATATGAATTGATATGGGTCAGTTCTATCATATTCTTGTTGACAACATTACCGAGGAATTTATAACAAAGAACACTTCACATGATTCAATTTAGGTTGAATCCTTACAGGGTGACGAATATACTGCCCAGTACCTCGAGTCAGCGATCCTCTTTGGTGATTTTAATGAGCATGTCATCGATGTATGCTTCCACATCATTACTGAGTTGGTTCTCAAAAATCTGATTGACCAGGCATTGTTATGTATAACCCGTATTCTTGAGACCGAAAGACATAATTGCGTAGTCGTAAAGCCCCCTCTTAGTCTGAAACTTAATATACTATTCATCCTTGGGGTGCATGCATATCTGATTGTAACCCGAGCATGCACCATAAATGATGGGTACTCACATCTGGAGGTTGAGACCACAAGTTGGTCAATACGAGGGAGCGTGAATGCGTTCTTGGGGTAGGCTTGGTTGAGGTCGGTGAAGTCTACGCACATGAAATATTGGCCACCATTCTTCTTAACTAATACCGGGTTTGCTACCCATACTAGGTACTTGACTTTGAGAATATGCCCAAGCCTTAGGAGATTTTCGACTTCCCTTGTAATGGTATCTGTCTTCTCTGCTTCGAACGATTGTCATTTTTTACGGATCGACTTAGCTTATCTTTCAATGTCTAGCTCGTGAAAAATAATCGAAGGGTAAACCTCTGATATATCGCTAGAATTACATGAAAAATATCCATATTTTACCGTAATAAAGTAGTTAAAAGATTTCGAAAATTAAGGTCTAGTTCGTTACCAATTCGATGACTGCGACCCTCTGCCACAACTTTTTCACTCGCGTTTTCAAATCAGTAACTACTATATCATTTTTACGAGGGTCGTCCATCACATCAGGCGACAAGATAAGGTTTGTAGGTCTACCCGCACCCCATCGCCAGCTAATTTTAATCGCATCGGTTTTTTCAAGTGTTGACGATGATGGCATAACAAGTTATGGCTATTCGCTAGCTTCCCTAGATGATCCCCATCAAGTTGTCGACGGGATACTTGACGCATTGTTAAAATGTGCACATGATAGCCTCCATTTGGTATAGCTATGGCCTACCAATGATGACATGATAAGAACTTGGGGCGTCCGAGATCATTGAAAATGTTTTAAATTCTTTTTTGGTAATGTTGTGGCCAACTGTTCCCATTAGTTCGACCGTTCCTACGCACTAGGCTGACTTACCCCCATATCCTACCAAACACCGATGTGTGGATTGGTACGAAAGGACCTTCAATATTTTCTCATAGCTCAGTTTGAATATTATATTCGTCAAACTTTCTCTATTGACTAGTACCCGGGTTACCATCACCCTACATATATTCAAGTTGATAGTTAAAATATCCTTAAGGGATGTCATGATCCCCCACAGACCATCATCGTTGAAGGTGAGATAGATCATCGGGTTACGGTAATTATGGTAAGAGAACCCCTTCATGGTGTGTATTTCGCGATCCACTCTAGGATATTTTTTGGAGGTTGGATCATCACTCACCAAGGTTCCCCATCCGGAGATCGTAAATAATTATTGTTGAATGCATATGTCTACCATTTTATCTTGCCACTGATTGTTAGGGTCATTTGTTTGTCCATGAAGTTCCCTTCCTGTTGGCAGACATTCTTATGTTGCTTGACAAACTACACGAGCTCCCCGTTGTCGATGAGCCTATGACTTTATTGTTTAAGTTGCCAACACTCGTAGGTTGGGTGACTATGGTCATTATTATAGGGGCAGAAGTGGCGATTCACACGCTTGTAACATAGAGTAATCATGTTACGTGGAAGCTGGTATCAATTATGTCTATTTATCATGTTGTAAATTACTGAATTTTATATGTTAATGGTGTGAACTGGTGTTCTAGATTTTCGTATTAGGCCACCCTGCGGTTTACTGCGCTCTTAAGAACGTCTCGACACCCTCCATCATCAACCCTCCGGTGGTCCAATGATGCTCATTTGGTGTCCTACAGTGCTTTATCAGGAGAACCACTATGTTGGCATTGTCCACTCGAATAAACTAATCTGCTTGGGCTAGGAGATCTCCCATATTTTTCATAATAAATTGGACCAGAACGTCATAGAGGTTGGCCTTACGGTCCTGAGTATGTAGATTATTTTTGCCGACGGGGCTTGTACTCGGGCTGCCGCTAGTGGGTTGTATTCTTCTTTTGTAATTACTTTGTTAGTGGCAATAATCGGGTGGGTTAGAGTTGGGTAATCCAGTTAGACAGTTTTAGGGTTTAAGTCGTAGCGGGCTCCAGAGCAAATACTCGATCTCTGATTATGAGGTTTTCATCTGATACTTCCCTTTCAATTGCCAATTTAGTTACCACCATTGGAATAAATTTATACGCTTCTTTGTGACTATCGTTCCCATAGACAGTGCTGAATTTGTTGAAAAATGTTTGCAAGTATGTGCCAAATAAATTATTTTATTAATCCGAGAAGAAAAGATATATTTTACTTGATATTTAATCTATTTATACTAATTATATTACATTTTCTCGCTCCCACTAAATGTATAACGGTGCTATTTGAATGTGGACTAATTTTGTTAAACATTGAGCATCTTTAATTCCTATTAAGTCTTTTTATGGCCGGTGATGTTGAGGAGTCGTAACAGTGAGAATGCGTGGGTTGTGCGGGTTGTGATTGGCCTCGATAACACGTAGGGCCCCTTGGTCACATACCGAACAACTTCTCAAAGGGTGGTCCCTGATTGATCTTTACATTTGGTCTTAATTTCTCCTAATCATATCGAGGGTGCATCTTTCGGACTTCTTAGCTCGCGGGACCCCTTGGTAACATATCGATCTGTTTCCTGAATCGTGGTCCCTGATTTCTCTTTATGTTCAGTCTTAGTTTCTCATACTAATACTGAGGGTACGCTCTTCGACTCTTCATAGCTCTTGGTCTTCCAATCCCAAAGATGACCTTTAATAACCGAGGGGCGTTCGTCTCACAATCATATCTTACCTTATAGCATTGGCCTCATTAATAATTTTTTTTTTAATTTTGACATATGATAACTACATGTTTATTTTATAACATGTAAATTGTTTTGATTTACAAAATAATTAAAACAGTTTTATAGACGTTTGCAACAGCTAACGTTTTTAGGTAACAACTATATGTTTTATTTTTTGACAATTTAAATGTTTTGGTACTTATATGTTGAAAAATAGGTTATTAAAAAATTATAAACATATTAATATGTTATAAGAAAACCAAAAGTATGAATTACAGGGTAATAAGTTTTTACAAGGATATTTACCAAACAATTACTTTCAAATTATGTGATATTGGATTTTTTCATGCTTTATCTTTCACGCGTGTTTTAAATATTTATTCCCTTATTCATCTCATAATTGAACTTGTTCCTTTGTGTATATCCATATTTTCAAAAAAAAATCATTTGCATATAGTAACATGTATACTTCATAATATATCTTGTTTGATTGTTGTAGTGAATCTATATTACATTCAACTTTTTGTGTATGTGTGTGTGTCTTGAGTGGAGTAATCATTGTAATCACCTAAAATATTCCAACTCTTTCACATGTATTCAATCATGTTGTGATATTAGAATAACAATAAACTTATTATGTAACTAGTAAGTAAGGAAAATGTTTATGTTACCATTGGTTTGGTTAATTGAATATTGAGATATGCATATTTATTATATACTGGTATGAGTTGTAATAGCAATATATACGAGTTTCCAAATCATAACAAACTAATATTGAGTGGATGATCTTATTATCTTTTGGTGGATGTTGAGATACTAGAATTACAAACTTATTGATTGTATTTATGTATTTCTTTTATTGGCTCAATGATATATTCCTTATATATTTTAAGTACAATTTTTTAGTGTGTATATAAACTCGACACTTTAGTGTACTGTTGCACTACGTGTTATATTATATTTTTTTTTATTGTTGTTTAAAATCATAATATATGCATAGATAATTTGTTTGAATAATATAATATAGCTAAATATGTAAATTACGGAGTTGATATATACACAACAAACTAAATATTTATCCTTACATGTAAGTGTTTTGAAAATTTATTTAGTGAAGTGATATATATATATATATAGGGATGACAATTCGGGTGTTGTGCGGCCCGATCTGATCATGCCCGAACGGGTTTTGTCCAATCCGAACATAGAACTCGTCGGGTCCGGGTTAAGAAATTGTAACGTGCAACCGGGCTGGGCCGGATTCTGGTTTCTCGTTATATAAAAATTAATTAAATAATTTATATATAATAACAATAATATATATATATATATATATATATAGTAAATTAACATATTTAAATAAATTAATATATTTAAATAAATTAAAAAATATTAAAATTAATATCTGCGGGTCGGGCTGGATTGACCGACATACATTAACAGACGGGCTTGGGTTTGAAAATATAAGCCCGGGAGCGGAGCGGGATGGGCCGGGTTCAGGCTCAAGTGTCCACAAAGCGGGCTCAGGCGGGCCAGCCTGAATCCGGCCCCCGAACGTCCCATTTTTCGTCCCTAGATATATAAATGTCAACATCTCTATAGCAAAGTGTATGTACCTTTGACAAAATCTAACCATACAATTTTAACATCCATAAACATCTAAACTACACTTGTTTTTAATATTTACCTATAACGAGTACACATCTAACCACAAACTTTTAACACCTAACAAGACTTATATTACATAATTTGTGTTCATTTCTCTGTATCATGTGCACTGCTAACCGTAATATTTGAACAATCGTGAAAACTTAAACTATATATTTATTTTTTATTTACATGTAATATGTGCACATCTAACCATATAATTTGAACATTTATTAAAGTATAAATCACATATGAATTGATCATTTATATGTGACAACTAAGTTTTTATATAAAAACTTAGTGTTTATGTGTACATCTAAGTGTTTATGTTTTAAACATGATCACTCAAACATGCTCACTTTGAGACCTTGGATTTCAAAAGTGCTTTACTATCGATAAATTTATCAGGTCAAAGTTTTATAATATGGAAAATTGGTCGAATCCCAAAGGCGTCAAGGAGGTTGAATATGTCAACATTGCGAAGCTTCAAGGCCATACCAAATATGTTACATGTCGTGTTTCCCAAGGTGTGGTTGTGAAGTCCAAGCCAAAAAAGAATGCACTAGTGGTCATAGTTAAGCCTCAAGATCTCTTTAAGGTTATTGTTCGCTATACAAATGCTTAGTGGGTTACTCCCGCAACCACTCAACAATCTATCCCCCCATGTCATTGTTTAGCATATTGTTTTCCATAACGAGGTAATTTTTTAGTATTATTCTTTCTAAAGGTCTCACGCTTTTCTTATTCTCTAACTCGTTTTGCTTGTTTTCAGATTTGAACAACACTTGGGCTATATGATGCAATGCTTTATGAAAGAGCATGAAGCTAAATTCCCTTACATGTCTAACCTGATAAAAAATATCGTTAAGCACGTGATCGATAACAAGGAGACTGAGATATCAAGGAAACAAATACAAAGAACTATGATAGAGCGCAAAATGTTAATTTTAAAACCCTCATGCTTACCGATAACACAATTGTTGGTCTTGGACTGATGTAGCAAACCTGGAAAAGATGGTTGGCAAACTAGAGAAAGATGCGATGAGGCGAAAAAAGAAGCATGCTTGGGATTAAAAGGACTTCAACACAGCCGTCTCAGAAAAAGGGGATAAGATCTGAGAGGATATGATCCTTAACTTTCATCGATGTTTTTCATAAGTCGGTCTTGGGCCATTATGGAAGCAAGTTTCTGAAGCGAACTGCCCTCCAAGAGTGACTTTGAAGTTTGATCTGATACCCAATGAGGAGTTAGAAAAAAGAGAGGATGTGGTGATCAAAGAGGTAGAAGAGCACACTAAGATTCTCGCTCCTAAAGACTTTGCGGGTCTAGACTCCCTGGTCGACACTACTGCCACAACCAACCTCCCTACTATCAAAATCACTTCTCCATCTAACAAAAACAATCTTCATAATAACCCTTCTAATCCTTGAGCTACTCAGTTTGAGATGGCAGAACCAACCAATAAGTAAACAAATGAGTTACAAGAACAATAATTAAAAGACTATAATATTGATTAAAAGAGTTACAAGAACATCATTAAATGGCTTTAATATTTTCGGCTGTTTTAGAATTCTATGAGTTTCCTTATTAATGTGTGTATTTAAGTTTAATTGTGATATTTCTATATTTAGAGGATGTTCAAGTATATATATGAGACAATCATTACTATAAGGCAATATAAGGTCATAAATTGATGGATCCTTCCCTCATGATCGAAGGACCGCGAGTTTAGAAAAATGAAGGACATAACCCTAGTTCGAGCAAGTAGCTTCAAGACTGAACAACAAGAAAAATCAAGGAGCATCATTTCAAAAATGACTAGGTATGGTTATTGAGGGACCCGCGCTTTACCATTAACAAAATGGTATCACACTTTATCATTACCGAAGGGGTCCCGCGCTTTACCGAGACCGGTTGCAGCACTACTCAAGTACTATGACCGTGACCACTCTTCAATGTAGTTGGTCATAAAGAAGCTTAATGAACATTACAAGCGGTCCAAAGTTAGCTCTACAACTTAACCAACCATAAATAAGTTTAATAGGCATTAAGATCTGTCTACGTTCAACAAAAGTGGACCACGACTACAATAGCATAGTTATACATTTAGTGGGAGGGAGAAAATACACAAGGAATTATATAAATAAGAATCATTATCATGTAAAATGTATATTTTATTCTCGGTGAAAAAAATAAAATAATAAACATACATTTGTGAGTAATTTCCTATATATATGCGTATTTCAAAATAAAAAAAACATAATCATGTTTTAAGAAAATAAAAATTGGAAAGTGATTCTCTATAATTGTTGTTAACAACTTTTGAACTTTTTCGGATTTTATCTGTGGCGTTCAACTTAACTTATCAAATGGTTATCCATCCCATTTGTGGCATCTTCTTTATACAAAGGTTCTTGCTTTGCTAAAAAACAGGTCAAAATCCCACTTATTCTTGATATTTCTTGAGGTTCTGTATCAGATTTGGTGTGGATTTAGTCGTATTATTGGATGGGTTTGTATAAGTTAGTATTAAAACTTTAGGTTATTTAGGTTTACTATCTATTTTTTTAACCAACATAAAGAGTTTTAGTTATTCAAATGAGTCGGACATTGATTTTATTTTCTTAAAACATGATTATGTCTTATTTTTTTTTGAAACATATACTTCAAACATCATCCATATATAGAAAGGTCACAATTAGACTTAAATACACACATTAATAAAAAAAAACTCGTAAAAATCTAAAACAGACGAAAATATTAAAACCCTTTAATGACTGTTCTTGTAACTCTTTTAATCAATATTTAAGTGTTTTAATTGTTGTTCTTGTAACTCCTTTAATAATATTAAAGTTATTTAATTGTTTTTATTGTAAATCCTTTAATGTTAACGTCTTGTATTTTTCTTCTTTAATTGGAATCATGATATGGATCCAGTTTGATTGATATTTTATTCCATGTCTATTTTTAGAACAATTCGCATATTTATATCAAAAGGTCGTCTCAATCGTTATTTTTATAATGTTCGGCTTAGTAGTAGAAATATTTTTATCCTGAATTTTAACCTTGCGTTATAGCTTTGTTTTCGGGATAAATACCATTTTTTAGAAACTTTAAGATTTCAACTCTCCAATGCCCAACTTCAGTGTCGTTCAGATCAAGAGTCTTCTTGTGATTTTTCTCGTACTCCTTATTAATCAAAAGATGCTCTTGCAAAGTGACCATGGTTCATAAAAAATCGATTTGAGTGATATCGGTGATGCGTGTTTTCTGTTAGAAATTCAAATTCATAGGAATCGATCCGTGGAGTTTTAAGTTTAATACAAAATGTGTTCATTGAAAGCATGTTACAAAATTATGGTATGACAATCACTAAATCAAAAGAAACTCATGTATCAAAATGTGAAAAGTTTA
Source organism: Limnanthes douglasii subsp. nivea (assembly GCA_036936605.1). NCBI lineage: Eukaryota > Viridiplantae > Streptophyta > Magnoliopsida > Brassicales > Limnanthaceae > Limnanthes > Limnanthes douglasii. The sequence continues at coordinate 145,033,519 of JAUPFV010000004.1, forward strand.
GCCTTAAGCAAATCCTAAAGATAAAACTTGAGGTTGAGGAAATGCAAAAGGTTTCATATGTTTGAGCTGTTGTAAGTCTGATGTATGATCAAGTTTGTACACGACTATATATTACCTCTGCGATGGGTGTGCTAGAGAGATATGTAAGTAATTAGAGGATGAAACATTGGAAAAATAGTCAAAGGAGTTCTCATATATTTATAACAAACAAAACATCACATGTTAACATATATGAAGAAAAATAAACTAGAAGTCATATGGTGTTTTGACTCGGGTTTTTCTAGATGTGAAGATCATTTCCGTTCAAGCTCAGACATCATATTCATTTAAGAGGGATGTGCAATATCATGAGAAAATATTAAATAAAGACTCATTGCATCTTCCATTATGACTACATAATTTGTTTCTTGTTTTGAGGCATCCAACCAGATGCTTTGGTTGTAAAATTCTGTCACAGGATTACAAATCATAAATGGGATATAAAAACCCATTAGATTATATTGTGACAATAATTTGATGGTTCAGTATTCAAATAGTAGCAAGAGCTTGGTTAATTCCAAATATGTAGATATAAAGTTCATATTTGTTAAAGAGATGGTGGAGAATGGTCAAATCAGTGTCTAGCATATAAGAAAAAACCTGATGTTAGCATATCCTCTTAGAAGACATTAGTGATTAAGTATTTTATTGAACAGACCATTAACATGAGTGTTGTATACTTAGAGGATTTTTAGTTTCACTGTGGGTTTGTAATAGGTTAATGAATCTGTTTGATTTATGATAATCGTGAACATAAGATCATTAATTCAAACATATTTATATATAACTATTCAGTGTGCTTTTATTTTTAACTATTTGTACTCTACTATAAGTAGACCTCCAGTTAAACACGACCAGTAAAAAATAAACATGTAAGATTACATTTCATATTATTCTTATGATATGCACCATAATAAATTGACATAATTGGTTGTTACGATATCGTGAACACTAATGCATCCATTTACAGTTTTAATGCATTAACGATGACTTTGGTCTATGTCATTAATGGTTATTTACTATATTGTAAAGGTTATATATGTGACAATAGAAATTAATAACGTTTGTTAAGTGGATACTAATGAGGATATAAACAAATGAAGAGTAAAAATAATTACTTTACAATAGGTAAAATTACTATTTTATAATGTATAAGGGAGGTTAGTGTAAAATGTAAGGATAAATGATTAAATATGTAATTTGTAAAAAAATATGTTTGTACAAAGTAGTAAAGTGAGGTGAGATATCCACATAACAATCAAAGTATCTTACTTGAAACTAAATCACATATAAATAGGTGTACTTTCCTTGGGAATTAGGATATGACTTGACACTCTTTACATTGGAAACTCTCTCTCTCTCTCTCTAAGGCTCTTTAATAACTTCATCTCTCTAAAAACTCTTTCAATCAAAGTATAGATTTGTTTAGACATCACTTTCACTCGTGAAAATATTTAGACTTATCATTCACGACCACCCGTGTGAGAGACACATAGTACCCGGATTTGAGATGTAAAACCAAAGAAACAAATGATCGGATAACGAAAGCACTATGGATCCTAAAGTCCAAATCAATCCATCGGTATTTATGGAAGAATAGACGGTATATTTATACATGGGTAGAAAAGAAAATCAGGATGACATGCAAGTAAATTATCAACGCGATTATTCTAATGTAGATGGTCATATGAATCAGCTTTTGGAGTGGATATCTGATTTGAATGACCAGCTAGATTATAAGGAACAATTATTTATAGTTGTTAGGGTACGACCCGATGTGTAAGGAGCATATGAGAAAATGGATATAGGAAAACATTTCGACGAGTCTCACAATGTTCATCGAGCGATGTTAGTCGTCGATGAGTAATTTTAGTAAAAATTGAATCTCTCTTCTAGAAATGAGAAGAAAAATAAGCATCGTTATATTTCTTCATATACAAGAAAATATCTTAGTTCAGATCCGAGGAGTTTTCTCAAAATCTTGAAAGGGGTGATTTTTACAGAAGGAAAAAGACAGACATCCTCGGAAGAGGCATGATAATCGGCGTTAAAATATCGAAATGAGCATAAGTCTAAAAAACTAGATTAATCTAGATTCATGACTGAGAATATATTTTTTGAACATAATGTGGTTAATTAGTATACAAATCCTGCAGATCAATGCATGCATGCAATCATAAGAAGTGGCACATGAGGTAACCAATATAGGCAAAAAGTAGATTGGATGACTTCTCTTTTATCACATGAGATAAGATCGATATCTATTCTGAAGTCCTTTGACATCACCAAAGTTAAAAAAATTGACGACCATATCGAGAAATTTAAAAATTATATGATGAATTTTGAGGATGATGACAAGTTAGTGTGTCACGTATTTTCACAAACTTTCAAGGGCACGACCTTAAAGTGGTACAACAGGATTCTGAGGGATCGATAACTAATTTTAGGACATTATACACAACTTTCTGAAGGTAGTTTGTTGGGAGAAAAGAAATGCAAGCTAATAGGGATACCATAATTCAGTGCAAGCATGCGGTTGGGGAACAGTTGAAAGATTATACAAACTGCTTTGTCTTAACTAAGATTGAGTTAGATGAACATGACGAGCAGGTAGCATACGCAACTTTTAGATAATGATTGCTTTTTATAGATTAAGTGAATAAAACTACAAGGAGAATGACACTTACTTTTGAGGCTTTATGGTTCAAGTAAAAGGACATATTAAAGTGGATGAATCAACAAGATATTGGATAAGGCCTAGTTTATCTAAGAGGCACTCAGGACAAGAAAATGATCCCACCAGTCACGACTATCAATGTAGTACTTTGCATTTTCAAGGACATTCTTGATCGATGGTATCCTTTATGTTGCCTCTTCGGTCTTAACCATCACATGTATTGGCTTCTAATTACCAACCACCTCGTACTAGGTCAAATCAGTAGGTGAGACCAGATTATTTCGTAGAGTTACTAAACATATGGTAACAAGTTTTGAAAGAGCTAAGAACAATGTTTATTTTTTAAAATCTCCAACAATAAATGGACTAAATGAGGAGAAAACTAATAAGTTTTGTAAATACCATAATGACATTGGATATGATTCCATAGATTGCATCGTTCTAAAGAAAGAAATTCAGATTCTGATAAAGAGCATCAAGGCGATAATTTTTTAAAAAGGGAAATGAAGTGGTCGACATATTCTGAGCGTGAATTCATCAGCATAACAGGTTGTGAATATATATTCGAAGCAAGAAAATACATTTTTGATAACTAAACTTAGAATAACATCAATGTGTCTTCGAAATAACTTGATCCAGATCCAAATAGGGGTTGGTATTCGCTATAAACGAACCAATGATACAAGGAAAAGTTCAAAGCTTGTGTGAGTTTTTTAAGTCTATAGAAATTTTTGAAGGAGATATTATGGCTGACAATACTAACAGTTCTAGAAAAAGATATGTGGTAGTGAGATATTAAGGGGGCTTCATGAAGATGCAATCGTAGGATTTATGGGGGTTTATGAAGATACTGTTGAAAAAGATATTATGGCTGACAATACTAACAGTTCTACTCATCTTTATGGAAAAAATGTTATATATTTTATCTTGTTTAATGAAGATGATTTAAGGTGGTTCATGAAGATGCAGTAGTGATTGGAGCAGAGATAACAAGAACCGAGGTTCGAAGGATACTTATTGATACTGGTAGTTTGGTTAATATGCTATTTATGTCAACATATGAGAAAATGGGTACTCCACTTGTGATTCTCCAATCCGAGCGAACACTAGTAGGATTTACTAGGGCAACAACACAAGTTATTAACTTGAGGGTGAGGTTTTATTGAGACATGGTCCATTTAAGAAAAAATTTCAAGTATTATTTATGGTAGTTGATTGTCCGATGAGCTACAACGCCATTTTGAGAAGTTCATGGCTGTCAAAAATGCATGTTGTAGCTTCTACAGTTCATCAATGCCTAAAATATGTGATTGATGACCGTGTAAGGGTCGTTCGAAGTAGTCAACAAGTGGCTAAGAAGTGTTGGTGGATATGGAGTGTTATGCGACAACTTTGCGCACTAACAAAGGTGCGAGTATTGACAGAATGGCTAAATAACAGTTATATGGGCCTTCTTCTAATGTGGACATAATGGATGATTTGGTGTAGACCCACCGTTCATTAGTTACAAATGAGAATGAGGAGGTTTATGTTTTTCCTAATGGAAAATATTTGCTGATAGGAACGTTGTTATAGCAAACCTTACATTATCAGCTATTAAGATACTTGTCCAGAAATTTAAAGATTTTTGCTTGGAAAATTGAAGATGTTATAGGTGTCCCCTTGAAAGTGATTTTCCATAGCTTGGAAATCAGCCCAAAAATTAGACTTATCATTAAAAAATGAAGGATTTTTTGGTAGAAAAGTCTGAGGCTATAGTGGCAGAAGTAGAACAGTTATCAAATGTAGGACATATTCGAGAAGCACGTTATCCATTCTGGACTGCAAATCATGTCCTTATAAAGAAAAAGAATAGAAAATGGATGATATGTATCGATTTTACTGATCTCAATCGAGCATGACAGAAGTATTCGTTTATTGCCCCAAGGATAGACCACCTTATTGATTCAACATAAAGTAATAAGCTTATTTATTTTATGGATGCTATCTCAGTGTATAATCGGACCCTGATGAACTCGAAGGATAAAAAAAGTATTACTTTTGTTACTGATTGAGGATTGCATTGTTATCGAGTTATGCCTTTTAATCTCAAGAATGCTGGAGCTATGTAACACAGCTTTTGCCACTCAAATTGGGAGAAATATTTAAGTTTACATATATGACATGTTGGTCAAAAGTTCTGTGGATGAAAAACACCTTTGTGACTTAGGATAAATTTTGTCGAATTTGAGATTTATTCGTTTAAAATTAAACCCAGAGAATGTACAATCGGAGTTAGGTCAGGAAAATTATTAGGATACATAATAAGTGAAAAATAGATAGAAGCTGATTCTCATAAATTGAAAGCCTTAATAACAATGACTCCACCTTAGTCTATTAAAGAACTGCAAATTTTGACAGACAGGTTGACAGCTCTATATAGATTCATATCTAGATCTTCAGATAAATGTGCTCAATGTTTCCAAATGAGACAGTCAAAGAAATTTTCATGGACACTAGCATTTTCAAAAATAAATAACATTTATCTTCCCCGAAGTTTTGTCTAACCCGCTTTTAGATGATCAATTGTTCTTGTATATCCCCGTCTTGGATTATATTGTAAGCACCGTCTTGGTAAGGGAAGTAGATGGATATCCACGACAAGTATATTATGTGAGTAAATGTTTACTTGCCCCAGAAAAAATATATTTGAATCTAGAGAAATTGGCTATGGCTTAAGTTGTAGCTGCTAAAAAAATGCGTCCTTACTTACAAGCTCACTCTATTATTGTAGGAATGTTATTTCCATTGAAACATGTACTACAAAGACAAAATGTTTGTGGGAGAATGACAAAATAGTTCGTGGAATTAAGACACTGTGACATTGATTATATTCATCGAATGACTATCAAGGCCCAAACTTTAGCAACGTTTTTCATCAAATTTCGTTAGGACTGTTCTGATGAGGAAAGAAATGATATAAATATATTACTAACAACAGACGACTGGGTGGTTAGAACAGATAGAGGCTTCGGTGTTTTAGGATCAGGAGCATAAGTCATATTAATAGCTCCATTTGATGAGGCTATGTATCAAGCAATATGGTTCAGATTTAGTGCATCGAATAACGAGGCAGAATACGATGCGTAAGACTTGCAAATATTTTTGGAGCTAAGAAAATTCGTTTGCAAAAATATTTCTAGCTTCTAGTGAATCATATGTTCTAAATATCCGAGGCTAAGAATGATCAACTTATCAAGTATTTGCAAAAATTAAGGGGTGGCAGTTTTGTTTGATAAAATGACGATTGAACATATTAACTGAGGAGAAAATACTGTTGCAGATTCTTTAGCACCATTGCTTATTCCGAGAGTTATATTTGGATTTTATTACAAGAGATTCCATCTATAACGATGAAATCCGAGCTCTACTAATATTCCAAAGAGGTATTTGTGGCTACTGAGGAAGAACAAAGAGATTGTAGGTTGTATCTAAGAGATTTTTTACTTAAAAGTATGTTACCACTTGATAAAAAGTTAGCTCAATGATTGATATTCATGGCACAAGGGTATACAGTTCTTGCGGGGATCTTGTAAAGAAATATTTGAGTCGACCATTGATGAGATGTTTGGGTAAAAAATAATCTCAAGTAATTTTGTCTGAATTGCATGGCGAAGAAGGCTAAACTTATTGTGGTTTTAAAAATTTAGCAAAAATGGTATTATTAGCGGGATATTATTGGCCTAGCATAATGAGTGATGCTAAAAATTTTGTTCGAAGTTATGACACTTGTTAATGATTTGCAAATATCATTCACATACTAGTTGTGCCTCTATACTCAATTTCCAAAGTGCTTCCTTTTGATAAATATGGTTTGGATTTAGTGGGTCCACTGCCAATGGCTTTTGGAGGACGACATAAAATTATAGTTACAGTATATTACTTTTCAAAATGGGCAAAAGCCGAACGTGTGTCTAGAACAAGAGCTAAAGATGTTATTAGATTCATTCTGTCAAATATTTGTTTTAAAAGTGGGGTCCTTGGATAATTACTACAGATAGTGGACTACACTTCAATCACAAATAGATAATATATTGTCGTGTTTTGAAGGGAATCAATTATTTCTGTTCAAAACCTTTTAACCAATAATCAAATGGTCAAGTAGAGGTTACTAATAGAACTATCTTGGATGGTCTCAAGAAAAATTTAGAACCTGCAACTAAAAAATGGCCTAGTTATCTTCAAGAGGTGTTGTGAGCCTATAGAACAATACCTCGAATTGTAACTCAAGAAAATTATTTTACTTTGGTATATAGATCAACTTGACTTTCATTATTTGAAACTGTGGTCAGAGTCATAGAATATGATTTTCTTCAATCTCCTCGTCCTTCCCATCAAAGGTGGGTGTCAGATTTGGGGATGATGTATCAATACCTTCATTAGAAATAATTTCACTAGAAGTATTCGATGAGCATGCTATATTTTTATTTGAAGCAACTGTTTTCTTTATTTTGGAAGCGTCAGGGAAGGAATGTTCGGTGTTATAAGCGATAACTTCTGCATATTTTCTCTTGGTTTTCTTTTTTAGGTTAATCTTCTTCTTTCCATTTGACGGCTCATGCTGAGTATTATTCTTTGGTTTATGGCTTGGGGCCCTATTCCAAGTAGGAAGAGCAACTTGAGAATTTGGAGCAGTTAATCTCTTCACCACATCTCCTGAAGAATGAGGCTTCATTAGTTTATCCGCAACCACGACATAATCAGGGGATATTTTTCATATACGAGTTTGGACAAAATTGAGTGGATCAAAATACTTATGAAATTCGTTTGACCATTCTCATGTTTCGCATTCATTTAGTTTGGAGAATGTCTTTTCGGCAGCAGCGTAGTGAATTTGATAGCACTTTGATATTTTTGCACAGTGCAAGAAACGTTAGTAGAAATTATAAGAAAAATATATATAAAGAAATATAAAACTCACTTGTGCTCTTCCATCTCAAAGATAGCCTCGAATGGTTTAATGTGAAGATGTTTTTACCATTCTCTCAACAACCAGATATGAGAATTTTTTTTATTTCCATGTCTTGTCCGCCTTAAGAAGGTCATCAATTATCTTCAAAGAATTTTTTAGGATAAAATAGTATAATATGAGCATATGAGTTTTTAAGACACATGTCTTAGTTATAAACTGCTCGATTGTAAGATTTTTTTTAGCAAGTCTCGAAGCCATAATGCAGGATAGTACGGTGAACCATAGGTTAAGACTTGCTTGGATAAAGAAAATGTTGATAATTTTGAAGTAATCTACAACTACTGGGTCCAATGGAAACCAAAGACCCAGTTCAAACTTTATGGGTAAACTACTAACTCATTTTCCCCACATGAAAGAGAAGTCCCTCCCACATAGGGTAGCTAAAGATAGGCATTCTCTAGAATCCTTAATTATTTACGAAATGTTGCAGACTCAGATTGGTCATAATATTCATATTGCACATTGTTAAGTGCAATAAGATATTCATGGAAGACGTCTTCAAGATTTAAGTTTAAAGTGGCAGCAGACAATGTGGCAACTTCTTTGGCTTGGCTTTCTTTTTCACAACACCCTTCTCAAAGTTAAAAGTAAGTGCGTTATCAATTATTCAAACCTATGAATCCTTATTAGTCATCAGGGAGGTGCAGTTGAACTAGTGGGCCAATCTTGATTTTGAGAAGATGATTTTGAAGTAGTAGACACATTTTATGGATTGCAGGATACCTTTAAAGTATTTTTGGGTGTGTTTCGAAGGAATCACATGTAACTTTTTGTTTGTCCCAGTTTTTTCCTTCAATGGAGGATGTCTTAGGGTGCCTTGTTGATTGGTCATGGTGGTTGTTTGCTTTAGGGTGTGAATATTGTTGATTATTTGAAGTGTTAAGCTCTTCGGATTCTCCCATAACGATGAACTGACTTTTGCGAGGTAGTTTATCTTTACTTTCTCGGGGTATTTGATCTTGACTTGTTCGAGGTGGATTTTGCGAACAAGTTTTGGGTTTCAGAAATAAAGGTTATTTGAGGAACTTATGAGATCGACAAAGGGTGATGATTTCTTGATACGAGCTCAAGGACCGTATGTGAAGGTCTGAACGACTTAAAGGGTTTTATCGAAAACTATATCGGTATCTTCTCTTTGAGCAATGGTAAGCCAATTCCAAGTGTTTTTTAAACTAAACATAAATAGAATAGAAGTAGATCAGTTAGAGCCTCATGAACAAAATATGGTGGCGATGGTGGATGAGTTATTTAAACGACAAACTTTCTTTCTCTCTCTATCTATCTCTACAATTAAATTGTGTTAAATGAAATGTGATATGCGAGAGTATTCATAGAAAGAGTTGTGCAAGTGGGTAACAAGCTTTATTTAGGAGGAAACTGAAAACTTAGGCAAATGCTTATTGGATAACGTATGATTTGACGTTTAACAGGAACACAGTGATTGCAGTTTGAGTAGCTTGATAGGTGTACCACGTGTTAGAATAAAATGGTACACTTGCCCATTAACTTTTATTAATTTTTCACTATTCTATAAATTAATCTTGACATACCACATGAATTTCAAGGAGTTACGAATTTTGAATGCAATGAATTATGAGAAAATGATACAACCAGTAAATCTCCAAGGACAAGTAGAGTTCTCATCGAAAAAGGCACAGTTAACATTTCCTAGATAACAGTTTAGAGCATTTCCGACGAGAAATCACCCAGATAATATTTTAGAGCATTTCCGATGAGAAACCAGAGATTGACTCATACTCAACTTCTCTTAGTCCTTCTTCAAATTTCTTTGCAAGGACTAGGGGGCTACTAATGAGGATATGAATAAATGAAGAGTAAAAATAATTAATTTACAATAGGCAAAATGATTATTTTATAATGTATAAGGAAGGTTTAGTGTAAAATGTAAGGATAAATGACTAGATATGTAATTTTTAAGAAATATGTCTGTACAAAGTAGTAAAGTGGGATGAGATATCCACGTAACAAATAAAGTCTGTTACTTGTAGCTAAGTCACCTATACATATGTGTACTTTCCTCGGGGATAATGATATCTTGATACTTTTGATATTTGACAACTTTCTCTTAGACTCTCTAATAGCTTTTTGTTTCTAAAAACTCTTTTAATCAAAATATAAATTTGTTTAGACCTCTCTTTCACTCATGAAAATATTTAGACTTATCATATACATCTTCTAGTAGCATATGATGATCCAAGTGAGTTTGTTGGACTCTTTTTATTGAACTGGACTCACACATGTTTTGTCGATGTATCGAACTATCATCAATATTAGTCCAATAAAAGTAATCATAAAGAAAATAACAGACTAGTAGATAAAATTTGTATCACGGAGGTAATTGTATAGATATTATGTTTAATTCCAAATATTAGAAAGGATTGGATTCATAAATAAACAACTTAAGCAAAACGCAAAGTTTTAGGATTATTTTGTACGACAGAATAATACCGGATTATGGTCCATGACAATTTAATAAGGTGTGATCTTTAGTTTATAAGTTAGTTTAGTTACTTACAATTTTATTTTTGAAAAAGAATAGTATTTTCAGTTTTCATATAAGATACAATTTCTCTTAAGAACACAGTCCAAAATTACAAAAATAAATATTTTAAGAAAATTATATTGATTTTTCATTATGAATCCATCAAATTTTCTTTGTCAACTCTTAACGATATTAAATTATCTAAATGAATAAAAAAAAATCATAAATCATCATCAATTTCATAAAACAAGATTTGAAAACAAAACATGACACTAATTTTATTTTGTGCATAATTATAAAATATACTAATTTTTGATATTTTAAATTTAATTAAAAATTGAGCCTAACCACTTGTTGCATAGTGAATTTAATATTAACATCTCACATACCTTTCATGATATTTATCAATTCGACCACTATTTCTGTACATGAGTTAACTTATCACTAATCGTAAAAAATAATAATGGTGAAGTTATTTCCCCCTAAGGCCTATTATTTCTCCCATATTTAAAAAATACTCCTCTTGTTATTTTTTTCATAAAAGAAAAACCTAATTTATCATTTTGTTTAAATTTTACATCAAACACCGTATCTATCTTCTTTACGTTCTTTCTCCATCAACGACCCAAACACCATATCTATCTTAATTTTTTCCATCAATCCACCCAATTAATTTATGCCAACCATCAACCCATCCATAAACCCTAGCCATAATAAATCCAATATAAGTAGACTACCTTCAAGTTAAAATTATACTAAGCTTTTCTCTTCTAACCCCAAAAAACCATAGCCACTACTTGAAGTAGTCTCTTGAATTCCAATGGTAAAAATCTAAAATTAATCTTATTTTTTTTAGAATTAATGGGTTTGGATCGAGTTACTAGAACTCAATATGCAAGAAAGTTCGAGGTACAAGAGAAATGCATCTAATTCTGAGATGTTGTCTCAGAATTAGATGCGTTTTTTTTAAAATCACCTAATTTCGAGATGCCAGTTAGGAATTATATGTGTTTTTTATTAACACCCAATTTCGAGATGCTGACTATTATGAATCAGATGTAAATGCTGGCTCGAAATTAGGTGTTTCAAAATTTAACCTGCAAAATCGGGATTTTCTAAATATTTTTTTTAATAAAAAATGAATTTTCATGTTGGAAGAATATAAAACTAAAATACAAGATTAAATTACTCTATTGGTTGATTGGATGTTGTTCTCCGGTGTTGGATCTTTGGTTTGTGTGTCTTCCTCTTCCATGAGTAATCTTTAAGAAATTCGAAACTTTTGCTTTTTAAAGTTTAATTTAAGAAGTTAAATCATATATACAGGTTGTAATTTTTTTTGAAAATGTATTTGTTAGAATAAAGGTCTGATAATGAATAATGACATTTCGATTAAAAACTAAATAAAAAATAAAAGAGAAAAATAATTGTTGAGTGTTTTTTTAAAATTCAAAAATAAAAAAATAATAAATTGAAAAGGAAATAGCCTCCCCCCCAAAAATATTTTATTATCCTCAAAAGTGAAAAAGTAATCTAAAACAAAAAAAAAAGAATTAAAAGTTAAGAAACTTATTGTATAAGTGTCTAAGTTTAGATATATCTTTCAAATAACAAGGTTTTAACTTCCTATATGTAGTCTTTCCGCTCAAGGTTTTAACTTAGTCTTTCCGCTCATTCAATCAGTGTCATAGCAAGCTTCAAATTCTCGTTAAACTATCGAAACCTGTATATAAATTATCTTCTTGGCAGAAATGAAACCATAAAATCACCATACTCAAACAAAAACATCAATAACCATGGCCACAACACCAGCTCTCTTGAAATCTCCTTTTTTTCTCTCTCCAAACCCCACTTCTCAACAAACCACACTTTTGTCTTCCAGACCAGCATCGGCTCTGTTGTTCTCTTCATCGCTTACTCCTTTCTCTATACTTAACCGACGTAGTTCCTCCCATAGAAGGCTCGTCGTTTCCTCTCTCAAGGTTCGTAAACGGTTACACTGCGAGAATTCTCGTATGCGCATCAACTGTTCGACGAAATTCGATCCATTTCATTTTGGGTTGTGTTACACGTTGATTGTTTGATCTGTTCGATTATTTTCTGTTGTTCTTTGGGTTTAGGAAAAAGTGGGTGTTTTTAAAAAGACTTTGAGTGATGTCACGAGCTTGAATCATTGGGTTGTTCGGGATTACTATCGTCTCGTCGAGTCTGTCAATGGTGTGGAGCTGCAGATTCAAAAGCTAACGGATGAACAGGTTAGTGGGTTGGAGTTGTTCTACTAGTTGCTATTTTTTGTTGTCAATTAATTCATTTTTTGATGTTATGTCTTTTGTTTATTCAATGTAGTTGGCGGGAAAAACTTTGGAATTTAGACTTAGACTGAGCAGAGGAGAGACACTAGCAGATATCCAAGCTGGTTGCAACCCATCTTCTTTTATAACAATTTAGCAGTTTTATAATTGATTAATATTTAAATTATTGTTTTACTCGTGCCTTCCAGAAGCATTTGCCGTTGTTCGCGAAGCTGCGAAGAGGAAGCTTGGAATGCGCCATTTTGATGTGCAGGTCTTCGCAGTCTTCCTTCTGTTAGAATTTAATACAGTATCTTCAATATTTGAATATATCTTAAATATTATACTAGATAATTGGCGGTGCGGTGCTTCATGATGGATCCATTGCTGAGATGAAAACTGGTGAAGGAAAAACATTGGTTTCCACGTTAGCTGCATATCTAAATGCACTAAGCGGTGAGGGTGTTCATGGTAAGTCATATGTTGTCTAGGTTTCATTTTAGGTTAATAACATTTGCGAATATAGTTAATAGTGCCCATAGGTTAAGATAATAGCTGGTTATTTCCTTGAGGTTTATTGAATTACCTGTGCTTCTTATTTAATGATACAGCTCATTGAAATTAATAACCTTTTCTGAAAGTGAAAGTTATTCACCTGGGTATAGTCAAAGCTTATAGAGGGGATTCTAAATAATCTTATAAGATTATTGAAAACCGGTAAAAATGTTGCTAAACCAATGAACTGTATCATATGTAACAATGCTGTAAAGAGGCTGTTAATATATAGGACTTTCATAGTTGCAGCTGCTGATATTGGTTTATCCTCATACAGTGGTGACTGTTAATGACTACCTTGCTCAACGAGATGCCGAATGGATGGGTCGTGTTCATCGTTTCTTAGGTCTTTCGGTGGGTCTTGTTCAGGTATATATATTCATCGAGAAACATAAAACAGCAGTTTGTGTTTAGTCTGGCTTGCCCTTGGTGTAGGGGGATTTGAATAATCATTATTCAATATCAAGCAATATGCGTGAAACAGATAATGGTAATAGTTTCTATTGCTGCTTGTATATGTAGAGAGGGATGCAGGCTGAAGAGAGGAGAGCCAATTATAAATGCGATATCACATACACCAATAACTCTGTAAGTATTTCTCTTTTTGTACCTTTTCTATATATATTAATGTTTCTTTAATGGCTTTATTGGTGTTATCCAGTTGTTGGCACAAAAGATGTACTATAAACTGCTCTAATATTGTTTCATTAATATTACCGACTTCGATGTCCTTAGGAACTCGGTTTCGATTATCTACGAGATAACCTTGCTTCCAAAAGTGAAGATCTTGTAATGAGATGGTAACACTCAATGATCTGTTTCATTCTTTACGTTTCTCGATGAAAAAAATAGATTTTTACTCTGCAAAAACAGGCCAAAGCCGTTCCACTTTGCCATTGTTGACGAGGTTGATTCGGTTCTTGTTGATGACGGGAGAAATCCTTTGTTAATAAGCGGTGAGGTAATTTAAATTAGTAATCATTTTCCTATTAATTCCTGTATTATATAAGCTTTTCATTCATTAAAAGGTCTGCTCCATTTTCTTATCCCAGGCTAGGGAAGATGCAGCACGATATCCAGTAGCTGCTAAAGTGGCTGAGCTTCTCATGTTAGATCGCGTGAGTCCTAACTCTAACCTGGATCGTGATGCTGTCTTGTTGGTCGTGTATCTTCAAAGTTTAACTTAAATAATTCATATTAATAGCATTACAAGGTAGAGCTTAAAGAGAACTCAGTGGAATTGACTGAGGAAGGTATAGCACTTGCTGAGATGGCTCTGGAAACAAATGATCTATGGGATGAGAATGATCCATGGGCAAGGTCCCTATTTTCTTTATGTTATTGTTACTATTCGGTTTGGTTGCTTCTCGCTAATGTGTTTGAGGCATCATTAGTATACCAAATTCTCAAATTACTCGTGCCTCACCTTAAGGAGACACTTATGTTACTATTTATTTCAAACTTCATTTTAGCAAGCATTCCATGCAGATTTGTTATGAATGCCCTCAAAGCCAAAGAGTTCTATCGCCGAGATGTTCAATACATTGTTAGAAACGGAAAGGCCATTATAATCAATGAGGTAATATTTCTTTTAAAGTTTTTATACTATATTGAGCTCCAATATTAGTTCTTTTTCGTCTTACTTTTTTTGTCTTCTTGTATCCAGTTTGTAAATAATGATAGTTGTCACGTTTTTCATATGTGCTTATTAATAATGTACCCTTCCATTGATCTAGTTAGGTATCATCACAATATTGTTTTTTGAGTTTGGACTTTGGACAAACATTGTGATGAGGCTCTGTTTCTACATGTTTTTTTCAGTTAACGGGAAGAGTAGAAGAGAAAAGAAGATGGTCGGACGGGATTCACCAGGCAGTGGAGGCTAAAGAAGGTGTAAAAATTCAAGTATGTTGATAAACTTGATCATACCAACTATACTTAAGACTGAAAATATAGATTGAACCTCCTGCTGATGTCTTTTTTCCGATTCTTTAATCCCCTTAACCTTGGTAGGCTAACTCAGTTGTTGTGGCTCAAATTACCTATCAATCACTGTTTAAACTTTATCCGAAGCTATCAGGGATGACTGGAACTGCAAAAACTGAAGTATGCTTTTTGCAAAAGACATTTATCTACCAGTATTAAGTAAACTTTTGCTAATGCTGAGATTTTATTCAAGAAGTATTTCTTTTTCTTTTTTTGCAGGAAAAAGAGTTTCTCAAAATGTTTCAGATGCCAGTTATTGAAGTTCCCACGAATCTGGCAAACATCCGTATAGATTTACCCATACAAGCTTTTGCAGTAGGCCACTCAACATCTATAACTTCTCTAAGTCAGGCTAGTTAATGCTAGTATAGAAAGATTTATTATAGATAATCGTTTCTCTTGACTCATGCTTTGGTTGTGTTTTGTTAGACTGCTCGTGGAAAATGGGAATATGCTCGCCAAGAAGTTGAATATATGTTTAGACAAGGCCGCCCGGTTTTAGTTGGAACCACAAGGTAGATAGATGGTTTCACTTTAGTATATTCTAGTCACATTCTGTTTCTTAATATTATGTCCATATATCTAAGAGATAACTGATTAAATAATTAGTTACATCTAATGCAAGTTCATTGCTAAGTTCGTAGTATGAACTTTCATTTGGGATCTCTTAGAGCACACACTCAGACATGTGAATAGATGGATACATACTTAATGCAAATTTCCGGATAGAGAGTTAACTCAAATTTCCGGTTAGAAAGTTACATCTTTCATAGTACTAGAAGGCATGGAAGTTACACAGGATCCTTTTTGCGAGAGAATAATTATGCATATGCTTATAAGGTTGTGAATGTTTACTATACCAAATATATGTTATAATATTTTGTTCATGAATATTATCGTTAAGTCCATGGTGGTATATGTGAATTACTTTCAAATGTTGAGAATGTACTCCAAATTTTGAGCATATTGGACTTACAGTTGCTTAGTAAGCCTTTGTATCGTGTAACAGCATGAGATCACTGCGCCCAAGCGGTATGTCATCAACAAGACACAATTAACTATGTTAAGATTTCATATTTTTATGTTGCAGTGTCGAGAATTCTGAATATTTATCAGAACTGCTGAAGGAACAGAATATCCCTCACAACGTTTTGAATGCGCGGCCCAAGGTTCACTAAAACTAACTTAGTCCTGCAATATCAAGGTACTTCATTCTATTCTAATGAAATTGTTCACGATGCGTGTTTTCTGCTCAATCAGTATGCTGCAAGAGAAGCTGATATTATTGCCCAAGCGGGGAGGAAATACGCCATCACCATTTCTACAAACATGGCTGGTAGGGGGACTGATATAATCTTAGGAGGAAATCCAAAAGTAGGTCTGCTTCCATGAAATTCAAGTAATTTTCAGCATAACAATATATCAGAAGGAAGCTTTTTGGTTGCGTGGCTCATTGAAGCAAGACCGAATATATTTTGTTGTTGTTTGAGACGACTGTTACAGGAAATAAATTAGATAATATCTAATTTATTTCCTGTAACAACGACATGATAGTTTTTTTATTAAAGAATATTTATGTCTCCTTTTCTTTCCTGATCATTGTGACTTGAAAATAACACACTGCTTCTTTCTGGTTGTAATACATCAAGATGCTCGCAAAAGAAATAATAGAGGATAGCGTGCTTTCATATCTGTCAAGAGAAGTTCCCACTGATGAAATTGATGACAAGGCATTCGCCCAAAAGGTATTTAGTGATGGCCGCTATATGATTACGGAGGCATAGATCGGTATTGTAAATGCTCTTCCTTTTGTAGGTATTGTCAAAGATAAAGGTTGGATCGTCATCGTTGGCTTTGCTTGCTAAGATATCCCTTATGGGTACCTTCTAAGCTTCTCCTGCTACTTTTATACAATGATGATCCCTCACACACACACGTATACTGCTTATATAGATCTTTGTATTCTCTTTTATTCAATTAAATTGATGCCTCTCAATTAATTCCTGATTTACCCAGCAAAATATGTTGGCAAAAGTGAGGGTAAAAGCTGGGCATATGAGAAGGCAAAATCCTTTGTCTCGGAATCTGTGGAGCTGAGCCAGTCTAAGGATTCCGAGGAGCTTCAAAATCTTATCAATCAGCAGTCTGAAATGTACCCTCTTGGCCCAACTATAGCACTTGCTTATTTATCGGTTTTAGAGGACTGCGAAGAACACTGTTTCCTCGAAGGTTCTGAAGTTAAAAGGCTTGGGGGTCTTCATGTGATTGGAACATCTTTGCACGAATCACGAAGAATAGATAATCAGGTAAGTCACACAATCGAGACACTGTCTGATAAAAACAATTATTCTCGTTTTAAAGCACTGGTTGGTTAGCAAATTGTAAAAGGTCATTCATGGAATTTAGCCACTTGATCTAAAGGCTTCGCGAAATTGAGTCTGTTTTCTGGTCTAGTAATATTGTGTTTGTATATCATTCTTTAATTCTTGGTTGCGTTGCATTGGTGGTCCTCAAGATTCTAATATAGAGAGAGATCATGATTCGGCCATGTGTTTGTAGAATGTTTTCTTATAACTCATTGCACTACGACATGTTTTATCAACAATTTTTTATCTTAGTAATATTGTAAACTCAAAGCTACTATGTTCTCTCACTTCTGTGTCCCTTTTCACCGGATCTCTAATCTTAAGAAATAATGATGTTTTATAGCTTCGTGGAAGATCAGGAAGGCAGGGTGATCCTGGATCAACAAGGTTTATGGTGAGGTAATATAGATCGGTGATCATTTTACATCTTGCGCCAAATAAATTATTGAGCATATGAATGTAAAAGCTGGGCCAACCACACCATATTTGTGACAAAACTAAGAACCATGCATCTTTTGATAGATCATGAGATGGCTTACTTCTTCTTGTGTTATCTAACAGCTTGCAAGATGAGATGTTTCAAAAGTTTAATTTTGATACTGAATGGGCTGTGAAGCTTATATCCAGAATTACGAATGATGAGGATGTACCCATTGAAGGTGACACAATTGTAAAACAGGTAGGGGACTCGAAGTTGTGATTTTTCTATTTTATCTGTCAGTTTTGTCTTGCTATCATAATCTTGCGTATTTTTACTAACTTTGTTGTGTCACAATTTTAGCTTTTGGCTTTGCAAATCAATGCTGAGAAGTACTTTTTTAGCATAAGAAAGAGCCTCGTTGAGTTTGATGAAGTATTAGAGGTATGCCTTATTTTGAAGATTCTGGTACATAGGCAAGTCTTGATAATCATGTAGTTGATAAAGTCTTATGAACCGCTTGATATCTTCCAATTTTTTGAATTGGAAAATAGTAGTATCAAACAAATAATAAACTAGCTCAAGCTAAAAACTCGAGCTTTTAGGACTGTTTGTCAGTTTATTATCTTTGGTCATGTACAAGCAGATAATCCGCACTCAAATGGAAAAGTCTTGTCCTCATTGTATAGCAAATTTCCATCCATTTCTTACTTGAAAGTTAGGTTCCCAACCTTGCATTTGAGATCGTGGAAAAAGTCGAAACTAAGGGCAAAGGCGAAAGTGAGTTGCAAATCAGAGTGTTAAATTATAAATAACAACCCGGCCCAAATTTCACGCCCTTAAGATTTTTGATCACCAATCAACTATTTAGCACATATACTCCTTTACACCCTATCACTTTGGAAAAAGTTTAGATTAAAGTATTTGTATAAGGTATTATGCAGTAGCCTGAATATTTCATTCTGAAGCCAATGAGTATAAAGTAGCGCTCAAATATTAAATAAGCATTTCCTTGCATATTGAGTGCACATACGAGGATACTGGTAATTTTCAACCATTAATTTTTATGTACATCTTCCAGGTTCAAAGGAAGCATGTTTACGATCTCAGGCAATTGATCTTGACTGGAGATAGTGAAAGTTGTTCGCAGCAAATTGTCAAGTAAGTGCCTTGATGCCATCATATCTCGAGCCATCTCTAATTACACTCTAGCAAACGACTGTTATGCATGCCTAATTAATCTTTGTTGAAGTCTTTATGGATATCATTAAGCTGAACAGAAAGTTATACCTGTTTTTATCTTACCCTGCACATGGCTAACTTTTGGCATATGTCCTAAGCACCTCTGCAGGATGTCCTTTAAATGATGTAATGTTGTGCTTTTATCACCTTGTACTGTTGTTAACAAAAGACTGTTTTATAGGTACATGCAAGCTGTTGTGGATGAAATTGTCATTGGAAATGTTGATCCACAGAAGGTTGCTTAATTTTACTTTCAGATACCTGAATATTCTTGTTACTAACTACTATAATATCTTGATAGCATCCGAGACACTGGAATTTAAATAAAGCATTGAAAGAGTTTTCACGAATCTCAGGGAAGCTATTGGATGGTGAGTTTAATAATGGCCATCCCTTACAATCTCGTCTCTTCTTCTCTTTTGTCATTTCAAATATCTTAACAAAACAGGCAATTCTTCAGAACTCTCACATGGTTGACTTTCAGACTCATTTGCGGGAATCACTGAAGAAATTATGTTAGGGTCACTTGAGCAACTGCATGAGCCGAGTTCTATAGACATGAACAACTTTCACCTTCCAGACTTGCCTAAGCCTCCTAATTCTTTGATAGGAATTCGTAGGAAAACTGCGTCACTAAGATGCTGGCTTGATATCTGCTCTGATGACTTAACTAAGTGAGTTACCAAGATTTGATATCTTTGTCTGTATTTTGTCTATCTATGATAATATGCTGGTATCTGTTTCATGCATTGGTGTATTTTCATTTAGGAATGGGAGATACCGGACTGCCAGTAATCTTCTTCGCAAGTACCTTGGTGATTTCCTGATTGCTTCATATGTCGATGTTGTACAAGAGTCCGGTTATGATGATGCATACATAAAAGAGATTGAGGTGGTCGCTTTTTTCCCTAACTTCCATTTTACTGACATACTTTGTCTAGAAAGAATCAGCCAATAATAGCATGATTTATTACTACCCTTTCCCTGTTATTATTGTCACAAAGAACTTTAAATTTTATCTCCTGATAGTCTTGTCACTTCCTAATCAAGAGTGAGGTTTTGAATCGAAACTTTTCTTCTTTTGGAAGTACAGGGTTGCTGGTACTGGTTTAGTATAATCCTCTCCCTGTCCTACATTGTTTCTTGAACCATAAGCTCCTATTTTAGCGTTGCTAACTAATGAGATTCATAGGCAATATATGCTTGGTTAAAACTTTAAGTCTCTGTATTTTTGTTATGATATGCTTTGGATTGTTTTTGTCCAGCTTTTGATCAGAAGTAAAATGCTTGGGTACGCCTAAAGTTATTATTTTGGTTGCAGAGATCAGTGCTCTTGAAAAGTCTTGATTCTTTCTGGAGGGATCATCTCATAAACATGAACAGACTCAGTTCAGCGGTATACTACAGATTCAGTTTTCGGTTTTCTATTTTTATATTCTAGTTGGCAGATAGTCATACAAGTATCTGGCAGGTAAATGTGAGAAGTTTTGGGCACCGTAATCCTCTTGAAGAATATAAAATTGACGGGTGCCGTTTTTTCATCTCCATGCTTAGCGCGACAAGAAGGATAACAGTAGAATCACTCTTGCAATATTGGTCTTCTCCTTTAGAGTCCGAAACATTATTTATGTAGAAATATAAATTGAGTAGCTGGCTAATGTGTAAATCGTAAACGAGACAAATACCTTATATATTACTGAGAAAAAAATTGCGAGAATATATGGAGTTTAAAAAAGAATTTAAAACTAAATAATTTTGATTTTTTATATTATACTATCTATTGATATATTAATTTATAATATATATAACATATATACTCTCTTCAGACTAGAACTAGAATGGCTAAAGTGTACTCTAGGTAATTTAATTACTTAACTGATTATTGACCTAATTTAACCAATAATGATATTATTGAGTAATTTTATTTTTAAAATATATATTTATCATTTTTTTAAATTGAAGTGTTAATTGATATTTTTTTTAAATAAAAAAAAATTAGTAAAGAAAAATGATCCAAAAAATAAATTTATAAGAATTTCTTCTGTTTATACAATTTGATGAGCCTATTAGTAAAGCCAATTCAATACCACGATATGAAATGACGAGAAATGAGGAGCGGCATATTTTCCTCCCCTGCCTGGACTCCCATCCATCACTAGCTCCATATAGTCTCCGACCAACTAATACAAGCACTCAATTCCACTAAAAGCTTCTTCGCTTCGCGGGAATCGTCTTATCTTATTTTTTACTTCTATTCTACTTATAATTCTTCTTCTGAGAAGGGTCTTTCTACTTCTGGTTTAGGGGGAAGAAGTCTAGTGCTAGTTCTTACTGAAACAACACGACGATCATTAGAAATTCACGAATTAAAGATGCTGTAATATACTCTTTCCCATAACTTCTCATACCAGACCAATCCACTGAAATGCAAATACGGATTAGAAAAGTGGTCAATATCACGAAGAGAAATCATCATCATCCTAATACCAATAATGGCAAAGTCTATCAAAGAATTCTTGTTTGAAGTCCTTTGGTTTCACTTTCTCCAGTATATAAGGATGAACTTAAGAGGTCCTGCGTGGCTTGACATCTTATTCACATCCCGAACCTATAACTGGATTTGACCTTCCTTCATCTCCTTACTCTCGAGAAATAAGAGAAGAATCTCTCCATTCAAAATCAACCTTTCAACTTAAAAAATACAAATCCATATTAGAAAGCAGTAGAATATGAGTTATTGAAGGAAGACAGTAGCTAGATTCTTCTAAATAGATTTAGCTTTCACTTGAAGAAACGGATACTCCAAAACCATAACTCTAGTCTTCAACAAATTCAGTCTGAATCTAGGGAATCTTCTTTCAGTTCCTGCAATTAAGGGAAAAAAAATAAATGGCTTTTGTCAAGTTAAGCTTGTTGCCAAGTTAGAAAGCGAATTATTCAGGCAGATTAAAACAGAGTTACAAGATGATGAAGATTCAAGCAAGACAAAAAACTGAAAAAATTCCAAACCAAAATCAACAAAATTAACAGAAGGTATGAAAATATTTAAGCTTACTCAGATACAAAGAAAACGATAAATCCTATTAAAAACAGAGCTTAAATAAAGATGAACTCAAATAGGAAAACTAATCTTGAGCGTTGAAATAACCTAAATTTAAGCTTTCTAAAAATGTTATAGCTTTCAAGGGATTATGAATTTGATGGTTTGAAAATTCAGTTTTCATTTTGCATTTCAGGGTCCATTTTGCAAGCCAATCCGCTGCTTTATTTTGGACTCTTGAAATGTGAGTTGTAGGCATAGTCAGCATGATTAGGTTTCTAAAACATTGAAGGATTGGTTTAAGGGGCCATATATCGTTCCCATTAGAAAGAAGGTTGACTAATATCATAGAATCGGTTTTAGTTTCAACTTTATACCAACCTTTTTTTTGCAGATCAGCTGACCATCAGGAAGAGCTCGAGATTCAACCATGATTATAGTCAATTTTCCACAAAGATTAGAATAGCCTAGAATGATATTTCATGAATGGTGTCTTATGATAATTTCCCCACCAGAATCTCCACTACAATGACATAAAGCATCCGTATTTAGCTTTAGATAATCAATAACAAAAGGATTCAATTTCAAGTATAGAGGCATAACTTTAGTTATAATGAAGTTAAAACACCCTATTTCTTTCGCAATTTTTGTATATTTCCTCCGGTGCTTAACCATGAGACTATGAGATTGATCAAGACTGAAAATAATATGCTTAATGTAGTTGATAGAAGACTCATCATTTTGAATCTTACCATTGATTTTAGCACTATTTCTAGCTTTCCAAATTATCCAGAAGATATAATAAAAATGATATTTCTAGCATGAACATCATATTGAGAAGACCAGAACCAAGCTCTAGTCATATGAGCAATCGTCATGTACTTACCAATTGTGATTTTAAACCAACAAAATAATACCAAATTTTACAGGAAAAATCGCATGAGATGAATAGGTGATTAGGAGATTCAATGTTGCAGCAGAATTGGCATTTAGATACAATAACTAAATGTCTTCTTTGTAAAATTGTGTTAACATGGATAAAGTTGTGAATGGGTTTCTACCGAAGAAAATAAAATTTTATAGGTGTTACCGATTCCAGATTTTACCAAAAAGATTGGACATGTTGTGCTTGCTCCTAGTCTAATTCCAGGTATTCTTTGTATTGAAGTTTGAATCTTTAGATTGCTTCTAGATAATTGTATAATCAGAATTGTCATTTATTGTAATCTTGTGAATTTTATCCATACTAGCTTGAGACATAAAACTTTGAAGCCTGATATTATTCTAGGAGTTTTCATTTACATTCCAAAATTCTTTAACATTTTGATGCATGTACAATAAGTTATCCCATTTATCATTTTAACAATGAGAGGAGACTGATCATACCAGTTTTCAAGCCAAAAATCTATGTCTCTTTTTCCTAACTTCATCTGATGTAGGGTTTAACAATAGGCTTGATTCTTGCTAATCTTCTTCGCATAAGAGATCCAAGTTTAGTGTAGGATATCTGTAATGAATGAAAGTTTTTGCAATATATACTATGCATAAGGTTAGATAATAAACTATCATTTTTCCTAAAGTTAAACCATATTTTACAAGAAAAATATCTTGTAAATTAGAAAGTTTACTAATCTTAAGACCCATTCACTAAAGGCCTTACGCAAACCAGGCCAGACAGACCAGTGAATCTTGTTTTTTTCATTATTAAAACCCCACAAAACTTGTTAAAACTCTTCTCAATTCTAGTAATGATGCAATTAGGCGGTAAACAGCTTTGAATCCAATATGTTGGGAATTGCCATTAAGACAGAATTAATAAGGATAAACCTTCCTCCACAGAAAATATTATTGTTCTCCTAATTTTTAATCTTGTTATTAATATTGTTGATGAGATTAACATAGTTGATAACCTTGTTGTTAGTGTTTAAGGTGACTCCAATGTATTCAGTTGACAGATAGCTGGAACTAAAACCAGTGAGATTGGTGATATCTGTAATCCTTGTATTACTAAGTCTAGATGACATGATGATCTTAGTCTTCTCATTATTTATTACTTGTCCTGAAACATTTTGATAAGTCTGAAGAAACTTTCCTCCAAAATGTTAGTAAAGATAAGTATATCATCCGCGAAAACTAAACAAGGAATCACTAGGTTACTTCTAGAAGAAAATTGCATTGACTAATTAGTGTTACACATGTTATACAGTCCTCTGATTAAAACTTCTTTAGCCAAAATGAAGAGATTAGGGGAGTATCTCCCTGTCTCAACCCTCTTTTAGTGTTAAAACTAAGTGTTAATTGATCTAACTTAACCAATAATGATATTTTTGAGTAAAATATTTTTTATTAAAATATATATTATTGTATTTTTTGTATTTAAGTGTTAATTGATGATGCATGAGAAAGAAAAATAACATTTAGTTATGGAAAAAACTAAAAATCGAAAAAAATAAAATGATAAAAAAAACTGAAACAAACAAAAATAGTAAATAGAAAAAATAGAGAATAAGTTAAAAATGTCAAAACGATGACACAAATAACTTAAATCTTTTAAGTCATTTTGATAATAAATTTATTACTTAGTTCACATAAACAGCTAATAAACATGTATTTTTAATGGATGATTTGACATGTCTATTACACATTAGCTTAAAATGATATTTGAATTTAATATTATTAGGTTTCTATCCTAATAATGCATTGTTGGAAAATAATTTGGTTTAATATTTTGTTGGAAAATAATTTGGTTTAATATTTTATTTGTTGATTTTTTTGTGAAGTTGGTAGAACTATTCCATATATATATATATATATATATATATATATATATATATATATATATATATATATATATATATATATATATATAATTACCGACTAGTTTTATTATAGTTAGACTTTTGGATACATTAGAGTTTCCACAGGTTCAAATTTAAAAACAAAATTGAAGTATACTTTTGTGAGATGATGGCATTATTGAAATTATTTTATGTATTTGTTTTGTAAAAAAAAATTAAAAAATTAAATATATGTTGCTTAATATTTTGTATGTCACCTTGATCATTTTTCGTGATCATAATAATTGTCCACGTAACGGCTAAAAATATATGTACGTGTCATGAAATAAGAATGTAAAATATAAAGTGATCAACCTCGTTAAGAAATATTTTAAACATTTGGGTAAGACTATTATACCCATAATTTTTGTTAATTTTTCATGTTCCATGACTTTTTTTTTCATCTTGTTATTTTTTCGATTATAGAAAAGATATTTTTATCATTATATAAATATTGTCTTTTAACCTTATTTACACTACTATCTAACCTCAAGCCTTTTTTTTACAACATTCGGTTGTCTCTCAATCTTAAGAGCATGTATAATGGATATGTTAAAACCATCTTTTAAAGAGATATGTTTCTTAACATGTTTCTAAAATTATGTGTTAACTAAAAAAATTAAAAAACAAGTTAATTCATCTCCTAAATGCTTAGAGTCAATTAACGAAGCCACGTTATCTTTTGTTATCCGTTTGACTATTTTCCTAAGTCATCATTTTCGTTTTTTTTTTCAAATTATTTGTCTTTTTCATCTTATTTTTAGTCCATTAAATTAGAAATATGAAGATTGAAAAAAAAATCATAACAAAATCAAAAATAAAAATATTTGTTTATAAAATAAATATGTCTTAATAAAGTATACTTTAAATATAATTTAAAAAATATAATAAAATAAAAATAAAATCAAATCCATTACTTGAACATATTTTAAAATATTTATAGAAATAAAATCAAGTTTGTTATTTGAAAAAATATTTAGATGATACAACTGAAACAAAAGCAAAATTATTAACTAGAGCTTGTATCATGATATGTTAAATGACATGTTAAATATATTTAATTAACATTTAAAAAATATACTCCAATAAACATGTTAGATGACGTGACAATACATTTTGCTCACTCAACCTGCTAAATTTTCAGAATGAGTTACCATGTAAACCATTTACCTTTTGTACGGTTATTCCTTTCTTTTTTCTCCACTTCATATTCTTTCCATTAATCATATTTTTAAACAAATACCATTGGAACCAACTTACATATTCTAAATGTAATTTGTTTTTTCCTACATGTAAGTATTTAATATGTATATTTAATAAGTACGACTATACATGTTCTAACATATCTTTAAATAAATATTCTAAATGTAATTTTTTCCTACATGTAATACGTGCATGTAAATTTAAAATGCGCAATAGTATTGCTCTCTCATACGTGTCAATTTTTAACATGTAAATTTAAAATGAATAATTGCGCTCAACCATATATACCATATATCTCATAACACTCAACCACTCTCTATCTTCTCATACGTGTCAATTTAAAATACGCAATAGTATTGCTCTCTCATACGTGTCAATTTTTAACATGTAAATTTAAAATGCATAATTGCGCTCAACCATATATACCATATATCTCATAACACTCAACCACTCTCTATCTTGAAGAATCTACCTCATTTATTAACAGAATTTTTAGGAATATGGGGCACTAGTATGATATTGTCCGCTTTGGCGCTCAAAGGCCCGCACGAGTTTGGTTTTGTTCCACTTCCAAAAGGCCTCATATTAGTTAAGATGTGGGATGTGGGACTTTGGTCGCCACCCTAACAAAAATAATTTACACCCAATTGATATCTAAAGACCATTCTCACACTCAGCCTCATTTACAGATCCAAAAGAAGAGAAACTTGAAGAAATAAAAAATATGAAACTGATAGAGAAGAAAAGGGCGAAAAGATAAAAAAAGAAATTATTAAAAAAACAATCTTAATTTGGGGTGTGTCATTGCTACCAAACAAATATTTTGAAGCCACATATGTAATTCTACTAAATCTATTACGAGCTTGAGATTTCAAAGTTACCAACGCATTCCAGATGCTGAAAAGATACACAAATGGAAAAAACTTACTGTAATCGATTCGATCTTGGAAACATATTTCAATGCTGATTTAGACTCAACTTATGAACGAGATGGACCGCACTGGTCATCCTATTTTTTTATAACATCCATAGTAAGTTTACCGACGAGGATTTTTACAACAAAATATTCGGAACATATGAAAATTTTGGAAATGTTTTTTATTTGAGGGTTGGGTTGTTGATGTTAGTTCATTGCTTCAGCTTTATAGTCTTAATAATTCACCTGAGATTTAGAGAAAGGAGGTCAGGATTGCCATAAACAAGATATTGTTGTATTAAATGATAATTATCCAATTATTTTTGCTAGACATGTAAGTTCTTTTAATCTAAAAATGATTTACAATCTTTAGATACTTGATGTGTAAATAATAAGAACAATAAAATAAGGCTAGAGTTTTATTGATTAATAAAATAAGATGTGTTTACAAAAAGCTTAATTTATTGTTTATAAAGTAATAATCTAATGGGCTAATGGGTTTAATATATTTAATATCTCTAACACCCTCCCTCTAACTCATAATGCAACAGTAATAAGCATTGAGAGTTTGTCACACATAAAACAAAAACGAGACACCGATTGAACTTCGTGAAGACTTCAACAATCTCCAAAGTTGATGAAACAAATGAAAGCGAGATGAAGATGATAACGAGTAAAGTGAAAATTAATTTCAATGTGCTTCGTTCTCTCATAGGAAACATAATTTTTTTTGCAGTATGCATGGCGTTTTTGTTATCACAATGTAAGGAAGTGGGCTTAGCAATGTTAACTCAAATCTAAAAGAAGTTACTATAACCAAACAATCTGAAATGTTGTCAATATCATATCATGGTACTCAACATCGGTAAATATCTCGAAACAACATCACGTTTCTTACTTTTCTATGAGATTGATGAATTTCCAAGGAAAATACAGAAACCAATAGTAGATTTACGATCATAAGGATCGCTATCCTAATCAACATCACTATAGACACACAATTCGAACAAGGAAGTCAAAGGAAACAAAATGCTATGGAACTAAGTGCCACAAAAATCTCTCAATATATGAAAAACAACTCTCTTGTGGACATAATTAAGAACGGTAAAAACTTAACTAACCACATGAGCTATATCCGGTCAAAAAACGGTAAGATAAACCAAGTTATCCACAAAAATATGATACAAAATCAGGTCTGATAAATGAACACCGTCAGTTGGATAATATTGGACACTGGTTTCAAGAGGGGTATCAGTCGTTCTGTTATCAGAAAGTCGCGCTGACTCAAATAGATCATATATTGCTTAAGAAAGAATTTAACCTTTCGGAGACTAAGCCACCTGAATACTAAAACAATAACGTAACAATACCAAGTCTTTCATTGCAACTTGATGTGCCAACTCATGTTTTCGTGCCTCAATACTATAAATATCATCACCTCTAATAATCATATCATCAACATACGGGGATACAATAACCCGCCATGCAGTCGTACACATGATAAATAAAGTTGAATTATGATTACTTGTATGAACAAACAAATGAAATAATAATTATAGAGACTTTCTCAAACCATGCACGAGGAGATTCTTTTAGACCATATAAATATTTCCTAAGTCGCCAAATTTTACCTAGATGGTGAGCAACACGCGGTGGAGGATTTAGGTAAACCTCCCTATGAAGATATCAATTTACAAACACCTTTTAACATCTATTTAAAAGATCCTCCACTGATGCAACAATAAAAAGATACAAATTGTCGTTATTTTGCTACTCAAGCAAAAAGTTTCTCATAATCCATACCATACTTCTGTGAGTATCCTTTATCGAGCCTTATACCTCTCAGCAGACCCATCCAATTTTTTTAAATTTAAAAACTCAACGATAACTAATTATATGTTTACCATATGAAGGTTCAACCACATCCCATGTATGAGTCTGATAAAGAGTAGTAAGCTATTCAGACATAACATTTTTCTGATGAGGATCATAAAAAACTTATTTAAACGATTTAGGTTCATATAAATCATATGTATGTTCTATGTAAGATGCGAACAGATCTGAGTAAGAATAATAAGTAAAATATGGTAGTTTGGTAGATTTACTTGTACAAGTAGATCTCCTAGGAGGTGGAGAATATGTAGTTACACCTATGAAAGAAGTAGACTCGGACATTGTTGGAGCTGAAGTAATATCAGTTAGTGTAGATGTCTCAGAAACTTATACATTATGAACAATAGTTGTATCAATATTATTGCTAAAGAAATCAATAACCTGAAGATCTATCTGTATTATGTCATGTGATATTACCGGAATCATTTGCTCAAGAAATCTGACATGTCGAGATACATATAACTTATGATTTGTGGGATCAAAACAAAAATATCCTTTTATGTATAACTTATGATTTGTGGGATCATAACCTAGAAACACACACATCTGTATTTTAGGTGACATTTTGTTCTTTTTGACATGGTGATGGAGGACAAAACATGTACAACTAAACACTCGTAACAAGGAATAATCTGGAAGACGTTCATATAACTTATGAAATCAAAACATCCTTGAATTATGCTGAGAAGGAATTCAAATAATCACATATACAACAGTCAAAAGTGCTTTTCTCTAAAAAACACTAAGAATTTCAGCAGATAAAAGTAAGGAACGAATAGTTTTAACAAAGTGATGATGATTTCTTTCTGCAACCCCATTATTTTGAGGGGTGTCAGTACAAGACGATTGATGTATGGTACCATCAAATGTAAGCAACTAAGTGAAAGAGTTAGAGGTATACTCACCCTGTAATTCGCACCTGAAGCACTTTATCACAGTAGAATGTTGATTCTTAACAAGTGCTCTGATTATTTTTATAAATTTCGAGAAAATCAGAAATTTATTTGATAAGATTAACCCATGTATAGCGAGTATAATCATTAATAAAAAAATATATAATAGGACAAAATATAATTTTTGAAAACATGAGATGGACCCAAACACCATAATGGATAATATAAAAAGGAGCAACTGAACAAGAGACACTCGTATTAAACGGTAAGACAATTTGTTTTGCCAGTTTACAACCACTAAAATCTGAGATACTACAAGTTTTCAAATGACCCAAAACACATGTAAAGACAAAAAAATTCAAATGTGACGCTGATACATGTCCAAGACGAGAATGCCAAACATAATTTCCAGACGAAGAATAACTCAAACGATATGAAAACAGATCAACGACAGAGGTAACAATATGAGTCATGTATGTTTTTCCACCGTCAACACCATAGACATCCGCATTAGTTACTTTTTATTTTTGAAAACATAGAGTTATCCTATTTTAGAATATGTCCCAATCACTCTCTGAGTATTTTGATCTTGTATAACATCATCAGAATAAAAAAATAAAACTTATTTATCATATTTACACAATTGGCTAACCAAAACAGGTTTCATAGCAACGTTAAAAACGTAATAAACATTAGAGAGTAATATATGAGGGGTAAAAATTGAGCCAACACTATCTACCGACATTTTTGTAGCACTAACTGAAAAAACATATATGGATGAAATATGACACATCAAAACAAAGTTCGACAAATGAGGTGACATATGATGAGACTCACTAGAATCTAAAATCTACAAGGATGAATTAATACTTGAAGTCGAATACGAGATCACACATGAGTGATATACGATTGTTGACATGAGAAAGTTCTTCTCATTCATTTTGGTACTAGTAGTTTATAGACAATTATATTTTATGCCATATTTGCAATAGAAATAATCGAGAGATACCAAATCCAAATCAAACTCAAAATACAAATACAATCAAAATTCAAATTGAAAACCAAAATCTCATTAAAATCCAAATAAAAAACCAAAATCAAATCAAAATCCCAACTGAAAACCAAAATCCAAACTAAAATTCAAACTCAAATCCAAGTAAAAAAACAAAACAAAAATAATAACAAAATCTAAATCGCAATTGAAATTAAATCCAAAACAAAAATCAATTATCTTATTACAAATATAACTTTTAAAATCAATCTACCACTAATCTAATGAGCTAGTAGACCTAAGATCTCTTCATATCAATAGTATTTAAAAATTTACCTACAATTTACCTAAAGTCAGGTTGTTGCTTTACATGATAATTATCCCGAATTTGTTGCCATACACGTACGATCTTTTTTTTTAAAATGATTTACAATATTTATGGTCATTGTGTTTCTGTAACTCTGTATATATTCATAAATGTTCCATTCAAGTATTATACCTTGAATGCGTTGTTGTTTCATCTCTTGAAATAAAATACCAAAAACGTTTTGTTGGGGCTCGACCATACAAAGTTATTGAAACTATTTTCAAGTAAGTCTAATTTAACTTACAAATTTGAATTACTTCAGTAAAAGATCTAAAAGTTGAATCTTCAGGGCAACCTATATTCCAGTGGTGTTTCTTTTTTTGTTGATGGGTTCATGATTCCTTCTAATCAGGTGTTGTTTAATTCCGTACTGATTTATTTAATAACCTTAGTTTTGGTGAACAAATGCTAAATGAACGATCACCTTACTTAATTTCATATACTTGTAGCTAATAACAATATGTTGGTTCTAATACTCTCGCTTTTTGTTTCCATTTTCAAGTGTTTTATGACATAAAAAAATTCTTTTTTAATGTACCAATTAATAGGATGCATATCTTGTATTATTGAGGGCTTCCTTACCATTTTGATCAACTTGCTGAAAACCAACCAAAGTCGGTAACCTTCTTTGTACCTAAAATAAAGGATCCATGTTTACATAAAGATATTATTGAAGACACGAGTATGTTTTTGCTACCAGTCATGACTTTGACACGTAAGCTACCACAAATGTACCAAGTTCATCAGTTGATGGATCATCGAAATAAGGCAACTCAATTCTCTTTTATCCTAATTTTGTAGAAAATTACTTTGAGGTAATAACATGAAAATATGTCGACAACCATTATTCGATATATTTTTAGAGTGTATATAACTAATTTAATCTAAACAAATACGTAAGATACAATGTAACTTTACACTCATGGTCTAATTGTTTATATATATATATATATATATTGATGTATGTGTATATTTTTTATCTAATGTATCAAGAACCTAAGTACATTCTTGCAGATGATCAAATGACAATTATGTAAAGATAGAATTTGAAAATACTAGAATTGGACCAATATAGGTTATCATTAGCTTGTTTTATATTATTAGAGTTTGATAGTACTACATTAGATTTTACATCATGCATACCAATTTTATGTAATGTTATTGATATTTCTATTATTGAATTTTTTTCGTTTTATACGGTGGGGCCTAGGAAGTTGATAAAAAATTTAGTTCGAAGTTTTTTCTCTGCGCGTGTAGCAGCAAGTGGTAGATGATTATGGGTTCGGAGTCTTTGTGGATCTACCACAATTTATTTTCCATGTCGTGCCGACAAAGACATATGCCGGCGAAGGTTAATGATGCAAGATAAACTTGTTCTCATTTTTTTTGTATGATAGACTTGTGTGTTTATATTCCATGAACATTAAATCTGTAAATTTTATCTCACCTTCGTTACAAATTTACTTATACCTAAAATTGTATTGTATGTATAGTTGAAAGATTATTATGAGACAAATGATGTTTTTTCATAAAATATGACGTTGTTGTATTCAGTCTCAGTGACTAGGTATACAATACAGTTTTATACTGCATTAACGACTGTCTATATGGTGACAAACAACTATATATTAGCGAGAATGATTTTTAATATGAATAAAAGCAAAAAATGAATGACTCTAATTGAGATACAAAAATTATGCACATGATTCTTAGACATGGATTCAAAATTATGTGTTTCTTTTTTCTTCTTCAAAATAACACCTAATATAGAGACAAACTCTGAAAATTAGGTGTTTTTTTATAAATAGTAACACCTAATTATGAGATAAGTCCTCAATATTATGTGTTTTTTTTATAAAAGATAACACCTAATTTTGAGACTAGCCCTCAGAATTAGGTGCTTATAAAAAATAACACTTAACTCTAAGACGAGTCCTCATAATCTAACCTGTAATTTTACAATTTTTTACAAGGTTTATAAAGATCAGATTTTAGAGGAATCTACGACTTAAACACAAGATTAATATACATTCTTCGTGGTTCAGGTGATATTTTATGGTGTTGATTCATTGTTTTATCCTTCCATTGAGTTGGTTTTGCTTGTTTTAAGTTTTTTCTAATTTTTTTTTTGGGTTTTAGGGTTTAAATGTTTGAAGTTAAGGAGTATATTGGGTTGGGTAGGAGTACATTTTATGTTTTTAAGAAATAAGGGTTTAATTAAGTGAATGACAAAACAAAATCTAAATTTGGAATCAAGTGGAGGGATAAATGGTAAAAGTATGTGTTAATTTTTTTATCATAAAAAAATTAACATATAGGAAATAACATTACTAACGAAGATAATAAAATTTCCTTAAAAAACAATGATCCTTGTATGAACCTAAATCTGTCATCTTCACTCTCATAGTTATACACTTACTTATCGAACATTCTAGTAGAGAAAAAGTTTCATTTCACATCATGGATATAAATCATATTTGTTATAAATTTCTCAACTCATATAGACAACTTGAGCCAAAATCTCCCTTTTTTTACAGCACATGGATCATCGTTCCCAAGTATGACCTTGTCATAATCAAACTTCTTTAGATCTTCAAACCAGTGTTTGTTAAAATCATATAAAATGACGCCCTTGGGTCCATAACCCATTTGTTATTCTACCTGCAAATAGAATTCATTAGTATGTTAGTATAGTCATAATATTTTAGAAACCATTGATACATCTCCAACTTCAAACTTATGTTGATTTATCCCTTCTTCATATTAAGAAAAAATCTCATTATATGACCATCCTTTTTGCAGAACAAACATTTCAATCTAGTTACATTCGCCGACCTCTTCGATTTGAATCTCGAGTTTATTATTTTCTTATTTGAATCTCTCCTTATATATGTTCATCTCACACTCATTCATTATCCATCTGAGTCACTTTTTAAACTGGTATTACTTTAAATATCCATTAATTCAGAGCACTCTTCACTTCAGACATCGTGATGGACTCTTTTCCATAAAAATTATGTTAATAAAGTGCTCGCGCACATTTGAAAAAGAACTCAACATGATAATTGTTTGATCCTTATTTCCAACTTTGAATCCAAGTGCATTCAAATCAAGAATGATTGTATATAAATCATTCAAGTGTCTTCAGATCTCCTTACTTCCATTTGTTACCAACGTGTACAACTACTTATTGTGATAAAATATATTTAAAAAATATTTTTTTCATATAAATGGGTTCCTACCTATTCGAACTATCCGTGACAATAGACTCTTCAGACACCTCATAAAATATCGTATCCCCCAAATTCAAAATCAGAGCACTATAGTCATTTGACATCATCTCGACATCTTTATTTATATCCATCTCCTTTAAAACTTATTCATTGATGACGACATAAATTCTCTTATGCATAAGGAACACTCTAATCTTAATTGTCAAGAGATTAAAATCATTATCGGATATGCATTTATCAAGATTGAACATTATGGACCTCATCTTTATGATTCTGTTTGATCTTCTGATGAGATATCAATCTTTATACTCAAGAATTGAGACGATCTTTTTCTTTTTTACTTCGTGTTTATCACCAATGCAAAATATATTCACCTATTAAAAGCTCACCACATCACTTGTTAGGTAAATCATAATATTATATCGGGTTCAAAAATATATGTCGAGCTTATTGTAGCTATGACAATATGCAGGAATAGCATGACATTAACATTGCTTCAAAACATTACCCACAAAACTTTAGATATTTTCGTGAGTAATAAATGGTTTAAAAAAGATTTCTATGCTGACTAAGGAATTTTAAAAAGAGAGAAAGTTGTTGAAGAATC
The DNA here is from genome assembly GCA_036936605.1 of Limnanthes douglasii subsp. nivea. Lineage (NCBI taxonomy): Eukaryota > Viridiplantae > Streptophyta > Magnoliopsida > Brassicales > Limnanthaceae > Limnanthes > Limnanthes douglasii. Next base: position 145,068,587 of record JAUPFV010000004.1, read on the forward strand.
TCTTAGAGAGAGAAAGTTGCCAAGTGTCAAGTTTCAAAGTCAAAAGTCTTAGATTTTATTCCAAGAAAAGTACACCTATTCGTAGGTGATTTATTACAAGTAATATATTAATGTTTGTTACATTGATATCTCACCCCACTTTAATACTTAATGCAGCCACACTTATCATATATTACACTTCTAATCCTTTACATTTATATTTTACACAAAATCCACATTGCATATTATTTATTTATTTATTTATTTATTATTTTATCAATATAAAATAATGATTTTATTTATATTTACATTATCCTCATCGGTATCCCCTTAGTCCTTGTGAAGAAATATGAATAAAGACTAAAACTGCGGCTTTTGAGTTAGTTCTATTGTCAGAGGTAAACCGAGCGAACCTTTTTACGAAGAATTCTGAGGACGAATAAAAACTGTTGTTCTTGAGTTAGTTCCTATATACATAAACCGAGCATACCCTTTCTTCAAAACTAAAGACATTTTAAACTTACAAATCATCATTTTTTTAGAAAACTTACATCTCCTTGGAATTTAATTAGAGTAATAATGTTGATTCTTTAAGAATCAAATGGAAAGTAATATAAGGTAATATAAAGTTGTGTACTTATCTATGACTCATCTTACATATGTCAAACTACACATGTCTCCATCAATAAGTATATGTTAGAATTGTGGGCATCTTAACTCTTCAGTTTCTCTTTGAAAAACCCATTACCCTCCTCTCAACCTTTCTTATAAATTTATTTTCATATCACTTAACATTTAACTCAAACTAGATCTAGAGATAAAGAGAGAAAGTTATCCGTCCAAATCCCTCATCCACAAATATTACTGTTTCCCTCCTCTTCTTAATCAGAAACCACCACTGTATTTCATCATTGTAATCTTATACGACCCACTTTTATTTCGATATGATATTTTTGTTCTATTTATGTTTGGTCTAAAAATGTTTGGGACTGGCTTGCTATTGCAAAAGGGCTGCTGAAAGAGAAGTTAAAAAGATAATCTTCGATCAACCTCTTCAAGTTATCCAAACTTTTACTTACGGTCCATAACCACCTTCAAAAAAACAATCACCCTCTATTGACCTCAGATCTTCATTGAACAACCCTTCTTCCCTAACCCCCACAACTAGTTCTAAAAAATCCCCTCGAAAAACTCAATTAAATGCAATGGGTGAATCTGAAGAACAAAACATCTCAATGAAACAACATCACTCCTCAAACCCTAAACAAAAAACCACTACCACCAATATACCAAGTAACCCCAAACCTCCTCCCTCAAAGGGAACAGTTGTGACAAACAAAAGTTTATAAGTGATTCTTTCGGATAAAAATAATAAGAATGCTTCGAAGGCACCTCCAAACTTCAAGATGAACCCTTCGAGAAATTAAACAACTCTAAATCAAAAGCATATAGCGGTTCATAAATTCAAATAGTGTAAAATACTCCCATTTCTAATTTTGAGGACAATAATGTGAAAAAAATGAAGTCTAAGGCAAAAAAGAAGAAAAAGAAGAAGAAACAAAACGAAGGAAGCTATCACACTTCCTGTAAAAATGGCTGCCAATCTTGGTGAGAATATCAAAGACGTGCTCCCCGAATAATTATTGCACTTAAAAATGTGCAATATGAATACTTTGATCAACTAGAAGAACCTGCTCTTCATAAACAATGAGGAATTCCATAAAACATCTCATTTCGTCAAACCTTTACAAAAGAGAGTCCCCTCACATGTGGTGCAAATGAGTTAATTGTTTGCTCGAAGATCTTAAACTGGGGTCTTTGGTTCTTGTTGGATCCAACAATCATGGATTATTTTGAAATTATTGACCTATGTTCGAGCCATGCAAGTCCCAACTTATGGTTTACATTTCTCAGTTGCATTATGGCTTCAAGACTATCAAAAATTCAACTTCCAATAAAGAAATTTTAGCAAAGACGGGTGTGTCAAAGAACTTACTTCTTCCATTTTATGATATCATCCTCAGAAACTCTTTGAAGATAATCGACGATCTTCTCGAGGTAACAAGACATGGAAACAAAAATATTTTTTCATAAGTGGTTATTGTGAAAATGGAAAATAAATCTCCACTGAAAACCCAGAGAGGAAAGACTATGCCACCGATTCAAATATACATAAGCAAGATAATATATAGGGATGGCAATTTTTTCCGAACCCGCGGGTACCCGACCCGAGCCGACCCGATGGGATGGGTTATAGGTTTTAAAAATTTCCCACGGATGGGTTGTGGGTTTGAAAATTTACTACCCGCCGGGAATGGGATGGGTTATGGGTTTAAATAATTTTCCACGGGTACCCAACCCGAACCCAACCCACTAGGTAATACCCGATGGGTACCCGTTAAATTAATATTATATAAAATATTATATCATTTAATATTAGTTATTAAGCTTTAAAATAGAGTTATTAATATTAGTATCTGTATTCTTGTATTCTGTATTAATCAAACCATATATAATCTAGCTAATATATAGAATATACTTTTGAATAATATTGTTCTATTTAAACATTAAATTTAATTTTTAAAATCTTTTCTTTTAATATTTTTTTATTTTTCTTTGCAAAACTGATACTATCAATATCGATCTAATATTATTAGTATTATTAATTAAATTAAAAAAAATACAAACATATACCAAAACTATATATTAATGATTAATAACATTATAAAAATACAAAATATTTGTTATTTATCACTAGATACAGTATATTTTGAAAAATATCATTCTACATTTAGATATTAAATTTGATTTTTCAATTTTTCATTTTAAAATATATTTTTTCTTTTTGGTCTAATAATATTATTATTTATGAAATAAAAAAATTACTAACATATTTCAAAATCATATATCAATTATTAATAGATCACAAAACACTATTCTAGATTTTAATATTATATTTGATGATTTATATTTTTTAAACATCTTTTTTTTTCTGCAATTAGTATCAAACTCAAGACAAACTAATAATATAACTAATTAAATTATAAGAAAATGATTTACTAAAATATACCAAAACTATGCATTAATTATTAATAGATAACAATTAGCATTGGGTTGGAGTATTTTTTTTTATAGAATTGGTTTAAATCTAGAGAACATTGCGTAGCTTTTTTTAAAAAAGAAACCTTAACTTCAATGGGTACCCGCGGATGGGTACCCGAACCCGACGGGTTCGGGTGTGGAAAAAAAATATTACTACCCGACGGGTATGGGTTAGGGTATTGGTTTGGAAAAATATAGACGGGATGGGTTACGGGTTTAGCTATACCCGCACCCATCCCGACCCATTGTCATCCCTAATAATATACCCATTGATGTTCACAAAATTACTCACAATACAGTCGCAAATGTTCAATGCTCCAAGGATGTTGTAATGGTCTTCCCTCCTTATCTTTCAGACTATACTTACCTGGCTCTTTTTGACCACTGGATACGGTCCTTCCTAGTTTGGAACTAGTTTACCCAACCTCTTTCCTTGATATGCAAAAAGACCGTTCTCAATACTTTTTTTACCTATTTTAAAATACCTTCTTCTTACCTTAGAAGCATAACGACTCCTCATTAACGTTTGGTAATGAAGTGAATTTAAATGTGTCTTATCATTTTTTCTTCTATTAAATCAAGTTTTACTCTTCTAGCCTCTTCATTATCATCCTCTAAATAATCGAGTACTCTATAAAATGGAAAAGTATATTCGATTTGGGTGACTGTATCCATTCCATACCCTAAAGTAAAATGAATCTCCTCAGTTGGAGTTCGAGGGGTTGTTTTATAGGCCAATAACACCTTTTGGAGATAATTAGGACACTTTCCAACGGCACCATCCAAATTTTTCTTAAAACTATCTATGTTTCTATTAGTGACTTCCACTTGGCCATTTGCATGTGGATGGAAAGGTGTTGAAAACAACTATTTGATTTCTTTCGAAAATAAAAAAGATTCAATCTCTTTGTTGTTGAACTGAGGTCCATTATATGTGGTAATTATCAGATGCATCCCAAATCTACAACAAATATTTGATAAAATAAACTTGATGGAATTTTTAGCTCTTGTTTCCAATAAAGGTTCTGCTTCTACCCATTTCAACAAATGATATACTTCGAAAATAATAGTCAGACGCCCTCCAAATACAGAGGTAGCGGCCTTACCAAATCTATCCCCCATCTATAAAAAAGAGCACCTGATAAATTGGATCTAGTGGTACAAATCATATATGAATGGTATTTGCAAATATTTGACAAGTATCATAGTTTTGAACTAGATTCTTAGCATCGCTCATTATGGTAGGCCAATTATACATTACCGATAATACTGTTCTTGTTAAAGTTTTGAAACCACAATGAGTAGAACCTTCCCCATCATGAAACTCCGACAATATCATTTGAGATTCATTTTTCCTCAAATATCTCAACAATGGTCGACTCAAAGATTATTATACAATACTCCCCTAAGAAGGGTAAATATGTGCACCCTAACCTTAGCCTTTGATCTAATCTATTATCAACTGGTAACGTCCCTTTGAGTAAATAATCTTTTAAATCATAATGAAAATCTATTTCTTCTTCCTCGGTAGCCACAACCACATCTTTAGAATATTGACACTGTTCGGATTTTATCATTATAAATAGATTTTCCGGAATGGTTTCTAGAGAATCTGCAATAGTGTTTTGTCCCCGGTTGTTGAGTTGATCTTTCTTGCCCTCAGATATTCTCGACATATGATTTGCCATAAGCGGTGAATCTGTCTCCAGAGGTACTTTCTTAGCTCCACAAATATTTGCAAGCCTCAATTCAGTCAAACGTGCCTTATTCTTTGATGCTCTAAATTTGAACTGCATAGCTTGATACATGGCCTCTCCCGATGGAGCTACCGGTTGAATTCCCACTCCCGATCCTAAAATATTTGAACCTCCATCAGTTCTGACCAACCATTTGTGTATTTAATCTAATTCATCTGTATTTTTTCACTATGTATCGGATCGCTCTGAGGGAAAAATCGACAAAAAAATCAGGCTTGGCTTGGGCCTTGATAGTTTTTCGAGGGGTAAAGTCAATATCATAATCTACCAACTTTACACACTACTTCTTCATTCTCCCGGAAACCTTTGGTCTTTGTAATATAAATTTTAACATAAACAAAGTTCTAAGTATAATCGAATGAGGTTGAACATAAGGGCGCATTTTTCGAGCGGCTACGACTATGTATGGGCATTTGGTTCTTCGGTTCGGTTCTCGGTTCTTTCAGTTCTTCAAAAGTAGTACCCATTTAGGAACCGAATAAATTTCGGTTCGGTTCGGTTCAGTTCTTTTTAATTCGGTTCGGTATGGGTACTTAACTCGGTTCCAATCGGGTAGTTTTGGATACTTTAAATGCTTTGCAATATCAACATATATAAAATTCTTTTTACACTTTAAATCAATAAAACTATGTTAGATTGTAAGAAAAAAAATACTAAATATAAGAAATATTCAAAATTAATATACTAAAGAATAATATTAGTAATATAAAAAAATGGAGAGATGATATCAAGCTTATTAAATTATATAAAAGTTGATATTTTATTTTTATTTTTTTATACGTATAATAGTTTGTAAATATGTCACCGCTTTAAATAAAGTATGTTATTATTTATTAAAGAGAACATAATTAGAGATCAATGATAAAAGACAAATTTAGGAGAATCTAACTTTGAAAAAGAAAATATATTTTTAAAACAATTCAAAATTAAGGGTTAATACATAGGTTCGGTTCCTAACGGGTACCCACGGTTCTTCGGTTCGGTTCCGAGAACCGTGGGTAATTGAAAACTGGAACCATTCGGGTATTATGAAAGAACCAAATCTACTTTGGTTCGGTTCTTTCGGTTCCGGTTAAAATGCCCATACCTAAAAATGTTTCAGACATAGTATACTGAGCGTGGATACCCTTCTACTTCCCTTACTAAAACAACACTTACATCGTAATACGAGACCACAATATACATAAACAACTTTTCACCTAAAAATGACTTGGACAACACTTCTGGAGAGGACACATGTTCTTTAATTTTTCAAATGCTACATCACACCTGGTGTTTAAAAAAAATCCTTAACCTGCCTCAGAATCTGAAAAATGGGGCACATTTATCTGAAGATCTAGAAATGAATATGTTTACAACTACAAACATCCCTATTAAAATTTGCACTTCTTTGATTGACTGAGACGGAGTCATGATTATCAAAGCTTTCAACTGCTCTGGATCAGCTTCCATCCATTTTTCACTTACTATGTACCCCAATAATTTCATGATCGAACTCCGAAGGTACACTTTTTAGGGTTTAACCTCAAACAGATAGCGTTTAAATTCGAATTTTTTTCCTTCAAATCTTGTAAGTGATCTTCATCCTTGGTACTCTTTACCAACATATCGTCTATGTATACTTCCATATTTTTTCCAGTTTGATCGGCAAATGTTTTGTTCATTAATATTTGATAAGTGGATCTAGCATTCTTGAAACCAAAAGGGATAACCTGATAACAATATAATCCTCTATCAGTAATAAATACAGTGCTCTCTTGGTCACTGGGATTCATGTGATTTGATTATCCCCAGCAAAAGCATCCATAAACAAAAAAAGTTTATTACCTGACGTTGAATCAACAAGCTGATCTATTATTAGGACAGGAAACGGGTCCTTCAGACACACACGATTTAGTTCGATAAAATTGCCACACATCCTTCACTTTCTCTTCTTTTTTTTCACAAGAACAGGATTTTCAGTCGACACTGGGTATTGTGCCTCTTGAATATGACCCACTTTAGACATCCGATCCACCTCTGCCACTATTACCTCAGATTTATCCACTAAAAACGTTCTTCATTTTTGAATAATATGCCTGACTTTTGGGTTAACTTCTAGGCTATGAAAAATCACATCAGAAGGAATCCCTAAGATATACTCAGTGTTTTTGCAAACATCTCTAAAAAATTTAAAAATAATTTCAGCATTTGATAACGCATCGATGATGATAATAATGTTCCTATTCTCACAATATTTCCATCATAATAAACATACACCTCTATATTCTCATCGGTAACCAATGAACCATGGGTCTCCATCAAATCATCCACCCTTTCAACATTCAAGGAAATCACTCTAACTGTTATTTTGTCATTCGCTCGACAACTACACCTTGCTTAGTATGGAAAGATGTTGCATAACACTCTCGAGCCACTTCCTGACTACTTATAACTACACATACACAATATCCAATTACATACTTCAAACATTGATGAGCTATAGAAATGATGACATGTATTTTTTATAGCCAAGATCTCCCCAATATGGCGTTGTAGCTCGTCGGACTATCAACTACCATAAACAACACTCACATTTTTTTAATGGACCACGACCCAATAAAAATTCACCTTCGAGATCCCTAATAACCTGCGTTCTCACCCCAGTAAAGCCAACTATCATGCGCTCTGATCGGAGAATTATAGGAGGATTATGCATTTTTTCATAAGTTGTCAGAAATAATACATTAGCAAAACTGCATGTATTAATGAGTATCCTTCAAATCTCGTTGTGTGCTATTTTCACTATGAGTACCACTTCATCTTCATGACGACCAGCTACACCCCTTATATCATCGTCATCAAATAAGATAAAAGGCATAGAACTATTTCCATAGAGATGAGTTTTCACCTTCCAATTGTCAGCACATATCTTTTTTAAGAGTTGTTAGTGTTCCCCGCCATAGTGTCTTCTCCAAAAATAGTCAAAGACTCAAAATAATCACACAAACTTGGCACCCTTCTCGTATTATTGGCTCATTAACTATTAACAATCCCCTCATAGCCAGATCATGATCGAGGTATTCTACAGACACATCGAATCCATCCATAGGCCATATTAGTAGCAGCATATTTTCTTGCTTTGAAGACAAATTTGAAATATGTCGTGCTTGCAGATTCGGACCTTGAACTTATTGGCCCCATATTGCCTTTTAACAAAAATATTCAACTTACCATTTTCAATCATAACTTAAATTTATTTTTGTAGAGCTATGCAATGCGTTGTGTCATGCCTAATATCATTGTGGTATTTACAAAATTTATTACTTCGTTCCTCATTAGGTTTAATTATAAGTGGAGGTTTTTGGAAGGATACATGGTTCATAGCTCGTTCGAAAATCGTTGTTACATTTTCTGTTAATTATGAGTAATAATATGGTCTCACCCATTGATTTGAGCTAGCTTTAGGTTGATGGTAATTAAAAGCGAGGAAATCAACTTGTCGATATGTTGGGTCGAAGAGGTCTTAATAGTTCAAAGCGCTACCCTGATAACTTTGATTGATGGGAGCGCGTTATTAATTTGAATGCCTCTATACCAGACCAGGTCCAATCCAAACTCTTGTTGATTCTTCAACCTTAGTTTTCTCCTCCACTTGATCCATCAAAGCCGTAAAAATGAGTGCCCTCATCATGGTTGTTTCGTTCGCTAAATCTACAGGGAAGAACACTTGTCTGATAATAGCGGATACCACCTGTTCATCACAATAATCCAATCCAGTCTTGGCCAGCACAAATCGTTTAGTATAATCTTTCAAGTTTTCCATAATTGTCTGCTTGCATTGAATTATGGTGTCCCTATTTTTCCACATTTCTTTGCTTGTCACGAATTACCTTCGGAAATTTGTGCAAAATATCCCAAAATTATTTATTGATCCCATTGGGATCCTATTATACCATTACAAAGCTATGCCTTTGAAAGTCTGTGAAAATGCCCAACAAAATAACTTGTCGTCATCATCAAATTTATCACGTAATTTTTAAATTATTCTATATGGTCATCAACATCCCGCGTCCCATCGGAAATTTTCAACTTTAGCAATGTCGAAACGTTTTGGAAGCGTTATCGATCTTATATCAGCTTATAAATGGGAAGTCCTCCAATCCACCCTTGCCTATATTAGCTTCATGGTATACCATCTCCCATGAGTGTATACACTTCTTGTTCTGAGGGATTAGTAAATTTATTAGGCATATTATACTCAAAGGTTGGATTTTCAACCACAAATCTAGATTCATTTTTCCTTTTGGACTTATGCTCCATTCAATATTCCCGACGTCGTCATACCTCTTCAAATAATGTATGTTTTTATTCTTTTCTATAAGCATGAACATATCTAAGGGTCTGAGAATTCCCATCATAATCAGACCAACATTCGCTAGTATCTGAAGGAATATACCGATGTTTATATTTTTTCTCATATCTAGAAGAATGATATCATTGGTCCAATTGAAATTGTACTTCCCAATGATCGTCCTTTGCTCGAAGAACTTCATCAGTCTCATTGGAATGATCACCTATATGTCTTCTTTCATTCACCCTCAGTACCTTGGATCAAAGCCTACTTGGTCTAACCAAATGCTCTTTATGTACCAAGCTGGTCATCCAACTTAGCTATATGTTCCAACAACTTATTCCTTCGATCCTCTGAATTCAAATAATTATGTTGATCATTATCCTGCAAATCATCATGGGATTCTCCTCGGCCAATACCTGACTCTATCACCTCCCCTTCAACAAACACAGTTGGGTCGATTTGGACTTCGGGGTCCATGACACCGTCTTCATTCGAACGTTTGTATTTCTTGATCTCGTTTTAGATACTAAATTTAGGTACCGAGCGTACCTTCCACTGTAGTCGCCACTGATCGCTTCATATATTTTCGTGAGTAATAAATGGGTCTAAAAATATTTTTAGGGTGACTAATAAATTTTTAAATAGAGAAGGTTATTGTAATATCTTTTAGAGAGAGAAATTAGCAGCTAGTGTCAAAAAAGAAAAAAGCTTCAAGAAAAGCTTCAAGATTTTCTTAAAGAATTGATCTTCAACTCTTAATCTTCTTCATCTCGATCTTCTCCCAATCAATTCTTTTGATTGTTTCGTTCGTTCGATGGACAATAAGGAGCGGTACTTCACTGATTTTCCAGCAATCAACAATCAATCCCTCAATCATTCTACCAAGGCATCTTCAGTTGATTTGGTTAAACCAAAAGACTCCAGATTATCGAGACCTGCAACCATGATTCCCGATTCCAATAGCCATCAACAATCCCACATTTCGATCCAATTCAAAAAAGAAACAAAAGACTTTCTTCAAAATTGTCAAAAACATACTCTAATAGCCAAATTTGCTCAAGGAATTCCAAAGAAACAGGTCATGGACCATTTCTTGAGTCTCAATAAATTCAAAGGGGAAGTAAGTGTCTGTAATTGGGATTCAAGACACTTACTGTTGGAATTTTCTATCAAGGATGATCTCTGTAGCCTTTGGACTAGAATTAATTGGACAATGGGTGATAAAGTCATGAGACCCATAAAATGGTCTCCTGACTTTAATCCCAAGTACGAGAATCCTATTGTGCCAACATGGATAAGGCTTGAGGGAATTCCTGAATACATGTACAAAGAAGACATTATTCTTACCATTGTTGAATCGATTGGAGCTTCTTTGAAATTTTGGATTCCTCCCAAGAACCGAACCCTCTTCAATGCTTGTTATGCCTTTGTTATGCCTCTGCAACGTGATGTGTGGGTAGGGTTTGGACCCAATGATGGTTGTTGGCTTCGTATCAGTTACAAGAATGTTTCTACTTACTGCAACCCCTGCTATCATCTGGGTCATGATTCATCTGTTTGTAGAAAACTATCTTCAAAAATTCAGGAAAATACTAAACTTAACAGTGAAGAAGCCAACAAACCAAAAATTAAATCTCAAATCTATGTACCTGTTAACAAGACCAAGGAAACTGGTAAAGAAGACATAGCTTCCAAGATTATCTCTCCCAATTTTTTATCTCATGTTGTTGAAAGGGCTGGAAAAACCTTTGTCAACACTCATGTGAAAGAAACTGTTCCTAGCAGCATTGAAATATCAGATGCCATCTTTGATCTTGAAATTAATCAAGAGCAGGTAAAAAAGATTGAGGAGCAAGAAGCTTACTCCCTCAATCACCTTAATTTCGGCAGTCTTCCTACAACTCCGGTCCTGAAGCAGAAAGATACAGATCCTAGCTTCAAGTCTCTTTTAAGCAAAAAGCTTAAAGTAGTTAAATACAAGAATAGAAGCATTATTGAGAACAAAATTTGCAAGCCTTTATTTGGGAAGAAAAAACAAACCAACAACTCACCTGAATATGATCAGAATCCTTAACTGGAATATTCGCGGCATCAGCAACAAAGCTTCTCAAAGAAGGCTAAAAACATCATAAAGAAGAAGAATATTGGTATCATTTGCATTCAGGAGCCTATGGTTGATTCTACTCATATTTCTACTATTGCTAATTATTTGGGATTCACTAATTATGCTTTCAATTGCAATAGAAAAATTTGGCTTATGTGGTCTGATTTGTTTAATATTTCTGTTACCTTAGACAATCCTCAGTTTCTCAATGCTGAGATCAAATTTCCTAACTCTTCTATACCTATTACTATAACTGTAGTATATGCCAAATGCCAAAGAAGTGGCAAATTGACTCTTTGGCATTCTCTGTGTGAAATTGTTGTTAGTGTTGAGGCTTGGTTGGTCCTTGGTGACTTTAACACCATTCTCAACACTTCTGAGCAGAAAGGATGTTCTACTTTCTGCACCAATAGCGCTAGTGACTTCAACAATACCTTTAAATCTTGTAAACTTGATGATGCAGGTTACATAAGGAATAGATTTACCTGGACTAATAAATCCAAATGGAGACGTCTCGATCGTGTTCTCTATAATGCTGAGTGGGCTGACTTATTCAACAATACTTTGGTCCACCATCTACCCAGAACCTGCTCCGACCATATGCCCATCATGATTACCATATCAAACAGAAGAACTCATAAAAATACTTGTTTTAAATTTCAAAACATGTGGTGTTTAAATGGAAACTTCTTACATTTTGTTAATACTAACTGGATCATCCAAATACAGGGTCCTCCTTTGACTAAATTTTGGAACAAGTTGAAGAGGCTGAAAGGTGCTCTTAAAGATTGGAACATGAATGTTTTGGTAACATTTTTGACCTGATCAAAGAAGCTGAAGAGAATGTCAAGAGTTGTGAAGATATTCTCCTTGTAAGTGGCAATCATATCAACAAAAATAAACTGTCAAAAGCCCATGCTCTCAGCTTTAAATCAGGAAGAGTGCTACTGGCATACAAAATCTTACTCGGCCTGGATCAAAGATAGTTATAGAAGCTCCAAAACCTATCACAATTTCATCCAAAAGAGGATTCGGAGAAACTACATATTAAAGATTAGAGATGATGGCAATTGGTTGGCTAATGAGGATCAAATTAATAATTATGCTATTTCTTACTTTCAAAACATTTTAACTCAAACTTCTAACGTAAATTGTGAAGGTGCAGCAAATAATTACCTATTTAACTCTATTCTTAATGTCATTACAGATCAAGACAACAACAATCTTACCTGCAACCCTACTGAAGAGGAAGTCTTCGCTGATATCAATATCCTTAGTCCAACCAGCGCTGCATGCATGGATGGATTCAACACTATCTTCTTTACTCACTGTTGGAAGATTATCAAAGCTGACCTCCTTCATGCCATCACTTCCTTCTTCAAAGGCTATCCCCTCCCTCAAGGGGCTCTAGCCACAAGTCTCGTGCTTATTCCTAAATCTCAGAATCCTTCTTGTTGGAAGCATTTCAGGCTTATAAGCCTGTGTACTACCTTCAACAAAATCATCTCAAAAATCATATGCAAAAGAATGGAAAATATTATGCCCAAAATTATTTCTGAAAGCCAAGGAGCTTATGTGAATTAAAGACATATTCATAATAACATTCTCTTGGCTAATGAACTAATTTTTGACTTAAATAAACCTATTAAGCATGGTAACATCATCATTAAAGTGGACATAGCTAAGGCGTTTGACAAACTGTCTTTCAATTTCCTTAACCATGTCCTCAACACTTTTGGCTTTTGTACTCAATTTATTATACTGATTAACAACATTATTACCAAAGTAAAAACTTATGTCCTCATCAATGGAACTACTTCTGGATACTTCAGCACTACAAGAGGTCTGAGACAAGGAGATGCATTGTCTATTTACCTCTTTATTATTGCTGAAGAAATCCTGGTTAGAGGACTTAACATGTTATATTATAGAAACAAATATATTCAGTAAAAAACTAGAAGCCAAATCAGTATATCATCTCTAGAATTTGCTGATGATATACTGATCTTTACTAATGGTTCTCCCTATGCTATTTCTATCTTAAGCAAATTTTTACAGGACTATCAGGATCTTTCGGGGCAGACTATCAATAAGGAAAAACTTTAATCTTTACCTCTAGCAAAATGCACAATATCAAGATTCAAACATTGAAGGTCAACACTGGTTTTACTATTGAAAATCTCCATATCTCCTATTTGGGTGTTAATTTAAACAACAACAACCGGAAGCATAATTAATTTCCACTTCTCAACAACATCAGTATCAAAATTAGTGAGTGGGAAGGAAAAAACTTATCTTTTACCGGTAGGCTCTGCTTGATTGACTCGGTATTGATGTATCTTCCTATCTACTGGATGCAAAGCAACCTTATTCCGTCATGCATCATTGATAAGATTGAGAAACAGTTTAACAAATTTCTTTGGAGTTCATCTCAAAATCATTCTAAAACTCATTGGAGTAATTGGAACAGAATGTGTAGAACTTACTCTGAAGGAGGCCTCAACATCATGAACCTCAAAGATATTCAGACTGTTGCCTCTTGCAAAATTTGGTTCAAACTCAAGGGCAATGACTCTCTATGGGCCAAATTTACTAATAATACTTACCGTAAGAAACTTCTAGATGGTGACTCCAACAAAACCAGGTCTTCCAAAATTTGGAGAAGATTATGTTTCATAAAGGATTTAGCTGATCCCCTCATCGATTATTCTGACCCCAATCATCCCCAGTGGAATTTATCGAAAGACGGCTCCTTTAACACCAGAGATACTTGGTCCCATATCAGAATGAAGTACAATCAATCAAATTTTTTTGCCAAGCTTTGGAACTGCATCACCCCGAGAAAGTGTGCATTCCTCACTTGGAGGACTCTTCATGGTTGGCTTCCCACTGATGACACGCTACAGAAAAGACATTTTATATTAGCATCAAAATGTCAATTCTGTGAGAGTATTGAAACAGCTAAGCACCTGTTTGTAGAATGTCCTTTTGCTTGGAGTATTTGGAACCATTTTGCGCTTATTTTCAATGTTAAGACCGACAAATTTATGACATTCTCTCATCTCCTTCGCTCCTGGTTCCGGAATTCTTCAAATCCCATTTATATATGTTCTATCATTCCTCCCATTGTAGCTTGGGTCATCTGGAAGATGAGAAATAAGTCGAAAATTAAAAATCAAAGTTGCACTTCTTAGTCTGCTATAAACATGATAACTCACCTTATCTATTGTCTGGACACTGCTTCGCTCCTTAAGCCCAAGCACTGGAACTCCTTCCAATCTGCTGCTTCTTTACTTGGTTGCTTCAATAGCGCTAGAATCAGAGCTCCTTCTGTTCTTTACTGGTAAGCTTCTTCTAAAGACATGATAAAAATCAACGTAGATGGCTACTCGTTACCAAAAGGTGACGCTTGCGAAAGCATTATCATAAGAAGACATGATGGTAGCTTGATTTCAGCACATAGTCAACCTTATGGGAAATTATCTCCTTTATTTTCCAAAATCAGAGCCCTTATCGAGGGTCTTGTTCTCTGCCACAAGCTCAAATACAACAATGTAGACCTCGAGACTGATTTTGAAGCCATATTATCTCTCCTCAACTCTAATTCTTATCCAAATACTCTCACCAAACCGATAGCTTGCATCCGGAGCCTTCTCAGTCAGTCCATGTTGGTCAGCCACATCAGTCAAGTCCAAAATGCTGCTGTTGATTGGTTGGCCAAGTGGACCAACAAATGCAAAATGAAGCAGACGTTAAGCTCCAGCAATCTTCCTTCTCAGCTTAAGTCGATAATCGACCTTAAAAAACAACAAATCCCTTATATAAAGGATAACTCTTAAACCTCTCTCCCTCTTTTATTTCGATGATATTCTCTTCTAATCTATCTTTATTATAGGACTCTTTCAACTGGAGGGTTTGGAATTGAAATCTGTTGCTGCTGAAGATTCGATTGACTCTGGATTGAAGCTTGAGAGGGATAAGTTCTCATTCGGTTTGGAAATTTGTGTTTCTGAGGATCCTTCTATGGTCTTCCAGGTTTTGTTGAGTTGATGGATCTGAAGATCGTTTAAGTGGCTGATTTTTTGAAATGTTGGTTTTGAAAAGCTTTTGAGTGACGGGCTCTTTAAGCTTTTAGAAGAGAAGAATAGAAGAATATGAATCTAGGGTTTTAATTCGATTTTATGATCTGATAGTAATACTCTATTATTTGATTATATTTAATCCCTTATGTGGGATCTCTTTTTCTGTATCTAACTTTGGTTCCATAAATTGTGGTCCACGTGATTAATAAATGTTCTAAAATTTTATTAAAAAAACTAAAAAAAAATTAGAAGGTAAAATGAGGACAAGATAGTAAAAACAAGTGATAAGTTTTTTTTCATTTTGAAATATAGAGGAAATAAAAAAAATGTGATGGAGAAAATAGCTTCACCCTATAATTTATTATTTTTTATATCTTTTTATACAAATATCAAATATTATAAGAATTAACTTTTATTAACATGTTCCGTTGTTTTCAGTGTTTCAATCATTACATTTCATTTGAAGGATGAATAAATGAATGGTTAAAGCACCCGTGAACAAGGAATAAATGAAGACGCTCCAAGAACGCTCATCTGTTCTTGAAAATTTCATCTTCTTCTCATCCTAATTCTAGTTCACCTCTTCTTATGGAAACGCTAAATCAACATAAATATTGTGAAGAATTTCCTATCTTCACGAACAAATACAGGAAAAGGATACTAAGAGGAAATTTGTTGATCTCTTTAAACCTAATAAAGACTTTTTTTCGTTGAATCCGAAATGGATCAAGGAATCAGAAAACCATTTTTCGATCCAGTTTTCCGATAAATTCAAAACTCATCTGCTAGAACAATCAAAAACCACTTTGATTGGGAAATTTAGTAATGGTGTGCCAAAGAAAACCAAACTCGACAGTTTCTTGAGCTCTCTGAAATTCAGAAGAAGTTACAATTATAAGGTTTGGGATTCGCATCATATATTTCTTGAATTCAATTTGAAGGAGGATGTGTGTATAATCTGGTCGAAGAATGTATGAAGGCTCGACGACCTCGAACCTGTATGTGGTTTGCCAGAATTCCTTTATAATACGAAAATGGTGAATGATCTTGCTACAGCTATAGGAACCACATACAGAATAGTTATCCTAGAGGATAATAGAGCACATAGGAATTCTTGTTATGCGCAAATTGAGATAGATATCTCAAAACATCTGAAGCGAAAAATATGGATTGGATTCGGAGAAAATGATGGGTGTTGGATTTCTATCAATTATGAGAACATTCCTTCATATTGTGGTTATTGTTTTCACATTGGGCATAGACAGGTTGATTGTAAAAAACTATCAAAGAATGTTGAGGAAAGAAAGGACATGAAAGAAGATGTTGTGAACACGGGAAATCAGGATATCCACGAAAAGGAATCGGAAAAGAATGCTAAAA
Organism: Limnanthes douglasii subsp. nivea; assembly: GCA_036936605.1. Lineage (NCBI taxonomy): Eukaryota > Viridiplantae > Streptophyta > Magnoliopsida > Brassicales > Limnanthaceae > Limnanthes > Limnanthes douglasii. The sequence continues at coordinate 145,085,327 of JAUPFV010000004.1, forward strand.
CATGCAATAATGATTCAAGAAATAACACAATCAAAGTTTACACAAGGAAAATCAAGTCAATGTAAGACAAAAGGATCAAGATTCTCATGAAGAAAGTAATAACCAATCTGTTAATGAAAGTAATCAATCTGTGCCTCAACAATAATCCTTTCATAAAAAAATCAAGGAAAAACTTCAGCACTCTAACATGGAGACATATCATCAACCAACCAGAAAGGACTCGCCTACAAAAGACAGTTCTGAATATATTGAGGCCCTGAAAAGACTCGAAAAGGATTACATTCACCCGAATAATTCTGATATGGATAATATCTCATCTCCTGACCCAGAAAATATAGGAAGTTGTTCAGTATCTCCAACCTCTTCTCCTAGCCAAAGTTTCAATAAAATAATTTAGAGTAAGTTAAAGTCTGCAAAAAGAAGAAGAAGATCCTTAAGTAAACTTAAAATCAAGTCCCTAAACTCGGGGGACAAACTTCAAAAACTCTATTCTAATAATGATCAGAATACTTAGTTGGAATGCAAGGGGGCTCAACAACAAGCCAACCAGGAGGAGACTTGTTTCTATGGTCAAGATTGAGCACATAAAGATTCTTACTGTCCAAGAGTCAATGACTAAGATTGATAAAATTGAAGAGATTTCAAAATCTCTTGGTTTCAGTTTTCACATTTCAAATATTTCCAATAAGATTTAGACCTTTTAGATGGATGATATTAAGATTAACATCATTCCAAATTTGGACCAGTGTTTACATATGGAGGTTACTTATCCTGGTATGAAGGATAATTTTCTTCTTACATCTATCTATGCAAAATGTCAGCGTATTCAAAGAATTAACCTTTGGGAAAGCTTGTTGTCTTTTAATACCTCTAACAAATCTTAGGTGTGTGCTGGTGACTACAACACTATATTCTCTCATGATGAGCAGTTAGGATGTATTTCTAACTATCAAACTAGTATGGACAACTTCACTGAAACCATTAAAGCTTGCAACCTAGAGGATGCTGGTTATGTAAGGTCAAGATACACTTGGTCAAGAAGCAACAAATGGAAGAGACTCGATCGAGTCCTTATCAATGATAACTGGTTGTTGGTTTCAACAAAACACAGGTTTTTCACATGGTCAGAACTTGTTCTGACCATGCTCCTTTACTAGATAATAGCTTATCATTCTAATACTAATTTTTTAACTTACAAAAGAAAATCATTTAAGTTTCTTAATATCTGGGCTAATGATGAAATGTTCATGAGTATTGTTGAGCAGGACTGGAAGAGGTCTATACAGGGGGAGCCTAGTCATATCTTTTGGTATAAGCTTCGAAGATTAAAGCTTTGTCTGAAAGCTTGGAATACTGGTACTTTTGGCAACGTGTTTGATAATGTCAAGGCTACTGAGGACAAGGTTAGGAAAATGGAGATTCTTCACTTAAATAACAGCAACCAGGAGTCCAAGTCTAATCTTTTTAAGGCTAATAGTCTCCACATTAATGCTCTTAGGAATGAAGAAATGTTCTGGAAGCATAAATATTTCAATAGTTGGTTAAAGGATGGGGATGGAAGCTCAAATATTTACTACGCTTAAGTTTCTAAGAAGAGAAGGAAAAATGAAATCAAAAGTATCAAATATGGGGATACCTGGATGATGAATCAAAATGACATTGGCAACTCTGCGGCAAGATATTTCAAAAACATTCTGACCTCTCCTAGCAATAAGGATCTCAACAGCCCCCATGATAATATCTTTGATTGCATTCTTGCTCTTGTTACTACAGATGAGAATGATTCTCTTCTTAACAACACCAATGAAGAGGAGGTGTGGAGGATAATCACAAGCATGAAATCAGACAGTGCTCCGGGAATAGATGATTTTAATATTTTCTTCTTTAAAAGTAGTTGGAACACTATTAAGATTGACCTGTGCAATATGGTTAATGCTTTTCTTAGTGGTTGTGATATTCCTACGGGCATTTTCACTACTGGGATTTGCTTAATCCCTAAGAATAATAATCCAACCGAGTGGAGTAGCTACAGACCAATAAGTTTGTGTACTATACTCAACAGAATTGTGGCTAGTCTTATTAATCATAGGTTATCAAATATTTTACTTAGAATTGTCTCTAACTTGCAGATTACTTTTATGAAAGGCAGATTGATTCAGGACAACATCCTTATTGCAAAGGAATTGTTGCATTACATCAATAGAATGCTAAATACTGGTAACATCATGATACAACTTGACATGTCTAAGGATTTCGACAGGGTTTCTCTTGCCTTCATTCTAAAAGTTCTCATTCTATTTGGTTTCTCAACTGATTTCATATCCCTCATTAAAAGAATGATAACTAATGTTCATGTTTCTATGCTTATAAATGGAGAAGTATTTGATTATTTCCATATGCTGAGGGGTTTAAGGCAGGGAGACCCTTTATCTCCTAGCCTTTTTATCCTCAGTGAAGAAGTGCTGGTTAGGGGCATGTATATGATGTTTAGCAATAATAGAAATATGAAATTCAATGGTAGAACTAACTATCTAATTCCATGTATTGTCTTCGTTGATGATATCTTAGTTTTTACAAACAGCTTACCTCTTACTATTGAGACTTTGAGCAGGTTTCTTGAATGCTATCAAAGGGTCTCTGGACAGTCTATAAACAAACAGAAGACAAAGATTATTATATCTTTTAAAGCTCATCAAATCAAAATTCAAAACTTGAAAGCTCAAATTGGTTATGGAGTGGAGGTCCTTCCTACTATGCATCTGGGTATTACTTTGTCTAACAATAACAAAGGAAAGGTCTATAGCTCTATCCTCAATAAGGTCAATGATAAAATTGCTGAGTGGTACAACAAATCCCTCTCTTATGATGGTAGACTATCCTTAATAACAAATGTTTTAATACCTATAGCTTACCACTGGATGCAAAGCTGCTTATTACCAAAGCAAATCATCAAGAATATTGAATCTAATTTTAATAGATTTCTGTGGAGAACTAAGTATAATGTTAAGTCTATTCACTGGACAACATGTTCCTCTATTCGCAAGCCCTTTGGTGAAGAAGGGCTGAATATCAAAAAACTGGATGATATTCAGCAATCCTTCTCCCAAAAGCTATGGTTTATCCTAAAAAAACAACTGTCTTTGGTCAAACTTAATGCAAAACATATACTGTAAAACTGCTCATCCTTTAGAAGTTGTTATCAATAATGGATCTTTAGTTTGGAAAAGGCTTGTTAGTATCAGGGATCAAGCAGAGAGGAACATTCACTAGACTATAGGCAAAGGGGAAGTAGACTTTTGGATGGACGCTTGGCATAACATGCCTCCAATTGCTAGTGTAAGCAGTAGAGATTGGTTTCTAAGTGTTAAAGTACAGACTTTTTGGAAGAATGGTGGCTGGGACTACAATGCAATGCAGGGCAGTTTGTCTAATGAAAGGCTGGAGGCTATCAACAAGATCAAGCTTAATCATGAAAAGGATGATGCAATTAATTGGAATCTATCGAAAGACAGAAATTTCAATATGAAGAACACTTAGAATCATCTTAGAACAAAGCATACTCAATCATCTATTTTCAAGAAAATCTGGAGCTCATGTATGCCTAGGAAGTTCTCTTTCTTAACTTGGAAACTACTAAATAATTACATTTCTATTGATTCAATCTTAATGAAGAGACATTTAAGCATTGTTTCAAAATGGCAGCTATGCAATAATTGTGAGGACAAAAAATCATCTTTTTGTCAGTTGCAATTTTGCTTGGCAGCTTTGGAACCATTTCGCCTGCTTATTTAAAGTCAAGATATCTCGTTTTATGTCTGTTTCTCATGTTTTAAAGTGTTGGTTCTGGTTCTCCAGTAAAAAGTCTCACATAACTCACATCATCCCTCAGATTATATATTGGGTTATATGGAAGACCAGAAATAGTTCTAAATACAAGGAGAAACAGCCTAACATTAAGACTTCTATAAACTTAGTTACCAATATTATTAAAGGTATTGATGTGTCGAATAGGCTTAGAAGCATTGGATCAAATAAAAAATGCAGGTTACTTACTGGGCTGCAAATCAATGGAAAAAAACAACAAGATTCTTTATTTGAAATGGAGCTCTCTAGCAAGAGGTAGACTGAAGATGAATGTAAATGGTGCCTGTGCTCGAAATGGTGAATCTTCTGTTGGAATTGTGATCAGAAACAGTGAAGGAAACATAGTTAATGCTACTGGCCTAGTGTTTGGTAAGCTCTCTCCAATTCTCGCTGAATATAAGGCTTCGATTGAAGTTCTCCTCATCTGTTATAAAAACAATTGGAAATACATTGATATTCAATCTGATTCTCTTATAATTATAAATCAGCTTGCCAATACCACAGACTCTTAGACAAATGATACTAGTCTGAATATTTGTAGAAATCTTATATGGCCTAACATGACGATTAGACACATCTCGAGAGTCCAAAACCAAGCAGCAGATTGGCTGGCTAAATGGACTCTCAAGTGTAAGCAGAAGATTACCTTCTTACACTTTGATGCTCCATCAAAGCTTCTGGCTATAGTTGTTCTCGAAGCTCTTGGCCTAGGATACATTAACCTTGAGTAATTGTTTCCATAGAACTGTCTTGTTTTCTTTGTTATATGCAGGTGGTTTCAAATCTAAGCAGGAATGGAAGCTGCTAATGGGAGCTGTTTTAGCTCAGACTGGTTCTGTCTGGAAGTGTAGAATATAAAGGGAGAAGAAGTTCAGAAAGTATTGGCTTTCTGGATAAAGAGTATTAGAATTTGATTGTTTGATGTTAGCAGAAGCTAAACAAAGAATGGATTCGAGGTGTTGTTAGTTCACTGATTGCTTAGAAGAGAAGCGAAGAACGAAGAAGATGAGGGTTTTGATTGGAGCGAAAATTTGAAAACCGTAATTTTGTAAAACTTTCAATTTAGTAATAAAATGTATTCTTTTGATAAAAAAAAATATTACATTTACAATAAACATGTCAGTTTGTTATACTAAATTTATTCAAAATAAGTTTTAAAAGAATATAAATATTAGAAGATTTAATAAAAAAAATTAAAAAGTAGAAAAGGAAGATGGATGTTTAAGTATTCAAAATTAGTGTATGTTTAATGATTGGTCAAGAAAAAAGGCGAAAGTAAATTGGAGGAATTCGACAGGGAAGATGTTTTCACTCTTTCAGAATTGAAATGATTCAGGTAAGAACTAAACCATATCAATAAAAATGCTTTTGCCTCAATCGCTGATATATTAAACTAAATATCAACAGGGAGACTGCGTCAGAATATCGAAGCGAATTGAAGTTGCTTGTTGAGAAAGTAATGGAAGTGGTGGATGAAAACCTAGAATTACCTAAAGGGGTACATAAGAAAAGCATTCAACAATGGAGAAGAAGAATACAATTCCTTTTTCGGAACTAAAGTTGTCATTATCCGCCATGACCTTGCCCTAAGCTACTGCCTGGTCTACGGGACAATACTGACGCAGGCGAAGTGATCCTGCTCTACCAAGATGACAAAGTGAGCTGCCTGCAAATCCTTAACATGATGATTGGATTGATGTACAACAGGTGCCAAATGCTATAGTGATCTACACCGGTGATCAGATTGAGGTGCTTAGTAACGGCAGATACAAGAGCGCTTTGCACCGGATTCTGACAACAACAGATGGAAATCAATGGTCTATTGCCTTGTTCTATACTCCATCGCTAAAGTCCATTATGGCACAGGCACCAGAATTGGTGCAAAAAGAAAGACAGGAACAAGCTTATCCAGAGTTTGTGTTAGGGGAGTACATGGATGTTTATGCTATGCAGAAGTTTTCTTGCTAAAGAACCTAGGTTTAAAGCACTCAAGGCAGTGTAATGATGAGCGAGAAGTATAATATGAACAAGAACAAAGTAACTTTTAGTATAATTACTCCACTTCTAAAAATTAGTATAGTGATAAGCAAGAAGGTTCTTTCTCTTAACAGCATTATATGCCGAGAAAATGGGACAGACCCCAAAGAAGTATGTAGTTTCACTTATGTTAAGACTGTTTTTCTTCTTTCTTGTTTTTTTACATATAGAATGCCTTACTTGCATCTATATGCTTATATGCTTTCCGTGGACTTCTAAAGAAATAAATTGTTGATTTTTCCGGTCAGTAGCTTATAGGCAGACACTCGAGTAACAAATCCAGTAAGTAATGAACCGAACTAGAATAAAGAAATAATCAAGCAAGAACCAATAAAGATAAACTGAATCCATAAAAATAGTTTTAAAAGTTAGATCTTTATTCCGTATACTGGATTATTCACATTAAGAGACTTGCAAATTGTTTACCCTGATGAAATTTACAGGGTTAATAAGGTTTGGCCACCCTTCTCGTAAAGTGGGAGCCAGTATTCTAACCAATCGTATGTACTAAAGCAAGATTGGGATTTTTGTTGGTATAATCTTTCACTATTTAGTCTGTACATGAAGTCACACGAACCTGCCTTTTGAGCCCATCAAAGAGCTTTCTGATCCAGCCTCTCGTTCCAGTTTAGACAGCGGATTAAGCTGCGAAACCAATCACCTGTTTGGTCAGACTTGTTAACTGTTGGAAGCGGGTGCTGACTCATATATATCCTGACTGAATCTCCTCTCGAGAGTTGCTGTCTTCTCTTCCCATCAAATGAAACCCACGCATTACTTCGAGCGTCCTCTGGGATCTACAAAATTGCAGTTTCATTCTTTATTGTTAGATAGTTTTGTAATCAAGTTTAGGTTAGGGGAATTTTTTTTAGCTTTCGGTTCCAAGAGGAAATGCAGGAGAAAAAGAAAGCAAAAAAGCACTCCAGAAATTCTCTCAGAGTTATCACGGAAATTAGGAAAGTTCATAAGAAAATAAGTTAAAATAGTAATAAATTCTCATAATAACAAAATCATTTACTGACATTGGTTTCTCCTGGGTTTTATATTCTTAAAGATCCTTAGAGTTAAAGAAAATGATGTGCCTCCTAAACATAATAATGAACCACGACAGTCGAAATCAGGCTTCAACAATTCATAGTAATATGTCGGGATACCTTCAATTCAAGTCTTGCAGAATCTGGAAGTATGACCGGTCTAAAAGAAAGAGAGTGAGGACAGATTGGTGTGAAGAGCATGCAAGGAACATTTGGATGCACCTGCATTCCATGATTATCTGCAGTTAGTTACAGGCTTTATCCCGAAAATAAAAAGTAATAACATCACCAAATTTTTAACCAAACACAGCCAATAATATCATAAATGAAAGAAAAAGGAAGAGATAAAAAAGACTTCTATTTCTTCCGTTCATGAAATCTGCTACAAAAATCAGTAGCTTACCATGGAACCTCCTGCCGCTGTAGAGTAAGCAGTGCTTCCAGTAGGTGTAGCTACTATGACCCCGTCACCTTGCACCTACAAGACAAGGCGGTGTTAATACCATATATATAAGAATATTATCCATGTACATATAAGACAGTATATACGACGTAAGGAATTCTAGAACGTATGCGTTGCACAAGTGGAAATGATATCATATAGAAAAATAAGTGTTTTTTCTCTCATTGCCTTCTCCTGTCTGCATTTCCCTTAGTACTTGTTTAGTATTTTAACTAATATATCAAAGTAATATTATATTTAATTTTCTAATTTACTGTTGCATGAAAATATTTCATATAGTTCCCCCATGATGTTGAAAGAATTTCTGCAAGTACAGAAATGGAATTAGCAATTTAGCATTCATGGATTGGCAAATGATAAAAATGAATCAACAACTAAAAACATGAGAAAACCCAGGTCTCCTAAAAACATACCATTATTATTTCTAACTTACCACAATTATTTAGAATGTAGTAGGATATAATGTTATTAGATGATTGGAAAACTTATGTATCTACCCAAGTAAGAAACTTCATCTAAGCTTTGATCTATCTTATAGTAGTATAACCATGATTTTCCCGTTAAATTATATAAGATTTATTGTTGAGTTCCATATTACACTTAAGAGAAATCAAGCACACCTTAGTTATGAGCCGGTCATGTTCATAGCACTCTATCTTGGAAAGATATGGATTAGAGCCACGATCAACCACAACCTCGTTCAGGATATCAAATATTTTTCCAGGCATTGCTTTACCATTTCGATATAATTCACAACGGAGGCGCATTCTTAGAGTTATATAAACACCATCCAAAGTGTTATTACCATGAACAACATGCTTCAGGTCTTGCTTGAAGTCATCAAACTATGTCAGAAGAAAAAAACAATCAAAGGAAGATAAATGGGATAACTAAATAAAATTCTTGAACATGATAATGATCTCATATTCGGAAAAAAAAACGGACCATTGTTACATTTAATTTTGGTAGTACCTCATCATATTTCTTTTCGATTTCCTTAAAGGAAATTTCACAATGGATATGTCGCTTAAGAATGCTAGGTCAAAGATATACAAAAAAAGATCTCAAGCATTGCCTCCAAACCAACAACTAACTTGATATACCATAGTTGCTTACAGCGCACCGACACGCAAAGGGTCACTGGAGCCATAGTTATTGATAGCATTTGTAGCGTGTGGTATAGCGCAAGGTGCATCCTTGCGCTGCTGGTTTAATATAGCCCACGCTTTATGTGCTTACTACCTGGGCTCCTGGGGGAGATGCAAGAAAAATTACCTTCATTCTTAGCCTAAGTGTTATTTTTGGTTATTTATTAAAATCCCCATTTTTGGCTATAGCAAGCTACAAGCGCTATCAACATATAGCACAACAAGTGCTACCTGGTAAACATTTAATAAACATAGGGAAAGACTTACAGTGTGGGAAGTCAGAAATCCAAGAGATCCAAGATTGAATGATACAACCGGGGGAACAGCGCTTCTAAATAAATTTGATGCGTGCAGTATAACCCCATCTCCTCCTAGACATGCAACAAAATCAACCCTCTCATGGAGATCACTGCCACAGGGTCATGCCATGTGACTCGCCAAGGCCTTAACGACTACTAAATTAATTCAGTGTTACTTAATAGGTTATAGTTCACATACCTGGTATCTTGGATATAAAAGGTTTGAACAAATCCAAACCCCGGGATTCTCGCAAATACATCGTGTACGTCCGGTTCAACAAGGATATTCATGTTTTCTTGGTGATACAAGTAAGAAGCGACCTAGAGTCATCAGAAGGTTATTGCATGACAAAAAGACTCAAGACAATATTACTTGCAGACCCTATATTCTTGAACAGCTTTTTCAAAATAATCTGAAAGGCAAGGCATACCCCCCACACAGTTTCTACTAAGCCTTGCCATATGAAATTTATCCTTCAAATATTACTAATTTATTACTTAGTAAAGACACTTTTTTTATTGAAAAAAACAATAATTAACAAAGTTAAAAGTGTACAGAAAATAATCGTGTAAAAACACATTTTTCATAATCAACTTATCAAAATATTTATCAACGTAAACACAGTACAAACTGCATGGGTCATAGCGGTGCCCTAATAATTAACACAATTTTAGTTTGACTACCAGAACTACAACAATACAAATTGACTGCCTGTACAAAAATTGAAATCATATCAGTGGTAGAGGGAAAGAAACAACAAATCCATCCCAATGAAATTCTATGAGTATTGCAATCAATCTCAAAGGCATGCAACAATTTTTCCGATGTTTTTTGGGGAAAGTAAAGAAATTAAAAAAGCAGGTTCAAATTTTCAAATTAATAGGCCAAGAATCTACGCGGGTACCTCCTTAGCTTCATTCATGAGCTCAGGTCCAAGCTTTTTCAACAACAATACTGTCTTGGGTGTAGATTTCCACATAAGCATCTGCTGCTGAGTGCTGGGGTGAGTGAATGCCAAAGAAGATTCTGTAACTTTTTCTCTTGTACACGAAAACCCATCTGTTCGCACTAAGAACATCTCAGCCTTTTTCCTTGACTGCACCCTTACTACCCCAGTCGCCGAAGCACACATATTGCCTTCAACAGACCCCAGATCGTCATCAGTGGAAGCTGAGGAGAATGCCCCATTGCCATTCTGCCCCTCCTTAAGTGATTTAGGTGTGGAAATTTTATTCGCAGTATTATCGTAAGAGGAAACGGAAGTTTCAGCAAGATGATTTTTTTCACCTACACTAGATCTGCTTGCATTCACATACAGAGTATTTATTGTGTTAGCCCTAGAATGCTCTTTCGACAGGGTTTCGTCTTTAAGTGACCCGCCATGGTTTCGTCTCTCCACGAATGGAGATACAGTATCACTAATAGACATATTCGTCTCCTTTAATGTGTCTCTTGGAACTGATAATTTTTCCAATTTCTTGATTGGGCGATTAAGATAAGAAAGAGGAGATACCTTCTTAGTCTTGAAAAACTTTGACATTTCCTTTCTCGAGAAGACGTTGCCGGGAGGATATTGAGCATTTAAAGGATTTTCCACAAACTTTGAAACAGATTCTCCAACCTTGTTACTATTCCCTTGTACTGACATGGCATCTTTGTCAGCAGACAAGACATTATCAGCCTCTATAACAGAGGGATTTTCACTATGCCGATTTTCTAAGGAGACAACTTTCTGAAATGATCCGTTTGGACTAACAGCAGTAGCTAAAGACGCTTGTTGTTGCTTTGTTATTGAATTTGCCTCTGCTTCTACTTTATTACGAGTCTCATGCGACAGAGCATCACCAGATTGATTGGAGACAAACTGTGTAGTACTTCGACTCATGAACTGCCTCCATCTCGAAACCATAGCGGAAGATCTCCACACTCCTTCCTTACTGTGCAGGTAGATAGGTCTTTTGCTGAAATCTGTAACTAGAGATGCAAATTTCTCTACCTGCTCAACTGAAGGGGCTGTCTTAGCCTCAACAGGAATTCTTATTACTTCAATTTTTCCAGACAGAATAGCCTCATTCACAGCTGCTTGGTAATAAAAATCATTCACAGTTTCAGCTCTGATATCTACTATCGTTTTAAATCCTTGATCAATTAACCACTTCAGACCTTCTTCTGTCACCTGACCACCTTTCCAGAACGCAACTTGGGAATCTTCAGGAGCTCCAATTTTTGTCGTATTGAGAAAATAAACAGGATCCCAGTTTGCAAATAGCATGTGGCTGGGGAAATTTTCCCTTCGGGGAAAACCAGCATCATAGCATACGTTCTTCATCCTCTGCAGCTTCCTCCACACGTCGGGGTTTCGTTCACCATCAGGTGTCAAATAGGTTTCAAGTGCAAGATGCAAGTTCTCACAACATCTTTTCATTTCACTTCTGAAGACAGCAAGTGGTGGAAGCTTATCCTCGACCGGGTTTACATCCGTAACGTCCACGGAATTCGTGATGGACGATCTCCCGGAAAGAAGATCCTCTCTTCCTCTATTTAATAGAGATATTATGCATCCAAGGAGAGAGACGATTTTATCTTCTAATAATGGTTTTTCTGTGGATGGAAAGTCATATGAAACACTGCATTCACCGGTTAATGGATTGCACAGTGTGTCCATTAATGCAGTATGGAACTGTTCCGCTGCTCTGAAAATTCTACAGTATGCCTCAACTTCTGCTATATCTCCCGGAACAGGACCAACCCCAGGCAACTTTGATATATCACGAGATTGGACAGCCTTCAAATTATAGACGAAAAGTCAGTCTAACTCAGAAGGATAAGTATATTTGCCTATATTTGGTCGGCAAAAGCTATCATTGACAAATGTCAATAGAAACAATGATCATAGAGACCAGGACCAATAAAATTATAGATGCTACCTACATGTAAAACCAACATATTGAACCTAGAGCAAAAACTCTGTCAACCGATCAGATTTAAGACGAACTCAAGCACATTTTTCTACTAAGAATAAGATGACTCTCCTTTTATTTATGTCTTTGCCGTTCGACTGCCATTAGGTTTCGGTGCATGCAAACTTGCGAGAAAACTATGGAACAGATTGACTTTTTCATATTATAATAATACTAAAGAACCTACTGACTAGGCAACCAGAATACCAGATTATGGTGGGCATGAACCAAACTCTACTGGGTAGGTTCTGGCTCACAATTGCATGACTAAACTTGATTTTTTGGTAAGTTTCAATTCAATAATTGAGAACAGATAAGCCAAATGGGTTTTTTCTGATAGCATGTTTTAGGCGTCTAGTGAAGCTATTCAGCTACAATCTGAAATTCGAAAAAGAATTGGGCATATCCAAAATCCTCCAAGTGGATCAACTTGGATCGACAAGAATCCTAACCGTAGATCCAATTGGAAGTGAGAAAGATCTGTGAATAACCACTGCTAGACTGCTAGTATGCAATACAGTAGAAAAAATTTCTGTTGAAGTCAAATTGAGTATGCCATGAAGTCTCCAGTATTAGATTGTACAAACCCACTTGCCAATATTTAAGAAACATACACGAGAGGAACAGAAAACAAAAACATTTTTCCTCTGTCAGTCATTTCATCGAACAGCTGGAGCTAACTACACAAACCATAAGAAAGAACCAAGACCCGCATAAAATAAACAGTAAATGACGCAGAAGAACTAAACCCAACCTGAGAATCCAAACCCAAATTGATAGAAAAAGATTCGGATAACTCCGCAGCCACCACAAACTTTAGCTTCTTCAACAACAAATCTTTCCTCGTCAACCTAAACCTCAACCCGAAACCGATACCAAAGCCAATCAACTTTTCACCGGCGAAACAAAGATTACGTGACAGCCCGATCATCGCCGGAGAAAACATTTTGATACCGGGAAGAGACGCGTGGCACGAGAAGGGACATACCAACATATGGAATTGTGGTAAGCTTGTGGTTCTTGGTCCACCGATATTACGTTTTGGTAGATGTTTGTTTGTTAGCTGATGTTTGGATGATGAGAAAAAATTGGTGTGGATAATGTAATAGTAGCTGTCGCTGTAGCTAGAGCTGACGAGGAGGGGGATATCGGATTTTGTCGTGATATCATTGGTGATTGTGGTGCTTCTTGCTTCTATTAGTCTTTACCTTTTCGGTTGAATAGTTTCTATTGGGAGACGCTGTCTCGTTAGTACTAAGATTTGATGCGACTGTCTTTTGGTACCAGTGATGGGCTTTTCTTAGTTCAGTAAAATGAATTATTCGTTAGATTTATTTTTCAAACGTTCCATAAAATGAGTGCGATTTTAAAATTAGTCTCTAATTTTATTTTAAATAAATCTATAAATGACTTTCATCGTCAAAAATTATTTGTTTTTGTCAATAACCCATTCAATTCAATAGGTATTGAATGTTTGATTATTCATTATAAAATTATTTGTTAGTTCCAAATTATTATTTTTTCTAGTTTGTATGCTTTTAATTATAGGTCCAAAATATCTATAAATATAATTGGTTTTTTTTAAGTCAAACAAAATTAAATCTGTAAAATATGTGTTTCAGTTCCAGAAGTAGGTGTAATTTCGTTGCTAAAAAATAATTGTATTCCAATTACAAAATCGTATAATTGGTTATAAAAAAATAAGTGTTTTCAGTTGTAGAATTACTAATGGATTTCATTTTGTTTGTTTAAAAAATAGAAATATATGTGTTTTGTATAATTTTTTTAGTTAAGATTTGAAAGATATAAAGTTTTGAAGATTAAAGTAATTAATTGTTGAAGGATGTGCGTGTTTGTATGTTTCAGGGTATTGTTGGGATAATATATGGTAAACCTCAAAACCCAAATAGTTATGGTAATTTAATCTCTATATATTTATATAGATATCATTAACTTACCTTTTTCCATGTTTTATAAAGATTTTCTACATTATTACTTCTTCAATTAAAGAAAAAGGAGAATTGCTTAAAAATTGACCAAAACTAATATGTGGAATGATACAAGAAAAACCAAAATTACTATGTAAACTTATTAATTTCTTTATTTTTATCCTTGCACAATTAAAACCTGTATAAAAAAATTACTCCTTGAAGTTACAATTTTTTTGAAAAATATAGATTTCCATTCTCTCTATTTTCTCTATTTAACAAATTCATCATCTAATCAATTTAACATATAACTAACAAATATTTGTTTCATTTAATTGAAACAAATACATATTGTTTAAAGAGATAAACTAATTCCTTAATTGATTGAGTGAGAGAAAGTTAGATACATTTGAAGAGACAGATAGAAAGAGAACAAATCGACCATTGCAAATAGAAATTAAAATAAATAGATCAGCCACACCAAGAGATAGTACCGAAATTGAAAGAGCACATCGTTTGTGCCAAATACAGACATGCTTCTCGCGCCAGCCATATAGCGGGGGATATGTTAAGCACTAGTAGTTTGTCGTTCAACCTACCTTTTCTCCCCCCCCCCTCACATTTCTGATATATGATTGCCGCGGAAGACTTGCATCATGTCTGGCTCGAGCGCTAAACCCGGTGCCAAGCCTTTAGTGGAGTGGTAGCCCTCGACACCAAACGTCTGTCGCCTAAAATACCAGACTAAAATAGTTTTGGCACCAAGAATTTTCAGTGACCTGTTTTTAAAATTCATCCATATTTTATCTTGTTTGTTTTTATTCTGTTATCTTTGTGCTATTTTTTTATAATAAAAAAATTGTCTTTTAAAGGGATCAAGTAGGTTTACGTATATGTTATGTTTTTTTAGAACATAAAACCAGGGTATGGTTCCAGTGATGAATCAAAATAAACATAAAATGAAAAATACCGCAATAAAAGGAAAAAACTTATCCCTAATTCATATGGAGTCGTTTTTACTTCCATTACCACTTCTATCTGGTTCTACACCTCTTATGGGTTCTACATTGTGAAGCGATACCTCCATCCGATGACCACTTACTCTACGTCTAGGTCCAGCTCGATTTGCACCCCCCTCTCAGTTACCTAGTATATTCCGCGACACATTCACACATCATGGTAGCTACTATGTTTGGTTGAGAGAGGTAAATTTACGATTTATTTTTAGTGTTTAGTTGATATATGTATTATTATTTGATATGTTTTACTAACTCCAAAGTGTGTTATTATTTGTAGGAGCGTGAAATGTGTTTGTACACCCACTACACTAGTCATAAGAGCTAGATTTCGAGACCGCATGATAGGGTTAGAAAGGTGTTAGATGTCACACCTTTCGGCAGGCTAACCGAGTCGTTATTTTTTATGCTTATGTAGAGCGCCATTACTAAAGTTTCTTAAAGAATTGGCATCAAGAAACGAACATCTTATATTTCAGATTTGATGAGATGACTATCACCCTTAACGATGTGCATATGATATTGGGGTTGGAGGTCATAGATGACGTCTCTAAGTTTCCAGTAATAGATGACAAACCATATGCCATGCACGAGGCTACCTTATTTTTAGGTATTGATTACGAGGTTCTTATAATTGAGATCGAGTTACACAAAGAGATTGGACTGGGACTCAATTTTATATAGAGTATATTTAACGAGGCGACCTACCACGACATCAAAGTTTTGCTCGCTAATAATATGGTCTATTAAGTTGTGCATTCTTATATTCTTTAACTATTCGATTGTAGCTTGTATACTAACAAAAGAAACGATTACCTTAATCTTAAGTACACATATCTCTTACAAGATTTGATCGTGCAAGTTATACGTTCCGGTTGAGGTACTGCGGTGTTGGTGTATTTACATCATCATCTCGGTGAGGCCTCCTTGCAGGCAATGATGACTATGGTGGATGTATCGCATTTCTATACACCTGGTTACATAATCATTTTATTTTACTTTGTCTGGTTATACGTGCAAGTTATATAGAGCGACTGTCTATTATTTCTCGATGGGATGCAGGTGCGTCCATTTGTAATTCTGTGAACCAAAATTAAATTGGAGGATTACCTTCAACAATCTGCAGGAAAGCAGTGTAAGTTTTACCTTTCTCAAATAGGTTGGTTCTAATTTTTAGTTGTTTAACATATAAATGTATAAAGATACTTCGTTTGTGGTTAGTACTAGAGGATGATGGATTGATTAATATATAACTTTAGTACTATAAATATATATAATGAATAGTTGTTTAATTCATGAACAATAGACATGTTGGTATGTGTTAAGCATTAGACTTTCGGTGTGAAAATCAAACAGCAAAAGTAATTCTAGAAAGAGAAAAGCTTGTCTACTTAGAGAGAGAAAGAGTTTGTAATCAAGTTTAAATGAGTAAATGTCAATCCATCTTTATTTCATAATCTCTTCTCCTATTTATAGGACTAAAGGGTAAGTAACGGAATCGATTACATATTAGGATAAATTACTCTTTAGCCCTTATTATCTATATTCAATATCAAATTTATCTTTTTAACTTTACAAAGCTTTAATGATAACTATTTTCTCTAATCATTTTCACTCCCTCATAATGTATGAATAATGACTAAAATTTATTTGGGCCGCTTTAAACAAAACTGTTAATCTTCCTTGAAAGTTTACTTATGTTCTTCACGTCTAACTCGAAAACGTTTTGACGACCGCTTCGAATGTTCACAATGGCCACTACAAGCATTCACCTCAAAAATTTGTATGACCTTTATATGTTTGCTTCGAATATTCACATGGATTTTTTAATAATTCATCTAAAAAGGCTAGAAACTCATGGAGTACCCCTAGTATGCGTGCTACGTGCTGCTAATATGGCAGCTTACACGTGTCAGTCTACTTTAGAATAAGAAACTGTTTGTCGATTCATATTTCAACCTATATCACATGTTAAATTTTCACCTCCCTTTCTCAACTCATTGTCCACTAGCTATTCTATAAATATTCTATTAAAACCCATTTTCCCATCACTCACAAACTCTAGAGAGAGAAAGAATAAACCAACTGAAAAGTTTTATTTCACTGCCACTTCCACCTAAAACTACCAATTTCTATGATTATTCTTTATTTTGTTCATGCATGATTTGAAGATCTTTCTCCATTTCAGTTTATGAAAAAACCAAAACTCAGTAAAAAAATCTATTTTTGGCCTCTACGATGACTTCAACATTACTGAGAGAGCTGCTGAATATCGAGTTGCCGATGTGATTGATAACTCTTTAAAGTTTTCCATTCATACCACTGTATACAGGAGCCTTCAACTATGATCAGAACTCTTATGGGAACCTAAATCCTTCCAACCTGATCCTTAAAACTTTATCACAACAATCCCTTCAACAAACAAAAACTAAATCGCCTCAAAATCTCACACAAGCATATTATAACAACACTTTAACTCCTCATCGAGTTAACCGTAAACAAACGCAATAGAATTCTC
The DNA here is from genome assembly GCA_036936605.1 of Limnanthes douglasii subsp. nivea. Taxonomy (NCBI): domain Eukaryota; kingdom Viridiplantae; phylum Streptophyta; class Magnoliopsida; order Brassicales; family Limnanthaceae; genus Limnanthes; species Limnanthes douglasii. Next base: position 145,102,595 of record JAUPFV010000004.1, read on the forward strand.
CCCAAAAATCACCATAAGCATCTTCTGCTAATACTCCGACCCCTACTCGAATCAACCGTAAAGAAACATCTCGAATACATACAAAAGATCATTCTCAAAAGAGACAACTTTCTCGAAGAAGCGCATTCGTGGCAATGGGATCATCTGAGGACATCAATACTTCACAGACTCGTGCATCTTCTCCTCCCTCAAAGCAGATGGATGTGATAAATAAAGAATCACTAGCAACTCCTTCGGAGATCAATCAACAAACTACTATCGATACTAATGCCCCAAATAATTCTAAAGCTGCTACTACCAACACTTCCCCTCCTCAATTTTGAAATGAAGCCTCCGAGGAGTCTGCTGAGTCAGACTCAATAACAAATATTGACTCAAATATAAAAAATACAGAAAGCATTCCTCCCTCAGATGCCGAGGAAAATCTCTCAAAGAAACCTACTATGAAGAAAAAAGAAAAGAAGAACAAAGAACCAGACACTTTACCTAAGGACATCGCTGCAAACTTAAGCGTAAACCTGAATATATCCTCCCCGAGTATCACATTACACACAAAAAAATACAATATGAGTATTATATCCAATTTGAAGCAAATATTCTTAAAAAGAAATAGGGTCTTCCAGAAAACGTCATTCTTCGTCTTCTAATGGTAGAAGAGACTTCACTTTCTTGTTGATCAAATGAACTTGTGGCCTATCCTGAGATCATAAACTGGGGCCTTTAGTTTCCGTTTGACCTCATTTATAGTAGCATACTTCGAGATTCTTGACTTGCATCTGACGCAAGCCAGTTCAAACCTGTGGTTCACTTTGTTATCCATCATAATGGCTGCAAGACTTGGAAACATACAATTTTCAACCAAACATTTTATCGCGATGATTAGCCTTTCAAAAAATATGATGCTACCTTTCTATTATCCCACACTTGGATACTTCTTCAACCTGATTAATAATCTCCTCGAAGTTGACACATTCTGGAAGAACATATTTTTCTTTATCTCTGGAGCTTAGGAAAATGGGAAAATGATTTATGAGGAGAGGTTAAACCTCAAGTGGAAAAGTAGTAGTAAGTAATACAACTTATTTTTATTTTCTTGAACTATAATTGTGTTTCAAATCTTTTATGTATTATTGTTCCATGTATAAATTCAAAGGCGATACAAAATTCACTAAGCTGCTACCAAAAACACATTTACCAAACATTCTGAGTGGTCAGAAAAATCATGGTGCAACAAATTCCACAGCGCCTTTGTGCCTCTGAATTTTGTGAAGAGCCATCTATTAAGGATCTCTCCAAAAACATTTATCCCAGCTGACGAACTAATGGAGCCCTCCAATCCAGGAGATGTCGTGAAAATGCTAACAACTCATGACGCACACCTCATACTACTTATCCGGAACGGATCGCAGAGCCACTTGCCTCTAAAGAAAAAGAAGAAATAAGTACAAGCTAGCTCATCCACATACCTGAAGCCAAAGAAAACTCAAAGGCAAACCAAAAGGAAAACCAGCGATAGTAACACCGATAAAAGAGCTCCAAGTGAACCTTCAAGAAAAAGAAAAGTTCTTTGAAAAACCCCTTGAATAACTACCACAGAGAATATTGTTGATGTGTCTCCTCAAAATACAATCCCTCATACAGATAGAAAAAAGTCAAAAATTATTTGGAATTGAAAACCATGGAACAAAGAATATGTTTGGCGAGGATATTATTGGTGATGATGAAATCCAAGATATTTACAAGGACATGGACCTTGGTCTTTTTCGCCACATCGCGTATAACGGGAATCGATAAATACAAAATATCCAAAACCACATAGCACAAATCGGTCATCAAATTAAAAAAGCCAACTTGCCACAGATTTAAGTTCCAATTTTCCTCAGGTATCTTCTCCAGCTTCATTTGCTATATATGATAATTATCCTCCTCATCCTGTCGAGGAACCTTCCGATGAAGTATTAAATATACTATGACCTTTCACTGGCCTCAAAGATACAACCAAACAACTATCAAAAGAGGTCAAATCGGCGCAAGGTAAATTGGAGAATCTTGCAAAGGATGAGATCTGGTGGAAAAATAAACTTGATTATAACAAGAAGCTGAGAGACATTTACAATCAACACACCCTTGAACAATTCCAAGCCTTCCAGGCTGACATATCAAAATTTCTTAGGAGAGTCATCCAAATCAAACGCCGTTTGGTTGCGATTAATGACCAAGATAAAGAAAAATTAAAATTTACGCATCAAACCAAACTGAACGAGCTCAAGGGAAAACATGACATTAAGCTAACCGAGGAACATTTAAAGTACTCATCTTTGAAAGAGTTGCTCGACAAAAGTGAAGGAGAAAAGAATAGAGTAATTGAAGATTTGGAATTATTCAAAACAAAAGGCGAGGAAGAAAAATACATTGCCATCAAAGCCGCAGAGGATAAAAGAGGAATGGATAGCCTTGATGTTATCAAAATAAGAAAATAATAGGCAAGAATCTCTTTGATTCGCAAATTTCATGAAGCGTTTTCAAGGGCAAATCTATCATAATTTTAGAGGTTGATTCTAGTAAAACGATGCCCTAAAGACGCTTTTGTGACTGTCCCAAATGAATCATCCTAAAAAATTGAATTTGAGGTTGATGAAGATATCTTAGAACAAGAAAAGAGCTCTTCAGAAGGAAGCTTAGATATTGTTCCCAACGATGGTGAGGAGGACTATGAAGTAGTATTGTATATAAATGATTTTGTTGAATTGCTGATGTTTGTAGTGTCCGTTGTTAATTTATTGGTGTTTGTTGTTAGGTGTTCATGAGTGCTTAAACATTTAACACTTGTATTAACCTTTTTTGCTTAAGTATCACCGCTTCTTTTTGTTTGACATTTTTTGTAATCAAAATCACCTCATTAAATATTTATCGCCTCGCATTTCATATTGTATGACTTACCATATCGAACCATGTTTTAAATATATGTTAATATTTCGAATAATGTTTTTAATGGTCGTTAACACATCGAATAATATCATCACTTAAATTAACATTTCAACAATGCTTTAAATAGACGTTAACACTTCAAATAATATCACCACTTAAATTAATACTTTGAATCGTGCTTTGAATGGATATTAACACTTCAAATAATATCGCCACTCAAATTGGCACTTCGAACCGTACTTTAAATGGACAATATCACTTTGAATAATATCACCACTTAAATTAATACTTCGAATAATGCCTTAAATGAACATTAGCACTTTGAATAATATCATCGCTCAAATTGGCACTTCAAATCATGCTTTAAATGGACATTAGCACATCGAATAATATATTTGTAAACAACCCCAAAGATGAGCAGCCTTTATGTAAGCGTTACTAAAAAACGAACGTTGGCTAAGAAAAATAACTTCATTAAAAAACTGCAACTGTGGATGTGACACCTCGTTGAAACCTTTCCGCGCCAGTAGGAGAGGAAAGAGTATACCACTTACACAAACAATACAAACAACAAAACTATTATATCATCTAAGTATGAAAATAAAAAATCATTCCCAATACAACTTCAAATGTTCAATGTTTCATGGGTGTTGTAAAAATTTTCATTCTTTATCCTGGAGGCGATACCTATCTGGTTTAATTCGCTCCATTACGGAATAAAGACCTTCCCAGTTATGCGCCATTTTCCCTTGCCTCTTATCCTTTGTATGAAAGAATATTTCCTCAAAACCTTGTCTCGCACGTTAAAATTTCTTCGCCTTGCCCTTGAATTATAGCGACTTTTCATCAAAGTTTGATAATGAGTTGAATTCAGATGCGCTCTAACCCTTTTTTTCTTCAATTAAATTAAGCTCGAATCTTATTGTCTTTGCATTATTATCTTTGGAATACTGAATTATTATGTAATATGGTAGAGTTTATTCTGAAGGACTCACAATATACATTCCATATACCAAGGCAAAAAAAGTTTTTTGAATAACTTCTCTAGGTGTTGCTCTATAAGCCTATAACACCTCTTGCAAATAACCAGGCCATTTCCCAGGAGCACGATTCAAATTTTTCTTTAACCATTCTAAAATCGACATGTTAGTTACTTTCATATGTCCATTTTTTGAGGATGAAAAGATAAAATGAAGTCATTTCTCTATTGCTGAACTGAGGGCCGTTATCTGTAGTAATCTTCCGATGAACTCCAAAGCGATAACAAATACTATTAAAAATAAACTTGATAACATCTTTAGCTTTGGTACCTGGCAATGGCTCAGCCTCAGCCCATTTCGGAAAATAGTCTACTGGCACAATAATTGTTTGTCGTCCTCCCAAGTCATGGGCAATGACCCTACTAGATCTATTCCTCATATATCGAATGGAACCGCTTCGAAAAGTGAGATTGGTGGTACTTCTGGTGTATGGATAAAATTAGAAAATCGCTGACAAGTATCACAACCTTGTACCAAATTTTTAACATAACTCATAACGGAAGGCCAATAATAGCCTGCCAACAAAACCCTCATTGTTAAAAATTTAAACCCATAATGAGCGGAACATTCTCCATCATGTAGTTCAGATACAAAATCTTGAGATTCATTCTTACCCAAACATCATAATGGTTAAGTGTAATAGATTTATAATATAAAAGTTGATTTGTATATGTAATTTTAGAGAGAGAATGTGAATGGTTGAATTGTAGTGAGAAAAGAAAAAAGTAAGAGTGAGTTCAAGAAACTAAAATCGGATCCCTTTATCCATAGTCTTTAGGCCTATTTATAAGAATGTTGGGATATAAATGAAGCAGTTATAAAAATAGACAAATTGCATTATAGCCCTATATATTTACAACTAATATAAAACCCCTTTGATAACTTTATAAAACTACTTATTACAACTTTTCTCTAATTCTATTAAGTCCATAATAGTTTGTATCCTTATCAGTATCCTCATATTCCTTATAAAGAATAATGAATAAGGATAGAAATTTTCGAATCTACTTCAGACCAACATTGTCAATCACCATACTCTAAGTGACCTCGAATACAAGCCACCCATCATTGCTTCTTAAACCATATTACATGAAGATCGCTTATTTTATACTTATCACCCTCGAACCAGACTATATTTAAGGTTGCCTCGAATCAATACTATTCGTTATTATACTTAAGGCCGCCTCAAATCTTTATGCAATATTTTCAAGTTTGCTTTAAATGTACATGTAGTTTTTCGATTATTTCTCTAATGGCAACTAGAAACGCATAAAATTCCCATGTACGCATATAGCACGTTATTAACTCTGACAATTTACAAGTGTTACTCTATTTTAGAGTAGGCAACCGTTTGACAGTTCATGTTTCAACCAATAGTCGTTGTCAATCTTCCACCTTCTCTTCCCACTTTCTCTTTTATATAATCGTCTATAAATATTCTTCCCTTAACCATTTCCACTTCACACGCAATTCCTAGAGAGAAAAATAAAACAGTCTGAAAACTTCATTCAACTGCCACATTTATCTGAAAACTCATCTTCTCGGATTCACCTTCAACTTTATGCAGTCTGATTTGAATATTTCTCTTCATTTCAGTTTATAAAAAAAATCACAATCTACAAAAAATCCCAATGTTTGGTATTTACGATTATTTGTGTATCAGTGAAATGAATGTTGAATATCGTGCGGCGTGAGTAATAGATTACTCACCAAATATTTTAGCTAATACCACAACATACATAAATTTTATCCCTGACCAAAGTTCTTCAAGGTATCAAAACCCTTCCAACCCAGTTCTTAACACTTGCTCTCCACAATACCTTCAACAATCAAAACTTAAATCGCCTTGAAATCCTTCACAAGCATATTATAGGACCGCATCAACTACTCCTCGAGTTAATCGCAAAGAAACACAAGTTAAATACTCTCAAAGAACTTCATAAACATCTCATGTAGAGACCATTAATCCTCATCAAATTACTCGCAAAAAAATGCCTCGAATTCAATTTGGAAAATTTACTTTTGCCAAAACTAACTTCTTCGGAAAAATATATTTGTAGCCATGGGAGATTCCGAAGAAATCAATGCTTCACAGAATCCTACTTCTTCTCATCACCGGAAGAATATGGTTGTGAGCAATAAAATGTCACAAGATACTCCTTCAGAGACCCAACAACAAAATAAAAAACTGTACTCTCAAACTCAATATATAACACTAGCGACAAAGCCTCACCTCAACTGCGAGATGAAGGCTCTAAAGAAGATGTTGAATCATAATCGAGGACAAAAACTGATTCTAATATTGAAAAAATACAAAGTGTTGCTGCTTCAGAATCCGAGGTTAGCGTTTCGAGGAAACCAGCTCGAGAGAAAAAATCAAAGAAAAAGAAAGATTCAGTCGAATTACCCGAGGACATTGCTGCAACCTTGAGCGTGAACCTAAAAAAGGTTCGCCCTGAATTCCTTATTGCATTGACAAAAATGTACAATATGAATACTATACTTAATCCCATGCAGAATATTTGAAAAAATAATGGGGACTTCCAGATAACATTGTACTTCGTTTACCAGAAGTATGAGAGACTCCACTATCTTATGGAGAAAATGAACTTGTGGGCTACCCTGAAATCATCAACTGGGGACTTCGATTCTCATTGGACCAATGATAGTTGAATATTTTGAACTCATTGACTTATTTCGGACGCAAGCGAGCCCAAACTTATGGTTTACCCTCTTATCCACCATTATGGCCTCCAAACTCGGCAAAATTCCCCTTCCACCAAATATTTCATTGCAATGTCGGGCCTTTCCAAAAACCCAGTGCTAATATTCTACTACCTCACCCTTGGAGATTTCTTCAAGCTAATTGAAGATCTCATAGAAGTTGATAAGTTTTAGAGACAAAGGTATTTCTTTATCTCTGGAGCCTGAGAAAATGGCAAGGAACTTTCTGAAGAAAATCCGTTGAGGATCAATCTTGAGTGAAATAATACCAGTAAGGTAATCAATTATCCTTAGATCTTATTATTTTATAATTCAATTTATTTTTATATATTGTTGTTGTATGTATAAATTCAGAGGTGGTATAAATCCTGTCAAAAACCTACCACGGATATCTATGTCAAAATGTCTAAATGGTCAAAAAATACACGGGGTAACGAATTTCACATCGCTTTTCAATATGTGAATTTTATCAACAACCATCTATAGAGAATCCCCCTAGATTTTATCGTCCGAGAAGAAGAACTATTGGAGCCCTTAAACCCAAATGATGTTGTGAAAAGACTTGTATAACCTGGCGGACGAGTCATAGTTTCGGTTCGATACAGATCGCAAAACCACTTACCCGCAAAGAAAAAAGGAAAAAGCAGAGGTTAACTCTTCCACAAACCCGAAGCCAAAGAAAACACAATGGAAGCCTAAAAGGAAAGCGACCAAAACTAATATTCCAACCATTGAAGAAAGAACTGAGGTTGATCCTTCAAAGAAAAGAAAAAAGATTGTCACTCCGAAGAAAAATAAAAGTTCTTCGAAAACTCCTCCGACAGAAAGAGTGGAGAACAACGTTAAAGTACGTCTCTAAATCCGACTGCAGATGCTAAAGAGATAAATAAAAGGCAAGAACTTGTCGAAGCAGACCATCAAAGCTAGATAACTTAATAGATTGTGAGGCAATTGGTGAAAACGAATTCAAGACCTTTACAAGGACATAGATCCTAAAGTTGAACAAATCCAAGAGCGAATTGCACAAATTGAAAATCAAATTATCGCAACCAACGTTTCTCCAAGTGTAAGTTCGAGTCCTTCACATGCGCTCCAAACATTTTCTAACCTAGAAAATGCAGAAAAACATTTATGCGCAAAAGTTAAATCTGCTCAAAATAAAGTGGAGGATATGGCTAAAGATGTGATCTGGTGGAGAAAAGAGTATGATGGTGATCAAAATATGAGAGACATTTTCGGCAGACACATCTTCAAATAATTCCAGATCTTCCGAGCTGATAGATCAAAGTTCCTAAAAAGAGTTGTTTAGATCAAACGTCATTTAAGAGCAATTAATGAACAAGAAAAAAATAAAGTTGAATTCCTCCCATCAAAGTGAGCTGGATGAACTCAAAATAAAGCATGACAGGGAGATATGCAAAGAACAAACGAAATACTTCTCTTTAAAATAGTCACTTAACAAAAGCAAGGTGGAGAAGAAGAAGACAATTGACAAGATCCATCACTCAAGGAAAAATTCAAAGAAGAGAAACGCCTTACTGTAAAATCCACCAAAACCCAATGCAGGTTAGACAACCTTGAGGCTATCAAAAAGTCTGAAGAGCAAAAAACAATCACTTTACTCCGCGAATTCCATATGACATTTCCAAAGGAAAATTAATTAGGCTTTTGGAAATAAATTCCCATAGAAAAGAGCCATAGCAAAGCTTTCAAACCCATACCATCTGAATCCTCTAAAGAAAATGAATTAGAGGAAGATCAATACGCCTTTGATAAGAAATAAGTTCCTCAGAATGAAGCTCAGACAATTCTCCCAATAAAGACCAAGAGGATTAAAAAATGTATTTTTTGTGTTGTTGAATCACCAGTTTTTGTGTTGTTTATGGTATTGTTTGTACTATCATTAATAAGTGAACTTATCTTTTTGCATGGCTTAAAAATGCCTTTAATATGTCTAAGGAACAATGCCTTCTTTTATTGCATAACTTATCTCGCATTACATAACTTATCTTTTATGAACAAGGTGTTAGTAATTCGAACAATAACTTCACTATAACTTATGTTGTTTTATGAGCATTCGTACCTTCAATATTGTTGTTACCTGAAAGAATGCTTTTAATGAACGTTAGTATGTCGACTACTACTACCTTTTCAAATAGTGTGTTTAACAAATATTAGCACCTATAATATAAAAATCACTTGCAAAATTTCTTTCAATGAACGTTTAGCACTTCAAATATTATCATTATGTGAAATAGTGCGTTTAACGAATGTTAGCACCTCGAATACTACTATTTCTTTGAATAGTGCTTTAAATGGACGTGTAACACTTCGAATATTACCTATTTCTTCAAACAATGCCTTAAATGGACGTGTAACACTTCAAATATTAACATCACTTTGAATAATGTTTTAAATGGACGCGTAGCACTTCGAACATCACTATCATTTAAATTATTTTTTGTTAACTACTTCAAAGATGATCAGTCTTTGTGTAATTCCCAAAATAGCTTAAGTGTTTTAGTCTATAATAATAATTGGCCTAGAAAAATAATTTTAGTGATATCTTTGTGTAAATATGGCACCTCGTTAAAACTTTCCTTGGCCAACATGAGAGGAAAGAGTATGTCACTTATACAAACAAACAATAAAATCATATTACTATAAAAGTTTGAAAAGAGAAAAAATCATTCCCACTATAATTTCAAGTGTTTAATATTTTAGGGGTGTTGTGGAAGTCTCCTCTCTCCATCATGGAGGTGATATGTAGCTGGTTTGAATCCTTCTTTCACCATATAGGGCCTTCCCAATTTGGAGCCATCTTACCAAGCCGTTTATCCTATGTATACAAAAATACTTTCCTCAAGACTTTATTACCCACCTTAAAATATTTTCATTTTACTTTCGAATTATAATGACTCTTCATCAAAGTTTCATAATGAGTCGAATTCAGATGCGCTTTAACCCTCTTCTCTTCGATCAAGTCAAATTTTGTCCTCTTTGCTTCATCATTTGACTCTTCGAAAAAATAAACTATTCTATAAGAAGGTAAAGTTGATTATGAAAGGGTCACAACATCAACTCAATACACTAAAGAAAAATGAGTTTCGTGAGTAGCTTCACTGAGTCGTTCTATAAGCTCATAACACCTCTTACAAATAATTTGACCATTTTCCAACAACACCTGTCAAAGTTTTCTTTAATCGTTCTAAAATAAACCTATTAGTTACTTTCACTTGACTGTTTGCTTGATGATGAAAATGTGTCAAAAATACTGTACAATACCTCTCAAATTGCAAAAATAAACCATTTTTTTATTGTTAAATTGAGGGCCATTATTTGTAGTAATCTTTCGAGAAACTCCAAAACGATAACAAGTATTATTCACAATAAACTTGATAACATCATTAGCTCTTGTACCGGATAGTTGTTCATATTCAACGTACTTCCAAAAATAATATATTGTTATAATAATCTTTTTTCATCCTCCCAAAGCCATAAGTAATATCCCTACTAGATTTATTCCCCGTATGTCAAAAGGAATCGCAGCGGATATGTAAGTAAGTGGTACTGATGGTTTATGAATATAATTAGCGAAACATTGGCAAGTACACAGCCTTATACCAAATTCTTAGCATCATTCACGATCGAAGGGCAATAATAACTTGCCAACAAAACCCTCTGCATCAAAGACTTGAATTTACAATAAGCTAACCCTTCCATATGGTGTAATTCAGATAAAATTTCTTGAGATTCATGCTTTCCCAAACACGGTAATAACGGTCTACTTGTAGACTTGTTATACAATACCCTATCTAACACTGTATAACCATGAGCCTTGTACCTCAATCTCTTAGCTGATTTGACATCTTGTGGAAACGTTCCTCTAAGTAAAAACTTTACTATGTCAGATTGCCAGTCGCCTTGAACTACTTATGGAGTGACAAATACTTCCTCAACATACTTACAATGTTCTGATCTTGTTAAATTTGAAGGACTTTCATGTAGCAATATCCATAGATTTTCTTCTGTATATACAATGGTTACCAAAGAATTAGTAATTGTATTATCTCCATGATTGATATGATCAACAATCACTTCATCAAACAAAAACGTTAACCCTTGAATTTCACAAAGATACAAAACTAACTGATCTTTCTTAGCCTCGGATATTCCAGTCATGTGATTTGCCACCAGCTGTGAATCTGTCTCTAATCGGACTGATTTCGCCCCACAAATACTTACAAGCCTTAAACCAACCGATGCAACCTTGTATTCAGCCTCGTTATTTGACACATAAAACCGAAATCGAATAGCCTGGTACATAGCTTCTCGATAGGAATAAATCAATTGAACCCCCACGGTCGATCCCAATATGCTAAAACCACCATCGGTTCGAACCACTCATGTTGGAACTTCTGGTCGTAATTATTTAACTGTCGCCTCATCTGATCAACTTGAATGAAACTCGGCAAAAAAATATGCTAAGACTTGAACCTTAATTATTGTTCGATGAGCAAACTTTATTTCAAAATCTCCCAACTCCACTGACCATTTAGTTATTCGACCATAAGTTTTGGTCGTTATAGCACATATTTAATGGAAAAGAAGTTCGAACAACAATAGTACGAGCTTGAAAATAAGGATGTATTTTTCTAGCAGCCACCACTAAAGCCAGGGCCAATTTCTTAAGCCTAAAATATATTATCTCCAGATGGCAACAAATTTTTGCTCACGTAATAAATTGGATTAGAAGTTCCCCTTTCATCTCTTATTAAAACAGCACTAATAACAAAATCCAACACCGTTACATAAAAAAATGTTCTCATATTCGAGGCTTGGACAAAATTTTAAGCGACAATAAATATTCTTCAATCATCAAAAAACGTAATTTCACACTCTGGTGTCCACTTAAACTCTTTGGGACTTCATAAAACTTGGAAAAAAAGAACACACTTATCAGAAAATTGGGAAATAAATTGATTAAAGCAGCTAACCTTCCTGTCAAAATTTGCACCTCTTTGATTGTTCGAGGTGACGTCATTGATACTAAAGCCTTTAATTAATCAGGGTCAACCTCTATTTACTTTCCACTTATGATATTTCTCAGAAAGTTACATGACCTTACACTAAAAGTACACTTTTGTGGATTGAACTTTAATTGAATGGTTCTTAAATGCAAAAAAAAAAGTTTCCTCCAAATCTTATAAGTGTTCACCATATATTGAACATTTAACAAGCATATAATCAATGTAAACTTCCACGTTTCTCCCAATCTGAAAAGCAAATGCTTTATTCACCAATCTTTGGTATGTCTCCCCTACAATCTTTAGACCAAATGACATAACTCTATAACAATGTAATCCTTGATGAGTTATAAACGTGGTACTCTCTTGATCCTTTGGATCCATCTGAATCTGGTTATAGCCTGAAAATACATTTATAAAAGAAAGAATTTTATTTCCTGAAGTGGAATCAATCAATTGATTTGTTTGAGAAACATGAAATAGGTCTTTGGGACATGCACATTTCAAATTTGTAAAGTTAACACACACTCACCATTTTCCATTCTTCTTTTTAATTAATACTGGTTTGGAAGTCCAAAGTGGGTATTATGCTTCGCGAATATGTCCAATCCTAGATAAACGATCCACCTCTTCCATAATAACCTCAGATTTTGCCACATAAAAAATGACCTCTTATGAATAATAAGCCTAACCTTTGGATTTAAAGCTAGGTTATGGCATATCACCTTGAGCAGAACCCCTACTACGTCCTCTGTATTTCAAGAAAAAACATCCAAGTTATCAAAAGAAAGTCCAACAAGTAATAACGCAAAGTAGGTGACAATAATGTCCATATCCGTAGAGATTTCCCATTAGTATATGTGTATTCCTTGACATTATCGTCTACTACTAAAGGACTCATGGATTTTCTCGTATCATCCACTTCATCTTCATCCGAGGTTAACCCTCCTAATTAGCATTCAGTCATTTGGTCATTAGAAATAGGTTTTCAAGCATGAAAAGATGTTAAATCACACTCCCTGGCTCCTTATTTGTCGTTTCAAAGCACCCCGACAAGATCCCCAATAACATATTTAAAACATTGATGTAAAGTGGAGATAACATCATACATTCGTGATAGCCAAGATCTCCAAAAGATAACATTATATCTAGTTGGACTTTCGACCACCATAAACATTACTTAGACCTTCTTTTTAATAGGGCCTTTTCCCAAATATATTTCCCCTTTGATTACTTGAGTTGTCACTAATGTAAAACCAATTATGGTACAATCATATCAAATAATCTTAGATGGATTACACATCCTATCATGTGTGGATTTAAACAACACATTTTCTGAACTTCATGTATCTATCAAAATATGTCGAATTTTGACCACATCAATGTCTGCCTCTATAATCACTGCATCTTCATAGGGTCATGTTATTCCCCATAGATCATCCTTGTCGAAAAGATAAAAGGAGATTGTATCTTTCCATACAAATAAGTAGACTTTCTACCTTCTAATTGAGTAACCAAACTTACTACGTATCTTTTCATAAAACTGTTTGTATTTTTGCCATACTGTATCCCCCCAAAATCGCTAGAGATTCAAAATATTAACACAAGCTTCAGACTCGTCCATGAACGATTGGTTCATCAACTGATAACAAAACCAAACGATCTTAGTCCGAATATAGATATTTCTAGATGTTGCATCAAAATTTTCAAACTTCGAATCCATGATCATCAATGTATTATCTGGCTTCAAATTTGTATTAACAACCTCATGTTGTGATGTGCTTAGAGGTTTCTATCCGCTACTTTATTCTTTAACAAAAGCTGTTAACTTTCCATTCCTAATGAAAATCTGTATCTCTTTATTTAACGTTATACAATTTGCAGTGTCATACCCAATGTCATTGTGATACTTGCAGAAATTATTATTGTGTTCTTCATTTGGCCTGTTTACGAGATATGACCTTCTAAAGTTCACCTGACCTTTAGATTTCTAAAAAAACAGCAATATTCTGAGTTAACTCTGCGAAATATTATGGTTTTATCCACTGATTTGACCTCGGTCTATGAGGTTGATAGCTAGCAACTTGAGTAGGAGCTCCTCCTGTTCGAGGAGGTAAATAATTGTTCACTCTCAGATGAGATGGTACTTGATAATTCGATATATTACCTTGACTCCCTTAGTTAGCAAATGCATGCCCCAAACTTCTTTGAATAGAATTAGACCCTCTTCAAACTCTAGTTGACTCCTCTACTTTAATCTGTTCTTCAACCTGACCCATCAAATCACCAAATGTCAAAGCTCTTCTTCTAGTAGTCTAATTTTCCAAATATCCTAGAAGGAATCCTCGTCTGAAAGCTTTCATAGCAACAAGTTCTTCACAATCTTCCAATTATGTCTTCGTTAATACGAACTGTCTAGTGTCGTTTTTTAACTTCCCCCCAGTGCTTGCTTGCATTGTATGATTGTGTCCCAATTGGCTCACATTTCCTTGCTTCATAAAAATTGTCTTCGGAAAGTAGTTTAAAAAAATTCTAAAGTTGGCAATAGATCTCATCGGAATCCGATTATACCACTTCAAAGTAGTACCCTTAAAAATCTAACAAAATTATCTGTAAACCAGCCTATCATCACCTCAAAATTTATCATATAATTCTTATACTATTCAATGTGGTCATCAGGATCTTGCATTCTATCAAATGTTTCTACCTTTGAAATATTAAAATGCTTTGGAAGCGATATTGACCTAATGTCAGCAGATAGAGGAGAATTCCCCCAATCTACTCCTTGCATATATTGATCATCTCCCTTAGTTCACATTATTGTATACAAGTTTTCATGAGCTATGTTAACTTATTGGTTGGACGTATTCCCCTTATACCATAAATTATCCCTCACATATTGAGGTCTACTTTATTACTTTGATTTATATTCTTTACGTGACTTTCGATGTTGACTTCATTCTCCCTTCAGAGAATTTCGATACCTCCCTTTCTAAAACAAATTTCCCTCAGAATTTGAGCTATAAAATTTGCTATCACTGGATAAAATATATCAATGTTTATCTTTCTTGTCTTTCCGCGAAGAACGGTGTTCTCTCTCTGAATGAAAATTCGTTTTTACGAGCATTTCGAATTTGGTGAGTTGTGTAAGACTTATCAGATTGGTTTCCCAATTCATCTTTTTCCTCAACTAGACATACTTCAGATTTCAATTTACCATATCGAATTTTCTACTCTCTTCGAACGTACTCATCATTTAAAACAATTATATTTTCTAACAATTGATTAATTCGATTTTTAATTTCAGATTGATGACATTGCTCGAGAATCTGACTATTACCTCGACTTTTTTCCTTGTGCAAATCTGATTTAATAGACTCAATTACTTCACAAACTGCAGGATTAGTTTTTGTCTTCTCTAGTTCCATTACGATCAATACTATTAACTGTATATTTTATATTTTATGGTTTTAGATTTGTAATCTAGGTACCTTGCTAGGTCCTAGTGTGGTCGTCAATGTTAAGTGTAATAGATTTCTAATATAAAAGTTGAATTGTATCTATAATTCTAGAGAGAAAATATGAATGATTGAAATGCAATGAGAGAAGCAAAAAGTAAGAGTCAATTCAATAAGCCAATTTCGGATCTTTTTATTCATAGTCTTCAACCCTATTTATAGGAATGATGGGAGATTAACTAAAGCAGTTATAAAAATGGACAAATTTCATTTTAGACCCTTATATTTACAACTAATATAAATCATCTTTGATAACTTTATAAAAATACTTATTACAACTTCTATCCAATTGTATGAATTCCCTAATAATTAGTATCATTATCAGTAATAACGGTCTACTCAAAGATTTCTTATATAAAACTCCATTCAATACTGTATAACCATGAGCTAACTTGACATCTTGAGGTAATGTTTCTCTGAGTAAAAACTCTATTATTTCAAGTCGCCTCAAATAGTTTTTATATAGTGACATATACCTCCTCAGAATACTTACACTATTCTGATTTTGATAAAATTAAGGGACTTTCTTGCAATAATATCAAATGATACTCCTATGTATATGCGGTTGCTAAAGAATATAAAATTGTGTTATCCCGTTGACTAATATGTTCAACAACCACCTTGTCAAAACAGAAACGTTAAATCACGAAGCTCACATAGATATAACACTAACTGATCTTTCTTAGCCTTGGATATCCATATTATGTGATTTGCCATTAACTGTGAATCCGTCTCTAACTGAACTATTTTTGCCTTATAAATACTTGCAAGCCTTAAGCCGACTAAAGTATCCTCGTACTCAGCTTCATTATTTGATGCGTGAAATCCAAAATGAATGGCTTGATACATATTTTCTCTAGAAGGAGCTATCAATTGTACCCCCACACTTGATCCCAATATGCTAGAACCACCATATGTTCGTCATGTTGAATCCACTGATAATAACTTCTAATCAGACCGACTTGAGTGAAATTCGACCAAAAAATATGTTAGAGCCCGAGCCTTAATAGCCGTTCAAAAATTTTAGATGATAACAAATGCATTTAATCTTAAAAAACGCCACTTCACATTCTGGTGTCTATAAAAATTTATTTGGTCAACACAAAACTTAGAAAAATGAGCCCTTGTAAAAAAATTCACTTCTTTGATTGTCCGAGGTGAAGTCGTTGATACCAAAGCTTTCAATTGATCAGGATCATATTTTATTCCCTTTTCACTAATAATGTATCCCAAAAACTTTCCTGACCTTACACCAAAGGTGAATTTCTCAGGATTTAACTTTAATTGTATAACTCTTAGATTGAAAAGCGTTTCCTCCAAATCTTGTAAGTGTTCACCATGTGCTGAACTTTTGAATAACATATTATCAATATAAACTTCCATGTTCCTCCCAATTTAAGAAGCAAAATACTTATTTATAAATATTTGATATGTTACCCCGACAGTTTTAAGACCAAATGACATAATCCGATAACAATGCAATCCTCGATCAGTAATAAATCTGGTGCTTTTTTATCCTTCAGATTTATCCGGATCTGATTATAACCTGTGAATGCATCCATAAAAGAAAGGATTTTATTCCTCAACGTTGAAGCAACCAATTGATCAATTCGAAATATGACATGGATCTTTAGGACTTGACTTTCAAAATACGTTGAATTTCAGTCCCTGTATTATCTTTCACTATTACTTTTGTATCCTCATATGTCCTAGCTATTCCTCTTATATCGTATTCGCCAAACATAATAAAGGGCGTTTTCTTCTTCCCATATAAGTGGGTGGACATTCTACCTTCTAATTGGGTTGCCAAACTCATCGCATATATTTTTCTAGATCTGTTTGTATTACCAGTCATCGTATCTCCACCGAAAATTACTATAGATTCAAAATATTCACATAAACTTCGGAATTTCCCTTGAATGATTGATTCGTCCATTTCCAATATGATTAAATGATACGAGCCTGAATCTAGATATTCCAATGTTGCATCAAACCTTTCCAATTTAAAATCCATGATGATCAAAGTATTCTTCTACTTTGAATTTGTGCTAACAACATGTTGTGCTCACGTGCTCCGATTATTCCATCCATTACTCTGTCATTTAACGAAAGTCGTTAACTTCCTATTTTCTATCAATCTTCAATGCTATACAATCAGTAGTAGGGGTGAGATTCGGTTGGTTCGGTCGGTTGTTTTACAAATATTTAAACCAAACCGAAATAGTTTTGTCTATAAATTATTAAACCGATTTATTAAAATAATATCGGTTTTTTTCAGGTTCAGTCGGTTTTGGTCGGTTTTATCGGTTTGAATATCAATGCGGTTTGGCACGGTTCGGTTCGAGTCGGTTTGGTTTTTTAAAATTATTATTTTTGGATTTTTTGATTTTTTTAAAACTAAAATAAAAAATTATAATAAATTTGTTAAACTAATTATTAAGCTTTTATGTTTATAATAATAAAATAATAAAAAAAATTACATACAAGAAAATCATATAATGATATTGTTATTTGAAAAGTACGAAGATAAAAAAAATACAGTTTTCATAAAAGAAATGGATAGTAAATTTTAATATATTAAACACCTTGTCCATAATATATACACTGTCCGAAAGAAAAAAATAGTGGTGTACTTAGTACAAAGGAAATATATACACTGTCGTCACGTGGGATCGAACACCTGACCCCATACGGCAGGTAGAAGCGTAAGAAAATTATATAATCTATATTGGATTCGGTCGGTTTCAGTTTGGTTCAGTTCCGAAATCCAAAAAACCGACCGAATTTAATTCGGTTTGAAAAATAAAAACCAAAACCAAATTTTATTATTTTTAAACCAACCAAACCGATTTATTTTGGTTTGGTTAGGTCGGTCGGTTAGGTTTTTTTCGCTTTTTGTTCACCCCTAATCAGTAGTATCATGCTCTATATCATTGCGGTACTTGCAAAACTTGTTGTTTCGCTCCTCCCGTGATATATAGATTGGAGCTAGTTTTCTAAAATTGACATGATTCTTAACTCTTTCGAAGTTGGTTGCCACATTATTTCTTAACTCTGCAAAATATTTTAGCCGTATCCACTGATCGGGCCTCACCCGAGGAGGTTGATAACTAGATGGTTCAGTAGGCGCTTCTCTTGTTCGAGGAGGAAGACTAGTATCCGTCTTCGGACGAGATGGTACCTGATAATTCGAAGTGCTTCCCTGATACCTTTGCCTAATATGTGCATGCCCCAAATTTCTTTGAGTGGAACTTGATCCACCTCGAACTCTCGTTGACTCCTTCATCTAAAACTGTTCCTCAACTTGAGCCATCAAAGCTCAAAATGTCAATGCCTTTCTCCCCGTAAGCTCATTTGCTAGATCTCATGGAAGTAATCCTTGTTTAAGAGTTATCATAGAAGTAAGCTCTTTACGGCCTTCCAATTATATCTTTGTTAACACAAATTTTCTAGTATAATCCTTTAACGTTTCTCATACTGCCTGTTTGAAGTGTATTATTGTGTCACCATTGGCTCGCATTTCTTTGCTCTATACGAATTATCTTCGGAATGCAGTGTAAAAAATCCTAAAGTTGGTTATAGATCTCCTCAGAATTCTAATATACCATTTTAGCGTGGTGCTTTTAACAGTTTGTGAGAATGCTTTACACACCAATCTATGATCATCGTCGAAATTCATTATATAAGTTTTAAACTACTCAATGTGATCTTCAGGGTCTTATGTTCCATCATATGTTTCCACCTTCGAAATACCAAAGCGCCTAGGAAGAAGGATCAACATAATCTCAACAGATAAATGAGAATTCCTTCAATCCACTTCTTCCATATATTGATCAGCTTCAGTTGTTCCCATAACAACATATAGGTTCTGGTCCACAGTATTGACGTACTGGTTAGACATGTTACCTTCGTATAATGAGTTGTCCCTCACATTTCGCGGCCCACCATCCTTCTTTGATCTATACTCTTTGCATAATTTTTGATGCCGACTCCCCCCCCCCTCATTCGGCGAATGCTAATATCTTCTTTGTTTAAGTTAATCGCCCTCAAAATTCGAGCTAAAACATCCACTATCACCAGATGATATGTATCAATATTTATCTTTCTTTTCCTTTCGCGGAGAACGATGTTTATATCTGATTGGAAATATGTTTTTTACGGTCATTTTGAACTCGACGAGCCGTGTAAGATTCATAAGACAGATTTTCTAATTTTGTTTCCTCTTCAACTTTTTGTACCTCAGATTTTAGCCTAACTAATTAGACTTGCTGCTCTCTTTGAATATACTCGTCATTCTAAACTTTATTTTGTCTAATAACTAATTCATCTAATTTTATATATCATATTGCTCACGTTGTTTAAGATTTTGAATATCACCTTAGTTTTCTTTTCTACGCAAGCATTATTCAAGCTCTTCGATTTCCTCCGGTATCGTAAGGTCAGCTTTTATTTCTTGCTCCATTGCAACATCAATTAGTAGCGATAATTGAAAATTTTATGGTTTTATATTTTTTTATCTAGGTACCTCGTAATCTCTCCCACTATGATCGCCAATGTTAAATGTTAGACTTTCGGTCAAACAATAGAAGTAATTTTAGAAAGAGAAAACAACTTGCCTACTTTTAGAGAGAGAAACAATTTGTAATCAAGTTCAAATGAGTAAATGTCAATCCATTTTTATTTCATAATCCTTTTTCTTATTTATAAGACAAAAGGGTAAGTAACATAATTGGTTATATATTATGGTAAATTGCTCTTTATCCCTTACATTATATATTCAATATCAAATTTATCCTTTTAACTTTACAAAGCAATAATGATAACTCTTTTCTCTAATTACTTTCACTCCCTGATAATTTATATCCTTAAAAATACGTAGTTAGACTCATTTCGTCTTATTATTTGCTACTTCAAAATATTATTGGTTGTGTGATGTTGATACTTGTAGGTTTGTAAGTATAATAAAAATAAGTAGGTTTGATATTTTATGGTTGGAAACTAGGTTTTAAAGTGTAAATGATACCAAAAATAAAACTTCATTTGTGTTATTGTTTGTATTGTTTTATTTTGCATATCTTTTTCGAGCCTCACCGCACTATACGTGATCATTTCCTATTAGAGGAAATAACTTGGTCCAGTGGTATCATTACCAGTGTGGAGCATACACATGCCTACTATTGTGATTGATTTTACGACAGTTCGGACATGTCTAAGGTTCTTCACCATATTAGTTATACATAACGTTGAACAAGGCCAGAAAGAAATTCAGGTCTATCTACTATGAGTTCGATCATTATGATTGAGAACATTGATCATCTTATATGCTAGATTATTTATTGAGAGGGCTTGTGATATAGATGATATAAAGTCGTTGTATATTCTATTCTATATTTTAACTCATCAGAATGTTAGCTGGTACGATCTTATTAACCAAATTTAATATCCACTCGATGATTACGTGCACCAAAACCGTGGGGTTGTCGTTTTACAACATCTGCGTGGGGGATTGCGTAGGATTTTATTATTTCCCCGAGTACCATAGTTTTACGGGGATCTCGAGAGGATCGTTGAGGCGTATGTGGAGGTTTTGTCTATTGGTATGAGATTAGCTTAGACATTTTTGTGTTATGTTTGTTTTTATATATTTTGGTGTGATGTGAGTTATTATACATTTTTAGTGTCATGTTTGTTTTAAGATATTTGGGTTTGTTGTAAATACTTTCTATTTGTCCTTTTAATTTTATAACAATTATTTTTTTTCATTCGGATTCTACTACTTATTATTAGATGTTTTGTAGTTTCCTTTTGTACCAGCTGTTTTCTTATTGTTTGCAACTGCTTTTGTACCGGTTGTTGTTAACTGTTTTCACCTAGACATTATCACCACCTATACATTTGATGTTTGTGTAACTGTTGTTTTAAGAACTGTTATTATGTTAAAATTTTGGAAACATCAAAATTAAAGGACTTAAATGAACATAAACAAACACACTAACGATTAGGAATTAAAAAAACATTAAAAAATATAATATACAAAAATACTTAAAGGAACACTAATAAGTGTTATATTCTTACATATCTAATTCTAGGAAATGTGGATGTTTCAGCCTACTTTCAATGAGATCCAACTTAATATCACGAAGTATATGTTCTTTAATTGAATAATTAATCCCCATACTAAGCATCTTATGCATCTTTTATTGAACATCGTGTGGGAGGTCACAAACCCGAATATTTGGAATCCAATTTTTTTTGTAACCTGGTAGATACATAAGTAAACATGAATTAAATAATATCAAATAAATATAAAACAACATTAAACATGAACATAAAATACATATAATAACTTAAAGCACTGAAATGAACATTAAACAAATACATTTGCTTAAAGTTCTTAAAGGAACATAAAATAACAAAAAAATTAGACAAATTCTTCGCCAAAAGTGTAACTCAACAGCTCTTCCTCTTTTTCAACAATTTTTCCTCCTAATAATATAACATATCTTTTGTTAAAAAGTCATTTACTTTTAAACGGAATGAGTTATATACATCATTCCTAATTTCTCATAGGAGATTGAATACACGATACATTGAACATTTTATATAATTGTACCTTGTAGATAATTGTACCTTATCAATACTAGTTCCGACCCAAATATTGGTCTAATATAATAAAGTAATCTATATTTAATATATAAGGATGGTTTTAGTATAAGAGAAACATAGAGGGTATGTAACGTAATAAATGGTATATATGTGTGTACTTAGTATAATTCTGGGGTGAAGTATCTAAAAGAACCATCCATATGACCCCAACAAGTAACCACCTATATTATAAATAGGTATACTATTTCTTAGAAATGAGAACACAATAATTATTTTGACTTTTACTTTTCACAGTTTCTCTCTCTAAAAAAACTTGACTCGTTTTCTCTCTCGAGAAAACTGATCATTTCGTTTAAAAATATCATAGACCAATTACCAATTATATCCCTTAATTATTTCTAGAAATGATCAGTGGCGACCATAATAAGAGGTATGCTTGGTACCTGGATATTAAATTAAAAACCATATAAATACTAAACTCGTTAAAAGTTCACGTTTAAATTATATCTTAGAATGAGATTCTCATAAAGAAATCAGCTAGCTTTGTGAAAGCATAGAAATCGGTTATTGGAACAAATCGTAACGTTAAATGATCAACTAATTCAAAAAGAACAAATTTTTGGTATGGTCAATGAGGGTTCGCTCCGGCGTTCAAAGAGTAAATATTGGTAGAAATCCAATTAAAGGTAACGATGATGTGAAATTTGAAACTTTACGAGACCAAGAGAATTACCAAGAAGTTCAATTTCAAACATATCAAAACTACCATTCTTTGAGAAGAGAAAGAAAAACAAAGCACATATATGCCCTATCGGAATCTAGTGATTCACCTGTTTCAGATTATGAGGGATATCATCAATCTAGAAGTGGACAAGTTAGCTTCAAGAGGTGTTATGGGCTTATAGAAAGACACCTCGAGCGGCGAGGGCATAATTTGATTTGATAGAGGAGAGAATAACAAAGGCACATATAAATTTACTCAATTATCAAACTCTAATGAGGAGGAGATACGCGTCTAGAGTCTGACGTAGAGAATTTAAAGTGGGTGATAAGGCTAATCCTTTTTCATTTTCATTAGAACTTTATAAAATTTATCATTCTTTTTTTAAAAGGCATAATATTGTGTGACAAGTTGAGTTTGAGCATACTCAACCCATTTTTTGTTGGCATTAAATTCCTTTTGAAGTTGACCGAACTGTTTAGTTACAACATCATGTTTCCCCGAAGGGATTTAACCTTCTTTGGAAAAAAATTAGCATTCATTTTGAATTGTCTTGCATATATTTTGAACTCAACCAAAAAGTAAACCAAGTTATGTAGGGTCAGAAAAAACTCATCCGTTGAGAGTAATAAGAATGTATCTTTTTAACAGGTAGATTCATGTGGGTTATTAATTGACAACTGCCGTGTTTAATTTACCGAAGGAATGGTTCTAGTTTGATCAAGGTTTTCTTCTTGAGGTAAAAGTGAGTTAGCTTTAGGAGAATGAATATCTTGTTTTTATTTACTATCTTTTGACAGTACTGAAGAATGACTAGGGGGAGAAATAGTTCAAAATTTATCTATGAGAGGGGTTGATGATTTATCAACATCACAAGTTTTCTTCTTATTCGAAGAAAAATATTTCTTCCTCTTAACAAAATCATGAGCAGTGGTTTCCTAGACCAAATTATCAATATTAGGAATGATTTTTTCATTGACTTGTTTCTTGCTTTTCTGATCAACTTTTGTACTAAACTTTTTGTTCTTATTCTTAGATGGTTAACATTCAGATTTCTTCTTGACTTTATGCTTGTGAGTCTTATTTCTACCTAGGAGGATAAATCAAGCATCCCGAGCTGCCAAACAATTGACAATGTGAGATAGGCTGAGGAATCTATTAAGTTTTTTGTAAAAGAGAAATCTCATAAGAAATCGTGCATAAGTTACTCTGAACTAGGTTTAATAGGTCGAAACATTGGTGGAATTCGTTAGACCATTGTTATTTAGCCCATTGATTCAACCGTGTAAAAGTTTCATCGGCAATTGGCAGATGTTCTTGTTAACCCTTAGTGATTTCTGCATAAAATAAATGAATTAGATGGCAATATCTACTTATATTCTTCCACTTCATTGAGATATTTCAAGATACTCATGAAGTACTCGTAATAAACTTTATGAAGTGCTATAAGATACTCAGGAAGCACTTGGTTCATATTTTCTCTAAGAACTATAGTTATCTCGGAGGGAATAGCAAAAACTTCTTTACATTTATTCTCTCGAGGTTTCAGGTTTGTCTTTCAAACTTCCCTACAATATTCGACCTTCATCGTGTCATTGATGATTTGTACTTTTCCAACACTATTAGATACTTCATTAAAG
This sequence comes from Limnanthes douglasii subsp. nivea, assembly GCA_036936605.1. NCBI lineage: Eukaryota > Viridiplantae > Streptophyta > Magnoliopsida > Brassicales > Limnanthaceae > Limnanthes > Limnanthes douglasii. The sequence goes on from JAUPFV010000004.1 coordinate 145,126,799, forward strand.
TCAACAACTCTTGACTCATGACTTTTAGCCTATTCAAAAGATTCGTCAAGTAGTCAGGGTGGATTTCTGTACCGGATTGTGTTTGTGCCTTTTGGAACAAAATACTTTGATAGAGGGATATTTTATTTTGAAGGGATCATATGTGAATCCCTTTTGGTTCCTTTTGGTCCGTTCGGGTGAGGATCAGCCTTAACCTTCTTGTTTTTATTCTTTTTCGATCTAGATGAGTGATGTCTCTTTTTTTAGGAAGATTTGGTAGAGGGTTGTCATTAGTTTCACCCATCGCAAGAAATTGGGATCCTCGAATAGGTTTTATAGAACAAGATTTTAGATTTAGGGTAGATGCATTTAAAATTATCCTCCTTCAGATATCTTCGCAAGAACTATGGGGCTACTTATAAGGGTAGGATTTATCTGACCCACATATTGGTCAAAGATAATAAAGTGATCTATATTTAATATATAAGGGTGATATAGTATAATAGAAACATAAAGGGTATGTAATGTAATAAAGGGTAAATATGTGTGTACTTAGTGACTTCTGGGCTGAAGTATCCAAATAAATCATCCATATGGGCCCAATGAGTAACCACCTCTACTATAAATGGGTCTACTAAACATAATCATTATTTTGAATTTTAATTTTTATAGCTTATCTCTAGAATATTTGAGTTGTTTTCTCTCTTTAGCAATATAATCATCCTCTCCAAATATATTTTAGATTGATTACAAACTATATCTCTCAAATATTTCTCTTAGCGATCAGGTACAACGATAATTGAAGGTTTTGATTTAACGTTATACATCGCAAGTGAAGTTACTTTACCATTAGATGCAGCTGATGTTTATTACTTTGTCGGGGGGTTTACTCTGGAATTAGTACGGGCTTGTTTGATGGACATTCCTAACGGTGCTACAAAAGTATTGATCGGTGTTCCGAAACTAGCGACCGATCTCCCTATTTTTGGAGTTTCCGACTATCGGCATGAGATTTTAATCACTCTTATTTGACGTATTTGTGCATAGAAGGATCCATATTGGTAGAAAAAATTAACACAAGTTCTGTTTCCCTTATCACGACCGTGACCGCAACCACGACCACGAACGCGGTCAGGAGTACGATCACGGGTTTTCACCTTTTATAGTTGTTCATAAAAATCAAACTCTTCGAGTTTTGAATTTAAATTTTCAAAGTTAACTTTGACATCTTCTTCCCTGGTTAGTTTAACTCGATGTACCATCTCTATTCTTCAATAATGCTCGTCTATAATTCAGGTAAGAGCATATCCATTTGCTTTTCAGATTGGATTTAGTTCGTGGGTATATGGTAACCCTTGTGTCGTAATTTCAATAAAATAGCATGTTTATTTGCACGTCCGGTCTTATCTAGATAATTATCGTGTATTATCAACAAAGCGATCGGTGATACATACTCATGTAGTAATTTGAAAGGTTTAAAATCCTGGAATTTATGAATAAGTAATATTTGTTTAACTCTATAAATTATTTTATGGTTGAATGTTTCATTAGAATAAATTCATGAACCTTCTCCCAAAATCCTTCGAAATAAAATTGGATTAACCATATATATTCTTCAAACTAGTGTGCGAGCTTTCTGACTTATTAGATGTATGATTGTATAATGCATGGTCGTGTTATTGTACCCATAAACAAACCTCTTTTTATATAGTGTAATCCATGAGTCTATGACGTACTCGACCACCTTCTCATGGTCTCTGAACATCGTTTTCATTTTATTTAACATCTCGTTCATTCAATCAATAGTGGCCGATACAATGACGTGATTCCAAGTAGCCAGAAATATGTTTAACTCATTGCCATCTTTAATTTGTTTTCCAAGTTACATTCTTGTTAATATGCCAATCACATAACATATGAATCACACTATGGAATAGTTTGTCTATAATATTTATTAAATCAAGTTCATGGTATGTGATTATAACACAAGGCAACTTACAACCGTTCTCTTACATAAGCATTTTCAAACATCCTAGAGCTTATTCATCGTTGTATTGCTTTTCTTTTACCATGAATGTAAATCTAATACAAAACATTTTATTGGTCGATGCAACCCCGACTACTTCTAACAATGGTATCCTGTATCTAATAACCTCGTATGTGATATCTATGATTAATAGCTGGGGGAAGGTGTATAATAAATCGACGTGGATGTGCAAAAAACAAATCAGTTACGACATTGGATCTATCATTGAGTGTATGATCCCAGTATATGTATTTGTGCAGAACCAATTTTGCTAACAAGCATTGCATTTGCAAACGAAACCTATTTTCAACCAACTTTGTTCTTTGATGGTGATTTTATATGTGATGGAAGTTGGATGCATTCTTCATATCGACCTTCTTACGACACCAAATATTCGACGCAAAATTATTTTGTTCACCATCAAAACGTCGAGAGGCTCTTTTTTCCTTTGGTTTTAACTTCGACTATTGCAAATGTCCTTGCATATACCCAATTATATCATGGTTGTGTTTGCTGGAAATGACATTTAAGGTCCATTTATCATCATCTGTATCCATATTACCAACCAAATGAAAAGGAAAATTGATTATTTTTCCCGAATGGCTTCCGCTTAAGATCACACTCTTTCATCGTAGACTTAATTATACCAGATCGACACATATTTATACTCTACTCTATGTGTTCGTTTTTTTTTCTTCTGAGTTCCTGATATGATAGTTTAAGTGAGAACCCAAACGTCTTGCATTTTTCTTTGATCTAATCGGTGCAATTAACAAAATGGTGAGCATAGTCAATAACAACTAATATTTCATATTGGGTAACCTCATGTAATGCATATAAAGCAAATGAATCAATCAAACGCGGAAACCATATTACAAACGACCATTATGTCATGTATATGGTGAACACAGTGACCCGGGCGCCATGGCTAGGCACAAGTGTTAACCATGTCCGCCAAGCCAATGACGCTCGGTTCATTGTGTCCGCCATAGGCATGGCAGAAAAATGTCATCATTTTTTTACAGATTATAGTGACAAACACCATATGGGCGTCATTATTTGGCGGAATCGAGTTATTTTTAAGTTTTTTTTAAATAACATATTTTCAAAAAAACAGATAAATAGAATGCTTTATACCTCTTACATGTCCATGCTCGTTTGTAGGGGAACAACATGTCTTCCACTTCGGCCATGATTTTTAATTTTTACAAAGTTGGAAAAAATAGAATTTTGGTAAGTTTAGATTTTTCATTTTTTTTATAGTAAGTTTAGGAAGTAAAATTTAAGTTTTACTAGATTTTATGTCATGTAATTTCGTGAAGTACATAATATCATAAAACGTAAATAAATAGAGATATAAGTGGTAATGGTAAAACCTGGTTCAAGGATAAAACTGGAAGAAAACCTTTAACTGGTTGATATTAAGTATTGTTATAAAAAGTCCTAAGAAAAAGGAGGATTGTGCTCGTATTTAATGTTTTTGAAAAAAATCTAACCCCCTTAATGATGTTGGTTGTGGTATTTATACTATTTTTCTCTGATTCATGGGTCGTGCGGGTCAAACCTTACATTTAGGTCAATCATATGAGCCCCCAACCCCAAGAACTAAGGTGCTAAGCACATTGCTGAGTCATGATTATACTTAAGTTACTATTCATTCGTTGAGTTTTATTCAATATCTCCGAAATGCTCTTCGGATAATACCAGAACCACTATGACAGGCTTCCAACGACATCTGATCTGATTATGTAGCCCCCTTAGCTCTTTAAAAAATATGTGGAATATGTATCCATGCTGAATGTTCGATCTCCTGGTGGATTGATTATAGAAGAGATATCAGAGCCGGACAGGAGTTCATCTTCTCATAGACCCTCAGTAGTTTTCAGAAAAACTTCTCTTGTTTCATCTTTAACAAATCTTGAACAACCAGAACTACCAGTTCAGCTAATCGAAACATCTTTTACCAAAACTAGAGCTGTTACCAGTTGTAAAGATCCATCCTTTTTCATTTCTATGGGGTCAGATATAAGAGATAATACACCTCGAAGGGTTACCATGCTTTTTAACGCCAAAACTGCAAATGCATCTGTCGATGATGCAGAAAAACTTAATGAAGGTTCCATAATGGTAGAGTCTCCACTACTGCCTACTCTGGATCCAAATCCACCAATTCCACCCACCGATCCTTCCGATATCGAAAAAGGATACTGCCCTAAAGTTGGTTTCCGATTTGCCAAAAATATTGGAAGAAAATATGGATGATACTGGAGATGATACTCCATTTGAGATATCCGATCAAACCGATGGCACTAGTGTAGTTCGGGAAAAATAAGAAAATGTCAGACCGCCAGACTCCAAACCGCTTAAGGAGTGTCTTGTGGGGCGAGTAGGGCCCAACTTCTCCAAGGTCGATGTTAAGTATCTACTGGCACTTCAAAAAAAATCCTATGTGTATACCCATACAACTCAATTGGACAGAATCAGGAAAAATGGGATTTGTCAGAGTCTGTCAAGTAATGATTTATATCCCCGATGAGACTCTGATGGATAGTAAAATCGAGGAACTAATGGTATATACCGAAGTGATCAATTGGAGCCTTCAGTTCCATTTAGAATCATAGATTGTGAGATGCTTCCATTTGGTGAATTTATGCCCAAGTCATCTAAGTCCCAAAGTTTGGTATATATTACTGGCCAGCATCATAGTTTCAAGGCTTTCGAAAATTCTGATGCTCATGGAGTAATTCATTGTTGTGGCTAGTTTATATTGGAATGATTATATCTCATTTTATACCAACATGATAAATAATTATAAAGTCGTGACGACCTGCTAGAAGCTGACAAGCCTTGGAGGATCAAATTCCTCTACATCAGTGGTGCTTGGGAGAATGAAAAGAAAATCAGAGCCAAGGAAAATCCAAGTTTGCTGACCAAATACCTAGAAAAGCTTAAATTAACGTTTTACGACTCTCTTTACTGTGTATTAATAATAATCCTTACATCAGAGTTTGATATTAAATTGTACATCGAATGTTGATATTAAATTGTACATCAGATTTTGATATGAAATTGTATATCGGATTTGTCTTTCAGTGTTTTCAAAGATGTTCTCAGAACATTTGGATGATGGCCATACCACTTTTACAAAGCTGAATCAATAGCCACAAAAAATTGAGGAACCGGTTTTCACAATTGTTTTACTACAACAAATATGGTGATGGCCCATATGTGAAGAATAAGCTCAACCATGGAACTCTCATTAGAACAGTTTATCAGTCCTCCTGAAGCTGCTGATATCTTAAAAAGGATTGAGAAAAAAATGGCAAAATTTATTTACCAGCTAGGAATAAGGCTCCTAGTCATCTTGATAAAATGAAGAAGAATAAAAAAATATGAAGATCCATTTCAAGGGCTTCTCGATATGGGTAGTTTAGGATTGCCATGAGAGATTAATGTTGCATTGTTGGAATTTGTCGCGATTACTGTAGGTGGGGCTAAAGATCCATTGCACTCTCCAAGGTTTAAGAGGAAGAAAGGGCAGAAGAGGAGTAAGGAAAGGAGTGATAAAAGAGTAGAGAAAGATAAAAAAATTGACCCTGGTTTGGAGGTCATACTCCGACCCGAAGTCCTTCCCTCCACTACTCCTATTAAAATTCATTCCCAAGAAGAAGTACACGCCAACCCTTCCTTTCCAGTGTTTCATGTTGCTAACCAGCCTTCTCCTGAAGGTGAAGTGAGTTTAGAAGACCTAGGAAATTTGTACTTAAGCGAGTTTGATAAAGAGGATTTTGACAAGGCATTACCCCAATCCGGTACCATCGCAAATGTTGTTACCCATGATGGTGAATCATTTGTATTATCCAGTGAGGATGATGCTCTGGGCTATGCAGTTTCAGGTTATATAAGGTTAATCATTGACTTGGAGAGGCAAGTTAGATCTCAAGCCAGTGCCATTTTTTCCCTTCGTACCGAAAATCAAGGCCTGAAGAATTCCATTCGGCCGAACAGATCAAGGTTGAGACTTTGATCAAGAAAAAAAGTACAACTTAATAAATTGTACGAATGTTTATTAAAATTAAATAATACAAAACAATTATACATTCGATTTATTGAACATATATCAAAATTTATATATGAGTTAGTAATAAAATTAAAATGTTGTTATCTTTTGATTCGCATTTAGAAAGCATAAACCAAAGTAAGGTCCATACCGACTAGAATGGTTAATAAAATAAGCAACATTACTACTAATATATATGTTTGAAAAAAAGAAAAAATATTTATAGTATTTATCATAAAAATGAGTAAAATCAAAAGCAATATTTATATATTCTTTTGTTTATTAGATGTGGGACTTTACCAAACAAATTTTCTTGTCAAATAAGTATCACTTTTACCTTCCCCTTAATTGAATTTAATCTACTAACTCTATTCAGGTTGTTTCAGGATTTACTACATGAGTCATAGAACTTTACAAGAGATTTCTCCTCATCATTGGACCCAAATAATAGTATATCACCCCCCCCCCCCAAAAAAAATTAAAGTAAATTAAATCAACACACAAAATTTTTACATGGAAAATCCCCTTTGATGTGAAGAGTAAAAGACCACAACAATTTCAAAAATAATAAAGTAACAAAAAGAGAAGCAAAAGTGATTAATACTATAAAAAGTGATTAATCATTTTGAAACCATATTTCTTTTAAAGATCGAATGCACAACTATGGTAAAATATAAATTTTGGTTTCTAAAGTCTAACTTTTGTTGTATTTTGTTCTTTAGGATATTTTTACAATTTTAGTTATTTTTTGTTTGATCCATATGTTGTAAATGTTGGTTAGTAGTTTATCTAACTTATTCTGAAATGAATTTTCGTTTCAATACGATTTATAGGATGATATGCATCAAATTTGTAGGTTCACGATTTTTACCACAAGTTTAAACACGATAAATTGTTTTGAACATGTAGTGTGAATCAATATTAGAATGTTTGCATAATCCATATAAATGTGCAAATTTTTTTGCATTGACTTTGCAAACATGATGAACATCTTCGCACAAATATGTACACATTTTGTTTGTAGGTATTCTTGTTGTTTGGTGTGATTTTATGTTGTCAAATTATTTTATATTAATTTAGATACGCAAATGAGAATAATAAATAATTATGTTTTATGACTATAATTCTAAGTCTTACCCTAGCATTATTTGTAGTAAAATTATCAATTGTTAATGTAGCTATCTTATTATAAATATTATATTATAAACAACACTCCAAAAGTACATCCACAAGTTTTTTTTTGTATGTGGAGAATGAACATATACAAATATGTAAAAGCAAGTTTAAATTTTATTAATTCACCGCTGCATAAATTAAAAAATTATAAGGAAAAAAAAAACAACAACGGCACTAAAGAAAGCTTTCATATATTTGCTTATATTTTATTAACTTTCTTTTACCAATAAGAAATCTATTATTGTTTTATATAATATGTGGCATAAAGGATCATAATTGCATGCTTTTAGATATGCTTGAAGAATCAAAGTGGCATGCTTTTTGTAACTCTTATTATGCATGCTCTTTGTAACTCTTATTATGTAGTTGTAAGACTTTAACATTGTCTATGCCAATTTGACATGCTATTATTAATTTATTATAAAGGATTTAATGCTTCAGGGACATGTTTTTATATATCTAACGGTTAAACTAATATTAACTTAAAATTAAACAAGTCTTTAACCGTGCATGCTTTTAGATATGCTTTGAGGATCACAGTGACATTCTCTTTATAACTCTTAGTATAAAGGGTATAATGGTTTTAAGGCTTCGGTGGCATGCTCTTATATAGCTAATAGTCAAACTAATTTTAACTTAAAATTAAACATGACTTTAACAGTGGCATGCTCTTATATAGATTATTGTCAAACTAATTTTAACTTAAAATTAAACAAGGATTTAAGAGTGGAATGTTGTTATATTGATGATACTCAAACTAATATTAATTTGAAATGAAATAGTAGCAGATAAAATATAAGAATATAATTAAAAAAAGTGGTAGTACCCGATACTCTGACTCTGGAAATTCTAATAATCGTCGACATGATGTGAGGTAATTACCATAAAACCTATAGTTTTTGTTTGGTGAATACCACGTGTTCGTTGTTAGAACTATTCTATCACGATTTTTTTTCTATCCAGCTCATTAGTTTTCGCTTGTGAAGAATGTACATCTTTAATATATCACTCTTTAACGTGTTTCTTGATACTATTTTAAACAACGGTTGGACATGTGAGACAAACATTCTAAATCCCAAATTATCTATCATTGAAAAATGGTACTCGTGTATCACAATCATCCTTGAAACCGGTTCGACCCGTCCCGAACCCAACTCAAATTTGACTTTATTTTTAATTTAAACAAAAGTTTTTTTTTTAACCAAACCAAATATGACTAAATAAACAATTAAATATTATTAGAAGAAATAAGCATAAAATTTTAATAAAATAAGTAATATAAGATATATCTTAAATAATATAAAAAATATATAAAAAAATCAATTATGTTATGTTAAATAATAAAGACTAATGGTAAATTAAGATTGAAAGTATCGAAGAAAAACTATTTATAATTTATGAAATTAAGTTTATAGGATGAGAATATAATAAATAAATATATTATGGACTCTAAAAATAAAATAATTATTATTAAAAATGTATATTATGGAAACAGTAGAATCGTTAGTCTTTTAGTAAATTATATATATATATATATATATATATATATATATATATATATATATATATATATATATATATATATATTAATTATAGTTATATTTTACAAATTAACAATAAATTTTTAATATATTTTTTATATATTTTATATTTCCGGACTGATTTGGGTAGGACAAATTAAAAATTCATACTCGGTCCGACCCGTCTATCGATCATAATTTATTGTGCTCGTCTCGTTATATGTTTGGATCAGACAAAGCCCGCTCAAATTAGACCGGATCGGGTCGGTTTGGATCCGCTCATACCAACATTGCCATCTCTATATTCTATATTGTCCTCACTAGAAATTTTAATGGAAGGGTTATTTGTCGATACATGAGCTTCATCTTCTTCAACTAATGGTTCGAATGATTAAGGGGTTCTTGTCCAAATTATGTGAAAAATCAGAAATCGTTCATTGTGTTTACTTGAGAAGTTTGAGATGTCTTGATGAAATAAAAGATCTAAATGTTGTGCAAAAGAAAAAAAATATTAACCGTCTGAAATTTAATATAAAATTTATTAAAATATAAAAACCAAAAAATTTGTAAGAATATCAAAAGATTGAAAACAAATAAAAAATCTGGTCTCTTCTCTCTTTCCGTAAAACTTAGAAATGAAATAAATCAAACTTAAAACCACTACTTCCTACTTAATTTTGTTGTCCGTTAAGAATTTAATATTCTTGATAATATGTACTATAATTATAGTGGGTACTAACTAATATTTGACATAGAGATTAAATAAGTCATACTTAAAACGACTACTCAAACCTAATTAATTTTGAGGTATAATAGATTCTTAATAATATTTACTATAATTGTAGTGGGTACTAACTAATAATCTAATATACTTTATTGGTTGTAGACAACTTAAAGCTACAAGCCTACCATATCAATAATCAAAAGGTATAAAACACAAACATCAAGCCCCCAAGGGGGTAGCCAAGTTGGTTGAGTATGGCATTTTTGTGACCAAAAGGTCATGAGTTCGAGTCCCTCTACATACGCTTTCTCGGCTGAGCCTGTCACCTTGTGTGGTTTACCTTCTGACGTTGGTTTGCAGGCTATCGCGTCAGACTGAGGGTTTACCCTGTGCGCACTCATTGCACTCTGAGTAGCGGCTGCGGGTTCCCTCCGAAAAAAAAAAAAAAAAAAACACAAACATCAATTGTAATTGTAGTGGAAATTCATAGTCATTTCTAAAACTACCGATAACCAAAAGATATAAAATACCAAAGTAATAAACTACTCAATTTCCTAATTAATTTTGATGTTTATTAAGATTTTTTTATATTAACATTCACTATTGTTGTAATAGGAACTACTCCTCCTTTCCAAAATGTTTTGTCTTTCTATGAAATATTTTTTGTCCCAAAATATTTATCATTCTCGTTTATCAATGCAAATTTAAATATTATTTATAATCAAATACCAATTAGATCTCTACTTTTTTTTTTTATTTTTTATGAAAAAGAGAAATAATTATTACATTTTTTAATATATATGTCTAACTCTAAAACGATAAACATTTTGGGACGGAGGGAGTAACTAATATCCGTTGGTTCCAGAGAACTTTAAACTACAATATCAATAACCAAAAGATATAAAAACACAAAAGGAATAAAATAGCCCCCAAGGGGGTAGCCGAGTTGGTTGAGTATGGCATTCTTATAACCAAAAGGTCATGAGTTCGAGTCCCTCTACATACGCTTTCTCGGCTGAGCCTGTCACCTTGTGTGGTTTACCTTCTGGCGTTGGTTTGCAGGCTATCGCGTCAGACTGAGGGTTTACCCTGTGCGCACTAATTGCACTCTAAGTAGCGGCTGCGGGTTCCCTCCGGAAAAAAAAAAAAAAAAAAAAAAAAAAAAAAAAAAAAACAAAAGGAATAAAATTTGAAGCAAACATAAAAAAGAGCTAGAAATTTATAATCTATACACATAAGAACCGATCAAAATTCTCAAAAATCTAAACAGAACCCATATAATTCAATGACACGAAAAATCTCAAAAAAGGATGATCAATATAAGCTCGTAATATTAAGATTTTAAGTCAAGACATAGATTAACAAGTAGCTCAACATATTGAATTTTTTTATGAATGAGGAGCTCAACCGATTGAATTTCTAATACGAAACATACTAATATTTACTTAGTTTTCCTCCAAAAGATAACAATAAAGGGTTTGTGATCACAACTAAAGTAGTGTCTTTAAGTTCAAACAAAGTAAGATAGTGAGTTTGTCTACAATGGACATAGCAGATCAAAAATAAAAATAATGAAATGATGGTATAAATTGAAACAAACTAAGAATCAACACACAAATCCCACAGAACAAAACAAACCCTAAATGAAATAGTGGAATAATGGTATTGAAAGGGAAAAAAATAACTTACATAATAGAAAGATATGTTCGAATTCAATTTCGACAAAACCAGAGAAAACGAGATGTTGGAATCAACTTCGCCAATAGAAATATCTATAAAAATAATAAAGTTTTGATGGTGTTGGTAGCTTTGGCAAAGTGAAAGGCTCGAAGAAGAAACGTGGTATGAATTGAAGCTGTTGCGGCTGCCTCTAGATCCTCTAAGTCGGTGTTTACATTACAGTAGTAAAAATTAGGTATTTAGGTTTAGTTCTTTTTATTTTTTTAATATATTAGTTTATATATATATATATATATTGATAAAAGGGCTTTTATTGAAGTAAAAGAATAGTACAAGTCTTAAAAGGCAATTTTACACAAAATTAAAACAAAGAGTTTCGCGCTAAGCAAACACCATCTTCAACCTTCAGCCACAAAGCAAAGCCCCAAATCCAACCCTAAATTCGAATCCTCAAATACCCCAGATTAATACTCTCAAGAAAAGCGATTGCTTTCAATTTCAACGGAGCATCGTTTCTTCCAAACTCCAAACCCAATTTCTTCTCAAGAACATACTTAGCAATCCAATCTGCCCCCAAGTTCTGTTCTCGAAAAATCTGATTCACCACCATTGTTGAACATAGAAGCTTCCTGCAACATCTCAACAACGGTTCAAGATACCACGGAGCATTACCATACAACAATAAGTTAATTAAGATCGAAGAATCGATATCAACATCAACATTCCTTATCTGAAGTCTGTTACACAGCTTCAAACCTTCAAACAAGGCTCTGCACTCAGCAATCAGAGGCGAACTTTTACCGAAGACACAACCCATTCCAGCTACAATGTCACCATTACTGCTTCGAATCAAAATTCCTCCAGCCGATTCGCCATCAAAGGTACAAGCACCATCGACATTTATTTTATATCTCCCCTGTTTAGGGTTCTTCCATTTCAAATGGAGAGCGTTAAATCCAGTAGTTACATGGTTAACACATCCAATATTCAATGCTTCACGAGTAAACCTTCCCCAGTGCTTTCTGTTCAGAACATTATTTCGATCCAGACTAGATAGAATAAACAATACATGATTGATGATAGTAGTAGAGTTAGTCAAATCACCCTGCATCTTCTTCTTGTTTCTTGCTGACCATATGCACCAAGTTATGATAGAAGGTAAAATTGTGAAAATATCACAATTTTTCTGAGCAGCCCAGTACCACTTCATTACCACATGAGAAATAGTCATAAAAGATTGTACCTGAACTTTAAATATACCACTGAAGTGTCTCCAAACAGTCCAGGCCTCCTGACAATGAACCAACGCATGGTGAGTCGATTCAATACTTTCACAGTGGACACATTTCGAAACCAACTGGATATTCTTAGACTGCATAACTTCATCTGTTGGAATCCAATTATGGAGAGCCCTCCATAGCAGGAAAGAACATTTTTTAGGAGAGACAGAATTCCAGGTTTTATCATAAAGCTTTGTTATACTTCCTTTAGATCTAACGTAGTTTAAGGTGTCCCTAGTACTGAAGATACCATTCTGAGACAAAGACCAAAGCAACTCATCTTTTTTGTTAGATAAAGTAATGTCTTTGATCTTGGCAATATCAGTTGAAGTCACCATAGATCGAAGTTTATCCAGATCCCACGAACCATTTAACCAAAATTGACTGACCTGATCATTAGTACTATCCCAAAGAGTTCTTCTCTGATTATCATTGATTACTCTAATAAATGGCCTATCCGAGCACCACCTATCATACCAGAAACTTAACTGCCCTTGACCAGGTAACCAGAACATAAAACCCTCAGTCTCATCCCTAACATTCATAATTGTGGCCCATGTTTTAGATCTTCTATATGGAGAGATGGCCAGAACAGGATGAATAGCATTTCTGCAATAGATAGATAACATGAACCTAGCCCAAAGAGAACTCTGCCTTCTGAAACTGTACCAGTTCTTCATTGCATAAACATGTTGCATATCTTTCAGACTGTTGACATTAAGCCCTCCCTCTTTAAATGGTTTGCAAAGTCTTTTCCAACTTGCCCAACTAATGCTTCTTTTATCATCTTTGTTGCCCCACAGAAATTTACTGAAAAGCACTTCCAACCTGTTGATCACACCAGCAGGAAGAACAGTATGCTGCAGAAAGTAGACAGGGAAAACCATCAAAACTGATTGAATGAGCATCAGACGACCAGCAAAAGACAAATGGAGCTTGTCCCAATCCAGGATCCTGCTTCTAGCTTTACAAATAATAGACTCAAAGTTAGCAATTCTAGTATTATTTGAAATTATAGAACCCAAATAATTGAAAGGTAAACATGTATGCTTGATCCTCCACATATCTTCAATAAATCTGAGTTTCTGAGTACCAATCTTAGTAGAGACTATGAACTTAGACTTTGCATTGTTAATCTGCTGACCAGAAATAGACTGGTAGTGATCCATAATGTCTTTAAGTACCCTCATTGTATCAGCATCAGCAGTTGTAAAGACCATGAAATCGTCAGCAAATGCTAAGCAATCAATAATCATGTCACTCCTTGTTCTGTATCTAATCATAGACTGCTCAGAAGCTTTAATCTTTATACACCTAATGAGATACTCCTCAGCCAATATAAACAGACTAGGGGAGAGTGGATCCCCTTGTCTAAGACCTTGAGAATTAGGGAAAAACCAGTAACCTCCCCATTAACAAGGATAGAAGAGAATACATCTTTTATACAATTGTGAACCAGGTCAACCACCGATTGATTAAAGCCAAAAGCCTTAAAAACATGAAGGAGAAAGCTATGATTAAGCTTATCAAAAGCCTTAGTCATATCAGTCTTAAGAATAACATTACCACTTCTCTTGTTTCTATCAATATCATAACATAACTCTTGCACAAGCAGAATTGAATTCTGAATATTCCTGCCCTTGACAAAGCCACCCTGCTCCTCAGATATCAAATTAGGAAGTAACTTAGCCAATTTGTTATTGATAAGCTTCCCCAAGATCCTAGAAAAAACAGTTGTTAAACTAATTGGACAAAAGTCCTTCCACTTGTTTGGATTTTCAATCTTAGGAATCAAGCAGATTACAGTAGCCTTCACCCCTTTAGGAAGTTTATAGCCATGAAAGAAACCCTTGATAGCCTTGCACAGATCACACCCCACAATACTCCAACAAATCCTGTAAAATTCAGCATTAAACCCATCAGGCCCTGAAGCAGAATTAGACTTCAAACCTTTAACCACATCATAAATATCTACATCATCAGGAATCCTAGTCAAAACATTGTTGTCCTCCTCAGTTACAATAGAAGGAATAACATTCCACAAGTCATCCTCCAACACAACACTAGGAATCGGAGAAAGAAGCTCTTTAAAAAATTCAACAGCAGATTCACCAATCTCCTTCTTCCCATTCAACCAGACATCACCACTTTTAATTCTTTCAATTCTGTTTCTCTTAACCCTTTTCCTAACAAAGCTATGATATGCAGCAGTATTCCTATCAGAATCTTTCAACCAATTAGTATGAGACTTCTGCTTCCAATAAGACTCCTCCCTATCAAGCAAAATTAAATGATGTTGTCTAGCAAAATCCAACTCCAACTTATTATCCTCATTAAACTCATTAATAAGCAAAGCTTCTTTACTAATGATAGTCTCCTCAGAATGCTTAATGGAATAAAAAATGTTACCAAAAATAGACTTGTTCCAACTCTTTAACTCAGCCTTCAAACGAAGCTATTTAAGCCAAAAAGTCTTAATAGGATTACTAACCTCAGAAGCTCCATTAACATTCCAACTATCCTTTACCATCTTCAAGAAATGAGGGTGAGAAGCCCACATGTTCAGAAATCTAAAAGAAGATTTCGATCTTTCAAGATTAGAAGCAACTTTAATAAGAATAGGGCAATGATCTGAACAACTTCTAGCCATGTGAGAGACAGAAGTACAGTCAAAATATTCTAACCAGGCAGAGTTATACAATACTCGATCCAACCTTTTCCATTTACAACCATTAGACCATGTGAAAGGAGAACCCGTAAAACCAGCATCCATCAAGTTACAATCCATGATACAATCATTAAAATCATCCATCCCCTTCTGATTAATAGTAGAACAAGCAACCTGTTCCTGAATACTAGCAATAATGTTGAAGTCACCAAACAAAATCCATTCTTGAGAAGAAACGTTCAGGGCTCTAATATCATTCCACAGAACAGATCTCAGATCAGTCTTACACTTGGCATAAATGATAGAAACATAAAAGACCTTATTCAAAGTAGGGTGAGCAACTTTAAGATGCAAAAGCTGGTCACTATCAAACATCGTATCAACTCTATAATCCTGATTCCAGAAAACCCAGATCTTACTACTCATATTACAACAACAACCAGACAACTTCAGCTTCTTAGCTAACCAGTCCATCTTATCAGAATTCATAAACGGCTCCTGAACAGCAACAAAACTAACTTTTGACGAAATAACAATAGACTTCAATCTTTGGATGGTTTCTTTGTTTGCAATTCCTCTTGCATTCCAACATAAAATCGAAATGGTCATGTATTAGAAGATGATTTCTGAGCCCTTTTCATCTTCAATATCTTTGAAGACACAAGACCTTTAGTATTCCAAACATTCATTGTCTTTTTAGCCTTTTTTGAATCCTGCCTTTTCTGCTTACTTTCAACTAAACTTCCATTCACAGGAGAGTTATTAAGGCTTCCATCATGAATCGGAGAATCATGTATTTCTTCACTAAGAGCCTAAAAAACGTTCTTTCTTTCCAAAGTTTTCAAAGCATCTATTAATTCATTCTCATCAACTAATTCAGCAGAACCTTCATCAGCCAAAACATATTGAACAGAATCCACATCTTGAAACTTACCAGACTCCTCAACATTTCTAACATCTTGATCCAAAACAGAAGATATTTTGTTAACAACAATAGACTTTAAAGTTCTACCAACCCCTCCATCTTTCTGTGGAAGATCATTAATGTTCTGAGGCTGCTGATCACAAGGAAGACTTATATCATGAAGACTATCAGTACAAATCACCTGATTTTGCTTTAAAGAACAAGAAATCTGATCAGGAACTTCAGAACAATCCTTCAATTGCACAATGTTCCTAGCATCCTTTTCTTGAGCCAACAACATTTTCTTACATTGATCCACAGAGTGACCAATGTGAGCACAATGATTACAATAGAGAGGAACCTTATCATAAACCAGTTGAAGCCAATAACTTTCAGATTCCCCAAACTTGACTTGAACCTTATGAACTAATGGTTTCGAAACATCAATCTCAACCCAGAATCTACAACAATTCTGCTTAGCCCTATTTATTGAAGGAACCCAGACCTTTAAAGGAGTTCCCAAAATCTTTGCTATCTCAGAAATCGTAGATCTATTGAACAAGAACTCTGGTAAGTTTGGCAGTGAAACCCAAACCGGCGTATATGGAGATTCAAGACTTGGATCAAATCCAGGAGACCATTTTAATAGCCTCATTGTTTTATCACCCAAGACCCACACATTCCTTGACCATAGCGTTTTAAAATCTTCAAGCTCAGTGAATTCAACGAAGACATGTCTAAAATCCCAGATTGAAAGACTGAAACTACCTTTGAAATTGAATCTTGATAAGAATTTCCTCAAACTTTCCATTGATGGCTTCCCAGATGCAAATTTTGCAACCAAAGTGTGCTTGGAGATCTTTAACAGCCGATCTTTGTCTTCAACATTGAAGGTGATTACAGGGAAATCACAATTACGAGAAACAGAAACAGAGGAATGTACAAACTCTGTTTTATTCGGCTTCAACATATCTGCGTAAGAATTTTTATGATTTATCTGATTATCTGAATCCTTAACTTTAACCGCTTCTTCAAAAACAGGATTGGAAATAAGATTACACACAGAATCCTTCTTCTCACTCTCGATACCTCTGTTCTTGTCAATATTTCCACCAGAAATTGCATCGATCGAATTCCTAAGTATAGGAAAGTCTTCCATCGAGATATCAAAATTATTATTCATTCTCCCAAGCACAGAGAAGAATCACGATGCAGATGAATCGAATCAGAAAATTTTTACTCTGTTCTTGAAGAACAGAGTTTCTTGAAGGAGAACCATCTCAGACCATATTCTATATATATATATAATATGTATAATGTAATATTCTTAGTTACAGTATTATTTTTTAAATATAAATATTATAAAATAATTATGTTTTCAGGATGGTTCAGGCCGGAGTAATATTAATACCTGAACCCGGCCCGACCCGTTTAAGGACTTTAACTTAAATATTTGTTCCTAATTCGTTATGAGTTCAGGTCGGTCAAAACCCGACCGGGCCGAATATATTCAATTTTTTCATTTATAATTGTAGAGAATTACTAATGGTGTTAACTAGGTCAGGAATCGAGAGGGAGATCACAAGAGCTCATCAAGGACATGATGGTAAGATAACCATGCAGATATTCAAGGAATCTTCGAGAAATCACAAAGCGGCGAAGGAAACTTTATGGCCAGTCAGTGATTAATCAGGCAGCCTCTGCGGCAATAGTAATAACGATAACCAGTCTCAAACCAATGCTAAAAGAACCACCAGCGGGGCGGCCCATAAGGATGATCTTTTTAACTTAGGTATATCATCTACCCCATCTAATGTTCAAGTTTTGTAATCTCAGATATAAAAGACCAGTCAAGAGCAACTTAAGGCAGCCCAACAAAAATTTGAAAGGGATGAGGAGGCAAAAAACGATTGGATAAAATAACCGAGGATCTTCAATGATTGATTGAGAAGGTTTTTATCATAAGGAAGAATGAGAGGTACAAAATCTTCCCCGAGAGATTATCAAGGTCGAGGGCACCTACATGACTAAGAAGCGCGCAGATGGAGGCGAATGCACCGAGGGGAGCAAAAGAAAATGAAGAAAACCAACTCTAACTCAGACGATCTATCAAGCAAAGACACCGCACGAGGGCCAAGGGATTCGAAATGGTGAATATGATCAAGTGAGGCAAACCATGGAAGCTTATGTGTTACAAGAGCCCCCCGTTCATCAAATAAATATTTAAGGAAAACATCCTAAATTTTTTGACCATCACAAGATGAACTTGTACGATGGATCCTATTTTGTAAGAATTTATGTATGACCTTCAAAGGAAACTCCCTCGGCTGGTTCAACAACCAAACTAAGGGGTCGGTAAGATATTTTGAGAGGCTTTGGTTCGCGTTCATAAACTATTTCGTTAGAAATAAGAAGTACACGAGGGTGGACGACTCAATCATAGATATGTACCAGCAAAAAGAAGAGTCCCAGAGGTCCGTCCGTCAAATAAACTCCTTATCAACCTGTGAATATTGTTTTCGCTTTCAAAACAAGACTTGATCACGAGGGCCCCCTCTTTATAGACCTTATCCGCTTCCCGATTAAGAAAATGAGAGATATCCTAGCTAGGTCAGATCAATTCATCTGGGTGGATAATTCAAAGAAAGGGGACCCTACACACCCCTCTCAACATAAGGTCTAAGAGCCTATAGCCCCAAATTGAGATAAGATGTACTACGAGGAGACACACCATACAGATTTAGTCTTGATTTCAAGTAAGTAGACCATGACCCTCTTATTTTGATAACCCTACTATGAATTCCCGCCTGTCATAGAGAACATAGTTATCATATACGAAAAGATCAAGATACGAGCCAAATACCAAATTCCACGAAACATGTTCATAGTAGGCTACAAAAGGACCCATTGATACTTATGCGCATACCACAATGACCACGATTATCCTACTAACAAATATTGGCAGCTAGAAGAGGAGGTACAACGAATTATTAACAGTGGATAACTCGTCCAATTTGTCAAGCAGAGGGAAAACATAGTTAGCAAAGACATGAAAGTAGTTAGGCCTATAAACAAGGTCTCGAAAAAGATAAAAGAATAAAAAATAGCAATGGTTATGTACAATTTTTAGAAGTGATACCCTATCTGGAACCGACGTTGCATCTCGAGAAAGTTGCATGAAGGAATTGGATGTCCACGACACCCTAAGTGAAAATCTTACAAGTATATGCCAAATAGGATTTTGAACAGTAATTCGTCCATGGACTATCGATTTTAGTGACAAATAGTCTTTGAACTTTCAAAAGTCCGTTGGTAGTCCTTAGACTATCCAGTTTGGATAAAGTTAGTCCCCACCATTTGTTAATTAATGTTAAGTTGTCTTATGAAACCATACTTAATAAAAACTTGTATCACCCATGGTCTCTCGACTTTAATTTTGACTACATTTGAACTTCAATCTAAAGTCAAAGACCATTGGTGAAACAAGTTTCGGTTGAGTATGATGTCACGTGGCAGCTTTATATTAATCAACATATATGGGGGACTAACTTTATCTAAACTGGATAGCCCAGGGACTACCAGTGTACTTTTGTCCATGGACTATCTGTCACCAAAATTGATAGTCTATTGACAAATTATTATTGAAAGTCTTTCAAATAGTAACTTTATTTATCCAATAAGAAAATATATATTTTACATAGTTGTAATCATATTTATACAATTCATTATGCATTTTTTCTCTTATACTAAGCTCATTATTCAACTCATTATAGTCGTAGACTATCATCAATGACCATTAACTCAATCGTGGTCAATTACATTGGTGTGTTGATCGTAGATCACCTTTAATGTTTTTTGACTCATTTTAATGCTCACTTTATTACATACTAGCAGCGGTTATGCCATGGAAAAATCGTTGCTCATATATGAACTCATTAAAATATAGAAACACTTTGGCATGCCTCAATTAAACCAGTTTGGTTTCCTTACACAGTTGACGCCCAGTCAGATCACGTCGTTTTTGTTTCTCGGTTGGCGTCCAGCATCAGGTTCATCACTCGGTTACGCTTGGTCAAGTCACGTGGATTTTGTTTCTCGGTTAACACTCAGTTAAGTCGTGTCTATTGGTTAAAAGCTCAGTCAAGTCGCATTAGTTTCGAATCTCCATCAACGTCACTTAGGGATTGTTGTGCTACGGATTAGGAACCCCTTGATATTTAGACTCCTGACCCCCTTGGTTATATGTCTCAAGTAGGCCATGGTTATTATGCTTGTATATTACTTATGTATGTGCGATCTCACTATAGCGTGTGATCCCCTTGGTAAAAGGTTGGTATACCAATTCCTTTGAATGTTTGTGTCGCTCGATCTTTTGCTCTGTGGCCATATCTTGCTCAGTAGTATCTTATAATACCGACCTCATCAGGGATCCTCTTAGTCCATTGAGTATCTTGAAAAGATATATGAAATGTACTTCATGGAGTAAATATATATGGAAAAATAGATATGACGATTCGAGTTTGTGAATGGTGATGTGGTATAGTGTAAAAGCACGCCAACGTGCGATATGATGGGATGTCAGGTCTAGTGTGACATGAGTTGTAATCAGACGGTGCTTCTTCATGGCGGCTCTGATACAAAGGTAGCGTGTAGATAAGTAATTGATGTATTATTTCGAATCCTACAATGTGTGTATTTTTAATTAAATTTAATAATGGCATAAATCCCATCACACGTGGATTATTGTGCCAAATTTCAACTTAAACAAACTGAGAGGGTTTGCATCTCATTTTTTATTTTATGTTATGCACTTTTGGAGAGTAAAGAACGCTTGTTGTTTGTAAAATCCTGAATCTCACCATTGTCTTCACTGTAGATCGCATCGTTTAAAAGGTATGTTCGAAACCTAAATTTTGTATGCTTTTGACCTTGTAGAGTACTAGGGGGATTAGTGTTAGGTTTCATTAGGGACTATCTAGTATCCCTTCATCAACTAGTCAATTGCCTTAAATACCTCTCCCACCCCCTCCCTCCCACTAGTTACTTTGTACGACACATGCTAGATTGGTTATTACCATGCTCTTATAACCATTGTTGGAACATTGCAATCATTCAACAATCCTGATGGCTCCTAAAAATAGGGGTAAGAATAAAAAGAAAGCAAATAACCTCTACGACGACCGCACAAATGAAGAATTTGAAAGTCCCTCATTTTTTAGAAGTACTTCGCTCGTGTGACTCCTAAGTATGGGTATTTAACTCAAGATGGTCATCACGAATTTAGGATTAGGTATGGTATCCTTGGTATCATTATAACACGAGTGCATTCTGTTGGCAAACAGCTCTATCGGACTCAAGAGAATGAAACGTGCATGTATGCTACACTATTTGATTGGGGTCTTCGCTTACCATTTTATCCTTTATTCTTGATTTCTTTAGCTTCATAAATATATGCCCCACACAGCTTACGCCTAACGGGTGGAGAGTTCTCTTGAGTATAATATTAAGCTCCAAGTTGCTTGAAATTTCTATGTGTTTGGTAGGTTTCTTGACCATACTCGATGTCTTTAAGTTAACATTGTCCTCGTTATTTTATCTCCAATTGTCTGGGTAAAGAGATTGGTTGACCCACCAATTTTGGATAAGATTTGGAAACATATGTTTATCTTTGTTTTTGGGAATTGAGAGCACAAAAATGTTGTTAATAATTAATAGTTGAAGAGGCATTAGAGGGTCAAATGTAAATAGTGAACATTTTAGATAGTTTTGATAGATGAGTACCCTTGGTGATGTATTGTTAAATTATGGTATTTGATTGAAGGTGAAGGTAAACACCACGAGTGGTGCATGAAAGGCGGACCATATGGTGTAGTGAATCCATTATTAGGCTTGTCAGATGCTGCAACGTGACGTGGAGTTTAAATGCATCGTACTTGTTCATACATGTAAATTACCTATGGTCGGGGTTGTGACGTGTTCCTGAGTTAGAGGTTATCGAAGACGGTCAACTGAAGATGAAATATAGTAGGAAAATTACAACCGTGTATTGGTTGCGAGCACTGATGAAGTTGAGATTTCGAGATCATAATAGTACTTGGTTTATATTGATAGTACCCAAGAGTCGCAAAGTTAAAGACATGGATGAGTCATCTCCTTCGCGAGAAAAGAGGATAAGGGAGGAGGAGAGGCTCACGATAAGGGATGTTGGGAAGATTAGTCATCACGATGGTGACAACAAACAATCTGGAGAAAAGGAAAGAAAGAATAGAGGTCTGGCCTCATCTGATGATGATGATGAAGAACCTAATGAAATAATCGATGAATATGTGGTTCCTCCTCTAAAGAAGAAGTGGGTAATACTTGATGCAATACCGATATCCCATTGTGAGATATCGTTTGTGAATGAGAGTGATAAGGCCAAGGAGGGTTTGATGGAGAACAAGGCAAGCAAGACATCAACACTAGAGGTAGTTCAAAAGAAGGTCAAGGTACCCAAGATGGTAGTGTTAGATGAATCAGAATATAAAATGAAAAATGATGAGGGCGCGAAGAGACCTGGAGATGATGGTGGCGTACTAGCGAATACCAAATAATTACCCGAATAAGTAGTGCAACGTGGGGAGGATTTTGTGAAAAACGTAAAGTTTGGATCATTGTTTGTAAATATTTTGAGGCCAGATCTGGTACAAATAAAAGGTCACGCTGTTGAGGTCGTCTAAGCGGTTGCTGGTGTAGAAGACGTCCCTCCGGTTGACATAACTATGCCTCATTCGTCATTAATGATGCTCAGGCAATTGAAGTATTTCCCTGAGTTGTCTTTTTATGATAACATGCCGATGGGTGAAATACTGCAAATGAAACTGGAGCTAGCAATTGAGGTGAGCATATTTATTGGTTAGTGATAGGTTTTCCATACATATATATGCTAAATGATGGATTTACTTTTATATTTGAAAAACTCATCATAATTTTGTGGTGCTTGCTTATCGATGTATGTCGATCATCGATTACCAAGCTATGGAGAACTGAAAACTAGAATTTTTATTCTTGAGATCGGTTCGAGGGCTGATTATGAAGTTAGTGTTGTTTAAGAATGCATATGGGTCGGTGAGGACACGCCACGAGAAGGTGGTACGCGATAATGAGGATCTGCGGCGTGAACTCACCTCGGGTTCGATTAATGAAGTGCATGATGTAATAAGTTCCTTAAGTTGATTAATGGGAGGATCCCATTGGCTGCAAAAAATCACGAGCTCGTAAAAAAATGACGAACTAATGGCTCAGATGGATTATTTGCTGACACAAAATGTGGCCCAAATAAGGAGAGTAAAATATCGTTGATTGTTGAGAATACTAATTTGCATGTTAATGTGCTAGAAGCTAAAGCAGAGAATGAGAAACAGATGTTAGAGCTTCGCAAGAAGGTTGAGCAAGATTTAGCGGATCAAGAGAGACAAGTTATAATAGTGGCGATGCGAATGATTCAGAAGAACCAAAATGAGACTATTTTGGAGTTGTGGAAGTTAATCCCCGAGATGGTTTTAGGGTCATTAAATAAATTTAATCCCGTTGATAAGCATCTAAATATGGGTGGGGCTGTTACAATGACTTTTGATCCCATGACAAAGCAACCAGATTTAGATACCTTCAAGCCCGTTGTGCTAGCAACGAAAGCAGGGCTGACTGACACACCCCTTGGAATGGGAATGGTAATTGTACTACTGTAATCGGGAACCACCCCGCCTCTACGTGATGTTAGACATTAAGTTTTTTTGTTTTTTTGTTTATTGGAAAGTTTTTGTTTTTGCGATTAGAATTGTGATAGTGGTAGAGAACTAATCGTTTTTTATGCATGGATGTGAAGTATTTTTTGAAAATTAGGATTATATATTCCATAAAGTAGTTGTATAACAGGTGTACGTTGTTTCGGTGTTAAGTGATGTGCTTTTTAAATATTTGTTGATATGTTCTCCCTTTACAAAATTGGGGCTCAGTATGGCCCATCATGTAGCCCTTTAAGGGCATGCGAATCGGCTTATTCGCGGGAGAAATTTATTTGGCATATTGCAGGGCCTCTATAGGCTTGGTTTATTACCAATTTTCATATAATACATGTACCATGTATTGGCCTCGGTGTGGCCCCTTACATAGCCATGTAGGGCGTGGCCTAATAGCCTGTTGTTTTATTGGGCTCAAGTGGTCTAAGATTAGTATGACCCATTGTATAGCCCGTATGTGTGGTCAATAACTCAATTCGCATTTCGTAAGGAGATTGAAAAGTATATAATAAACACATAAATTTGCAAAAATAGCAAATTGTCATTCAAGTAAAAATAAATGGATGATTCGTTAAAAAAAACCCTCTACGCCATCAGAAGGGAAAAATAATGCCATTTCTAATGGAGAGGTGATAAGTGTCATGGTGTCCTTTGGTGATGATTTTATAGGGAACCTCCCAGGTAAGACCCAATTTTCTAACAACTTTATCACATGAACCTTGAAAGATAATCTTTATGACCATATCCCCTACCCATAGTGTGCGTGGATGCAATTTTAAGTTGAATCGACCCCTCTTCAGATTTAAGTTGATTGGTAATCTCTGAGTCATTGGCAGTCCCATGGCTTGGTATGATTACTTCTTTTGATATTACTTCTTCTAGACCGTATTTTAGCGCAAAAGGGTCTCTCTTGTTACCGTGTGTGGGGTGGTGCGATAAGCCCACAACACCCCGCTAAGCTTATCTTGCCACTTTCTTTTGGAGCCTTCTGCCTTCTTTTTAATGTTATCCAATATCGTACGATTGGTCACTTCAACTTGTTTGTTTTCTTGGGATATTAGGGGGTAGAGAAATGTTATTCGATATCATAGCGCTTATTAAACATTGAGAGGACCAAATTCTGGAATTGGGCGTCATTGTCTGTCATAAGTATATGTGGAATACCAAAATGGGCGAGCATCTGGTGGTGTAAAAAGTCACATATCTCTAAGGCTCTGGTACGAGAAAGTGCTTTGGCTTCAACCCACTTAAGAACTGATGCTTCTCTATTGTCATTGGTAATGGCCCAACTAAATCGATACCCCATTTATCAAAAGGGCAGGGGACTGGGTTGGAACTCATAGGCTTGCTTGGCAAGTGACTGATGTTAGCAAACTGTTGGCATGGGTGGCATTGTTTTACTATACGCTTGATATTGATTGCTAATACGCTCCAATAGTAATCTGCAAGCAAGAATCAGCGGATCAAGCTACGGTGTCCATAGTGCGCCCCAGCATCCCTGTATCAAAGTTGTTTAGAAATTTGGTAGCTTCATCCTGACTTAGATATCGCATGAGTAGTCGTGCATCACTCTTGCGGTAGATGGCGTTATCCAATATACTATACTTGGCAACATGCAACTATAAATCCCTAGTCGTTGCTTTGACCTCTAGGACAATACCATGACAGAGATATAGCATGTAGTGTTGGCGCGAGTCTATTATAGATTCCACCGTGAAGACACTTGAATTGGTTATATGGGTTGTAGTTGTGGGGGAAGTATGTACGAGTAAGAGTGGGTGATCTCCTGAGGTGGCTGCTTTTGCCAAGGTATTGGTAGTGGAGTTATCAATCTTGAGTAGTTGGTTATAGAAGACTGTTTGGAATTTGGACTCATATTTCTTGAGAGATGTTAAGCAATTGTGAATTACTTCGTGTTTAGTGTCGTAGCTGCCCTTAGCTTGGTTTATAACTAATTGTGAAACAGATCAGATTTGTATGAACTATGCTCCGCAAATATGAGCCAAGTTCATTCTTCATAGCCTGCTTCATACTCTCCCATGTTATTCTTAACTGCGAAATCAAAGCGGATAGCTTACCTAATTTCGTTTTATGTCTTTAATTTGATTACTTCACTTGCTTCACCGCCAGAGGTTCCCAAGGCCCCATCTGCTTCGATAATTCATTTATGGTTGGCATTATCTGGTACGGGCATAGTTAGGATGGATTCACCTCGCGGTATTGATAATTCATTGATGAAGTTCGCAATGGCTTGTCCCTTGATCACCGTTCGTAGCTTGACTTTTATGCCTTACTCCCCTAGTTTAACGGACCATTTTGTTAGTCTACCGGATACATCGGGATTTTGTAATACATACCTTAGGGGGAATGATGTGCACACGGTGACGGTGTGACCTTGGAAATATAGACGCATCTTACATGCTGCAACCTTGAGTCCTAATGCCAATTTCTCTAAATTGAGGTAACGAGCCACTGCCTTGACTAGAGTTTTGTTGGTATAGTATATCGACCGTTTGATGCCTTCAAGTTCCCGAACTAATATTGCACTAATTAAAAAAAGGGAAACCGGGAGGTAAAGGAAGAAGGGCTCACCCGATGCACGAGCGGATAGGATTTCTGGCAAAGTGAGGTAGTATTTGAGTGCGATGAAAGTTTTGTTACACTTTTAGTTCCATGCAAACTTATTTATCCCCCGAAGTACCTCAAAAAAGGGTGATCTTTATCTGATGCCCTTGATATGAAGTGCGATAGTGATGCGAGGCGCCCCGTTGGGTATTGTACCTTTTTATGTTTCTTGGGGGCTCCATTACCGCATTTAACTGATCAGGGTCCGCTTATATCCTCTTCTTACTAACGATGTAATCCATACTTTTACCGCTGCGAACTCGTAATGAGCATTTGACTGGGTTCAACTTCAGATTAGATTTTTCGTACAATGACAAATACGTTACTTAGCACCTCTAGCTGTTGAGGCCCTATATTATTCTTGACGATCATATCCTCGATATAAGCTTTGATATGATGACCCAATTGGTGTTTGAATATGAGATTTATAAGGTCCCGATAGGTAGAACCCACATTTATTATGCCGAAGGGAATAACGGTATAATAATACATCCCCCTTTCAGTCTAGAACGCGGTATGCTCTTTTTCCATTGGACACAAGCGAATCTGGTTGTAGCCTGAGTATGGGCCATTGGTCTTCTTTCTTTCTAACCAACACAGGGTTCGCCACCCATACTAGATACCTGGCTCGAAGGATATGTTCGAGCTAAAAGAGTTTATCGACCTCCTTGCTAATGGCTTCTTACTTCTCCATTGATAATGACCGACACTTATGGCATATGGGTTTGGGTCGTCTATCGATTGCGAGTTCATAAAAAATTCTTAAAGGGTCCAACTCTGACACACCGCTGGCACTCCACATAAAAATATCCAGATTTTGTTGCAGTAAATTTATTAATGAATAACAAAAAGTATTGTATAAATAGGATGCGGTTTTTTGCCACTAGTTTATCACTTTCATTTCCATTAGATTCAATTGGTATATCACATTTATAGGGTCATCCACCAGGTCAGACAAAAGGGTGGGGTTGGTAGTTGTTATCGCAATGGTTTAGTGGGGCGACTACTACCCCGTAACAAGTCCTGATGGTTTATTGGTTTCCCCGTATGACGCATACCAAATTTACGAAATGATACTTAACACATTTCCTAAAGGTGTAGAGAGTGGCTTCTATTCGATGTACTATGGTCTTCTAATTATAGCGTGGTATGATCTAGGAGCATCGGAAATCATAAATAGTGTTTTGACCTCCTTCTTAGTAGCGCTATAGAAACATTTAACATTAGCTCAACCTCACATATGCATTAAGATGAAGTACCCTCATATCTAACCAGAGTTCAGTGAGTAAATCAGTAAGGGGAATCTCCAAAATTCAGTCTTAACTTGCTTTAAAGATTATATTGGCCGAGTTACCCCCATCGACTAGTGCTTGGGTTACCATGACTCATTTGATATCCAGATTGACTGTTAGTGTATCCTCATGGAGTGACAATCCCTCGTAAATCTTCGTTTTTTAAGGTGATTCAAGTATTAGGTCAAATAATTGTGGTAAGAATCCTCTCAATGGCATGTACATCGTGGTCAGAGTTAGCCATATTCTGGATTGTTGGTCTTCTCTTGTTAAGGTTCCTTACCCCTGAAATTGTGAATAGCCATTTTTTTCCTTTGTCAACCCTTTTGTCTTCCGTCCGCGCTACACCATTTTCATGTTGGAATTTGTGTTTTTTTCATCTTGGCGATGGTGCTTTTGCTGCTTCACAAATTGTATAAGCTCCTCGCTACCAATAAGACTTTGAATCTCTTTCTTGAACTGCCAGCACTGATCTAGCGAATGGCTGTGGTTATTATGATCAGAAAAAATGCCTAATCAAGCTATTATTGCCAAGAGCACTCATTATTCGTAAAGGATAGTATTGAATCCTGCATGTAGTCCTGTCATAAATGACCAATATTATTTTTGTTAAAGGAGTAAAACGTCATGCTAGGTTCTCATAGAGGGCATCTTGCAGTTACCCGAACCTCTCTTAATGTCTCGGCGATACCCTTCATCGTTTATTCTTTCATAGGATTCTTTTTTGTTATCTTGAGGGGCTTTGTCCGTGGAGTCGTCTTCGTTTCATCATCGACGTAGATGAACTGGTCTACTCGAGCTAGAAGGTCTCATATCCTTTTAACCAGAAAACATACTAGGTCAGCGTATAAGTCTCATATTCGGTCTAGGCCTTGTTTGAGGAACACGACCGCTACCGATTTCTCCAAGTCTGGCAAGGTATTTATTACATAGACAAAACGTCTGACATATCTCTTTAGTGACTCACCCCTTCTTTCGAAGAGGTCCGTGATAGAATCGCACTCGTGCCTAGACTCGTTATTGCCAACAAACCTGTCTTTGAACACGCTCTAGAGGCCTACAAAATCATGTTCCGGAAAGCCACTAAATCAGTACATTACATTAACTTTGACAGTCATGGAGAGGACCCTGGAAAAACATGGTTTCATTTGGACTAAAGGTCATTATCATGTACGTGAATAGTTTCAAATACCTCTGAGGGTCTCTCGTGTCATCGTATGATTCCACGTGGAATAGATCAAACTTATGATGGATCTTGACCTCCAAGATGCTTTCCATGAATGAAGATTCTTTGAGCATTTATGCACCCAATTTAGGGCGGACCTAGTATTACTGCGGGGCTTTAATCTGTATAACTCACTTTGGGGTGCCTGCCTAACCTCGTGGTTGGATTCCCGCTCTTGGTACTATTTTTTTCCGCTTCTCTTTCATTCTCTTTTGTCGAGCTCTTCTCGCGTGGACTATCATTTATGACCATTAACTTAGTAGTGGTCAGTTACATTGGTGTATTGATCGTGGATCGCCTTTAATGTCTTTTGACAGACGTTAATGCTCATTTTATTGTGTGCTGGCAGTGTTTATGCCATAAGGAAACTACGTCGATTTGGTAGTGACATTAATGCTCACTTAGTAGTAGTCAGTTAAAGTGGTTATTCACATGTGACCTTAATAATAGATGTAAACGCTTTGGTAGGCCTTGATCAAACCACGTCGGTTTCGTTACATAGTTGATGCTCGGTCATATCGTGTTGGTTTCGTTGCTCGTTTGGCGCTCGATCAAGTTGCATCAGTTTCGTTGCTCTGTTAGCGCTCGGTTAAACCATGTCAGTTTTGATGCTCCGTCGACGTCGCTTAGGAATCGTTGTGCTAAGGATTTTGACCCATTCTATCTTTAGTATCATGACCCCCTCGGTCATATATCTCGAGTACGCTTTGGTTAGGCCTTGGTTATGATGCTTGTATATTGATTTTGTATGGATGATCTCGCTATACACGATATCCCCTCGGTAATATGTTGTTATACCGATTCCTATGAATGTCCATGTCGCTCAGTTTTTCATTATGTGGTCATATCTTTCCCAATAGTATCTTATCTGAAAGTAGCAACCTCATCAATTGACAATGGAAAGCTCGTCCAATTTGTCAAGTAGAGGGAAAATGCGGTTAGCGAAGACATGGAACTAATTAGGCATATAGACAAGGCCTCGAGCAAGATAAAATAATCAAAAGAAAAGTAGCAATCATTAGCAATTAAAAGAAGTTGAAAGTCCATTTGGTGGATATCTCCTCATATCACAATTTTCGGGAATCGGTAGCCGATCTCATATTTAATGATAATGAATTGAGGAGGATCGTTACCCCTCACAAATATGCTATAACCATTTGCCCAAATATTTCAGGGTTTATGGTCACCTGAGTCCTCGATGACAACAGTAGCTTAGGCCAATGTCATTTTCAAGGCAAGTTATGAGAAAATAGTTGGGGTGCGTCGTTTAAATCTATCGATAAGCAGTTAATCAGTTAGGAAGGAATATTGACTCGATGCATAGGCGGGGTAGAGCTCTCAGTCACGCTGGGGCACGACAACACAAATAAAGTGGGGAGAAACTTATTCATGATTACCTGACACACTGAGCTCTACCATGCTATAGTAGGACGAACATGGTTACATAAGCTTGAAGTCACCTCCCACTCGTTTAGATAGTGCATGATATTCCTGGTCGGTAATCTCGTTGGTATAATCACGGGTAACCAAATAACATAAAAAAAACTACTACGTCATAATGCTCAACCCCATGAAACCAACACAATAACAATTAATTGAGCCATAGGATGGGGATCACCAATAAAAAACCGAAGCCACCTATTTATAAGTTGATGATCTAAGAGAACACAACATAGAAGAGAACCCCCTAAAAGAAGATGTCGGCGTACCACTGGAAGAGGAAAATGTGGTTTGCATAAGAAACAAACTTGACCCTTTATTAAAAGATAAATTGATGGAACTACTGCAAATAACTTCAGATATATTTGCTTTGAGTGTTGATAAAGTTATTGGGAGAAATCCATGTGTCATGTGCCATGAACTAGCCATTGATAAGAATATTCGACCAATAATTCAAAAAAGATGAAACTTCTCTCCAAAGAAGTCGGAGCCAATTTTCAAAGAAGTTGACAAGCTCATCAAGCTCAGGCACATTCAGAAAACCCAACACCTGACATGGATAGCCAATCCTTGTACTAGAATGTCCACTGGTGTATGTGTGTAGACTAAACAGTTATCGATTGTGCATGCTCGAAACACAATTTCCCTTTCCAATAATTGACCAATTAGTATATGGTGTGTCAAGGAAAAAGCTGCTTCGTTCATGCACACTTATTCTGGGTATAACCAACTATAAATAAGGCATGCAGATAAAGAGAATATTACCTTCCAGACCGAGTGAAAGCTCTACTGCTACAAGGTCATGTTATCCGAATTGAAGAATGTAGGGTCGACCTACCAGCTACTTGTTAATCAGATACTCGAAAACAGCTCGGTCAGAACATTGAAGCTTACATCGACGAAATAATTGTAAAAAATGATACAAATAAGAGATATCTTGAAGTATTTGATAGAGTATTTGCAACCTTACGCAAATTTAATCTCAAACTTAATCCATTAAAACGCTTATTTGGTGTGCGTAGTGGCAAATAAGATTCGTAGTTAGTAATAAAGGGATAAATGGCGATCTGAAACAGTTAAAACCAATCTTAACAATGGAGCACCTGATAAACATCAAGGAAGTTCAAATATTAACTGGACGGCCAAATACAAGTCAACCTCACTAGAGGTGTTGACAACGCCAGACCCCGACAAACTATTATACCTTTATTTGTCAGTATCAAGTTGTGCGGTGAATGGATTCTTACCGAGGGGGAGAAAAGAAGTGCAAAAACCAGTCTACTATGTCAGCAAAGGCCTGTTGGACACCGAAACCAGATACCTCAACCTAGAAAAGCTGGCCCTCGGTCTAGTAGTAGTAGCCAGAAAAATGCGACCGTATATCTAAAGCCATACCATTATCCTACGCACATCCTTTTCACTTAAGAATGTACTCCATCAACCAAATATCTCGGGACGGCTCACAAGGTGGTCAATTAAACTTGGAGATTATAGAATCACCTATGACCCACATAATGGAAATAAAAGGGTAAGATGTGGTCGACTTCTCCAACGAGTTTGTAGGGTGTAGAGGCCCAGATGAGACCACAAACCACACGGATGATGAGAATAACCTCCAATGGATACATAAAGCGGATGAGGCATCAAACATTATTGGGTGAGGTGCGGGCATCGTGTTAAAAACATTGTTTGGAGAAGAAATGAGACAAACAGTCAAGTTTAACTTTAAGGTAACAAACAACGCAACAAAATATGAGACTGTTCTAGGTGGTTTAAAGTTACCTCACATTTATGGATCTAAAAAGTTAGGCATCCTATCTGAATCCTAGTAGTTCATCAGTGACGCTAAGGGATTGTACGAGGCCAAACACGAAAGCACATTTGGATACCTTGAGGTATTAAGGGAACGAAAATGAAAATTTTCACACATTCCAGTACGAGCAGATACCATACTCCTCCATTGTAGACTTACTTGCCAAAGAGGTTGCCAATAATGAAAACCCCATGATATTTATCCAAGATAGCCAAACGGTGGTAGAGAGCGCAGACACGCACGAAGTACACAGAATTGAAACAACAACTGACTGGAGGGATGAAATTCTGCTTATTTACAAAACTAAAGCCTCAATAGTGATAAAGCATAGGCAAGGTCCCTTTAAGTTTGCGCGGCTAAATACACACTTCATGATAATATTTTGTATGAAAAGTGCTACACAACCAATTTTTCATTATGTCAGCAAGGAAGAAGTGAAACTCATTATAACCGACATGCATGAAGGAGAAATTGGGCCCCATTCCAGGTATAGAAGTTTGATCAGACATTTCCTATTAACATATTCTACTTCCTTAAGGTTAGCGGTCGATGCCGAGTCCCTTGTACAAAAATATGATCCCTTGCAGTAGTTCACCAACAGGCGTCACATACTAACCAAACTGATAACTGTCATCCTAGCATTATGCCCATCTGAAAATTGGGGATAGACCTGGTCGGACACCTCTCTATAGTCATAGAAAAAAGATAGAACCTAATAGTTGCGATGGATTATTTCAGAAAGTGGGTCGAGGCAAAGGCTTTGTCAAAGCCAGAGCATATGAGATATATGAATTTCTGCATTATCATATCCTCTCCAGATTTAGAATCCCTCATGACTAACAACGGACCATAATTTAAAAATAAAATTTTAGCAGCCTTTTGCAAAAGATACTGAATAAATCAACATTTTTTAATACTGTACTACCCAATCAAAAACATTTAGAAGAGATGAAAAACAATTAGAAAGTTCCAAAGGAGAATGACCAGAAAACCTAGCTGAGGTGTTATGGGCATACAGAAATACACCTCGGTCGGCTACAAGACAACCACCATTCTCTTTGGTATATGGGATGGAGGCTATAGTGTCAACAAAGATCATAATTCCAATGCATCAGATATCAAATTACTCAGAAGATCTTAATGAGGAGGAAGGGAAATTATTTGTAGACCTGATCAAAGAACAACGAGACCTTGCGAGGGTTCGTTCGAAGCATTATAAAATTTGATAGAAGCCAGTTCATTTCAAAACTAAAGCCTCAAAACTTCATAATAGGTGACTTAGTCATGAAAAAGATCTTCCATCAAGTGTAAGACAAGAATGCTGGAAAGCTAGACCCATATTGGGATAAACCATACAAAGTAATCTCTGAAGGACACCACAAGGCCTGTAGATTGGAATATACGGATAGCAGTGCACTGAAATATCCTTGGAATATTAATAATTTGAAAATGTATCACCATGCCATCAAGAGTGGTTATGCACTATTTTTCTCCATTTGGTGACGCTTAAGGGATTCTAATGACGCACATTGTAAGCTAAGAATTTATTGAAATGTTCCATTGCCAAAGTCTCATTCGTTCTTATTTATGCTCAATTGGATGAAAAAACCAAATATCACCATAAATGTCTAATTAATAAAAATTACCATAGTTTTTTCCTCAAAATAAATCAAATCCGATATATGCAAGGGGGATCGGCTAACAATATAAAAATGAAAGGGTTAAATTGAACCATCCCAGTAAGAATACATAATGGGCCATACTGAGCCCTGACTTACAAAGTAAAAAAAAAAGCAAACTAGTTTTTCAAACCAAGCTTATAAGGACACGCAAGGGGCCATACTGAGCCCTGGTGGTAACGCTCAGCCAAGCGAATATGCATAAATGACAAGTATTTAAGACCACGCTAGAGGCCATACGGAGCATGGGCTTACAAATCCTAACATGTAAATTAGTCAATATGCTAAGCCTAGTAGGCTACGCCACAAGTTGAGATATATTTAAATAATTTAAATATCAATACAACACAAGTCCTAAAAATTAAATTATAGTTCACAAAAACTAAAGAAAGACAATTGTATTATCATAAAAAGAAATATAGGCAGAAGATTTATATTTATTTTAAAGTATCACCCTTACCATCAGTCTCATTTTCATTCTCCTTGAGACTCTGACCTTCTCCGAAGTATTACTTTTATCCACCTTGGCCTCAACCAGAGCATCTTTCATCTCAACTTGATTTATAACATCACATTTCATCCTTACATCCTTACCACTATCTCTTTCATCTTTATCCTCCTCCCCGTTGTCTATTTCCCAGGGTCATCGATTCTCAAATACTAACTCTTTCAGCTTTCCCAATTATTTATTAGGGTTTATCTTTTATACCTCCATAATCGTGTCTTTACAAACCCTTTCAAGTAGACCTTGGTCAACCCTTATAATATATTTCCACTCATCATCATAAGCTTTGGACGCACGATTTGACCACTCTTTTTTTCCTCATTCATTTCCAACTTCACCCGGCTAAGCTCTGTCTTCACGGTAGCGCATTATAATTAGAGGAAACAAAATGTGATTGATGAGGTTGGATTTCTTTGACATTGAATATTGTATATATTCAAAGGGAAATTCAGACATATCCAGTACCATGCCCACCAAACAGTACAACCAAGTGGACCGTGACTCAACTGGTTTCCAATCATCAACTAATTGGGCTTATGGGCTTTTAAACTTGACCAAAGCCCATTATCGGACATGAAAGACCCACTATTCATTAAATAAGTATAAATATCTCAACTACTTTCATTTATGAGGGTGGTAAAATTTACTACTAGTACACACCTCTTTCAACTCTTTACATTTCACTTTTAATATAAAATTTCTAAAACTTTTTCCTAAAAGACCCTTCGATCAGAAATTATCCACACTAAACTGGTGACCACAATGGGAGGCGACGGTGCATGAACTGCAAATTTAAAACCTCTAGTAAGAAACTAGTTCTGATGGATCTGAATGCCCAGAATACTCCACTTCCAGAGGTGGAAGGAATGGAATAAAATAATGAGTACACTATTGAGGAACGTGATCAATTAAGGCTGAAATTGAGGCGTTGAGAGCGCTAAAACAACCAGAGAAATAAGTTACAGAAAAAACTCGTGCGTCATCACTCCACCATACTGATACTCATCTCAGCTCCAAGAAAATACATCGATCCAAACCAATGGAGAGTTCCATATCAGAATCTTCTAGCAGTCCTCTAACGATGCGATCTTGAAGAGTTAGTCTCATCTAGTAGTGATGAAGGACGGATGAAGAAGAAAATAAGATTGTCCACTAAGTATTCAAGAAAAAGGGATAGGCATGGCATGCTAAAAAAGTATCAAAGGAAAATGAAGGGTTCGATTGATCAGCATATTGACCGTTTGTTGATTAATCCATTTGTTTTCCAATCTGAACCATGTATTTTTACTACACCGAATGAGAATACTGTGTTTAGTCGTAGTCAAAATTGGAGACGATCATCTTTGTCCTCAAAAATACTTTATGGA
Source organism: Limnanthes douglasii subsp. nivea (assembly GCA_036936605.1). Lineage (NCBI taxonomy): Eukaryota > Viridiplantae > Streptophyta > Magnoliopsida > Brassicales > Limnanthaceae > Limnanthes > Limnanthes douglasii. The sequence goes on from JAUPFV010000004.1 coordinate 145,162,540, forward strand.
CATCTTCCTAAACAATTTGATAGTTCCAAGATGGAAAAGTATGACGGACGTAAGAATCCAGACAATCATCTTGAACAATTTAAAAACTTTATGATGAACTTTGATGATGATGACAAACTGTTGTGTAGGGATTTCTCTCAAACCTTCAAGGGAAGTGCCCTCAAATGGTATAATTGTCTCCCATATGGATCTATAAACAATTTTGATTTTTTTTGGGTTGCTTTCTGGAGGAAATTTGTTGGAAGCAATAAGCTAAAAGGTAATGGTGATACAATTATCCATTGTGCTCAGGAACCGAATGAGTCGTTAAAATATTGTGTTAAAAGATTTGTAAATACAAAGAATGGGCTGGCTGATTGCTTTGAACAAGTTGCAATTGCCTCTCTCAGTCAGGGCTTGAGTCCGAGTAGCTTGGCTGATTCTGTGACCCGGAAAAAAGCTATGACCTTTAAAGGATTGTTAAATCAAGTCGAGAAATAAATTAATGTTGAAAAAACCAAAAAATCCAGAGTATCTCGCTAGATCAGATCTAAAACTACAACATCAACACCTCAAACAACTACCCAGTCTGGTTACAGATCGAAGGAAACTAGACAAGGATCTCACCGGCCCAGGCAGAATTAATCCAACCTGAACCAGAACCAGCAAGTTAGAAGTAAAATGGGACCTTAGGTTCAACCTAAATGGTTTTCTGAGTTGGGATAAAGTGTGGCTACGATATATGACAAAACTAAAAATGATGTACACTTTAGAAAGTCGGTCGCATTAAAATCTTCTACAGAAAATCGGAGTACTTATTTATGTAAATATCATAATGATATTGGGTTGATACCCTTGATTGCATAGCATTGAAACAAGAGGTGCAGAATCTCATGGAAATGGGTAAATTGGGGGCCTATGCTAAAAAACAAGGGGGGAGCAGGCCGGATAATACACCATCCAGTTTCAATACGCCCTGAACTACTCCTTCAGTTCTTCTTGGAACATCTAGACATGAGGATGTTGTAGTGATTATTGAAAGATTTGATGTGGATTCCGAGTTGGATCCGGATCCAACTCGGAATCAGGTGGGGGTGATAATGGACAAGATTCCAGCTGTTTCCAATCTGGTTAAATATTTTGAGTCCTTAACCATATTCGGAGGAGATACCGTGACTACACCTTCAAATTGTTCAAGAAAAAGGCATGTCAATAGCTTGACTACTCAATCAGATGAGAAAATTTTCATACATTTATACCAAACTCTAGCTCTTTTCATAGTTTTTTATGAGGATTACCTAAGGGATATTGATGGGTCTCACGAAGACGTTGTGGTAATAGGAGCTTCAGTAGGAAGAAATGATATACGTCGAATCCTGATTGATACACACAGTTCGACAAACATATTATTTTTGAACACCTATAGAGAGATGAAAAATCCATCAGTTATTTAACGATTGAAGAGAACTATTGTGGGGTTCATTGGAAGTTCGATAGACGTCATCAGAGATTTGAAGAAGAGGTATTACTGGGCAGAGGGCCTTTCAAGAGAATAGTAAAGGTATTGTTTGTTGTGGTTAATTGCCTTAAAATGTTATATTTTGGAGATCTTGGCTCTCCAGAATATATGTTGTAGCCTCTACTGTCCATCAGTGCTTAAAATATGTTGTGGGGACACAAGTGGGTGTTGCCCGAAGCAGTCAGAAGGTAGCTAGAGAATGATATGTAACAGCTCTTTCCTCAAAGTCTTTGGAGGCGACTAAGTTTAACAAAAACTAGCAACTATTGGAGCCTTCCACCGATGAGAATGAAATTGATGATCTGAGGGAGGCTCCTAGTGTTATAATACCTATAGAAGAAGTTGAAATCTATTCCCTGCCCAAGGGAAAAATGTTAAAATTGGTACTAAGTTGACACCAAGTTTGAAACAAAGGCTACTGTCTTTCTTATCGGATAATATACATGTATTTGCATGGTGCAATGATGATGTAACCGGAGTGTCTGTTGAAGTAATTTTCCATAAGTTTTCAGTACGAACTAATGATGGACCGGTTGTACAAAAAAGAATGTCTCTCTCTAAAGAAAAAGCATATGTGATTGTCCAAGAAGTTGATCGGTTGACCAAAATGGGCCACATCAAATAATCTCAGTACCCATTATGAATTGCCAACCCTGTTTTGGTCAAGAAAAAGAATGGCAAGTGGCGTGTGTGTATTGACTTCACTGATCTTACGAAAGCATGCCCCAAAGATCCTTACCCCATTCATCACATAGATCAGTTGGTGGACTCCACCTATGGGAACAAGTTATTCTCCTTCATGGATGCATTTTCAGGATACAATCAAATACAAGTAGATTCTAAGATCAAGACCACACAACTTTTATTACTGATAGAGGACTTCATTGTTACAAAGTGATGTCATTCGGATTGAAAAATGTTGGGGCCACTTATCAAAAGTTAGTAAATAAAGCATTTTCTAGTCAAATTAGTATAAATATGGAAGTATATATCGATGATATGATGGTAAAGAGCCTCGAGGAAGATAGGCACATATCTGATCTTCAAGAAATATTTTCTAACTTAGAATACGTTAATCTAAAATTAAACCCTGAGAAATCCGTTTTTAAGGTCCGGTTTGGAACGTTCTTGAGTATTGTCATAAGTGAAAAAATGATTCAACCTGATCTGGATCAGCTGAAATCTCTATTAGCTATGGACCCTCCCCGGAGCACTAAAGAAGTTCAAAGGTTAACCAGAAAATTGGCTGCATTAAATAAGTTTATTTCAAGATCATCTGAAAAATATTCTCAGTTATTTCAATTTTTGAGGAATGCCAAATATTTCAATTGGTCTTCACAGTGTGATCATACTTTTCTTGAGATAAAAAACATTTATCTTCACCTAAGATGTTGTTCAAACCTATTCAGGGGGGAACGCTTTATATATACTTAGCTATATCGGACTATGCAATAAGTATTGTGCTAGTAAGACAAATAGATAATTACCCCCATCCGATTTATTATATTAGCAAACGTTTGTTGGATGCTGAAAGAAGATATTTAAAATTAGAAAAGTTGGCCTTAGAATTGGTAATAACAGCTAGGAAAATGAGACCATAAGCTCATTCCATTTTCGTTTGGACATCTTTTCATTTGAAGATTGTTCTCCAGAAGGCTGATATATCAAGCAGGATGACCAAATGGTCAGTTGAGCTGGGTGATTATGATATCGACTTTGCACCAGAACGGCATTCAAGGCCCAATCAGTGGCTGATCTCCTAGTAGAGTTTCATGATGATATACCCCCAGGCAAATGCAAGAGAACCAGTTTAAAAAAGAATGAGTATTCCGAACTGATGGTGGGTCTAGTACTATGGGATGTGGATCCGAAATTTGTTTAACTTCTCCTTATGGTGTACTATGTATCAAGCTATATGTTTTGGTTTCACGGCCTCCAACAATGAAACTGAATATGAAGCAGCTATTGCTGGTCTCAGATTAGCTCTTATATGTGGGGAAAAAAGAGTCTGATTGATGAGTGACTCCCAACTACTTATTCACCATGCTTAGGGGTAGTTTGAGTCGAAGAATGAACAATTGATAAACTATTTTCTCATATTGAGAGAAGTTACTGCAAATTTAAAAAATACCCAATCTGAACATGTCTCTAGATCAGAGAATATTGTGGCTGACTCTTTAGCAACAATAGCCTATCTAGAATATTACTCATGGATTCTGATGTTAGAGTGTCCAGCAATAGATTCAAGCCAAGAAAATGGTAAAGAGAATGAAAAGAGTATGAGAATATTTGTCATTCAACCCAAAGACATGAGGTATGATATTTTTCAGTTTATTTCTGATGGAATTTTACCTCCGGATAAAGCCTTGGCTAAGAATAAATATAAAGCTCGTGGTTTTCTGGTATTAAAAGAAGCTCTTTATAAGAAATCATTTAGCAGAACCCTCTTGCGTTGCTTAGAATTTGAAGAATCACAAAATGTTTTCTCCGAACGGCACGATGGAGAAGGCTTTGCACATTTTGGTTATAAGGACTTAACCAGAAGAGTCTTATTAGCAGGGTACTACTGGCCAACAATAATGGCAGATGCCAAAGATATGGTCAAGAGGTGTGATCTTTTTCAGAAATATGGAAATGAAATCCATGTGCCAGCAGTTCTTATGGAGTCCATATCTGAACCATTACATTTTGATAGATGGGATTTGTATTTGGTTGGGCCTCTTCCAATGGAATCCGGTGGATATCGAACGATAATAGTGGAAATTGACTATTTCTCTAAATGGATGGAAGCAACTACCTTAGTTGAAACTGATGAGTCCGGATTTTCTCACCACTCACTCAGGGAACTGGACAGGGGAAATTTGGACAAAAGCCACCCACTGAACCATCCGAACACGACTAAATGTATTAAAACCTAAATCACTTCATGACTAAGCTAATTACTTACTTGCTTAAAGATTAATGGGTCATTGAACTCGACCCGAATTCATAAGTTGACCTGAAAGCCCATGTGGCCCACAATTAAGGGTATAAATACCCAACCACTTTCATTAATGAGGGTAATGAACATTTAATACAACCAGGCAGCTCAAGTCTCTAACTAAAATCTATCCAAACATTAAATACCCTTGAAACATCACAAAACTCTAGACAAAATTACCCTTAGCCAAAAATAAACCACACCATAAACCACTTTTAAGACAGTTATAAAATTCATTCTATCCAACATATGTTGCAGATTTGGAGTTCCCCGATCACTACAGACAATGCACTTCCATAGGGATTCAACATTGTTTTTCTTCTCCATTCCACCCTCAAAATAACGGGAAAGTTGAAGTTGTCAATTGAACGATCTTGTCCTGGTTGAAAATGAATCTGGAAGGAGATGCTAGGAAGTGGCCAAGTTATTTGCAATAAGTACTGTGGGCTTACCGAACTACTTCCCGGATTGCTACACAAGAATCCCCTTTTGTTCTCGTTTATGGGATGGATGCAATCACACCCATATAAGCTATTTTACCATATTTTTAAGAATCTGAAACTATTCCGAATAGGCAAATGATATGGTAGTTAGAAATCAGTTGGATTTTATTGAAGAGAGGGGAGTCAAAGCACATTTAAGAATAGCACACTATCAGGGTTTCGTGAGAAGCAGATCTGCATCCAATGTTAAAAGAAGAGATTTTAAATTGGGAGACAAAGTCTTAAGAAAAGTCTTTTTGCACACTAAAAAAACAGTTCAGAAAGATGGCTCCGAACTAGGAAGGAAACTATGTGGTATGTGAAAAAATCAAGCCATGGACATATAAACTTCAAGAAAAAGAGAGCAGAGTATTGAAGCACCCATGGAACGTTGAACATCTCAGTTTATATTTAGATTAAAAGGTCTTTTGTAAATATTTACCTTCTCGTATCTTAGTGTAAATATTAGGGGTCCTAGTATGGTGGCACGGGGAGGTTTTAATGAGGTGTCCAGGTTTTTTGAAAAAATATCTTATGCATTCTTCAAAATTTCTTGTGAACAGTATGAGGAGATCGGATAAATTAAATACTTATTAAACACCCCAGCTCTCAAATGAAGTATCTTTGAGTTGAACGGATTTACTAAACACTTGATCACATTTATTAGACACTCGTGATTAGAGTCATTCAAAACTTATTAAACATTTGTTAAACAAGTCGGACATATAAAAAACCACTTAAACGTTAGCCATAAGAAGACAATGGAGTTCGTACAAAAGAAAGATGTGATATTTAACTTAATCGGAGCAAGTCTGGTCCATATTTCACAGAATTCCTTGGCCTTCCAAGGATTTTGGTTCAGATACAAGAATTCAAAGCATAACAAAATACCTTGGCCATCCAAGGACTTCAGTTTTATAACACAAAATAGTTTATAACCTTAGGGCTTATTCCCTTCAATTTTTTCAACATCTTTATCTCTCTTAGGACTCTTGAGTTCAGTGCTTGAACTCTCACTAGTTCTTTCATTAGAATATTCTTTACTCGAATAACCATGCTTATCACCATCCACCATGGTATGGAAAGGAATCTCCTCGTATGGTACATATCTCCACAAAACACCAAGGGTCCTTTTCAAAAACATTTTATGGAATAGCAAAACCATGTCCGATTTGACTCCCTCGTCTCTTTCTTCCAAAGAATCCACCACTCCGGCAACGTACTTCTCTATTCCTGCAGCTACCTCTTGGGCTTATTTGCTTATTAAAGAAGCATTCTCATCTTCCTTCTCTTTGAGAAGCTTCATTAAATTAGCTTTTTCTTTGGATAAAGTACTGATAGTACTGGCATTAGTAGCTTGTTGGTCCTTCAAGGATTTGATCTTAGTAGAGGTGGAAGTTTCCAGTCTGGTATACTTAGCCTTGATATCCTTAAGCAATCTTGGTTTGAGTAAGCTCATAGTTCAACTCATCTTTTTCTTTACCTAAAGTTTCCACTTTCTGTTTTGTGAAAGAAAGAGAATTCCATAAGTTCTGATTTTCAGCGATGAGGGAAGTTATATCTTTTGTTTGTTCCTGACTTGCCTCTCTAGATCAACTACCGGACGGATATAACCTAAGAGGGCATGATTCAGAGTATCCTGCTCACTTGATACCTCGTATGACTCACCATTATAGGTTACATCTCGTGAGTTTAGATATTAAGATTGTTATCTTAGGAAAATATTATATCTGAATTCTAAAGAGAGAAAGAGAGATAATTTTTTTAGAGAGAGAAAGTCTAAGTGTTAATGAGTAAAATAAAAATGTGTTCAACCCCTTTATTAGGTTAGCCTTACCCTTTATATAAAGGGGCCAAGACTTAGCCTTAAACTGAAATCGATTACAAAATAGGGTAAATTACCCTTAGTCCTTAATAATATTACATAGTTACAATTATTCTCTTAAACTTACATTATTTACATTTTAGTCCTTAAATTCCTACTTCCATATCAGTAGCCCCCTAGTTATCATGTCAGTAAATGAATGATAACTAAACTGCCTTCGAATTATTTCTTATGTCGTATCAATTGTACTCCATATAAAACTTGAAGTCCAAAAATCAATAGAATATGCAGATTCGAAGTAAAAAACATATGCAGATTCAAAGTAAAAAACAGATGAAGATTCGAAGTAAAAAACAGTCATCGAATTATTTAGAAAGTAGTTTCTTTTATTTCTCCTCGAATCATTATAGAAGTAGCTTATTTTCAAAACATAATCATCGAATTTCATATTGAGTGTACACAAATGTAACCGTTTCACATTACCGTTCAGATCCATCATGCCTATCTAGCTACTAGACCCATAGATAGATAACCAGTTTGACAGATGTCAAACTCCTAACTTTTTCACCGTTTTGTATTCTGCCCTATCATCATAGAGTCTTTTCCGCTTCACACATCTTCATGTATTTCTATAAATTCTTCGGTAGCCTCATTTTTCATTCTCACAATACAAATCACTTGAGAGAAAATTCAAAGGTTTGGCTACCTTCAACGTGTTCTTCATCTTTTTCAATATCTTCATCGGAAAAATCAAACTTTCCAATCAAAACCTATCTTCTCCGGTCAATCTTCATCCGGTTTATGAGAAAAATCTAAACAACCAGAAGATCCAAGGCTAACATACCCAAAAAACCAAAATCTCCGAAACCTGACAACAATTTAGTCTTCGGATCATACGAATACTTTTGCATCACTGAGAGAGCGGAGGAATATAAAGCTGCCGGACTAATCAACAACACTCTTGTTGGAACAACCACTAAAACAACTTACTCTGGTAATTTCGATCCAACCAAAATTCCTACTTTCTTTCATTCTCCAATAACCGAAGAGCGTCCATCTTCCAAAGTTCTAGCACCTAAAACACCTCGAGCCTCTTCTTATCAAATTAAAGTTTCTCTTTTGATTAATGAAGAATCGAACGAATCTTCCTCAAAACAAATTTCAAATACTCCCACCTCGACCCATTTTTCATCAATCAGAAAAAGAAATTCTTTTATATCCATGGGAGACGATTCAGAAATCATTCCAACTCCTCCCTCTTCGAATCCAACTACTCAGGCTTCTCCTCGGAGAGAGATAATCAAGGAGGTTTCCCAAGCAACTAATTCTTCACCAGAAGCTAAGGATCTATTGCCTCAACAAGATCCTTCACAAACTAGAGATGAAATGTTAGGAGCTAATGAAGCTGATTTTGAGGGTACCAGAACCGGTCATGAAGCTGAATCCGATGAAAGAAATTCATAAACTACCATGGATAAGAATACCCGTAAGCCTCGAAAAAAGAAAGAACCATGATTTGTTTCTGAGGAAGAGAGGGCTGGTATCGGTATAAATTTAAGGGATCTTGATTCTAATTACATTATTCAACTGAAAAAGGTTCGATACATATATTACCAAGAAAGCCAAGCTTCAGACTTTAAAAAAAATAGGGAATGGGAGAGAAAATTACAGATCGACTGCCTAAGGAAGGGGAAACTCCCTTAGACTACAAAGACGATAAGTTGGTGGTCTACCCCGAAATCATTAATTGGGGTCCACTGGATTCCATGATCGTGGAGTACTTCGAACTTCTCAACCTTTGCCATACTCAAGTGACACCGAATCAATGGTTCTCTCTTATGTCAGTGATAATGGCATCTCGATTATCCAAGATTCCGATCAGTATCAAAGATTTCATCTCTTTAACTCAATTATCAAAAGGTCCGAAGCTCCCCTTCTATTACCTCACTCTAGTGGATGACCTAAAAATCATCGATGATCTTTTGGAAGCTGATAAATTTTGGAAGAAAAAGTTTATCTTCATCTCAAGAGCATGGGAGAATGGCAAAGTGATATACGATGCAAACCCATCAAAGCTAAATCTCATCTGGAGAAGCAACCGTAAGTACTTTGAAGATCATACACTCTAAAATAAATTTCATATATTGTCTTCTTTATTAATTATCTACTTGCATGATTATTCCAGAAATTTTAAGGCGATATGCTATACATCGACCAGCAGCTAAAGATATTTTCAAAAAACTTGCCGACTGGGCCGAGAAAGAGTGGAATAACGCTTTCCACACCGCCTTCCAACCGATCAACTTCCTTAATACTCATCTGTTTCCAGTCACAGAGGGAACATTGCCTCCTCGAAATTTGATGGAAGAGCCCAATCCTCATTTTTCCTGCAAAAGGTTAGTTCATCCTGATTGTAAAGTATTCCTCCATATCCGCAATAGGTCGGAAAATCTTCTGCGAAAAAAGAAAAAAGAAAAGGCTAACAAGGAAAAGAAAGGTAAAAAGACAGCTACCACATCTGGTGTTAGCCCTTCAACTCCGTAAAATCCTAAACCTCGAAAACGAAAAGCAGGAGAGTATACCCTTTCACCCATCGACGAAAGAAAAGATCAAGAACCATCCTTGAAGAAAAATAAAGCTTCCTCCAGTTTTCATGGAAAGAAAAAGAAACAAGCCAAAATTACTGAGTATACATTGGCCGATGAAGAAGAAATCACAACTTTTGAAAATCAACAAAACCCTTCTTTTGAAGTGATAATCATCAAAGACAATGTTGATGATGGGAATCAAAACGCTGAACACTTCTACTGTGAAAGCTTCATTAATTTTAACGAGTCACAGGAGCTTGCTGGAGAAGACGATCCTGTTCTCCAAGACCTTCAAACTCGTATGCATCACTTTGGAAGACCAACGACCGTCGAAGCATCTCCAGAAATTATATGTCCTTCTGCACTAACTACAACTTTAGACATGATTCCTTGTCCTAATTCAACAGAAGTTCCTCCTCTTCCACCTAATCCTGCGATCTTTGTTGCACTTCAACCATTTACTGATCTCAATGCTGTAACAAAAACACTTACTTCCCAAGTCGAAACTTCTCAAAATCATTTGAAGCAACAGGCCAAAGACATGGTCCGCTACAAAGGTGTTACTGAAGATGAAAAATAGCTAAGAGAAACTTTTCAACGCAAGGTGGTCGAGCAATTCCATATGTACGAATTAGCAAGGTCTGAGCTTATTCGAGGCGCTCTCTTCATGAAAAATCATCTGCGAATAACACATTTTGCTAAAAAATAAAAATTGATTACTTCTCATCAAAAGAGATAAATAAGCTCAAAACTGATCATACTAATGAGCTAACTGCTGAAAAATCCAAATCTGAAGGTCTCCAAAAATCTCTTACTTCTAGTGAGGAAAAAAAATAAAGAGTTGATCGATGACATAACCAAATTGAAGAAGGATTTTGAGAAGGAAAAAGAAGCTCTTGTTGGTGCTATAGAAGCTGGATTTTTAAAAGACATGTTAGCTGCCATTAACAATGGCAAAGAAGATACAACCAGCATTCTTCTTCGAGAACTTCATGCAACTTATCCAAGGATTAACTTCTCAAGTTTCTGGAATGGCATTCCCATTGAAAAGCGTCTAAGTGAAAGCCTTCGATCCTATCCTCGACTCATCTTCATCGGAGGAGGAATCATCCGAGAAGGATGAGTCGTCTGAATAATTTTATTGCTCTTTATACATACCCTTTTTGTACTTCTCAAATTAGTAATTTGATTTTTGTACTTCGAAGAATAAATCTAATTGACAAATGTTTTGCTTACTTTTCATTTTTATCATCTTCGTAAATTATTTGATGCTAACAATTCTAAAATAAGAATGCTCTTCGAAATTCACACAATATATGACTACAAATTGTAAGTATACCACTTCAAATACCTTAATGTAGTTAGAAAAAAATGGTTGCACTTCGAAAAAAATCGTAACCTATATGGTGGACATTGCACTTCGAAAAAATTCAGTGCATTATTGAGCGTTGCACTTCGCAAAAACTATAATGTGTCCATTGAACATTAATACCTCGAAAATGGTTGTTTCTTCAAAAAGTGTAATGAACGCTTCGGAACATTCTACTCTTAACCAACCTCAAAGATGATCAGGCTTTGATAAGTTATTAAGATAGTATTTAATAAAGACTTGTAAACAACCACTGGCCAAAAATGCATTTTATTGATAATATTGAATATGTACATGGTGCCTCGTTAAAACCTTCTTGGGCCAACATGGTAGGGAAGAGTGCGCCATTAAATAGTAAAAACTCCAAAATACAAAGACAAATCTATTCCCAATAAAGATTGTTGTATATACAATGGGTGCTGAAGTATCCTCCCTTCGAAATCATAAAGACGATAAGACCCTGGTTTTATCCTCTCAACAACCATATAAGGCCCCTCTCAGTTCGGAGCCATTTTTCCAAGGCTTTTCTCTTTTGTGTGCGGGAATAATTTTCTCAACACCTTATCACCTTCTTTAAATTCTCTTCTCTTCGCCTTCGAATCATATCTATTCCTCATAAGAGTTTGATAATGGATTACATTTAAATGAGCTCGAACTCTTTTTTCCTCAATCAAATCTAAATTCTCCCTTTTAACTTCATCATTGAATCTTTCATAATATTAATTTATCCTACAAGATGACATCGCATATTCTATGGGGCTGACTGCATCCATTCCATATGCTAAAGCAAAAGGAGTCTCTTTTGTATCCTCCCTAGGAGTTGTCCGATAAGCCCAAAACACATCTTACAAATAATTTGGCCATTTTCCTGCTGCCCCCATCAAATTCTTCTTCAAGCCATCTAATATTGTTCTGTTTGTTACCTCAACTTGTCCATTAGCTTGAGGATGAAAAGGCGTCGAAAAACATTGCTGAATTCCTTTCGACGTGCAAAATGAAGCCATGACTTTGTTATTAAATTGAGGGCCATTATATGTCGTACTCCTCCGAGGAACTCCAAAACGAAAACAAATGCTATTCATAATAAACTTGATCACATCTTTTGCCTTTGTTCGTGATAGTGGTTCTGCTCGGCCCATTTTGTAAAATAATCCACTGCTACAATTATCATCTGTGTTCCTCCAGAAGCCATCAGGAAAGGGCCCACTAGATCAATCCCCCATCTATCAAATGGTACAGCTTCCGTTATAGGCATAAGTGGCATCGCTGGCCTATAAATACCATAGAAAATGATGAGTCCGGATTCTGTTACCTCTTGGGACAGGGACAGTTCGGACAGAGACCACATAACCGGACAGGGCAGTTCGAACACCACATCCATTTGACTGTTCGAACAAGAACTAAAGTACTTAAAAACTTAATCACTTCTTGACTAAGCTGTCTGCTCTCTTACTAAGAGCTCATGGGTCCTTAAACTTGACCCGGGTTCATTAAACATTACCCAAAAGCTCATAAGGCCCAAATGTAAGGGTATAAATACCCAACCACCAACATTAAATGAGGGTAATGAAAATTAAATACAACCAGGCTGCTTAATTCTCCCTCTACTCTCTACTCAAACATTAAATACTTACAAACCTCCACAAACTCTAAACAAAAATTACAAAATTACCCTCAGACAAAAATAAACCACACCAGAAAATATTTGACAAGTATCACAACTTTAAACAAAATTCTTAGAATCATTCATGATTTTAGGCAATAGAATCCTGCAAGTAAAACTCGTTGTGATAGAGTTTTAAACCCGCAATGAGCTGACTCTTCACCATCATGTAATTCTGATAACACGTCATGTGATTCTTGTTTGCATAGACATCGTAATAATGGCCTGTTTAATGCATTTTTATACAATATTCCATCTAGCACTATATATCCAAAGGTATTACCTCTCAACTTTTTGGCCAACCTCGTATCATCTGGAAATGTTTCTTGAGCAAAAAATTTAAGAATAACTGCTCGCCAATCGCTTCAGATGAATTCAGATGTGACAAAAAACTCCTATTTACATTCACACTGACTAGATTGAGTAACAATTGAAGGATTTTCTTGTAGCAAAATCCAAGGATATTCCTCCTTATAAGCAATATTTGCTAAAGAATCAGCCACCATGTTACTCTCTTGACCAATATATTCAACAACAACGTTATCAAACAGAAGCATTAAATTCCGAAATTCTCCAAGATATAAAATCAAACGATCCTTTCTTGCTTCGAAAAATACAGATACCTGATTTTCTAACAGCTGAGAATCTGTTTCCAAGCATACTGAAGTTGCTCCACAAATTTGTGCCAATCTTAAACCTACCAAAGAAGCTTCATATTCAGCCTCATTGTTCGAAGCGTGAAAACCAAATGTAATAGATTAAATCATCGTCTCTCCAGTTGGGGCTATTAACTAAACCCCAACACTGCTCCCTGAAACACTAGACCCTTCATCTGTTCGAACAACCCACCTCAAATTTGATGGTAATTCTTCTTTATTTTCTTCTACATCCGATCTGCTCGAATGGATTTCACAAAAAAAATCTGTCGATGCTTGCGCTTTTATTGTCGTTCGAGGTGTGAACAAAATATCATAATCTCCTAATTCCACTGACCACTTGGTCATTCTCCCCGAAATGTCAGGTCGTTGTAAAATATTTTTCAAATGGAATGAAGTTTGGACTTCAATAATGCGAGCTTGAAAATAGGGCCACATTTTCCTAGTTGCAATCACCAATGCTAATGCCAGTTTTTCCAACTTCAAATACCTTTTTTTTGCTGCCACTAAACTTTTACTGATATAGTACATCGGCTTCGGAATACATGAATCTTCACTGGTTAACACCGCTCTTAGTGCAAAATCTGATACCGCAATGTACAAAAAGAGCTTCTCCCCATTTTGAGGTTTTGACAATATTTTTGGTGATGATAATAAATTTTTTATATTTGTGAATGCTGCCTCACATTCCGATGTCCATTCAAACCTGTTTGGTCCTCATAAAACGTGAAAGAAAGGAAAGCATTTATCAGAAAATCTAGAAATAAATCGGTTAAGTGCTACTAACCTTCCTGTCAGGATTTGCACTTCTTTAATAGACCGAGATGAATTCATTGCTATTAAAGCTTTCAACTTTTCTGATTCAGCTTCTATTCCTTTTTCACTAATGACAAAACCTAAAAACTTCCCTGACCGAACTTCGAAGGTACATTTTTCAAGATTCAGCTTTAACTTGATTCCCCTTAAATTCAAAAACGCTTCCTCTAAATCATCAAGATGCACATCATCCTTTAAACTTTATACCACCATATCATCTATATATACCTCCATATTTCTTCCGATCTTAGTAGCAAAATATTTATTCATCAACCTCTGATAAGTGGCTCCAACGTTTTTCACTTCAAAAGGCATAACCCTATAACAGTGCAAGCCCCTATCAGTTATGAAATTTGTGAATTCTTGATCTTTTAAATCCATTTGAATTTGATTGTATCCTGCAAAAGCGTCTATAAAAGTTAGTCCTGAGGTAGAATCAATCAGCTAATCTATTCGAGGAACGGGAAATGGATCTTTAGGACATTCTCGGTTCAAATCTGTAAAATTCACACACATTCTCCATCTCTCATTCTTCTTTTTCACCACTACCGGATTTGTCGTCCACAAAGGATACTGTGACTCCCTTATGTGTCTGACCTTGGATAACCGGTCCACCTCAGAAACAATTGCTTCCGCTTTCTCCGAGGAAAATGCCCTTCTTTTCTGAATTACTGGCTTCACCTTTGGATCAATAGCCAAGCTGTGATGAATTACCTCAATTGGTACCCCTGTTACATCCTCTGTCTTCCAAGCAAAAACATCCAAATTAACATATAAAAAATCTAGCAGTTTTTTACGTAAGAGTAGGGTCAGTAAGGATCCAATTCGAAGCACTCTTCCTTCTGAAAAAGTAAACTCCTCAATTTCTTCACTTACCGTTAAAGACCATGGGGTTTCCCTCAGATCGTCAACTCTTTCTTCTAAATCCATGGGCATCAATTTTGACTGTTATCCATGCATTAAATCCCCACTATTGGATCATCGGATCCGGAGTGCGGTGGTATAACATTCTATGGCTACCTTCTGGTCGCCTTGAACAACCCCAATCTGATCTCCAACCACATACTTGAAACATTGGTGAACTGTTGATACAACTCCATATATTCTTGAAAGTCATGACCTTCCAAAAATAGCATTGCAACTCGTGGGGCAGTCCACCACCACAAAAAACACATGAACCTTCTTCTTGAATGGTCCTTTACCCAAACTTACTTCTCTCTCGAATTCCTTAACAACACGAGCTATTACACCCGTAAAACCTCTAATTGTCTGATCTGATTCAGAAATTCGAGGTGGACTTATCATTCTATCATATGTTGACTTAAAAAGGACATTAGCAGAATTTCCAGTATCAATAAGCACATGTCGAATTTCGACGCCAGCCACCTCTGCTCCAATAACCACAACATCCTCATGTGGCCCTGCTGTTCCGCGCATATCATCTTCATCGAATAAAATTAAAGGAATAGCCTTTTTTCCAGACAAATGTGTAGATATTTTCCCTTCAATTTGGTTTCTCAGGTTGACAACATATCTCTTCCTCAAACTATCTGAATTGATAATCATTGAATCACCTCCGAAAATGGCTAATGACTCAAAGAATTTACATAAATCTTGCACATGCCCTTTTCTATTGGCTCTTCAACTGCCATCAAAAGTAACCTGTTCGGATCTTTCTCCACATATTCTGAAGAAGCATCAAATGCTTCAACCTTTGAATCTAAAATCAAATTCTCAGCTGGTGCAGCCTTCGAAATTGAAGCTACGTTGTTTTTCGAACCGCTCTCTTGTGACCTTAAATAATTCAAGAGCTTCCCATTTTCAATCAAAGTTTGAACCTCTTTTTTCAAAGCAATGCAATCATTATTATCATGCCCAATATCCTCATGATATATGCAATAGTTTTTGTTCGTTTCCTCCCTTGACCTACTTATTGGAGTTGGCTTCCTAAAATTTACGAAACTCTTGTTCTTATCCCAAATCACAGCCACATTATCTGTCAAATCAGCATAATATTCTGGTTTAACCATTGATTTGGCCTTGGTCTGTTATAGTTGTAAGATGGAGCGTGATTTGAATATCCACCAGTTCGAGGTGGCAAGTTGTTATTCTTCTGTCGTGTCTGTTGATTACCATTTCCATTCGAGGGTTGCCCTTGGTTATTGGCCACCTCACTCAAATTATTTGGAGTGCTAACAGGTCCTCCTCAGACTCTAGTTGACTCATCGACCTTAATCTGATCCTCAACTTGGGCCATTAAGGCTCCAATAGTTAAAGCTCTTCTCTTTGTAATTTTATTGGTCAGATCCCTTGGTAATAGTCCTTGGCGAAAAGATGCCATCGCCACATTCTCTTCACAATTTTCCAAACTTGCTTTAGTCAAAACGAACCTCTTCGTATAATCCTTCAACTTCTCTCTAGGTGCCTGCTTGCACTGAATAAGTGTATCGCTATTCGCTCTCATTTATTTACTCCCCACAAACTGCCTTCGAAAAGCAATGTAAAAATACCTAAAATTTGAAATTGACGGCCTCGGAATCCGATTGTACCACTTTAAAGTCGTTCCCTTGAAAGTCTCTGAAAATGCACGACACGCCAGCCGGTCGGCATCTTCAAAGTTCATCATGTAGTTTTTAAATTGTTCGATGTGATCATTGGGATCTTGCATCCCATTGAACTTTTCCACTTTGGTAACTTCAAAACGCTTCGGAAGCGTTATAGAACGAATTTCACTTGTCAACGACGAATTTCTCCAGACGACACCTTGCACAAATTTGATCATTTGTTCCATTACCGCATATAGATTTCAATCAGTCTCAACATACTGATTCGAAGTGTTCCCTTCACACCACATAGAACGAGGAACATTGTCCGTTTTAGATTTATTTTCCTTTTTATGCTTTCTCGACTACTCTCTATCTGATTCCTATTTCGAAGAACCCCTGTATCTTTTAAAACTTGAACCAGAGATTTCTACCTTTTCATCACTAGAGCTTATGTATTTTTGCTTATCTTTTTTCCCTTCGCAAGAGGAATATCGCTCTTCAGGAGATATAAATCGCGCTTTTTATGTTCACTTTTAGCTCGTCGATCGACAACATACCGATTAGATTGATCTCCAAAATCAGTATCTTCATTCTCTTGTCTCACCTCGGATTTGAGCTTCGCCAAGTGGATTTCTTGTTCTCGCTGTTCATATTTTTCATTTAGCACATTTATATTGTCTAAAAGCTGATTCATACGCATATCAATGTTTGATTGAGTTTGGATCGGAGATGATCCATCCAGCTTATTTTCGTTTATTTGCAAGACATCTTTTAAATTTTTCATCATCGATCGAAGTGATGGATTGTTTTCGGGATTCATTATATGAGATTCAAGCAAAAAAACAAGAAGATTGTATTAAATTCGAACAGACAAGTCACTGATTCTTAATTTTGTCCCAAGTGGAGTCCCTAATTTGGTGAGTTTTGATATTAAGAATGTTATCTTAGGAAAATCTTATATGCGAATTCTAGAGAGAGAAAAAGAAAGAGAGTTTTTAGAGAGAGAAAGTTTAAGTGCCAATGAGTAAAATAGAAATGTCTTCAACCCTTCTGTTAGGTTAGCCTTGCTCTTTATATAGAGGGGCCAAGACTTAGCCTTAATATTATTACATAGTTACAATTGTTCTCTTAAACTTACATTATTTACATTTTAGTCCTTAAATTCCTACTTCCATCTGATGGAAGATGAGTGGTCAGCTGCTCCCAAGTAAGGTCTCTACTCCAGTAGTATTCCATATGTGAGATCTCACAAAATTGCTGGAAGTAAAACAGTTATGGAAACCCAATCCCTATTTCTATGATGCCCATTCGTTCGACCTGGTACAAGTAACTTGGCCTGTCTCTAGGTGCTTTGGAAACGTTTTTGAAAATACTACAAGAAGACACAACAGTTAGTTAAGATATCAACATAGCATGTGGAAACTAATAAAAATACGAACAGATATTACTTGAACTTTTCCAGCGGCTGGTTAGCTAACTTGGATTTGTGGTGGAGTTTATCTTTTTTCCATTCTCACATGCTCCACCGATAAAAATAAATTGAATCCTCTATGGCTTCTCGGACTCCAACAAATCATTCACCACCGTGTAGTCATTTCTTATATTATAATGGTAAAAAGGGATATGGTGGTTTTTGCATAGATTCGTCACCGCGGCAAATTCCTCCATGGGTAAGGGAATTTTTTACAGTCTAGATGCCATTATACCAGCAATAAAAGTATACCATACATTCGGGATCAGTTGACTTGGGCATAACCTTATCAGATGGAAATAATTGACTATTTCTAGGTCCAAAGGAAACCGAAGGCCCCAATTGAGCACTTCGATATACACCACCAACTCGTGGGACTTAAAATCCATGGGGGTTTCCGGAATGATTGAAATTATTACCTTAACGGAATCAGGAAAGCCCCATTTTGTTCGGATCCGATCCAGTTCAGCAGTATGGGTGTATACATAAGAAATTTTCTGAAGAGCTATTAGCTACTTCACACTAACCTTGCAAAATTTTGGCCCCACTTTCCTTTCAGGCACTCTAGAAGTGACTCAGTGTTAGGTAGCCCCACTTTCCCTTTGTTTATCTGATCTGGTGCGGTGTCTTCTGTTTGTCTGGACGTCTTGAATGGGGTACCTTCCGTACTTTCCTCCATGATCTCCTTCATTACGTTTGACTGTTATTCGGACGGTTTAATATCTGCTGGGGGCTTTATTGTCTCCGAACTAGCAGGCTTCGAAGATAGAGGAGTGCTTTTGGCTTTTGAAAGACGAGAAACCCTTCGAGGGGTGGAATTCGTTGTAACTGAACCCACAGCCAGAAAAGGTGAAGGTTTCCTCACACTGGAAACTACTTTTTCTTTAGGCAGAGGTTTTTGAGACTCTCAAACTGAAGACCCTGACTCTAAAGGATATAGGGTTGGGATAAAATATGGTTTTCGAACTTTCGATATTTTTGATGATGACGAGCTCTTGTCTGTGTTTGGCTTTGTTTGACTGATTTCTCCACCAAAAGAGGCAGTGAGTCCAGCTACGATTCCTACCTCTCTTCTTGCTCTTTCCAAATCGGATAAGTTTAGCCAACCTCTTTTCACCGATGCTTTTCTGGTTGTGAATATATAATTTACCTAAACACGATTTTAAAAGATTATCAAGCTTTCTCTGTGCAAAGGTTTTTGTATTCTCAGAGAGATAAAACAGTAAAACTCATTTATATAGAGATGAGAGATGTGGGAGTTTCACCAAGGGGGAGATGACTCGATCAAAATAATGATTAGGGGCTAGAAATCATGGGGATTACACCCTAAGTTACTTTTTAGTCAGTAGGTACAGGAACCTAGGAGAAAAAAGGCTCAAAGGTCGAACCAAAACGCGACATGTGTCCAAGTTCAGAAAACTGACTTTTGGAATTCTTAACTATAAATTAATCTCTTCGAATCTGATCAAGATTCAGTTCAGATACAACGTCAGATCACACTTCACCTTTGATACATACTAAGTTTTATTTTTTCGAATTAGCTCTTCCAAAGAATCTTTGCAAGACCTAAAGGGGCTACTGATGAGGTCGGATTTCGTTGACACTGACTATTGTATATATCTGAAGCGTAGTTCGTACATATCCAGTACCATGCCCCACCGAACAGTACAACCAAGTGGATCGTGACTCAGCTGGTTGTTAGTCATCAACTAATTGGGCTTATGGACTTTTAAACTTGACCGAAGCCCATGATCTAACCCAGAAGGCCCACAATTCATTAAATACGTATAAATACCCCAACCACTTTCATTTATGAGGGTGATAAAATTTATTGCTAGTACGCACCTCTTTCATCTCTCTACATTTCACTCTAAAAATTAAATTCCTAAAAATCTTTCCTAAAATACCATTCGATCAGAAATTATCCACACTAGTGATAGTAGACTCCTCGACTTTCTTCAATAATAAAGTATTTTGCTCAATCATCTCGGTCGAACACTTTACTAAAATATTGTGCTGGCCGATCTTCTTACTACTTTACGTAATTTACATCTCATTCAACTCAAAAGGATTCTCATCTCCAATTTCAGAGAATATCTCTCAGCACTAAGAGCAACCAACACCTAATCGACCGTTTCATTTTCTTTAACAAGCTTATCACAATACATCTTGGACGTCGTATAGGCCTGGTTGTACTATAACAGTTCCACATTGATAGCCTTGCCATAGTTGAACACCAAGGGTTTAGGCTTAAAATTCTCCATGGCATTGGTGTAAGTTGAAGTTATTCTACGATAGGCTAACACCATGGAATTGTAATAACTCTGCCCAAAATAATTGCAGCAAAAAATGGATAAGTACAAATCAAACACTTAAAATATTTGATAAAACAAACACTACTATATAAATTTACCTCCACAACCAGTTCTAATTGACGTTGCAGAATATCAGTCATTGACATACTGTTGTAGTAAGTCAATTATGGGTAGTGTTTCAACTGATCATACATTATAAAAAAAGGCGTCGAAATACTAATCAAACCAGGGTGCTCGTAAACCCCCAAATGTTGAAGACTACTCAATAAAATAGGGTCAAGGTTAGGCTTCGTGACCACATTCATGTTCTCAACCTTTTTTCAGAAGTCCCATTTTCTTTCATGCCATCACCTAGAACACCAGTAGAGTCTGAAGCTATGGGATCCGCAACTGCACTTTTACCTATGTGATCATCAGTCTTAGTACACCCCTCTCCATAAATGGTTATATGAGGAGTGGTACAATCACCAAATTCAATAGTTTCATTCTGAAAAACATCTACAACACCCCTTGCCGAAGAGGGGTCAAATTTACAACAATGGTTAATTTCTCTTTAGTACTCTCTGTGCAAGGATAAAAAGATTCATGTTGCTCTCTAATAGGAATACCATTCTTCTATAATACCTTATTCTTATGCGTAGCGCACGAAGGTCACTAGGAGGAGGGCATGTTCTGTAGCTTAGAAACAAAACCCTTTAAATTTTACTTATTTTATTAGGATATCTTAGCAAATACAATTGTATTAAGATTTTATTTTATTTTATTTCAAGATATTTATTTTATATTCTTGTATTCTAATTTAGGGTTTTGAGTAGCTCTTATATAAAGCCTCAAATTCCTTGAGTTATTTTAAGGTTTTGGAATAATATATTTATTATCTCTGAAAATTTTAGTATTTGTTATCCTTATATTAGAGTGTCATCATCTTACCCTTGAATTAAGATTTCATCTATCATTGTTTCTTCTTCTACTTATGCCGCGTTAATCAGTTTGGTATCAGAGCCTTAGTTCCTGCTACGGGGCAAACATGTTTCTGAATCTTGATTTCATCTGAGTCAAGGTCTAAAGAAGAGAACAACATCTATGGTCATGAAGATCTCGAAGATCGTTTGGTATGTGGGGACACACCATGCGTTTTGATGGCGATCATATTGATCGGTTACTGAAGGAGTTTAAATTGGCTACCAATCGTCTGATCAAGGTAAAACTTACTTATCGAGATGTTTTCTTAGGCTATGAAGAGGTTTTCAAAACCATTTTTTTTCATCAACTCGACATGGGGTTTTGTTTTCAGGTTATGAAAAGGCTTTCGAAACCAATTTGTTTTCAGGTTATGAAAAGGCTTTCGAAACCAATTTGTTTTCATCAACTGAATGTTTTTGTGAGTTCGAATAAGGAACACTCGAGCAGAATTTATTTTATTCCGATAAGGTCAACAATTATAATTCTCAATATAACAATTTAAAAAATAAAATAAAATAATTTTGGTTGTTGATGGTGATGGTGCTGTGAATTCAAGGACGAATTCTTGTCAACCAGGAGAGGATGATGTAGCCCAGAAGTCCAAACAAAAACCTTTTCATTTTATTTTATTTTATTCAAATATCTTATCAAATTAATTGTTGATTTTAGTTTAAGACAATTATTTTATTTCATTGTATTCTAATTTAGATTTTTGAATAGTTCTTATATAAAGTCTCAAATGCCTTAAGTTATTTTAAGTTTTTGGAACAATATATTTTTTATCTTTGAAAATTTTAGTCTTTGTTACCCTTAGATTAAGGTTTCATCATGTTATCCTTGAATTATGGTTTCATCTATTGTTGATTCTTCTTATATTGCCACCGCGTCATCAGCATGTTTGTCCCACTTTACCATCACATATCTTCGAATAAGACAAGATGACACAATCACTAGACTTCTTTTAGTGAGACAAACTTAAAGTCCCTCTATCTTCTGAGTAACATACATTATCGTCTGGTTGAATTACTTTCTTCTTTCTCTTCAATTTGGATTAAACAAGATCGACATCCCGCCAAACCCTCTTTTTAGTATCATCCGTTGCAATGGGTACCTTCTTATTATCTTTATCAACTCGCCTTGCTGGGAGCTTTAACCCAACACATGCAGGGTTCCTCCCATATACTCTCTCCAGCAATATGCCATCCACGCGGTTAATAATATCCACCTCCCTTATCAAATTATTGTAACTTGTACATCATTTGACATTGTAATATCAAGAACCGTCCACAGTCCCGCCAACTAGAAAATTCACAAGGGTGAACAGGCAATGATATTCAAGACTTTATTTCCCATTGTGCATGTATTCAAGACTTATTTATCTCTTCTCTAATTGGAGATTGTTTTCCCCAATGGGATGCTGCCAAGTACTAGAAATAAAAGAGAAATGAGTTCTTTTAATGTTTGTCAGAGTCAGGTAGATTAACAATCTTATTACCACTATGCATCGATATATAGTAGTAAAGGGTATCAGATGACTTATAAACATCAACACTAGACAAAAAATAAGCCAAACAAATTAGGATATCCAAAGTTTTAGAGCTAACTAGTACACTAAGTATCAATCGTCAATCATTTGCGGTAAGTTAATTGAGACATATCCTTATGTACCTACAAAATTTGTTGATGAAACTTGGAAGGGGTAAGCGCAGTCCCCAATCAAATAGGATAGTGTAAAGGCATGTTTCACCCTCACGGGCAGTATGCGGATGTTCACCCGACTTGGGTACCCTAGACTCGAGACAGTCAGGAAGTCCGTACACTACCCTAAACCTACAATACCCCTTTGGAGTTAAATATTAATAAGAAGGGGTTAAGTGATTCAAAAACCGGCCCAGAAATCTTTATCTTCTACCTTATCCTCTTGGAAAGGTTGAGAACGGCATCATCTGACAACTTATTCTTTTGGAAAACTCCCTTACGAGGCATTTTTGGTGGACACATATATAATTCATCAATTAAAAATTGAAAACCTTATCAAAAGAGTTCACAATTTGCTGACAAAAGGGTATTGGGTATCTCAAAGTCACCACATTAATATAAGCCCATAGCTTTGACCCACAATATAGAGAGGATAAAATAAATAAATATAAGAATATGAGTCTCTTACCTTTGAATTTGTATCTCTTGTAAAATTGGTAAAGGGATACTCGAATAACAAAAGCAGCGAAAGAAGTATACAAACTCAGTTATCTCTGACAGATGATCCAAAATAGAAGAAAGTAAACCCAAGTTGGGAAAACAAAATTTATACCATCTGTAAAAATAGATGCGTAATATGAAACAAAATCAATGGCCCATGGAATCGAAATGAGCATATAAACCATAACCATATTACAAGTATTAACGGTATAAAAGTATAAAACATCATTTTATTAAACGTGTATATAGGTTCTGAATTTTCATAAAACGTTACATGATAAATAACGTGTGGAAAAAAATTACTAAGACTTATACACCGCATGTCTGTCGTTTCATACAAAAGGTGAAAATATATAACAAACACATGGCAAGAAAAGAGGAACCAAAAATATATAATACCTTGTCCATATCAGTTTTTATTACATTCAAAAGTAAACTACCAACAAAATTATAATTCAAAAGACTAGGGGATCCTGATAAGCCACAACCCCTCGGTCTGGTTGCATCCACTGTCGTAGATGAGGTGAACTCATTATTGACCTGGAAGACAATTGAACGTAAAGGTGATCAGTCAGGGCTATCAACATTTCCACCCGGGAAAAAGTTGGACGACGTGGCAAGAATACACATTGTTGATGGCCGACCGAGGACATCGACCATAAGATAATTATTCAACAAACGAGGCCACTGAACTCATTATCAGAAAAACGTGAATAACGTGGGAGCACAACACTCACCCACGTTCGCCATTACAATAGTGGTAATCATTCCTAAGATAATGGGATAAACTAAACGTCCATTGTAATATATAAACATGCTAATTATAGACTTAGAGAATGATGTACAATTTTTCCTTGATTAAGAGACAAAAAGCAAATTATTGTTTTCCTTTATTTCTTAATTCTAGTTGAACACTTTCACTAATATCCATTATCATAAATTAAACTTATAATCTTCAAAATCAGTTTTTCTTTCAAGACGTTGTAATCATCTCTCGATCTCATACAACTAACCCGTTTGTATGAATGGTTATATCTTTAGTCCCTTACCTCCTATAATTGTGTCATAAAAACTAAGAATTTAGTTTACATTTTACTTGATCATGGTCGTAGCATGCTACTCATTAAACACAATTGAACCCATAACTAATTTTAAGCGTTAGGTTTACTATCAATGCTAAAGAATATAAATAAAAAGCAAAAAGAAAAATAAAATCACATAACTATTGTATTTATAAAGGTTTTTCAACCTTGAAAAACACAAGTATTAGTTCATGTTAGTCATTTTCATGGTACAAAAATTAAAATAAATTAAAATAAACGGAAGAAAAAAAATAGTAGAAAATATCATGTTTGATTTTGTGGTGTTTCAATCTCCTCATTGTTTGTTTGATGTATTAGGGTTTTATTTATAAAAAACAATTGTGGATTTTTTTTATTGAATCCTAATATCCTACCGCTAAAACTTATATTAACGAAGAAAAATTATAATAATTATTAAATAAAATAATAATAAAATAATTATTTTAAATTAGTTAAAAAATATTATAAGTTATTATAGAAGATCAAATATTTTCTTTTTTCTTTAAGAATAAAATCATAATTCTAATAAAATAAAATAGATATTTTATTTTTTAAATTAAATAAAAAGATATTATAATTTATTTTTATGAGATTATAATATTCACATCTTGATCTTAAATTAATTATCTATCTTTTCTCTCTATTTTCTTTATTCTTACTTTAGTTATCTTTAGAGGCTTGATTTTTATCTTTTTTTTAGATATAGCTT
Organism: Limnanthes douglasii subsp. nivea; assembly: GCA_036936605.1. NCBI lineage: Eukaryota > Viridiplantae > Streptophyta > Magnoliopsida > Brassicales > Limnanthaceae > Limnanthes > Limnanthes douglasii. Next base: position 145,187,702 of record JAUPFV010000004.1, read on the forward strand.
ATTTTTGCAATCTTATCTATTTTTTGTTTTTTATTTGTTTTTTGCTCACACTCCACTAATAAATTAAAAATAACCAAATGAGAGTATTTTTTCATAATTAATTAAAACTAACAATTAAATTAGTATAAAAGTAATATAAAATCAAAGATAAATATCTTTTATCCACATGCGTGTATCATTGATTCATATATATACACGAGTGTGTAGTTGTGTTGAGATTGATGCATGGTTATGGTAACATGGTACTACACATGTTGCACTCCTAGTGATGGTGTCATAGCAGGTTGTTATCCAATATATATCCCTCCTGAGGATTGGTGAAGTTTTTTTTGTACTATAAAGTATTGAATTCATTGTTGATAGCTCAACTTGATTCCCAGAGAGGACCGTTAGAGGTTCAGTTGCACTATAATAAATAATGAAACTTGTTGGCCATTTGGCTGGAACATTTGCGATGTCTACAGTTGGAGACTCGTTTGTATTTCAGATATTTAAGGAACATGCTTTCCACTTTGTTGGAACTCTTGAGATGTCAGTTGTGAGAGATTCGGTTGAAGTCTCATAAGGTTGTTGTTGAATGTTTTGTTGTAAAGTCGGTGGTCCTAGTGAAAAATTATGGTTGTTTGACTTGACTTGAATGTTTGTAGTGGTTCTTGGATGTCTTTCACCGAGCCCATGATCGGAGGTCCACAACTCCCTGTGTTGCTTCACCCTTTTCTTGCCAATAGGTTTGGAAACATAGGTTTGTTTCTGCACTTGCTCCTCTACTTGTATTAGTGTATTCCACTATCGTTAGAAGATCCATGTCCTGATTTACCTTGATTATTTTTGGATATAGATTATGAGGAGAAGATCTTACACTTATTATTTACTAATTGGTAAACCTTTCATAATATGAAGTTTGTAGCATCGTTGCTCTTCTTCTCCTCATAGACGTCCGAGTGTTGGACCATCAATGTCACTCACGGAATCCTAATAGAAATCATAGTCTGTAAAATCCTGAAATAGTTAGTGTTCTCATCATACATGTCATATATTAATTTCTAGAAATCTGTGACAAGATATATCAGAGTTGGTGGAGCTGATAGAGTTGTCATAACTGTCAGTCGAATGTTTACAAATTTTGATGATGCATTTTTAACGATTTTTATACCAATTTTTGAATTCATCATAAACCGTTTCTAAGTATTGTTGTTTAAACAAATATGCTAGCGAATTGCTTCCGGCAGACGACATAAACTTGGTTTGACAAAATTCGTTTAGCAAGATTCGATTAACTGATCGACTAAATTGAATAGTAGAATAAGAAAGTAGTTTGCAATTAGGAATTATAATATTTTATATTCCAAAACATTGTTATTACATGAGATATCTTCTTATTTACAGAAAGATGATGACTTAGAATATCTGAAGAAACTAGTTCCCTCATTTACTAATATGCATTTCGAATGCATTTAGTTATACAATCATGTTACTTAATTGTGCTATCACACGTACTGTAATCATTCTCTTCGTTTTTTTTGTCTCCAATATACATTTGAATGAGCTTGTTCTTCTATTTCATTAACTCCAAGATACAACTCTATGGACTTTTTCTATAGAATGGTTAAGTAATTTGGTTGGGTCAGGCACTCTTTATTAATATGTTTATTTTATTAAATAAAACAGATTAAATAAATTACTAATATAATGTTAAAACGAATAACTATAAAAATTTCATTTATACATAATGATAAAATTACGATTTATATGACTTGTAAGTCAAACCTGTAAAATATTGGACTCGTATTTACTTTGTAATATAAACCCAACAAATGTGTAACACGAAAGTGTTTTATGTAATAAAGAGTAAATATGTTTTAATTTAGTAAGTTAATGAGGTACATTAGCGAGAAATTCACTAATTATGTATGCCCAAAGACCCACCACAATTACCATATAAGACAATGTAACTTTTCCTATAAAGGATGATCAATTATTATTCTTACTATTTTTAGCAATTTCTCTCTCTATAATTCGCGTCTTAAATCTCTCTCTAACTTTTGTGTGACCCCTAAAATATGGAGAACCCATTTGCATTTCGAATATTTTTAGGAGTCATCAGTTGAGACCATAGTGTGAGCTTAGATTGGTACTCGAATATAATATCCAAAACCACAAAGAAACTAAGCCTAGTTTTGGATTTTTGTGAGAAATGAACGCTGAGACGCAATAAGATCTTGCGATGATTACAAAAAAAATGATAACTAGAGAGGGCTCCAGTCAGTTGGTAGAGGGTGCTCAAATGTAAAAACAATTCGAAGAGGAACGAAAATAATTGGCCCTAGAAGGACATCAAGATCAATTGTTGGATAAAATCGATGCACTGAATGCTCAAAAGTATACAATAGTTTCACTGAGGTAGAAGAGCTAAATGATATTCTATCTATCGACCCAACTTAATTATTTCTCAACTCATTATTTTCATATCTAAATAATAACCTGACTCATTCCCAAATATATAAATGGATCCAACCAACGAATCTTACCAGAAAAGAACCAACACATACAAAAACCTTTACGGATCATACACGGACGGTAGTTGGAGTCAGCGACTCTCCTAAGGTTCCCTCGTCTGGGATACCTAGAGAAGAGGATCAAGTTGGCGAACCCAAGACCATAAGTAAATATATCATCAACCAGCCTATCTTGGAATGCACCTTATACTAGATCATTCTCTCGATAATCAAACCTTGTACATTTTCCTTCTTTTAGATCCTAAGTTTTGGGCCTTCACTCGCCAAGACTTTTTTGAAGTGGGCTTTATGGAAAAGGTATTGGTCCGCGACCGAAGCATCGACATCGCAACCCCTTTACCTCAAAATTTTAACTTTAGCCACCCTTATTTTAATCCTTTTTTCTCCCACCAAACTACTCTAATATCCTTCATTGACCTTTAAAACTTGCCTTTTTTTCCACCAGACCCTTTTTTTACCAACAAACAAGCATATCTCTCACACATTCACCATTTACCTTTAATCACTTTAATCGTTTTCCACAACATATTCATAATGATATCTCTATTCACCAAAAACATACCAACGCTAATTTTTTGTCTAATGCTTAAGATAATAGCTCTACTAAGATAGTCTATAAAATCCCTCATGTCGAGTATGCGGGTCAGGAGCTCATTATCCTTACGGACAATGTACACAATTTGCGATCACCCCGATTCCTGGTGAAAGTGCCTTATCAACTACTTCTTGGGTCATAAACCAACGAATATTATAGTCAAAGATATTGTTGAGATTTTATGGGATTCTTATGGCCATGAGGAATATAAGGTGAACTTGGAGGGATATTTTTCTTCAAGTTTTGGATCGGTGAACAGACAACTACTATTCTTGAGAGTGCCCTTTGGACATTTAATAATCATTTAATAGTGCTAACAAATTGTGAGCTAATAACTATAACAATTTAAGATAGATTAAAATAAATCCTATTTTTGTTAAAAAAAATTAACTTTTCCCATGAAATTTGGACCTCAAATGGTCTAAATCGTCAACATATTTGGTGTTTCTAAATTTGTGGTTAAGCAAATAGAAAACCAAATTAAGAAGGGATTATCATGAGTTTTGCATAATCATTAAAACTATATGTGAATTATTCAAGAATTCTCACTCAAGTGTATATGCGGATCAACCATCATTCGATCGATCCCAAGGTATTTCATTTATGTAAGAAATATGAAACGTTTGAAAATACTACCTTCATTTGTACCGGCTCTAACCCTACCAACCAATATTTTATGTAAGAAATATTTTATAGCGCTAGAATACCCCCGTAAAACAAAAAAAATAACCCAATTCCCAACCAACAAACCCAATTCTTTCATTGTATTCTACTGTAGGCACTTGCAACATAGACTTAAAATATAAAGCTTGGGCCACAACCATGAATGATGGATCCCCTTAGTATGAAGATCAAATATGTTTCCAATAATAATGAGATGAACTCAAGCTTCGATCTTAAGTCGCCAAGTGAAAAAAATTACCTAGTAGTATAGTTGCGAATAATATAATGATCCTCGACAAACCTTAACCATACTGTCAATTTTTATTTAATGATAATTACTTCATACAATATCGATAGACTAAATAACCCAATATAGTAAAGTTACATGATTTAAATCTTTTTTAGTAATTATGTTACACTTATATGTCTTCTCGAGACTAGGGACTGTTGGCCTCAGGTGGATTCTCTTATCAGATTAATAGTCCCCTTTTGACATTACACCATAAACCATTCCTCACATCATCAAGGCATAATATGGATAGTCTGAAATCTCAATGTTCTTTATATTATCTTTCTCTCGTTGTCCTCATAATTTTAAGTCTATAGTGTAAAACGCCTTACCTTATTTATTTAATTCCATTTATCAATTATACAGGCTTTTAATGATTCGTTTAAACATACATCTTTATTGTCTTACCTAACATATATATATTCTACTTGTTATGGCATACCTTGGGTTTTCCTTAGGGATTTTAACAGAATCCATAAACCAAGAAATAAGATGAGATCTCATGACCTCTGGATATCTTCCATTAAGGATTTTTATAATTGTAGCTTACATTGTGAGAGTGATCATTCATGTTATAATATTTTAGTTCTCATGGTCAAATAAACAACCCAATAATCCCACCTTATCATTGTTAATAATGATTGAGATAACATTCTTTTCATGTATTTTTCTCATTATGGTCATCCCGTAATTTTGACCACACCATGTTTATTCTAAGTTTGGTCATCCTCAACCTCATATAAAAAATCCTTTTTCAATTCAAAAAATTATGTCCATAAGCTGGAACATTCCTATCGGTAACACTGGTATGTCCATTGTTACCCTTAAATTGACTTGACTCAAAAAATATCTCTGCAACCTTGATCAACGTGAGTTTAGTGATATTAATGGTCGTGTTTCCACCACCAAAATTAATATCTTCATTGGCTCATTCAATCTCTTCACTAACCTCTTAACAAAATCTTCATGTCTACTAAGATTAAATCCTTTAAGGCGCTCATTTTCCTTAGTAATATTGAATAATCTTTCTTTAAACAAAAATCTTTAGAGTTTTGACTTAAACTAGGAGACTGCAATAATAAATTCTTCAACAACAGTCTTAAAAATTGTATTTTTTCGTAACAAAATCATCTTCATTAATAACAATAAAAATATCCATACCAATTCTCTTTTGGGCATGATAAATGTTTCATCAAATAATTATTCAATATCCTTGGCATACATAGACATCGGGCTACCCATACCTACATTATGTTACCATATTTACTAATTATAAACTCAACCCTACAAAAAAGACCAATATGATCCATCATGTATGTATGCAGATATTAAAAATGTCATCTTTAGTATCGGCAGTAGTAAAAACCGAGGCTCAAATTACCATAACTTAGCTTTTTTAAGCCCTCTTTGTTCATTGTGGGTACCATTGTAATATGGTTCACTAGGTTTTTTAATATGGCCGCCTTGATCAACATTAGAACAAAACCTAGATTGATCTCATCCCCAAGGCCAAACTTCTTCATTCGTGGTGAACTTTAGACCTACCGGCTGGTGTAAAGTTACCTACAAAGTAAAATATAAATTCTTGACTAATAGAATCAAGAATTATTTTTCCTTTTTTTATAGATATATTGCGATCGATATTTATCCATAGTCGTAGTATTTTAGAAAATATCATTCTCTCACTATAATTTCTTAAAGGCTACATAACTAACTAGAATTGTCATATGATTGATTCTAAAATTGATTTTATGAATGATTTTGACAATATTCAATTACCCTTTCTCCTGAATATCCCAGTTACCATGAGTTTCTCGAAAAAATAATCATTTGAACTATTCAATGTATCTTTACCTCATCGTATATTGTTAACATTAATACCGACCAGTATGACTCATTTCGGGGAAAGAATGATTTTAGAAAATGAGATCCATTACCTTTTTTTTCTTCGTTCTTATTATGCCATTGTTGACTACTATTCTAAAAAAAATTGTAGTGACATGAATTTTAATGTCCACAAGAAGTGCCACAAGCTTAAAATCACCATTCTCTGTTTTGCGGATGATCCTATGATCTTTTATAAGGTTGATGTGGACTCTTTTGAGGTAATTAAGTATTAAATTAATGAATTATTTATCCTCTCAATCCTACATGTTAGTCTACTCAATAACTATATTTTATCTATGATATTGGAACGGCTATACGGGCTTCGTTTGTTAATATTTTTTTATTACAATATTGGTTCACTTCTGGTCCATTACCTTGAGGTCTCTTTTATCATTGGTCGTCTATCCTTCAATGAGTACAGACCCGTCATTGATAAGGTCACCTAATATAAGGTATTGGATTTCAAAGTACTTATTGTATATAGGTAGACTTCAACTAATCAAGTTCTCATTTTTTATCAGACAAGTTTAATGGTCTATCCATCTGGTTCTTGCGTATCTTCTTTTGATCTGGCTACAAGATAAAAACCTATTGTATAAAGTTCGTGTGGTCTAAAGTTACTTTTCCCACATCAGATGACGGTCGTGGGATTCTATACCTAAAGTTTTGGAATCAAGCAAATGTCCTTAAGCACATGTGGTTTATTATTAGTAAAAAAAATTCTCAATCTAGCGTGTCTAGATTAAATTAAAAAAAATTATAATAAGAATTTATTGACTCCTTCATTTGGCTCATTGTCATCCCGAGCTTGGAGGAAAGTCCATCGATTTAAGCCTCTTTATGTAAATTTATATAAAGTTAAGATAGACAACATGAACTTCACTTTTGTATCCGGTCCATTGATACTTTTCACCTTCATCGTCAACCAAAACTGTCACAATATTCGCGATTTTAGACTTCATAATAATTTTATGGTTTCAGATATCATCGTTAAAATATGTTGGTCTTGGACTTCTCGTATAAGATCCGGTAGCGTTATAAATCATGTTCATTTGTAAGAAAATAACAATCTCATTGTGAGCTTCCTTCCTCATCTTCATATTGTGAAGGTTACATTGTTGGATTCTCAATAAATAGAATATTAATTTTACCATCAACGACACTTATCAGGTCATTGGTCAATATGCCCCTTATGTTCGGTGTGCTGATATGGTATTGAACAATTATAATCTATCTCGACACTTTTTTATAGTATGACTTTGGCATTCTATCATCTCGAGACAATCTCGTTTGTTAAGGTTTAAACATTTCCGATTGTATGTCTTTGCAATAATACAGTTGAATTCATAAGTCATAGACTCATATTTTTTATTGTGCTTTCACTCGTAACATTTGGTAAACTTCCCAATACAAGTTTAGGTTTATCATTTTTGGACTGGATTTGTCTTACTAGTTTTTGATAACTTGTTTATGAAAGTCTTCAAAACACAATATTATCCATCTTTGACACGATTGTTTTTGAGTCGTGGTAAATCATATTTGAAAAAAAAGAAATTCACAAATCTTGGAATTTTTATTTTTCTTAAACAACATTATCTAAGTGCACTATTTTTATATCCAACCCCAAAATTATTTGGCCCGTCTAATTTTTATTTTTTAATTATTATGTTTTACATGAAGGTTATTTTTTGGATTTTTTTATATGCACCTACTTATCCTTAATTTTATTTTTATTATATACTCTTATATTAGTGGATTGTTTTTAAATTTATAAGAAAATTATCCATAAATACACACTCAACTATCTCGTTACCACATAATACTTAAAAAATGCATACTACCAATAGATACCTCAATTACGCTAAAAAGCAAGAATTAACCCTCTTTCTTTGAACCAAATTTTTCTTTGTTACTTTTTATTTATTTTAAAAAGTCCGTATCTTTCAAACCGTAGTTTGGGGAAAAATATGAAAGTACATCGATTTTATTTTTGTAAGACGGACAAAAGTAGATTCATTGATGATATTTTTTGAATATTTTTAGTTGTTTTTCAAAGAACTCTCATGGTTGATTTTTAGAGAACTCGCATGTTTAATTTATCAAAGAGCTCTAATTGTTGATTTTCCAAATAACTCACATGTTTATTTTTTCAAAGAACTTGCATGTTTGTTTTTTTAAATAAGTAACATGATTAATTTGTCAAAGAAGTCACATGTTTAATTTTTCAAAACACTTGCATGATTGATTTTACAACGAAGTAGTATGATTGATTTTTTATTCTTAGAGGGAATCCGCAGCCGCTATTCAACGAGTGCACATAAGGTAAGCCCTCAGTTTGACGCAATAGCCCGCAAACCAACGCATGAAGGTAAACCACACAAGATGATAGACTCAACCAAGAAAGTGTTTGTAGAGAGACTCGAACGCATGACCTTTGGTCACGAGCATGACTTACTCCACCAACTCAGTTACCCCTTGGGGGCTAGTATGATTGAATTTTCTAACAAATAACATTGTTAAATTTTTAAAGAATTCACATGGTTAATTTTCAATAAACTCGCATGATTAAAATGTACATAATTCTCATGGTTGAACTTATATCTTATTCGTGATTTTTTATAAAAAATTAAAAAAAAATCATCAATGGATCTAGTTTTGTTCGTCTAAAAAAATAAAGTCAATGGTACTTTCAGATCTTTTTTCCCGAGCTCTGTTTGAAAGATATCGACAAAAAAATACAAAATTTGGTTAAAAAATTAGAAGTGTTTACATACTGATGAAATTAAAACATAAGTATTTTAGGAATTGTAAAAAAAATTGGATATTGAAGGAGAGTTATTTAGTGTTGATGATATAATAGTTTGTGTATTAAATAGGAGTGTAGTTTCTGATGATACTTCCGGTACCATTTCCCTAAATTTATTTTTAGACGGTTTATTAATTTTATACCTTTCGCAATAATTAGGTTTCAATTTATATGTGAATTTTAAAGAAAAATATGTAACCCTTTTAATTTAAGGGAAATTACACCTAAGGTACCCACTCAACTATGTTATTGTCATCTAGTACCCAAGGTTTGATCTATTATCTCTTAATACCCATCTCAACTACTTAATTATCACATAGTACCTAACATTATTTTAATACCCTAACTACCCTCACTCTTCATGAACAACCACGTAACCAAAATTTTATCTTTCTTACTTTTTCTTTTTATTTTATTTTTAAAATTTCCATATCTTTCAAATCGGAGCTCGGAAAAAATAAATGAAAGTACTATCGCTTTTATTTTTTTTAAATGAACCAAACTAGATCCATTGATGATATTTTTTTGATTTTTTTTAAAATAAAATTTCACGAGTAACAACTCTCAGGAAATCGAGAGAGTTGCAAACAACTCTATGGAAATTGCGAGAGTTGCACACAACTCTCAGGACTACATGCGAATTGTGTGCAATACTTGTACCTAAATACAACTTGTACACAACTCTCAGGACTACATCCGAATTGTATGCAAACAACTTTTACCCAGATGCACCTTGTACACAACTCTGATGACTACATGCAAATTGTATGCAAACAACTTGTACACAACTCTCAGGACTACATGCGAATTGTGTGCAATACTTGTACCCAAACACAAATTGTACACAACTCTCAGGACTATATGCAAATTGTGTGCAATACTTGTACCCAAACACAACTTGTACACAACTCTCAGGACTATATGCGAATTGTGTGCAATACTTGTACCCAAACACAACTTGTACACAACTCTCAGGACTTCATGCGAACTGTGTGCATTCTTACATAATGAAAATGCGAACTTTACTATAATACACATGCACCCAGATGCAAATTGTTCTACTTTTTACATGCACGTTGCAAGGGCCTAGGAAATATGGAAAAACATCATAACCAACAAAAAACCACCCAAAAATCATCTAATATGCATCAAAACACGAACAAAACGATTATTAGTACATGCAACCTAAGAAACTATCGTGTTTGACGATAAACCCATAAACCAAAATGCCTATTGCCGATCCTAAATACTTGATCTCGGTCGAGATAAACAATTTTGACCGACGTAGAAACAATGGTCAAAATCGGGAGTAGAAGACAGTCGCCGGTTGAAATCTGGTGAGGATGGACTGGATTTCGGGTTGAAGGGTTCTGTGGAGGGAAGAGAAATATGGTTATATATAGTCGGGAGTATTTTTGTCCAAAATTCAAGTTGAGGTATCAATTCACACTATCTAAAAAACGGGTCCTACTGGATAATTAGGTAGTTGAGTAGGAATTTACGGGTATTTTTTTTTAATTTAATATATTTTATTACAAACGAAAAAAGTATTTGAAGAAAAATGATTTAAATAGTTTTGGGCCAGGCTAGAAAAAAGACACATTTTGATAGATCTTAAACCGCTAGATCTTATACCCATTTGATATATCTCTCACCTAATTTTGGACAAATTTGCCATTTTCAGAAAAACTAGGTATAAAAGGGTTTGATAAATCTCTCACCATTTTTTTCTTCTCTTTCTCTCTCTATCTCTAGAAACCTCTCAAACACTCAAATCGACCCATTTCAAAAGTTCGATTTTTCAATAATCTAAAGTCAGCAAAACATAAAGGTAAGTAATATAAACCTCATGCTATAATGTTTTTTAGATTTCGTTGGGTATAAACTACTGAAATTAGGTTTTTAGGTTTCGATTTCAAAAGTTTGATTTTTGCTTGATTTTTGGTGTTCTTTTGTTAGATTAGTGTTGTATTGTTGTTAGTTTTGCTAGGATCTATGTTTATGTGTCTGATTTTTAGTGAAATGAGGCTGCTTTTGTGGGTTTCTAAAAATGGGTTTAGTTGATGTTGGTAGCACAACCGTATCCGATAGACAACTTAAGCTGTCTCATGAGACGAGATGCATTTTCATACTTATTTTGTGTTATCCTACTAATACATATTTCTTTATATTGTCTTTACAGGATGGGGCGGATCAAGCAGAAAGTAAAAAATCCGTTTAAGAAAGCGAGGCAACGCGAACGTTTGGCGGCAGAGGCGGCAGAGGCTAGAGTTTCGCTCGAGCCCGAGCATGTAGAGGCAGGTCCCAGTGAGGGACATGCTCCTGGTACGCGTACGAGACGACGTCTCCATCGTCATCGAAATGACGATTACATTCCTACTACTGCCGGTAGCACATAGGCAGGTTCTTCTTCGCATTGACCTGACCTTTTCTTACGATGACGATGCAGATGCACTGGAGGATATGAGGGGGTGGAGTGGGAGGAGGCACCTGAGGCCTCACATTCACAGTATGAGGACGATGCACCTCACGCACCCGAGGCGACATCCCACGCACCCGAGGGTGAGGATCACGAGTTTTTGTCGGTGATGCCGCATGTCCTGACTCTCTTTCCCGATTACACCCAGCACGAGTCGTTCAGCGTCTATCACGGAGATGTAAGTATTATACATTTATATTATTTTATCACTTTCTTACGTGTTCGATACATATGTTTATAATTATTGTTTTATCACGAACTTACGTGTTTGATACATATTGCAGGATAGAGTCACCCTGTGATGCTTCGCTATGTATGACAGTCTCCACAGATGGGACCTGACACAGCAGAGCAGGGTATGGGCAAGGGTGATGGAGATTATTTTTGGCCCGCTCGTCGATGCACTCTCCCGTTGGCATACCAACCTCTATTTGGTGGAGGCATTCTTAGAGCGATGGCATGGGGAGATTTCTTCATTCTATTTCTCGTTCGGGGAGATGATAGTGACCTTAGACAATGTCTTTATCATCACTAGATTACCGGTTGTATGTAGGTCTTTTGATGCTTAACCTTTTGACTCAGAGGTTGAGCGGATTAGTACTTATGCTGGCATGCTAGGTGTACGACCAGCTGAGTTGAGTAAAAATCTTAAGAATGCTAGTAGTGTGAACCTTGGGTGGCTGCGCACTACATTTACGGGTGCTAGGTATAGTGATAGTAGGATCACAGATGATAGGATAGATCATGCCAGCCGTGCCTACATACTGTATTTGCTAGGTACCACCATCTGTGCCAACAAAACCGGCAACAACATTCCTTTAGATTACCTCCAGTTCGTGAACCAATACCAACGTATGCATAGGTTCAATTGAGGTCAGATGGTTTTAGCACAGTTGTACCACTCCCTTAGTCAGGGATCTCTGCATGGTACGAGAGGCATTTGCGGGTTTATAGGGATGCTCGAGTCGTGGATATTTGACCATTTCGTTCAGCTCTGAGCTCCACTGTTTTGCGATTATGACATATTTATGCCCTATATGTGCCGACATGCGCCGCAGAATATTAGCGTCTCTCATGATGTGCGCAGGCAGATGAGACATGCACTTTCGACGTGCACGGAGGCAGATGTAAGTCATATTTGTTCATTTTAAATCTAAGTATTTTTATTAATATAAATGGCTAAGTTGCTCATTTTTTTATTTACAGGTCATGTTCCTTCCCTTCATACACTTACGGGACCATTATCCGTTCCAGGCGGTGACTTGGGTTGAGTTGATGCTTAAGGCGTTCGACGTGGTTATGCCGTACTACCCTGATCGTGTCACTCGACAAATGGGGTTCGTACATCTGATTCCTAAGGATATACGCTCTCCTAAATCGAAAAAAGCAGGGAAGAAGATGGTCTGCAGATACCCATGGGACGGGGACTTGTGGAGGGATTGGGAGTTCCATGTGTACATTCCTGATGGCATGTTGTACCGTGGTAGTGGAGAGAGTGCTGACCCGATGTACTACATTTGGGTGAAGAGGAGGCTGTGGTACATCGTTAGTAGCTTTGCACCAGCTAGAGGTCCTCGGTTGGAGCTGCACGGTGCTGCTGACTTTGCAGGATACAAGCAGATTGCTCGGTTTGCTCCATCGATACCGACTCTGGAGCACGATGATCTTATAGAGACTGCCTTTCACATGTACAGGATCGCTGAGAGGTATAGACGTCACTGATTATTACTCGTAGCATACCTTTGTCAAACTTTTAATTATTAGCACGAGCGGATTGTAACCGGTTTATTTTATGACTGCTTTTATTTATTGTATTTTAATTAATCACTTAATTAAACCGAATGGAATGGAATTCCATAGTATTTTATTTTATTGTATTTTGTAACTGGTTTATTTTATGACTGTTTTTTCGACGTTATAATAGAATTCCATAGTAAACTGAAAAGACTTAAATCTACTTTCAATTAATCAATTTTATAGGTTCGATTCCACAGAGTTCAATAGTAATCCGAAAAGACTCAAATCTACTTTTATATATCACTTAGCCCTAACCCCCACCTCCCACAAATCAAATCAAAATTACATTATCATATTAACAGATAAACATCTAAAAAGAGATAAAAAGAAAGCACTGGTTTTGTTGTTCGAACATAAGAAACATAAGAATGGCAGTTTTGTCTTCTTCAAGAAGATGTTTTGCTCTCACTATATTATCTCTCTATTTTTATTATCACGTTTGATTGTTCATACTCTCCACAACATTCCTGTTGTGTTATTTGATAATAAGGTAATTTCTTCGACAGTTGAATGCTCAAGCTGTGTAGTAAGAGTTAGAGATTCTACGATTGAAAAACATTATATGGTAAGTTTTGCCTTTATTTTTTTTTATATTATTTCTTTTGATAGTATATCATTTTATTATTACTCGCAGCATACCTTTAGTACGAAATATAAGGTCAACATAAACTCAAACACAAATTCAAACACACAATCAAACACAAATTGAAACTCACACTCAAACTAAAACTGAAACACACACTCATACTTAAATTGAAACACACACTCATACTTAAACTGAAACACACCTTCATCAACACACCTTGAAATTCTAGGCGGCTGAACACCATCCCTTCCGTACAGGAAGTACATCTGGCATACCAATGCCTCACAGTACCTTTTACCCCCTTCTGGAATGTGCATGTTACCAGCTTCAACTGATGCCCTCATCAAATATTGATCTTCCAACTCAGTCCATTGATACATTTCTCTGTTTAATTTATCAACTAATTTACACTTTAATGTGAATAAGGCTTCTATTTATAGACAGTTTCGTTGCAGATAACGTAATCGGAAACTATGAATGAAAACGTAACACGTGTAAAGTAAGAAACCAAAAACTCCCGCTCATTCTAAAAAATAAATAACTCCAGCTCATTCTCAAAAATCAAAAACTCCCGCTCATTCTCAAAAATTAAAAACTCCCGCTCGTTCTCAAAAATCAAAAACTCCCGTTGGTTATCAAAAAATAAAAAATTCCCCCTCGTTCTCAAAAACCAAAAATTCATGCTCGTTCTCCAAAACAAAAAATTCCCGCTCGTTCTCGAAACTCAAAAACTCCCTCCAAACTTTACTTCCTTATATAACGGGACTCCAAAACCTTTAACATTCATAAACACTACTCAAACATAAACAGTTTAACAAATAGAGTTTACTCCTCATGAAGACTACCATTTGCTTGAGGCGGTGAAGATTGCCCGCCGAGAGATGTGGGAAGATACTAGCAATGCGTTTTTTGATCGAGTGCTTTGTAAGATGTACTACGGCTACGAACGTTTACAAACTAGAGGTTCCCTCATGCGCAACCCTGAACAAATCAAGCAGGGGTACATTTTTTGTAAACCGCTCCACCGTTTGTTGTTTTTGCTATATAAAATTAAGCAAGGAGCGACCACCGTCTAAAACATGGTGGTGGTAGACTACATCACTAGGGATATGATGGCGTATCTTCAAGATAGGATTACGGAAAGGGATCAGGGGGTTGATTATGACGACAACTTGGGATATAACTTCGACGATTGGACATTTTGGCTGTTGGCATGTTGTTGTTTAATTATTTTCTTATGCTTGTTTAAGTTAAAGTGTTAACTTATTGCCAGCGTCTTTATGTTTACGTCGCATGAGACGAAGGCCAAAGGAATTCTCATTTTAGGCGTGCGATATAAGCCCCCTGTCTCAAAAATAGGGCAAAAAATTTAGCCTAGCGTCGCACGTGACTGGGGTAAAAGCAGTCGCAATTTGGGAGTGCGATATAAGCATTCTGTCTCAAAAATAGGGCCAACAATTTAGCCTAGAGTCGCATGCGACTAAGGCCAAAGGAAATCGCATTTTGGGCGTGCGATATAAGCCCTCTGTCTCAAAAATAGGGCCAACAATTTAGCCTAGCGTCGCATGCAACTGGGGCCAAAGACAGTCACATTTTGGGCGCGCGATATAAGTCCTCTGTCTCAAAAATAGGGCCAACAATTTAGCCTAGCGTCGCATGCGATTGGGGCAAAAGGAGGTCGCGCACGACGGGTGTCATATGTTATATTTTTAACTTATTTAAATGAAAAAACTCTTAGGGAAGGCTTCTATTTAAACTAAAAAACAGCATCATAAAAAAATTCATCAACTATAATATATCAAACAGTTGTAGGGATTTTCCTACAATATTACATCAAAATTACATCAACTATATTACATCAAACTTTAGGCAAAATAACTTTAAATGTTGTACAAAATCATTTCAAACGTCTCTAGTCAAATCCGTTACATGTGGTTTTTCGTTCAAGTTGATTTTCCTAGCGGGCATTATTTGTGTAAATTTGTTGAACCGACGGTAGTAGGGATGCGCCCATTGATTCGCCTCTTCGGTTGCGTATGCGGCCTAACAAGGGTATAATGGAGGCAACGGTCCATCAGGTGGAGTAGTAATCTACAAGAAAAAATAATAAATAAATGCATTAATAATGATAACGTAAGAAATTTGGATTGGAAACGAAATATACTTACATTAACAAAGTGACATCCATGTATGAAAGCTATCCCAACTTCTATGATCGTTGAACTGTTGACGGGTGGCCTTCCACGGATCGGTAGATACATTAACGAGGCTGCTTGCGATACATGGTATACCATGCATTGATACCTTGTCGCGATGACTAGTCCAATGTCCGGAAATGTCATCCAATAGTGGCTACTAGGGTTGGGCTTGAAGTAATCTAACCTATGTACCAAATCGTCAAACACCTTCGGTGAACCATATACATCCAACCAACATGCACGGTTGTCCCGCAACTCTTTCAACAACTCGCGTCTAACATCCTCCCATCTATCTTCGTTGTTGTATATTGAATGCGTTACAGAACGATATCCGCATTGTCCTTCCGGAAGAACGTCAACTAACTTTAAAATGTAAGTGTGTAGAAAGGTCAATATGCAATCCAGATACAATGTTAACTTCCCATCCTTAACAATTTTCTTAGGTCTTCAAACTTTATTTTTTGTTAATAGAGGTTTGGGTGGTACGATGGGAACCACGTTGGATGCGGCCGTACTCCCTAACGTGTTTACGGGTGTACTACCTATCGAGTTAGACGGAATACTAGCACTAGCGGTTTGTTCAATGGGATATTTCCACGAACTAGGGTTCCGTTTAGTCGATTTATTAACGCCTCCCTTTGGTCTACCCTTAGCTCTAACCACTTCTTTAGGATCTTGAATATGACTTGTCTCGGGTCTCAATATTTGCATTACCCTATTGATAATGTGGTTTCGTTGGTCGGGTCAGAAACTACTAATAGAGTTGTCAATTAAGGAATTTTTTTTTGCAATTCCTCTTCACGAGAGCTAGGATCTCTATGCACAATATCTAATCTTTTCCAAAAGATATCCGTGTCTTCTAAAGGGATGCACCTACCATCTTTAGCTATAAACGTGATTTCACATGCACAAGGTAAACCATGTGTTTTCCTAAGGAAACAACCTCCACATGCTACCCGATCTACTCCTATATTTCTAGCACGTACAATAGCAACCATCAATATATTTAGCCCCGCATGTGACACACGACCCTTTAGATTTTGGGTCAAAACACCATCAAAACCGGGAATTGTTCTAAACTTACTTCGCTCGAATGATTCGACGTTGCCCGCATGCTGCTTCGTTAATAAGTTGTGAACTTTTTTCCAAAATAACTCAAAGTTGCATTGATTCGTCCCAAGATATTTTTAAGGGATGAGTGAGCACCCTCCGCCCTACATATTACAAGTAATAAATTATGAACTTATTTGAAATTAGATAAAAGAGCTAAACGAAAAATAGGATAAACAGACTAACCTATTTGTAGTTGTTTGGCCATAATGCTTAATCGTGTTCGTTCGGTACGCAAAAAACTTGTCAGCATATTTCGTTATCCACGAGTCCATAACGTACACAAAACACTCCGGTTTAGATGCAAACATCTCCTTCAGTGTATCTAGATTCTTTTGGTAACTCTCAACCGTGTTCGCCCCCGCAACGTAGTCGTAAAAGTCAACAAATTGTTTCGCTACCGCATCATCATGCAATATCTTCCGGACCGCCCCAAGAATGTTCTTACTAATGTGCCACGTGCATAACAAGTGGTGCGTGTCCGGAAAAATATTATCGATCGCTCACATGAGAGCTAACTCTCGATCGGTAACAATAACGAATGAAAATGCGCACATGATATCCATCATCAAACCACGAAGAGTTTCCAAAGCCCATACGTAGTTTCCAATCTTCTCTCCGCTCATAAATACGTACGCAATGGTAAATGTAATGAAAGTCGACGTTAAACCGACAATCTCTAATAACAACATCTTATACCTAGTCGTCTTGTACGTACAATCCATGAATAGCACGTTCGAGAATGTATGTAATAAGTCTACGCTAGTAGGATGTGCGAAGAAAAAGTCAGTGATCACCTTTGAATCATCTTTCAAACGCTCCCACATCGACTATCCATTCTCCTTCAACTTCGTCAACAAATATTGCATTTGCGTTTGTCCCCCGTGCTCAACATCCCGATGTTTTTGGCGGCAATTGTAGATTGCACGCATGTTCGAAATGTTTTCGGGATATTGGTACTTCAAACCACTATATATCTCTCTAGGGCGCGAACCGAGGTGAGAAAAACTACGAACTAATTCCTCTTCATCCCGTTTTAGCCTACAAGCGCGGGAATGACCGTCTACGCGAATGTAGGGTTCATGATTATGAGTACGGTTTATCACCTCCAAACGCCATTTTATGGCTAATACGTCGATCAGATGATCTTTTAGTGCAAACGGACAATTACATTTCTTCGTCGATGTCTTCCGTTTTCTTAAAGTTTCCGGTTTAGCTTTTGATACGAATACACCGTATCGCTCGCAAACGTACTCTAACCTAGGAGTCCTTCCCCATTTCCTGCTATCGTAGAGCATTTGAATTGTGACAAACTTGATCTTCTTCGATTCAATGTCCACAAAAGCATCCAATTCGTCTTTAGTAAATAACCTATCCGTATTGAATATTCTACTGTAGTCGGCATCCATAAATGGAGGTTGGGCAGGTTCTTCCTACAAAATATGTAATTGAAAACTATGAGTTTATATAGTAGTTCGGTCGCACGAGACATGTCTTCAGTGCTGTCGCACGAGACATGTCTTCAGTGCTGTCGCACGAGACATGTCTTCAGTGCGGTCGCATGAGACACGCTTCTATCTTCGTCTCATGCGACGGCTACGGTCACCAAGTCGCACGATCGTGCGATGACGAAGCTGTTCGTCGCACGAACTGCGTGCGACACGACCAAAAACCGAAATACAGGGTTTCGCTTCTTACCTCCACGCGGTAAGCTTCCTCCTCGTCTAGTAAGTCTTCCAGAGAGACGCCCATCTCATCAATGTCCATAGATACTCCGATTCAAGATTTTTCGAAGTGGATTTGATGGGTTTGGGTAAAAAAAGCTAACTTTTTCGGTTTAATGGATTTAGAGTAGTAGATGTTTGTACAAAGCTTGTAGAGTTAGGGTAATAACAGATACATTTCAGAGTTTCGGTTGATTTTGAGAATAAATATCATGAATGTAAATATCTAGAAGGAGAAAGGACAATTTTGAAATTTCGACTTTGAAAAAAAAAAGAATAGAGTGAGAGATCTATCAAATGGGTCGTCTTTTTTTCTAGCATGACCCAATAGTTTTAAGTAATAATATTTGAACAAAATAGTACGTTTCGGCCAAAACTAATAATATTCAGTCGGTAATTTAATATTTGCAAAAAGGATCGCCCACTGCATTTTATGCTCTCTGTTTCCTTTCCCAAATCGCGTCTCTTTCTTCCTCGCTCGATCTCTAGCCCCGAGGAAGATAACCAGAGCTATTTTTCGTCAGATTCAATTTTCACCACCACTTGCTTCTCCCTCCAAAACCCTACGGTGACAATTTCTCTCCCCCTCCCCTCAAATCGCATTGACAGAGAATCGCAATTTTATCGGACAAATTTCGGGTATCTCGATATTGCATACGGATTCCTAACACGTTTAGGTTTTGTGTGCAATCGATTTTTGGAACTTGCTCGAGGCTTTTTGACGCACAATTGGTATGTCACTTGGATGACGGCGAAGATTCATCGATACAACTTTGAATGCTCCGATCGTGATTTGGTGTGAGAAATGGCGGCACCGAATCAAGATCTGTTCGATTCGTATTTCAGAAGAGCAGATTTAGACGGTGATGGTCAGATCAGTGGAGCTGAAGCAGTAGCTTTCTTTCAAGGCTCGAATTTGCCTAAAAACGTCCTTGCTCAGGTCTTCTTTTAATCTCGACTTTCTTTTACAAATGAATTCGAAACGTGGGAAAGAAAACGAGTTAGTTTGTATTACAGCTTCATAGATTTAGATCGGATTGCTAATCGTCTCGGTTTGCTGATTCTTCACAATAGGAATCTAAGTTGCATATTAGTTTGCAGTGGCGAAATTTAGTTACGAGTAATAGATAGTATTCATGGTGAGAATTGCAAAAACTAGTTGTTAATCTGTTGGAAGAAAGTTTAAAAGTAGATTTACCCTGCTGATTCAATAGCCCAGTAGAGAGAGACTTGTTTTACAAGTTTTTTTTTGGCAATTGAGCAATTTAAAACTTTTACTATTATTTTATACACGGCGTGGATTCAAATCGAATGAAGATGAGTGTGTAGAACTGTTAGTAAGCTCTGTAATTTAGTTAGTGTTTGAGTATCTGTTTCAAGCAAGTATATTTTTTCTCTTAGGGCTGAGAACGTTGGAAGGTTGTTTCCTGGTACTGTATAATCGCCTAGAGCACAGCTTTATAATTAGGCCTATTTCATCTTGACTTATTTATTTACCTAAAAGTTTTGCTGAAGTCCACTGTGTGTGCAGGTATGGATGTTTGCGGATTCGAAAAAAGTTGGTTATCTCACTCGAACAGAATTTTATAACGCTTTAAAACTCGTTACTGTTGCTCAAAGTAAACGGGAGTTGACCCCGGATATAGTGAATGCAGCACTTTTCAGTCCTAGCTCTGCAAAAATTCCCGCTCCACAGATAAACCTTGCAGCTACTCCTTCTCCTCAGCCTAAAGTAGCACCACCTATTGCACATGCAGGTGGCCCTGTACCAGCTCCATCTCAAACTAGTGGCTTCAGAGGGTCACAGTTTGGTGGAAAAGCAAGTGGTAATGATCAATATGCCCCTTCCCAGCAAAATCAGTACATGCGACCACCCCAAGTTATGCCTCCTGCTACATCTCAACCACAGCAAACTTTTGCAAACCAGAATTTTGTGAGCGGAGGTACTATGGGGGCTTTTCGTCCAACAAATCCACCGGTTTCAACTGACTGGCTGGGTGGAAGAGCAGATGGCTCGTTAGGGCAAGTTAATTCACAAGTACCTAACAAAGGCAATACCAATTCTTCCTTGAATCAGGATGCATATGGGTTGACAGCATCTGGTGTAGCATCCTCGAATCAACCTAGACAGCAACTGACTATGGGACCAATGCACACTATGCAACCAAAATCTCAGGATCCAGCTATACCATCCAATCGGTCGGCAGACGAGGATTCTAAGGCATTGGTTGTTTCTGGTAATGGATTTCCCTCTGATTCACTTTTTGGGGATGTCTTTGCTGCAACTCCAACTCTACCAAAGCAAAGCCCAGCTACATCTTCAGCAAGCGGCTCAACTGTGTCAGCCAGGAGTCCTCCAGCTCCTGCTGCAGCCCAAACTTCAGTTAAGCCAAGCTCACCGGATTCGTTGCGGAGTCCATTAGGCCAGCATCCTGGCAGTGGCAATAATCAGCAAAATCAGTCAACAGGGAGACCACCCCAACTTTCTGCTGGGTTTCCCGTTGGAGCTGCGCATTTAGCTTCCAGTCAATTGTCACAGCTTCCATGGCCAAAAATGAGTCAGGCTGATGTTCAGAAATACAGCAAAGTATTTGTGCAAGTTGACACTGATAAAGATGGAAAAATATCTGGTGATCAGGCACGTAATTTGTTCTTAAGCTGGAGGCTCCCACGAGGTAAGCTATGGAATACCATATTTTCTTGCTTTTGGTTTTCTCCTCTTCCTTCAACGTGTTTGGTGAGTTGAGAATGAGTTTGTCTGGCGATCTATTTATCCTTGAACAATATAGAATGGAATTTTTATAAGAATAGCTAACTATTTTCCTTGTAGAGTAAAGTAAGGACACCTTTTATCTTAACTTTTAATAAGATTTTCACTTCCACCATAGTCATAGTGAAAGTATTGAGAGTTTAAGATAACGAGGCTTCTTTAACCCTTTGATATGGTTGTGCATTTTGTTGAATTATTTAATATCTCTATTAGATTATATTTATGAATTTCAGTGGGTGGTTTATTCCTTTTTTATCTTAACTTTTAATAAGATTTTCACTTCCACCATAGTCATAGTGAAAGTATTGAGAGTTTAAGATAACGAGGCTTCTTTAACCCTTTGATATGGTTGTGCATTTTGTTGAATTATTTAATATCTCTATTAGATTATATTTATTAATTTCAGTGGGTGGTTTATTCCTTTTAGTTTATAAGCGTTTGTCATTGTCAATTCCGATAAAACTATATAGTTTATATCACATCTTGTTCACGAAGCATCCCGTTCTCAATAAGGCAGGCTCTGGCTTTATATATCACTTTACTTTTGTTGAAAAGTTAATATACGATATTTGCTCTAGAAACATATTACATATACCACTATGATATAATGGTCAGTTGATCCTGACTTGGTGTTTCAGAGGTCTTGAAGCAAGTCTGGGATCTATCTGATCAAGACAACGACAGCATGCTCTCTTTGAAGGAGTTCTGTGTCGCTCTCTATTTAATGGAACGCTATCGGGAAGGTCGTCCTCTGCCTTCGGTACTTCCAAGCACAATTATGCCTGGTGATACCGTCTTTGCTACCACTGGTCAACTTGCAGCTCCACACGGCAGTGCAACTTGGGGACCCCCTCAAGGTAATATTACAAAATCTTTTGCTTGCTTCTACTGCTCTGACTTAGAGGGAATTGACCTATTTAAGAACTTGAGTAGGTTTTCAACAACAAGTTCCAAGTGCTTCAAGACCACCACCAGCTCCAAGGGGGAAACCACCAAGGCCAGTCCCTCTTCCCCAAGGTGATGGTGCTAGACAGCCAACTCAACAAAAATCCAAAGTTCCTGTACTGGAAAAGCATCTGGTGGATCAGCTTAGCAAAGAAGAGCAGGACTTGTTGAACTCCAAGTTCCAAGAAGCCACTGCAGTTGAGAAAAAGGTGCTCTCTAACTTCTTTATTTTCTAGTATATATCAGACTTATTGATTCTTGAATTTTGTTTTGGATAATTTAGTCTCTGTCCTGCTGATGATTTCTACATATTTTCCGATCCTTCTTTTCTATAATTAGTGTGATACGGGTATGCTTTTTGTAATGTGTCCATCTCTATGATTTTATATTTGGACACATCATACTGCTTGTATCTTTTAACTACTCTGGGGAGTAAATTGGTTGTTAACACAAATAGGCTATACATTTCACTTATTTCCTTGAATCAGATATTCAATTAATTTATACTCTTTTTGAAGACATGCGCTTAATCATTATGTTTTTCATTCAGTTCTCATTGTCATTGTTAACAGAGGACCCTCTATTTATCTTAAAGTAAGCGGCCTGAAGTTTATATTTGTTTATTTTTTCGTATATTCTTTATGTTGTTCTATAATTTACAGGTGGAAGAACTAGAAAAGGAGATCGCAGAATCCAAACAGAAAATTGAGTTCTATCGTGCCAAGATGCAGGAAATTGTGAGAACTTCTCAGTCCCTCTCTTTTCTTCTTTCTTTATTTCACGATGCTTTCATTAGCATTGGCCAAACAAACAATGGTGAGCGCTGGCTCTTTTGAGAGTGTAAATATGTAGTTTGAGGTGATTTGAACACCATTTTATGTCCAAGTCTTTTAGATATAAATTTGTGGTGGAATGGACCGTGTTTTTTCCCTCCTGATCTATATAGTGTGGGTGATAAAGCAAAGGTTCGTTGATTAGTATGGCTGTCAAAATTATTGGAGATATATTTTTTGGCGCAATGGTCCCCGCCGCTAAGGAACCACTGAAATCGGTCTTTTATATGTTTGAGTAGTGAAATGTATCAGATATGTCAGTTAATTATGATAAGCTAATATGTCATAACCAGTGACAGTATGAGATGATAAAAAAACAATATATGATTATGTTTTTTTACGGTTGGCCTTGGGGTTGGCCAATTTTGTTTTCACTCTATTGTGGCTATATGATTTAGAAAGGAAGGATGAACATGTAGAACAGCTGGAGTCATCAAATTACAGATCTGCATGCTTATATATGCCAAGGCAACTTGATAGGATAGTTTTATTACAAGATCAATCCTTTCCACGTCTTTAGGAATTAAAGAGACCAAACAGAGAGTTCGATTATATAACTTCCAAAACTTTAATGAAGTAGTAAGTTCAAGTAGCACTGCATTTCGCCGCGGTTATAGACTTACTTGGGTGTATTTTTTTTGTGATAATGCTAAGATATTAGGGTATTTAGGCCCTATAACCGCAAGAGAAATTTTTTACTTTCTTTCTCTAAGTATTATTTTGAAAGTCTGAATGTTATTCATAGTCCATTTCGTCTTATCTTTGGGGCCAGGTTCTGTACAAAAGCAGATGTGACAACAGATTGAATGAGATTACAGAAAGAGTATCTGCTGATAAAAAAGAGGTTTGTGCCTTTATTATGCTTACTTCATGTATATCTATCAGATCTTAATTGCAATGCCGGTATTATAGGTTGACTCATTGTCAAAGAAATATGAAGACAAATACAAGCAGTCTGGGGGAGCGGGAAATAAATTAACCCTTGAAGAGGCCACATTTCGTGATGTCCAGGTATTACAGAATTCAACTGTGTAGCCTTCTCTGCATGTGGTTTCTAATAGATTTTTTCATTGTGTCTTCAACAATGTTGTCTTTCACTCTCTCAACTTCAGGAGAAGAAAATGGGGATATATCAATCAATAGTCAAACTGGAGGAAGGGGACCTTACTGATGGTGTCATCAAGGTACTTTGTGTTTATTATCAGTTTGTTGAATTGCAATTGATCTTGGTTTCAACTATATTTTTCTGTTTGTTTACAGGAGCGTGCTGAAGTTATTCAATCTGGTCTTGAGGAACTAGTTAGCACTTTGAATGGACGCTGTAAACAATATGGATTGCGTGGGAAACCTATGTCACTGGTTGAACTTCCGTTTGGTATTTACTTTCTGAATCTTGATTGTGGTCTACTTTATGTGTACCTTTGGATGTTGCCTGTTTGATATTTTCTTGGCTCGTTTTGGACTTTGAACAATGCTTCTGATAGTTTTAGTAGGTAAACAGTTGACATCGCTTGATCACCCAGGAAAGAAACTTCTTACTTTGTGGGTATTCTGTGATTCTGGATTATTTTTAAGGATAATAGAGCATAGGAGGATAGCAGAACTAACTTGGAAATTTTTGTAGACAATAATTAGATGAATAACATATTTAAAAGGTATTACATTTTTCTTCTTGGGAGAAGGCATAAATTATGTAGGCAGAGGTCACACACCTTATTTATGTTCATTATTTCAACTTAATATCCAAAAGCCATTGGTGATTAAAGTATCTTCCTAGTGAGGCAAAAGGCGTCAAAGTTCCTTTCGGTGTTTACACATGAAGCTGCATATTGTTATCATTGTGCAATGGAACATGTTATTATATATTACAATCTCTCGTGAGATAGTCCTTCATTGCAACCTTTTCTGTTCTTAAGGCTGGCAATATGGAATCCAAGAAGAAGCTGCCGATTGGGATAACGATTGGGATAAATTTGAGGAAGAAGGTAGGTTTAAGGCGCCATCTGGTATTAATTTTGCTGAACCTTAAGATTTTAACCGATTGTCATCAATAGAGGCCTGTATGTTAATTTTGTGAATAGTTATCTTTCTTTGCTCTCAGGATTTACTTTTGTCAACGAGCTTACTCTGGATGTACAAAATGTTATTGCTCCTCCGAAACCAAAACTTTCATTGGTACGAAAAGAACAAGTTTCTTCAACAACGGAAGGGTCGAATAAATTATCCTTGGATGCAGATGGTATGACAGAGAAGGTCTCAAGCCCTGAGAAACAAACTGCTGTAAAAGAATCTGTTTTTGAAGAATTGGATTCCTCGGATAAAACTCCCAGCAGTCCTGCTGGAGACAAAATGGCAGAAGAAGAATCACAAGAAATACAGGATTCCAATAATACAAAAAGCAGCGAGTCTGATAGTTCACCTCATAACAAAAACACAAGGTCGGCGTTTCTCTTCCTATTTTTCATAATTCCATCTTTTATTTTACCTCTTGTGTTCTTTTAATGATCGGCAGTCCAATAAAATGTTGTTTGAGCATGACGGGTCAGTAATAAGATCGTAGCTCCTATACAAGGAATCCATTATGTTTGTTTGTCTCAGTGAATAGTCATTGTTATATATCTACAGTGATCATGGTCATGCTGAATCTACACAATCTGGTGACAAAAGTTTTGATGAACCCAGCTGGGGTACATTTGATGGGAATGACGATACAGATTCAGTTTGGGAAGGCGAACATGACAATGGCAAGGTATGGTAAAATTATATTTGTTTGAAGTGTTACTGAAAAGCACCATGGGTGGGTGGGCAATTCAAAAGTCTCCAATATGACACTGTCTAATTGTGAACTGAACTTATATCCACCAATATTCACGGGATAGATAAGTAAATCAGTCTCAAGCTGAATTGTTAGAAATTTGTTGAGCAACACTTGCAACTAAACTTGTTTATCAATGTGTTCCGTAAAAGTTGGATTGCTAATAGATTGGTTCACATTGTGTCATTCGTGCAGGATGACGACGACAGACGTGATAGTTTTGGATTTGGTTTTGGTGATTTTAGTATTAAACCGATAAGAACTGGATCTACCAACGGGGGCGACACCAAACCGGGGAAATCTCTATTTGCTGATTCAGTTTCAGGCACCCCATTATATAACTTTGAAAACACTCCTCATTCATTCAGCGAATTACCAGAGTTTAGTATGTTTACGTCACAGACCCCTCAATCCGAAAGTAAAGTCACAAGGAATGTTTTTGCTGATTCTGTTCCAGGCACCCCTGCGTATAATTTTGAGAATACCCCCCGCGGACTCCCTGGGAACATATTTGCAGATTCCGTTCCAAGTACCCCTGCATATAACTTTGAGAACACCCCACGTGGCCCAAACGAGGACAACTATTCATTTGACAGCTTTTCTAGGTTCGATTCATTTAACAATCGCGACAGTATATTCGCTCAGTCTCCTAGCTATTCCTTTTCGAGAAATGATTCTGTCCGCAGCACAAATGAGTCCGATTACTTTGCATCGAAATTTGATTCGTTCAACGCTCAAAAG
The DNA here is from genome assembly GCA_036936605.1 of Limnanthes douglasii subsp. nivea. Lineage (NCBI taxonomy): Eukaryota > Viridiplantae > Streptophyta > Magnoliopsida > Brassicales > Limnanthaceae > Limnanthes > Limnanthes douglasii. The sequence goes on from JAUPFV010000004.1 coordinate 145,214,456, forward strand.
TTCGATTCGTTTAACGCACAAAACTTTGATTCCTTTAGCGCCCAAGAAAGTGGACCTAATCAATCCCCACGAAACCTAGGAAGATTTGATTCTATGCGCAGCACTGGAGACGACGCCGACTATAGTCATGGGTTTGCGTTTGATGATGCTGATCCGTTTGGATCGAGCGGGCCATTTAAGACATCTGGAGAGAGCAATACTCCAAAAAGTTCTGACAAATGGAGTGCCTTTTAGGCAGGTATTGAGCTTCTTATTGCTGGGGGCTCTTCCCTTTTTCATTACGAAGCCTTCTAGCTAGATTGTATTATTTGTTGTGGCTGCGGTTTGATTCTTTCATTAGTAAATAGTATTTTGTATGTGACTGTGAGATGGTTGTGTGCTTGTAGTTTGAGCCTCTTGTATTATTGTTACGACAGAGCAGCCTGCTTCTAGAAATCCTGTTTTGGTATCTCATTTTTTTCCTCCGTTGTCTGGATAGCATGAATATAATTTTATACTTTTTAAAGAATTTATTTTATTTGTTCATATTCCGTCTGGTATTGATGAATATATGGAAATCGAAATTGCTCACTTTGGGTTTTAGATCAGTTTATTGAATATTGATGTTGGGGAATACTGCAATCTAAAGAATTGTAATTGTTTTTAGAAGACCGCTGTATCTATTTGTCTTACGGTTTTATGATCCTTCTCAGGAGCTTCTCTAGTTTGGACTGATCCTTGGTTTTGTCAGTCCGAGATTTTCTATTCAAAGTAAAAATAGATTTTTTTATTAAATTGTGGAGAATGGCCTACGGCTGACCATTTAAAATTTGATACACATTTGACCTAGAATATAATATGAAAATTTGAGTGCGACTACAATTTACGGCCAAAATCTTTTAAACCAAATTCGAGAGAGCATGAACTCTATGGAAACACAACTCGAGCAAGTCAAATCTTCAACAGCAAAATTTTCCTTCCTTCAACAACACATTCAATCCTCTAATCTTCTTCCATCAACAACTTTAGGTTCATCCAATCTCAGGAAACTTGAGAACTACAGAAAATTTTAAAAAGATGAAAAGACAGTTTCTAATTCAAGTTCAAATAACCTATATCCAAACTTTCGAGAAAAGTTATAGCCAGGAGTTGATTAGGAACTTTGAGATAAGAGAAACTTATCTTTTTTGCAGAATTTAAATACCATTTAGCAAGTCTGCTGCCTGATTTTGGATACGAAGAATAAACTTGATATTCATCTTCGAGAAAATCAGCCTTCTGCAAATCATGATTAGAGGCTCGAGGTACCACAGTGCCATCAGCAAGCAAATTGACAAGGAGCAAACAATCTGATTCTATATCTACTTTGCTCCATCTGTTCTTCAAGCAAGTAACTAATCCTTCAAGAAGCACTCTGGCTTCTGCTAGCATCGGGGATAGCTTTCCATAAGTGTTGCCAGAGCAGTGGATGATATCACCATTATTATTTCGAATAACAATCCCACCACTACACTCTTCATTGTTGAGGCATGCTGCATCCACGTTCATCTTTAATCTATCCCCCTCAGGCGCAATCCACTTTAACTAATCTACTTTTTTGATTTTGTTGATACAAATGTAACAACCCAGACTGATACCTGCATTAATAGCATGATTCCAGTGCTTATACGTAAGCTTGTTAGAAGTATCGAGACCAATAATCACTGTGTTGATATTGTTTATAGTCATAACAGCAGTCTCATGATGGTCATTAAACTTAGAGCTATTTCGGTTTTTCCAAATCATGTAGCAAATGATTGCAGGAATAGTATGAGTAATATGGACTTTTGATTTTGAGAACCAAAACCAGGTTCGAATAATATGAGTCAAGACCATATGCTTTCCAATTTGAATGTTAAAAATGTCGCTGAAGTGTTTCCAAATACTCCAAGAGTAGTGACAACTAACAAACAGATGGTTAGTGTCCTCACAGTTGGAGCAAAATTGGCACTTTGAAGTGAGGTTAAGGCGCCTTCTTTGCAAGTTTAAATCAGTAGATATATAATTTTTAAGAAGCTTCCAAAGATGGAAAGAGTACTTCATGAGGGTTAGATGATTCCAAGTCTTTTTGAAGATACCCAAATTGGTTGAATGAGCTCTAATGTTGTTCCATGTTAGTTTAGTGTTGAAGCTATAATCATGAGATAGAGCCCATATAATCCTATCATCCTTGTTGTTGTCTATTCTGACCTTTTTAATATGCTCAAATCTATCTTCAAGCTGGAATTTCCTCAACTGATCAGTGTCCCAGTCGTTTTCTTTCTAGAAGGTATTGACCTTTGCTTCCAAATACCAAATGTTATTGACATTGTTGTTGTGCTTCAGGATAGGAGGATGGTTGTGCCAGTCTTCTCTCCAGAAGTCTATCTCACCTCTTCCCAGCAACCACTTAATGTTGCATTCTGCTACATCTTTAACTGCATGCATTCTTTTCCAAGTAAGAGAAGCATTCTTGTTAGATTTAGACATTAAGGGATGCTTGTTGTTACTGTAAATATTATGCATAACAGATGACCACAAACTCTTTTTTTTTTCTAAAGTTAAACCATAACTTTTGAGAGAAGGTGTGCTGCAAATCAGACAGACTTCTGATGTTGAGCCCATCTTCTTCAAAAGGCTTATTTATCTTGGCCCATGAACACCAGTGAGTCCTCTCCTCATTAAAATTATACCTCCAGAGAAATCTATTGAAGATTAACTTTAGTCTTTTAATGATACAGGATGGCAGAATAAAGTTTTGCATCCAATAAACTGGATAAGCCATAAGAACAGATGAAATCAAGGTGAGTCTACCCCCAAAAGTTAAGTGATTTCCATTCCAGTCTTGAATTTTTTCATTTACTTTGTCAATGATACTATAGTAATTTTTTGAAAAATTATTATTATTGATTATCACTCCAAAATAGCTAATAGGTAGAGAGTCATTAGATAAACCAGTTTGGCACTCAAGCTTTTGAATTCTGTTTGATTGAAGCTTGCAAGAGGTAATAATCTTTGTCTTGCTCTTGTTGATAGCCTGACTAGAAGCAGCTTGATATTTGTCTAAAAACTTATTTAAATTGTCAATAGTAGAGACCATACAGTTTGTAAAAACAAGGATATCATCGGCAAATTCCAAACATGGGATCATAAGGTCAGTCATTAAAGAAAACTTCATCTTAGGATTATTGTTCATAAGATTGTAAAGGCCTATAGTTAATACTTCTTCCCAAATGATGAAGAGGCTAGGAGACAAAGGGTCCCCTTGCCTCAGACCTATGTTTGGGTTGAAGTAACCAAGAATCTCACCATTTATCAAGATAGAGATGTTAATATCAGTTATAAGCTTATTAATTAATGCAACAAACTTGGTGGAAAAGCCAAATAGAGACAAAACTCTTATAATAAAAGAGTGGGACATTTTGTCGAATGCTTTCGACATGTCCAACTTGATGATAATATTACGAGTCTTGGACTTCTTATTAATGCCATGAAGCATCTCCCTAGCAATCAATATGTTCTCGTGAATGGAACGACCTTTAACAAAAGCTGTTTGATTCTTTGAGATGATTTTATGAAGAATATCAGCTAGCCTAGAGTTTATAGTCTTTGAAAGGATTCTGGTTATCATGGAGCAAACGCTAATTGGCCTATAGTTGCTCCAGTTTTAGGGTTGGCAGTCTTAGGAATCAGAAAGATCCCATTAGCAAAAATGCCATTGGGAATGTTGTGGCCATTATGGTAAGAATTAAGAGCGATACAAAGATCTCTCTTAATGATATTCCAGCAAACCTTGTAGAAGTGGATGTTATATCCATCGAGACCAACAACACTGGCAGAGCTCTTACTGTTAATGATTAGCCATAGCTCATTTTCTTCAATCACCTTCAGTAGATTGGCATTGTCCTCTCTCGTAACACAACTAAGAATGGTGTTGAAAATGTCATCCATCATAAGCTCCAATTCATCCTCTTTACTGTTGTAAGAGGCCTTAGTTAAGATTTCTTTGAAGAAGTTAACAGCAGAATCACCAATCTTATACTGGTCAATGATCCAAATGTTGTTCTCCTTGATGCCTTTAATTCTGTTTCTCCTCCTATTCTTATTGAAATAGTCATGGTAAGCCTTAGAGTTCATATCACCCACTTTAAGCCATTTGTTGAAACATTTTTGCCTCCAAAAAGTTTCTTCATTCCTTAAGGCATGAATATATAGACTATTAGCCTTGGACAAATCAGCTTTAGTGTTTCTGTTGTTGAGGTTAAGATGCTTATCTTTAAGTCTTCTCACCTCAGCTTCAATATCCTTTACCTTACTGAAAATGTTCCCAAAGTGTCTAGCATTTCACTATTTAAGACAATGCTTAAGCCTTTTCATTTTAAACTAAAAAATCTGATTAGAGAGCCCAACAATCTCTAGATTTCAGTTCTTGTCAATAATATTGAGAAAGATTTCATCTATAGTCCACATATTCATAAACTTAAAACATTTTTTTTTGCTAAAGTAACTGTTAGAACAAGCTGTTATAAGAAAAGAAGCATGATCAGAACAAGTTCTGACCATGTGGATAACCAGAGTTTCTTTGAAGATTTTAGTCCAGTTTTAATTGACCATGAACGATCTAATATTTTCCACTTGTTTGCTTTGTTTTAGGTGAACTTGGATCCAATGTAGCAATCATCTTCAAGGTTGCAACTACCAATCATTTCATTGAAGTCTTCAACACTGTTTTGACAAAGAGAGGTACATCCCATTTGCTCATCTGTAGAGGCAATCACATTAAAGTCACTTGCAGTAAGCCAAACTTTCTCTGTTGTAGAGATGAGCATGAGTTGATCCTAGAGAGATCTTCTCTTAACCCTTTGGAATTTTTTATAAATGACAGTAAACATAATTTTTTTGTTAGTATAGTAGTAACATCACAATGCAATAACTGATCATGATTCACAAGAATATCTATCTTAATATCATCAACCCAAGAAATCCATATCTTATTAGAAGTATTTGAAACAGAATGATTGAAGCCCATATTAGAGACAATGCTAATTCTCTTGTCCTCCTGCACAATAGGCTCCTGAATAACGAGAATCTTAATGTTTTCATTTTTGATATTAGATTTCAGTCTATTGACTGTTGATAAATTTTGAATGCCACGCAGATTCCAACTAAGAATCTTTATCATCATCTGAAAAATATTTGTGATTTTTATTGACCTCTGAAAATTTTCGGAGACTTTATTATAAACTTGTTTGGCTTTTTCAATTTTTTTCACAGATTTGAGTTTTCTATTCAGGATGACTTTGAAGTGAGGATCGTTAAATTCTGCATTGTTTCCAACTGGAGTGGTCGAGATACTCCCTATGTTTTTTATTGATTTGGAGAGTTCTTCTAGTGTTATTCTTTTCTTGGTCTAAAGAGTAGCCCTGTTCTAACATCTGGAGAGCTCCTATAATTTCAGAATCTTCTGGCAGAGAGACTTCATTGTTCTTTTCTTTTATTGATTCTTCCTTTTGATTGTTTTCACTTGATTGATATTCCTGATTCTGGTTGACCACAATCGATTGAATCTTTGTCTTGTAAACAATATTTGGCCTTCTTTCCATGTTTTTATTGCTTTTCTTTTTATCAGTAACATTTTTAGTATTTCTAACATTTTCCTTTCAATTCCCAAGATAAGATTTTTTGCAGTTAAGGTTTTTATGTCCCATCTGCGAACAATAATCACAGAATTCAGGAAGATTGTTATAATGAATATTCAACCAACAACCATCATTGGATCCAAATCCAATCCATATGCGATTTTAAAGTTTTTTCTGAACATCAATTTCAATTAAAGCTTGAAAAGCGTTTGCTGAAGCTTTGTTCTTGACCGATATCTTGATTTTGTATATTGTACCCAGAAATTCTGCTATATCATTTAACACCTTTGTGTTGTAAAGGTATTCAGGGATTTTATGAATTGAAACCCAGATTAATGTTATGGAACTCTCTTTCTTTGTACTAAAATCTGGTGTCCATCTCAAAATCCTCATAACAAAGTTGTCAAAATTCCAAACATTTCTAGCCTAGAAACTGCAAACATCCCCCTTCAGATCAAATTCGAATAAAATATGACGCGAATCCCAGTTACTCACGCTGTAATTTCCTTTAAATTTGAAGGTGCTAATAAAATTTTTCAAAACAGATTTCTTAGGGATACCAGCAGTGAATTTCCCGACCAGAGTGGTGTCGTTTCTTTCAACAGGGTATCCTTGACTGATTTATCATATTGAAATGATACGTGATCTTCCTTTAACAATAAACTGACTGGATTAAGAGCCGAATTATGATTGAGTTTTGGTGTGACAGTATCAAGATAAGATTTCGTATTCTGATTTGATCCAAAAGTGTGGTTTGTGTTTCTTGAAGACAAAGCTAGAAGATTTCGTATTCTTAAATTATTGTATATTTCAATATATGGAAATCAGGAAAGAGAGAGAACGTGAACCTCAATCAAAGAGATTGAGAAGGGAAGGATTCAAAGCTAGAATCATAATTAAAAGATCTCCAAAAAAACATCGATCTTGATACAGAGCATTAGAGCTGTTAGGGGGTCTCCCAACCCGTTAACCCGCCCGAGACCGGACCGGTAAGGCCCGTCCGAAACCGGTCCGGATACCTTAGGGAGTGGGTTGGGAGCCAAAATTTTGGACCGATTCTCTTACCGGTCTGGACCGGTCCGCCCGGTAACCAGCCCGGTAAGGGAGATATATAATTTTTTTTCCTAATCTATGTATATTGTTTACTAAAATCCTAAAAAAAATATGATAAACTAACAAACCCACCCGTTAAGAATCAGACCGGACCGACTCGACTCTTAACGAGCCGGTCCCGGACCATCATATTTGGTTCCCTTCGCTTAGCGGTCCAGCTTGACCCGTCCGGTAGTTTAACGAGTCGGTCTCGCTCCCGTCCAAACCCGGACCGACACGATAACAGGACTACAGAAGAACGTGAATCTTGTAGAAGTCACTCAAATCCGATATTAACATGCGCTATCTGTATCATTGTCTAAAAATTTCATATTTAATTTCATCTTTTTTGGTAATTAAAGATTACAATACAACTATCAGATTTTGACGTATTATGTTATAAAATATATTTTAAACTAAATTAAAAACTTAAGAATTAGAAGAATAAAAGTGGAAACTCTCCCCCAATCTTCACTAGGGAGAATGACAATTAACTAGAATTATATATATTTAAACTACTCTTCAAATAGAATTTGAAGGATCTTTATTTTTTTTTATAGAATTTTAATTATATTATAAAACGTGGTCTTAAGGATCTTTAGTTCAGTTTTGTTGTCAATTCTTTCCTTCCAATTTTGTTCTAATTTTTAGTTCAGTTAGTTCAATTATCTTACAATGTGATTTTAAATCAAACTAAAGAAATAAAGTTTAGTTAATGTTATTTGGAATAGTAATACAAACTTCAAATCTCTGTACCGGTGTTGATAGAGAAATTAAACTAAAATACATCAAAACCTCAGCAATAATCCTGTGATTTGAGTATTCCCAATAGTAATATGAAATAATTATAAAATTTGGCTAAGCAATAGTAAAATGTTTTGAAATTTTGATTAAATAGAAAGATAAGAAAAGAATCGATTCGAAGATGAGGGTTGAAAAATGAACAAAGCAGAAAATATTAAACGGAGCTCCTAAAAAATATTGTTGTGTAGGCAGGTAAACATATAGAGTTTGCTGCGATCATTTCGGACAAAACAAACTTACAAGATTATAAGATTTTATCTAAGATAAAATTTGCGGCTAAAAATAGGTTTTAACTAATTTTTTAAAATAATGGCGACAAATAGGTTTTAACTAATTTTTCAAAATAATGGTGACAAATTTGTTGCGATAACCAAATAGTTGATCATGCCAAAGACATTTTTCGTTACAAACAAATGTTTGTCGTCAGTTTTGGGTTTTCAAAAGATTTAAAAAAAAAATTAAATTTGACCTTTATTATGCAAAATAGAGGTTGACGCGGCAAACATGATGATATTTCAAGTAATAACTGAGAATCGACTCTTTGTTGGAGCAACCAAAAGGCTTGCAACGACAAACTTGAATAAGTATTTTCTGGAAGAAATGCGTATTTTCGAAAAGTTCTTCATCTGATTTTTTAAATGGTTTTGTGAAAAGTTATAACACTTTATAATGGTTTCATAATCCTTATAAATAGGTAGATGGTTCAAGAGATGAAAAAACAAAAGAAAAAAAAATCAAATATTTCATAATCTCGTGAAAGCACAAATCTTTCTCATTATCATTACATATCAAATTTGATTTGTGATTTTTAGCTGCTTGCATCTAAAATCACAAGGCATGTTGTATCTCAAAATAATTTTTATTGGAGGATCAAAACAATAAAGTGATCGAAGTAATTCTTTTTGGAAAACGTATCTAATACATATCTCAGACTTCCATACTTTCCGACGACATTATTGGTAAAAGTTCATCTTCAACTTTTTAAGTCATTGTTTTCTATTCTATTTTCTAACAATAAAAAATAATTAGTATTATTGAAGCATAAACAAGTATGGTCATGAACAAGGACCAAATTTGATCGCTATTATGAAGTAAACCATGAAATATGGAAGGACAATATAACTTTATCGACATTGACATTCAGATATGGAGCATGCTTAAAGAGAAACATAGGTACCACTAAGTATTTTATATCTAAATCCATAGTTTATAAGTTTTTAGTAAGAAAACTTACTCTCCCAAACTCTTAAATCTATAAACATCGTTAAAGTACTCGTATCCACAAAGATGTAAGGATATTCTAAAAATAGATATTCCAAGAGTATCAACATGATTGAATCTAAAAAAAGAAAATCTCAGAATTTAGATTTGACACAAAAAACATAACAAGTTTCCAAATAAGT